>CM050903.1:10000-1210000 GCA_027726005.1 Juncus effusus | reverse complement strand
ACAAGACCATGATTCACCGTTCGCTTTACAACAACTCGAAGCGAAGCGATGAAGCAAAACTTACAATGATTTATTTCAATCAAATAATAACAACTAACTCCTCACTAATTTCTCTCTAATCTCACTAAAAATATTGAGTAAATTTTCTGAAACACCAGCCGGGGGGAGATCTGAATTTTTTCCCTTTTTTTCGTTTTTCAAATTTTTCTATAATTGCCAAATATTGAGCTGCCAAATCTGTCCAGATTTTGTCTGCTGTTAAGATCTCCGTTTCTGACTCATATAGAAGCTGAATTTAAAATTTCTTAAAGAAGTAAAGTTGTAGCTTGCTCTGTTATCTTTCCATAGACATACTTCTTCATATAATCTACAGTTCAAGATTTATGGCCCAAATACTAAAGACGTATCAGCAGATTCCAGGCTGATTCGGCCCATCTTTGTCGCTTTGCTCCATTTTTATGTTTTGATCCAAAAATCAAACACATAAATAGCTCCAAACAAGAACTCCATGACTCCCTACTCCTTTGAACAAAATGCGTCATGTCCGTCTTGAAGAGTACTCTTAGAACGTCTTTCTTGAACTTGCGATTTATCTATACTAATTCATGATACTCAAAATATTATTAGTAACTCGGAATTGTTTTAAACATCATCAAACCAAGAACAACAAACTCCCCCTTTCAAAACAATTCCGAAAAATACATAGTATTTTATATCTTCTCCCCTTTTTGAAAACAATCAAAAGGAACATCAAACGAGAGAACAAAACTCCCCCTAAATAGATGCTTCCCCTTAATCCAATAACCCGTTTAAAAGAAATCTTTAACAACAAATGATTTTTGTAACGAAAAAATCGTAAAAGAATTTAGGGTTTAGCAAAAAAATTTCAAATAGGTGATTTTACAACAAATTTTCTTCAAGACTAAATTTTATATATTGAGAAATCCCTTTTATATTATTGAAACATACATAAAGTCATCCAATGAAGTTTAAAAGCAATAGTTTCTAAAAGAAAATTGAGGAGAAAATATAAAGTACCGAAATATAATTTATAATGAGATAAAAATGAGAATTAGGTTTTGACAAGAATTACATAACCTCGACCAAGTGTAAAAACAAATATGAGAAGATACTCGTGACTTGTCGAAAATATCGTTGACTTCAATCCAATGAATCAACTCGATCAATTTCTTCACATGACCTTGATTTGCAAATGACACAAGTCGCGTCGAATATCCATATTTCTAGATTTGTTCCCGTCAAGTTGCCTAAATTTCCTGTATCTAAAACAAAAACGTTCTCGACGACAAGTTAGATATGTCAAAGCAAAACTTGACCACAACTCCCCTTTAGAATATGGCTAATTTAAATTGGGGGGAAATTGAAGCTTCTAGGTGGACTTCGATTTCTCCTCATTTAATGAGGAGTTGCAATCAACATTTCTATCTTTCCACAACCACATATACTTCGGTGAAGTAATTGTTTTGCACAAAGGGCACTCCAAGGATATATGACCTATTTTGGAACAATAGTTACAAAATGTACAAGTGGGGCTCGAGGTATTATCAGTACTCTTTACAAAATAATTTTTATAGTGGAAAGAAAACTCGGCTTTCCTTAGACTTGATTCGGTTGGCACTAAAAACGTTTGATTTTGAAAAATTGTTTGACTTTGCAAAATTATTTGATTTTGAAAAATTATTTGATTTTGCAAAATTGTTTGAATTTGAAAAATATTGTTTTGGATGTTCTTTAGTATAATATTTGGGAGTTCGATTTTGTGATTCATTATATTGAATCTTCCTCGGGACATGTGTGTCGACTATTTCATAAAAATAACCATTTGGACCTCTTTTATAAAGTCTTTCGATTGTGACACCGCAGTTATTCTCATGAATATGCCGAAAATCATGAAAATAGTGAAACCTATTGTTATTACTAAAACTTTTAGAAGTTCGACTTTTAGGATTTTGTCCCTTAGAGTAGTCTCGGTACATGAATGCACTTCTTCTACTCTTCGGTTGATTAAACTCTCTTTTTATTGTATGGTTTTTAGGTCTTGAAGGAGCGGGTTTAGTACCGATCTCTTTCTTGAACCCTAAACCAGATTTGTCGTTCGGGTTTTGCCCTATTAATATGTTGTCGAAATTAAATCTATTTGTGACATTACTGGCACATGCAGGCTTGAGAGATTTATTTTCAATTTTTAGACTTACAATTTCGACTTTTAAATGACTTATTTCAATTTTTAATTTTTCACATTCGTAATTATTGTTATTAATTAAATTTAGTTTTTCAAATTCTTTTATTTGGGCCTTATACGACCTTACTGAGACTTCGGAACCGATTAACATATGTTGAGTACTGACAAGAGATTCCCGAAGCCTATCCAACTCTTGTACTATTTCATCGCTTGGTCCAAGTTCTACATTATTATTTAAATTGTTTGAACTTGGAATATGTGCCGGACCAAAAAATAAAATCAAGAGTAGGGTCTAGAGATACCTCGTGACTCATGTCACGGAATGAACCTGAAGATGAAGTGTTGATGGAGTATGTCGCGGGAGGATAACGGGGTGGAGCTGGAAGCTGTCCTAGGCGAATCATTTCTTGTATCACCCGTTCACACACCTCATCCACGGAAGGCAATGCGTCGGAAGAAGATTTCGTGGTCGGTGTCGGAGGAGCAACGCGTCCCTGTTTTCGAAACATTTCTTGAAAGTCTCGCTCTCATACTTCATCCACGGAAGGCCAGATCCCCGTCATGATCGAAAATACAAGTTTGTTTCAAAATTGAATTTGAAATGTTCTATATTCCTGCTCTGGTACCAATTGTTATTTATTGAAGGCCTATAGGGGGTTAAACTGGCTTAATTTCGTGCGGAAGTGTGTATTTGATGAACACCAGATCTGTTGCGAAGTTCGGCTAGGTGGTTGCTTTTGCTGTAACCACCCGTTCTCAATAGCGGCTCTTGCCGCGTTCGTGAGCGCCTACTCTCCGGGTATGCCTTTCGGCTCCTTGATTCCACTAATCCAAATAGTATTTTCTTTTACAAGACTACGATTGACCATTCGCTTTATAACAACTCGGAGCGAAGCGATGAAACAAAACTTACATCGATTTATTTCAATCAAATAATAATAACTAACTCCTCACTAATTTCTCTCTAATATCACTAAAAATATTGAGTAAATTTTCTTAAACACCAGCCGGGGAGGGATCTGAATTTTTGCCCTTTTTTTTCATTTTTCAAATTTTTCTATAATTGCCAAATATTGAGCTGCCAAATCTGTCCAGATTTTGTCTGCTGTTAAGATCTCCATTTCTGACTTACTTAGAGGCTGAATTTAAAATTTCTTAAAGAAGGAATATTGTAGCCCTCTCTGTTATCTTTCCATATACATATCATACTACTTCATATGATCTACGGTTAAAGATTTATGGCCCAAATACTGAAGACATATCAGCAGATTCCAGGCTGATTCGGCCCATCTTTGCCGCTTTGCTCCATTTTTATGTTTTGATCCAAAAATCAAACAAAAACATAAATAACTCCAAACAAGAACTCCATGACTCCCGATTCCTTTGAATAAAATGCATCACATCCATCTTGAAGAGTACTCTTAGAACGTCTTTCTTGAACTTGCGATTTATCTGTACTAATTCATGATATTCAAAATATTATTAGTAACTCGGAATTGTTTTAAATATCATCAAACCGAAAACAACATGGTCGGATCGGGTTGGGTGGGTTGAACGGGTTATAAAATTATTTGTACACTCCTATTTTTACTTCCTTCCAGCAGGGCTAAGGTTTCTTCAGTCTCCACTCTAGCTCTCATTCTGCAATTCATGGGGTTAAACAATTTGTTTTGAAATAAATGATTACACCTCTCTTTCTAGATTTGCCACAGTAGATTACACACCAGAGCCTAGTCTAGTTTGGAAAGGTGTGTGAAAATATGTGTGAGTATGTTCCCAATGTTTTCAGGAATCATTTTTGCATTCAAACCTAGTTATAATCCAAACCAGCGTGCCTTTGAAGCACTACAATAAAAAATAGGTGTCTGTAATCTTCCAAATCTTTTCCACATCTTTTGCAATTTTCATCAATTCACGGGATAGTCTGGTGTAATCTTTCCTTGGTTGGTACTGCATTATTGTAAAACCTCCACATAAAAGTTTTTACTCTTGGTTGTGTGTGTTTGTTATTCCAGATTACAATCACCATTGCTTTATCATCCTCAGACATTGTAATTGGGTGGCATGATTTTTCCATTTCCTGGTATGCAACTTTTACTGAGTAATTCCCTGTTTTACTTGGTTTCTATTTTATCTTATCATCAAAATTTTCCATTCCTTGCATTTGGCTTGTTTGGGATATAATGGTGATTGTTTGATTTAGCCCAAACAGTTGCATGAGTAGGTTGATATTCCATTGTCCTTACTGTTTTAGACCTCTAACCTTCAAATTTCTTTGTGCTCTATTTTGTGGCATGTGTGTATCAGTTTTCTATCCATAGTTGACCCATTGCTGGAGATGAATTTTCGTTCCTTACTATCCATTGTGTTTGTTCTCCCATTAATTCCCTACTATTGATTAGTCCTTTCCAAAATTGTGTACTCCTTTTATATCTTTTAGTGACCCAAAAAGTTCAATTTGGAAAATATTTTGCCCTAATGATATAATTTTCCCCTCTGAATTCCCCTTAATTATTTGTCAGACATTTTTCATAAAGATTGCCTTATTGATCAGGTCTATTCTCTTGATACCTAACCATCCTACAGTCTTTTCAATTGCAATTCTGTCACATGCACACAATACCAAAAATCTCCCTTGCATTTTCCCCTACCATAACCTTCTTGTTAATTATGTGATTTTATCTGTTATTTTCTTGGGAATAATATTGGTACTCATGAAGTATACTGATAGTGATTGTATTACTGAGGTGATAAGTGTCAATCTCCTGGCATGAAATAGGGTTTGTAATTTTCAGCCAACTAGTTTTTCTTCCAGTGTAGTAATTAAATTAGAATTTCTTATTCTTCCTGTTGTGACAATGGTATGACCCAGGTATTTCTCCTCTTCTTTTGCCTTTTGTGCCCCCATAAAACTTAGCAATTGAAATTCCAGCTCCGGTGTGACTGAATTGCTAAACTAGACTGAGGATTTGTCCCGATTCGACTCCTGCGCTGAGACTTCTTGGAAACAATTCAGTATTTGATTGAAATTGGAGATCTCCTGGATAGAAGCTCTCCCAAACAGTAGTAAATCATCAGCATAGAGTGAATGAGTAATTGTGTACTTAAATTTTAGCCAGTAAGTAGCAGTACAGTTCTTCTGAGTCTCCAAAAATTCTTCATCGCAGCAAGAATATGCTGTCTCGTAAGGTCCCCCTCTTTTTGCTAGATTCTCCTTTGTGTGGACATTGTTTTGAAGAATGATCCACATGAAGAGTTTTAATTTCTCTGAAATCTTGCATTTCCAAATCCGTGACGTCATTGGTTTTTTTAACTCCTGGGTTTTGAAGCATTTAATACACCTTGGATACCGGAAATTTTTGGTGGTTCATTGAGAGAATCAAATACCAATCCTCTTCATCAGAGAGCGTAACTCAGTTGAGGAGTTCTTATAGCTCCGAGCTATTATTGTACCCGGTCTGACAGCCGTCCTTCAATCCCCAGATAGGTTTGGGTACCTCAACAGGGGCATTTCAATTAACCACGACATGACTGGTACCAGAAACTGGTACTAGTCCCATTGCCAATTGAGACGTGCATTAACCGAATGAATAATCCCAAATAAGATTGTAAATCCTTCCAGAAAAAAGATTGTCTTGCACGAGAGAATTTTTGTAACGGATAGGAGGGTTCCCCGTATTTTGAGTGAGTGATGATACTCCAAACAGACTTCTTATTCGTATAGTAAATCCACCACTATTTCAAAAGCATGCAACTGTTACAGATTTTGCAATCCCATCCCATCATTTTCTTTTGGAATGCAAATAAGCTCCCAATTGGCCAAGTGTGAGCCGTGTCATTCCCTTTCCAAACGAATTTTGGCACAATTTTCTGCATTTCATTCATTACCCACATTGGAAGTTTGAATGTCACCATGTAGTAAGAAGGTAGAGCCGAGAGGACAGATCGTGCTAATTGAATTATTCTCGCTATAAGATAAAAATAGTCCCTTTCATCTGGCTAATCGCTTTGAAAATTTTGAGATCAAGGGCATATAAGCTTTGTTGGAGGGATTTTTTAGGGTCAAAGGAAGACCTAGCTAAGTGATGGGAAATGACGTGATCTTGCATTTGAAAGTCTGGGATAGCCTTTGAATTTCTGTGTTATCCCAGATTTTAAGGCACAAAAGCACTTTTTGACCAATTGATTAAAAGACCTGAGATTTTTGAGAATGAAGGAGAATAATTTCGAATTGCCGAAACCTCATCAGTTGAGTATCGCATCAAGAATAGAGTGTCGTCGGAGATTGAACATTCTTTGGATGGTGTTGGCTCCCCTCATGTCGTTGAATGAATATTGATGATTTAGAGGTATTTAACAGAGTATTCATTCAAGTCAGCCAAATTGAAGGAAAACCCCTAGCTGCTGCCATTATTTGCATGAATTTCCAACTTATTGTATCGAACATCTTTGAAAAAACAGCTTTAAAGAGAATTGGTTTGATGATCTGCTGAAATGGTGAAGGAACCTCATGAACCGCGCCAAACGATTATGTAATTGACCGATTCTGAACAAATCCGGTCTGGAAATGTGAGATGAGGTCGGGCAATTTTTTCCCAGTCAATTTGCCATTATTTTCATAATAGTAAACATAATAAAATGACTACTACGGTCTAACGTTTTCAGAAAAGTTCGACTTTCCCACAAATAGACGCTTTATTAACAAGTCTTTGTACTACTCCCACAGTCTAAGACCGACTGATTTGTTATAGACTTAATTACTCAATTTCTTGAATCATCATAAATTTATGATTAAAATGGTCAACTACGTCTAATGTGATCATTTATATTAATTTTTTTTTTAATTTTTAATAATTATGTAATATTTTAGAACAATCATATATAATTGAAATTTTAATAATTATTAATTTATAATAATCATTTTATTTTAATGACTACATTTTTTTTAAAAGAAAAATAGTAACATCAAAACTTGACGGTAATTCTATAGATTAAAAATTCTTTTCTCACTGCCTAAGAAAAATCTTGAGAAAAGCTCACTTTTGCCCCCTGAACTGTTCAAAAATGTTCAACTTGCCCCCTGAACTCTTTTTTGCGCACTTTTGCCTCCTGAACTCTTCCAAATGTTCAACTTGCCCCCTCCATCCAGTTAAACGCACAGTCAGCAGTTATCTGCTTGCGTGGCGTGCTGACGTGGCAAATAAATGATTTTTTAAGCCACGTCAGCGACCCCTTCTCTTTCTTCTTCTTCTTCTTCTTCTTCTTCTTCTTCGCTGAAGCTCTCTGTCTCTCTTCGCTCTTCTGTCGCGCGACACCAGCTGAGCCAGCACGCGTCGCCGCCCAGCCGAGCCGCCTGCGTCGCCGCCGACGTCGCCGCACGCGTCTCCAGCTCTCCTCCTCTTCTTCTTCTTCCCGTTCTTCTATTTCTCTCCTTCGCTCCTTCGCTTTGTAACGGTTCTTTCTAAAAACCGTTACAAAGTCTTCGATTTAGTATCGGTTCTTTAAAAAAAACCGTTACTAAGTCTTCGTTTCGTATCGGTTCATTCATTAAAACCGTTACTAATGGTTTATGGTTTTGATTTTCCCGATTTTGTAACGGTTTTTTCTAAAGAACCGATACGAAATCGAGACTTAGTAACGGTTTTTAGAAAAAACCGTTACAAAATCGGGAAAATCAAAACCATAAACCATTAGTAACGGTTTAATGAATGAACCGATACGAAACGAAGACTTAGTAACGGTTTTTTTTAAAGAACCGATACTAAATCGAAGACTTTGTAACGGTTTTTAGAAAGAACCGTTACAAAGCGAAGGAGCGAAGGAGAGAAATAGAAGAACGGGAAGAAGAAGAAGAGGAGGAGAGCTGGAGACGCGTGCGGCGACGTCGGCGGCGACGCAGGCGGCTCGGCTGGGCGGCGACGCGTGCTGGCTCAGCTGGTGTCGCGCGAGAGAAGAGCGAAGAGAGACAGAGAGCTTCAGCGCAGCGAAGAAGAAGAAGAAGAAGAAGAAGAAGAAAGAGAAGGGGTCGCTGACGTGGCTTAAAAAATCATTTATTTGCCACGTCAGCACGCCACGCAAGCAGATAACTGCTGACTGTGTGTTTAACTGGATGGAGGGGGCAAATTGAACATTTGGAAGAGTTCAGGGGGCAAAAGTGCGCAAAAAAGAGTTCGGGGGCAAGTTGAACATTTTTGAACAGTTCCGGAGGCAGTTCCGGGGGCAAAAGTGAGTTTGTCTCAGAAATTTTTTCTCCCTTTATATTTTTTTCCTCCAAAGAAAACCCGGCTATTGAGATAAAAGAGTGAGGTGGGACGCAATATGGCTTCGTAAGCTTCTTGACCCTTTCCTCGTCTTTTCTGAGCAGGCAAGAGATCCTTTTTTGATTGAAAAGAAACTGAAGGAAGGAAGATAATATTTAGTTTCTCTTTCTTCTACCCTTGACAGTGGACAGTGGAAAGTGTATAGTTTCGATTTCAGATGGCTTAATGCTCTGATCTCAGTGGAATCCGATCTCAGTGGAAAGTGGTTTCCATCCGGTGTAAGTATTCAAACCACTAGACCAAGCGGGCTTGTTATTCAATTCTTTTTGCAGGTTCAATAAAAGATAGGGAGACGGGGTTTTGAATCAGGGTTCAATATTACAGATGATTGTACTTTAGCATGCAAGGTACGATTCTTCTCTCATAAGCATTAGCTTGATTAGATTTTCTGAGGAATAAATAGGAAATAAGTTAATTTGTAATGTTCCCATAACAGATCCTAGGAAGAGAGCTCCGAAAAGGTTGTTTTAACTGATTGCTCCCTCAGCCAATTGCTTCAGAAAGCGGATTCCTAAGGTATTATCTTTTAGGTCTAAATTATGGGTTTATTAGTAAATTATTTTAGTTTTAATATTTTGGCAATTAATTAATGATGATGTTGTGTTGTTGTTTGCCATCTAAATTTTATATGACCAATTCAAAAAAAAAATTGTATGGCACAAATCGTAAATCGTCCTACTTTTCTGAATATTGCAAGAGATCTTCTCACTTTTTAGATTTCTCTAAAACTCTCTAAAAGTGAATTACATTTTTAAATAGCCCCTATGTTGTTAAAGTTAACCATTTATATGATTAACTATTTTTATGACGGGATTACCCTTCTTCTTTCTATGTATAATAATTTTCAATATTTAAAACACAATATTTAACACAACACAATAAACAATAAAGTTTAATAATCACCTAATTTTTTGTATATTAAAAAAATGAATGTATAAAGTAATATCTAACATATAATTAACAAAATAGACATTATATAATTTAAATAAGAAAGTATTACATAATACATATATTTAATATAAAGTATAACGTATAAACATAATACATATATTTAATATAAAGTATAACGTATAATTAATACAACAAAATCTATATAATCAAGGAAAATCAATATATTGTCAACACATAAATTAATATACTATATATTAATTATTTTACTAATTACATGCTAATTATTATTTCAAATATACATGGATTTTAATATTAAAAATAGTATATTATAATATTATTGTATTAATTATATACCGTTCATTTTATTAGTATATGAATTATTATTTTAAGCATTTAGGTTTTTTTTTAATAATAAAAAACGTAAAAGAAACTTTAAAATTAAACGTTACAAAAAGAGGAGTATTTTGGTCAATAAAAATAAATCTCATAAATGGTTAATTTTAACACTATAGGGGGTTTTGAAGATGAAATTCACTCTTAGTATTTTTTTTTTGTAATATTCAGAAAAGTTTGGGAGTTCTTTGAAATTTTCCATTTGGAGAAACAGGGATTTTTCCATTCCAACACAACTTTTTTAAATGTAATACCAAAAAAGTGAAAAAGTGAAACAGAACTTTTTTAAACATATTCCTAAGTTGGTACTTCTCAAGTTAGGAATTAAAAAAGTGAAATAGAACTTTTCATATTAGTCCTTACTCCAGTAACCATCTTCAAGTTGTACATTGTCTATTCTTTTTTCTGATTATTTGCAAGATATTCAATATGAACAAGATTAGTTATTAATAAATTATGGATAAAATATTTTTAATTATTTTGGAACTTCTTTAGAGAATATACATTTTTTTGAAAACAATAATAATGATAATTATATGTTATATTGTAGTATTATATATCTTCAATTTTGTAGTATAAATGGTTCAATTTCTTTTAGTATGCAATATGGAATCTAACTAACAATAAAATGTAGTAACATATTGATATAAGTGTTGCATATCAAAAGTAAGAAAAATTGTAACAGTAGGTAATTTACAAGGGTTATATTAGAGTATGGTACAAGAATATATTATACCTGTTTTTATTTAATTTAAATATCAACATTAAATTACATATTATTAATTTTAAATTGCACTTAGATTCAATAAAAATATTGATTTATTTCTATGAACTTCTTAAACTAAAATTAAAATTTGGGAATTTGCTAAACTAAAAATATTGCAGTTAGATTCCATAAAAATATTAATTTATCACTGTGGACGTTGTTAAAGTAAAATTATTATGTAACTTCTGTAAATTACTTACTTTTGAAGATTCACATATAGTATAACAATTTATTATTTTGAAAAAAAAGTAAAGAAGTAATAATTAAAATATTATATCTATAATCTATTAATAATTATTCTTGTTCATATTTATTATCTTAGAAATAAAAAAAGAGACACATTTTTAGGTAGAATTTGGAGATGGTTAATTAAGTAGGTGCAATTTTTTTATTAAATAAAGAGGACTCTTTGTCGGGGGTTATTTTGAAAAGTTACATTTCACTTTTTAACTTTTGTGGACTTTCAAAAAGTTGTATAGAAATGCTAAAATTCCAAAAAAAACTTACTGACTAATTTCAATTAGGATTGCCAAAACCACGCGTCTAACCCGGGGAAACATCGTCAACTGAACAGAAGGACAAGCAATTTTATTATAGGCTTCTTTCTTCTTTTGGGCTTGTTCTATTTGGGATCTTTTTGTATTCTTTTTTATTGAGGCTTTTCTAAGTATAGCTACTTTTAATTTTTATTTTTCTGTAAGATTCGTAGTACGCCATAGGATGCTGATTTAAAAGAAAACTTTCTCCCTTTGTTTCTTTTCAGATAACAAGGTATCGGAAATGGAAAAAATACTAACATTTGTGAGAGGACTAGTGGTTGAAGAGATGCATAAGCAAGAAAGAGATGATCTAGAGAAAGATCTTTTGCGGTTAGAAAGAATTCTGACGAGGACGAGGGCCATGCTTAACGACGCGGAGCACATGGTGATAAATCAGGAGGCTGTCTGGTTGTGGTTGAGAGAGCTCAAGTGCATTGCAAATGACGCCGAGGATGTCCTTGACGAGTGCCATTATGAATTATTACGCTTCCAAGTGGAACCGAAAGGTGCCGCTAGAGATTTGCCACCTAGTTATGCCTCTTCATCTTCATTCCGCTGGGACATGGTCACCATTCCCGATGGAATGTCTGAAAAGATCGAAAAAATCAGTGAACAGTTTGTTGAGATCTCAAGAGATAGGGAAGCTTTACAGTTGACAATGGAGGATGGAGAGAAGCGAGTTGCTACTGGTTTTGTGAACCCACTACCGACCAGTCATTTGGTGGATAAATCCTATATTTTTGGTAGAAATAATGACAAGGAAAAAATTGTGGACCATATCCTATCTGGGCTACGAGGTGAAGAAATAGAAGAGCCGTTCAAAGTCATCCCGATATGGGGAATGGGTGGTCTTGGCAAAACAACACTAGCCCAAATGGTATATAATGATCCCAATGTGCAAGCCACATTTGATGTGAGGGGGTGGGTGTATGTCTCTCTGGAGTTTGATGTTACAAGGATAACAAAAGAAATTAGTGAGTTCGTTATTAGGAGACCAGGTGGTGGTTTTGATGGATTTAGTATGGCACAAGAGGAGCTTCAAAAGAGCTTAGCAGGAAAGAGATTGCTTGTGGTTCTTGATGATGTGTGGAATGAGCAGAAAACCGATTGGGAATTGTTGCTCCTTCCATTGAGGTCTGCGGAAATAGTGAGGGTGTTGGTAACCACTAGGAATGAATCAGTCGCGCAGATTGTGCAAACTGTTTCCCCCTATTGTCTCAGTTTTTTGCCTGATCACGAATGTTGGCAGCTATTTCAACATTGTGCATTTGGGGATAGAGTAATGGAAGAAAATTCGAGGTTTGAGCAAATTGGTAAGCAAATAGTCCGTAAGTGTGGTGGCTTGCCTTTGGCTGTGAAGTCTATTGGAGGACTTCTACACTATAAGAAAGAGGAAGATAGTTGGATGGAAATCATGGAGAATGAATTGTGGGAATTTGAAGAACATGATAAAGTCCTCTGTGCACTGAAAGTGAGTTACTACTATTTGGCCCCTAAATTAAGAGAGTGTTTTTTATTTTGCTCCTTATTTCCAAAAGGCTCTCGACTTAAAAAGGTTGAAATTATTTACATGTGGATTGCCCTAGGTTACATTCGAGGAACAAAGAGAGCCGAGGACTTGGCTGAGGAGTACCTCGATGAGTTGCACATGAAATCTTTCATACTATTTGATAAGAAAAATAGCTTTGTTTTGCATGATGCGATTTACGATCTGGCAAGATCTCTTTCCACAAGGGAAATTCAGACTATAATGGATGATAAGCCACGTCACATATCTGATGAAATTCGTCATTTATATGTGAAGAATGGTGTCGACGCGTGCTACTCCTTTAATAGAGTTTGCAGGCTAAGAACTTTCTTTAATGCAAATCAATGTGATGTAGGGCGCATACGTGTACTTGGGTTGATGGGTTCTCATGTGCGCAAGTTGGATTCTTCATGTTGTAGGTTAAAGCACCTGCGATATCTTAGTATCAAAAAATTTGATCTTGAAAGGTTTCCTGAATCAATTTGCCTCCTTTACAACTTAGAGGCACTAAGAATCTCGTATTGCTCTAATCTAAGGGAATTGCCTTTTAATCTTGTGAATCTAGTCAACCTCCGTTATTTTCATCTCTCACATGCTGGAATTGAAGCACTTCCCGAAACATTATGTCAGCTTTTAAACCTACAAACGCTTCATATAGAGCGATGCGACAACTTGAGAGGACTACCTGAGAATATTGGTAATCTCATCAGCTTACGCTTTTTACGATTGAAATCCTGCAAACGCCTCATGAAGTTACCAAGTGGTATTGAAAATCTTATCAATTTGAGGATTACGGATGTAAGAGGTTGCTCCAACCTTATTGGCCTACCTCAAAACATTGGAAATCGTGTGACTATTCAGCATGTACCTACTCTATACTCTATTACTGTTTTCTTTTAATATCTTTTTTGTCATATGTAATTCAAGTTTCATGTACTTTCGCAGGACTGGTTGCAAATCATGCCTATGCCTCAAGAGTTATTAATTGCAGAGTTTCAATTGGATGGAGATTGGTATGTGTATTAACTTTGTGGTTGTATCATGTGCCAACTACAAAATCTAGGTAGTAATGGATCATATCTTAACATGGCATGTCCTTCATGTACAGGGGTTCCATTTATTCCATGCAGGATCCATGGACACTGCACAATGGAAGAATGTTTTCCTTTTCTTTTGAAAACATAGAAGATAATTTTTCGGAGGGTCGAAATACATGGATGAGTCCTTATAATCAAAGTGATTGTAACGAGAGCAACCACTCAATGTCAAATGGCATCACATCTGACAATGAGGAGCACATCATGGGCATGAGATTTGACATTATGAGCAAGAGTTGTAAGGTAATTAATCTGAATAAAATGAAGGTATACTCAAACTGTATTCTTCCTAATTTAGAGTAAAAGCTATGTTTCTGCATGTATGTTAGTACTTAATTTTTATGACAGGATTTATTAGTTGGGTACATGTTTTTTTTATTTGACACTGAATACTTGAAATCAACTAATATTTATATCATCTTGGTTTAATGTCAGCATGCATTTTTGAAGTATATATCAAAATAGATAGTTGGTGCTTAGTTCTTATCATATTAAACTACTAAATTGAATTATAAAAAGCATTAGATATTTTTTGTTGCATTATGTAAAAACTAGAGACCGCATGTTGCGCGACATTGACAGAGTTTTCTGATATTTGTAAGTCGAGTATTTACTTTGTAGAGTTCTAGTAGAATTGCCAATATTAAGATTTTTTATAGTCAAAATGAAGCAAATTATTTTTAGAGAGAATTTTTGCAATACAATGAAAGAGAAACACAGCAAGTTACAAAAATATCAAAATTAGAAGTTTGAAGTTGGAATTTCTTCTTTGTGAATACGTTAATGTATGGTCCACAAATTATTTAGTTAAATTAAATTAGAAAATTCATGATCAGTTGAAGTTTCCTATTGTATTTTTGAGAGATTAATTTTAAGAAAATTCTTGCAGAATAGCACGAATTGTAAAACAAACTTTCAGCCAGTCAAAACTTTCAGCATAATGTCGAAATTTCCTCTTATATTCATAAGACTAAAATTCAAGAAAAATATAAAATCACATAAATTTTAACACAAAATTTCAACCAATTCAAATTAAAATAATCAGGATCATGTTGAATTTTGTCAGATTGTAAATTTCAGGAAAAATTCTTGCAACATCACAAGAATTTTAACACAAATTTCCAATCAAACTAAAATAATGTTGATTTCAGGAAAAAATTCACGTAAATCTACTACTTATTTCGTGATCATTCATTGTATTTTTCAAAAATCTTGGAAAATTCACATAAGTTTCACATAAATTTATGGAAAAAATCTTGCAAAATCACATAAATTTCAGGATTTTTATTTTTGCAAAATCACATGAATTTTAACAAAAATTTCCAATCAAATAAATTAATGTTGATTTCAGGAAAAACTTCACATAAATCTACTGCTTATTTTGTTGATTATTCATTGTGTTTTCCAAAAATCTTGCAAAAATCACATAAATTTCACATGAATTATGGAAATACACTTGCAAAATCACATAAATTTCACATAAGTTTCAAGAAAAAATCTTGCAAGGTGAGATTTTTGTTTTTTGTTTTTTATTATTTATTTTTGTTTTTATTTTTTTTATTTTTGAAAAGTATTACTCGTTTATATTGAGCAATATTAAAGGTTTAATTTAAATTAAACCCATGAGTGGTTGAGTTCGACACAATAAGGGGGTATTTGAAAATAAGATTCACCTTCTTTTTTTTTTTGAGAAATCTAAAAAATGAGGTTTTTTTTTGTAATATTCAGAAAAGTTAGATTTGGAAATTTCCCTTTTTCTAAGTATAATTTCATTTATAGACTGGGGCAAGGTGAGGATTTTGTTTATTTATTTTTTATTTTCTTGTGGGTGTAGTATTTAGTATATATAACCCTGTGAAAAGTGAAAATAATCTGATATAGGATATGCTATACTTTTGGTTTTGTTATGTTAAGTTATAGTTTCATATATGTCCCTGTAAAAAGTCGAAAATCTGATATCAACTTAATATATGATAAGGTTTTGGGGTACTGGGGCAAGGTGAGGATTTAATTTTATTTATTTATTTATTTTTATTTATTTTTATTTATTGGGGTTTTTGTTGTGGTTTTTTATATGTGTGACCCTGTGAAAAATGGGAATATTTGATGTACCCGTCAAAAAGTCAAAACCGTCCTTTACTATGTTTTTTTAAAAAAAAAATGTTAGAACTGAAAAACCATTTTGTTTTTTTAAGGCATAATTTCATTTTTAGCCCTGCAAAAAATGAAAATATCTGATATGCCCCTCAAAATTCCCTCCTTTTCTTCCTTTGTTTTTTTGAAAAATAACCTTTTGGTTTTGTTTTTAAGGTATAATTTCATATATAACGATGCATAAAAATGAAAATATCTGATATGCCCCTCAAAAAGCGCTCTTTTTCTTTTGTTTTTTGAAAAAGGTCTAAACTGCCTTTTGGATTTGTTGGTATAGTTTCTTATAGGACCGTGCAAAAAATCAAAATATCTAATGTACCCCTCGAAAAATTCGATTTTGGGTAATAAAACAATGTCTAGTTTCTGTGAAATTAGTTTAGGTTTGATAAGCTTGGTTCGTGAAATAATATAAAATTGAATTTTTTACAGATCGGTCAAAAACCGTGCAAAATAATATCGCCGAATTTGAATGTTGGTGGTGAGCTGGCAAAAGAGGCGAGCAACAGAAATACAGGCATTTGTATAAATGGGCAGAGGCTGGGCGAGGAGGAGATGGCGAATTTACAGAATTGCCCTTTTCCGCCGGGCAGGATTAAGGGAGGAGAGTATTGGTATGATAAGATTTCGGGGTACTGGGGCAAGGTCAGGATTTTGTTTTTTGTTTTTTATTTATTTTTATTTTTATTTATTTTTTATTTTTGAAAAGTATTACTCGTTTATATTGAGCAATATTAAAGGTTTAATTTAAATTAAACCCATGAGTGGTTGAGTTTGACACAATAAGGGGGTATTTGAAAACCTTTTAGTTTTTTTTTTGAGAAATCTAAAAGGAGGGTTTGTTTGTAACATTCAAAAAAGTTAGATTTGAAAATTTCCCTTTTCTAAGGTATAATTTCATTGATAGACTGGGGCAAGGTGAGGATTTTGTTTATTTATTTTTGTTATTATTATTATTCTTTTATTTTTTTTTATTTTTGAAAAGCATTAAAGGTCTAAACTACCTTTTGGATTTGTTGGTATAGTTTCTTATATGACCCTGCAAAAAATCAAAATATCTGATGTACCCCTCGAAAAATTCGATTTTGAGTAATAAAACAATGTCTGGTTTCTATGAAATTAAATTAAGTTTGATAAATTTGGTTCGTGAAATAATATAAAATTGATTTTTTCACAGATGGGTCAAAAACCGTGCAAAATAATATCACCGAATTTGCATGTTGGTGGTGAGCTGGCGAAAAAGGCGAGCAACGGAAATACAGGCATTTGTATAAATGGTCGTGAGATTACGAAATCAGAGCTTAAAATGCTTAAGGCAATTTATTCTCTTTTTCTTTTAATTTTTTGGGAGTTTTACAAAAAGCCCCTGCATTGTTGAAAGTTGAAAAAAGGCCCTTCCATTCTTAGAAGTTTAAATTTAAGGGCTTTTTTGTATAAATGGCTGTGAAATAACAAAATATGAGCTCAAAATGCTTATGGTATTTTTAATTTACTTTTTTCTTTTCTTTTTGGGAAATTTGCAAAACCATCCGGAACTTTTGAAAATAAAAAAATACCTTCTTTGCTTAATAAATTTAAAATAAATGGGCTTTTTGCAAATTTCACAAGAATGAAGCTTTTTTTGCAATTTTCAATAATGTCGATACTTTTTGGCAATTTACGCATAATAAAGGGATATTTTTTCCTTTTTTTGTGCAAATTTCCCTTTCTTTTTTTGGAGCTAATATACTTATTAGTTGAACTACAGTTGAAAGTCGGAAAATTTATGTAGTATTTTTTTCTTTTATTTATTAATTTTTTTTATTTAGTGGGCGGGTGTTCAGTGCGCTGGAAAGCCTCAGTTTTGGGTTAATTCTGACGGTTCGTATTTAGAAGAGGGCCAAAAGAAAATTATTGGCCATCTTTGGAACAAGGTCTCTCTCTCTCTCTCTCTCTCATATTGAAGGAAATCTATAATTAAAACAACCATGTGATTTTAATCAACAATTAAGTTACTTTAAGATATTTTTGTTGCTCAACTTAATCTACGCATACTCTTGAAGAGATCTTTTCATTTTGTTAATCTTTGTTTCTAATAACTCTAATCAACAATAAATATAACTAATTTCATTAAATCAAACAGCCAATAGTGAAGCTGCTCTGTCCAGTTCTCTCTCTACCGACTCCTGGCAGCTCAGCGAACCCTAACCCTAATTTTGGTGAAAAACGCGTTGACTCGGTCAGAAAGTCGGCTCCTTATTATGCAGAACAAAAGTCCGCTCGCAAGTTCCTTCTTGTCGGGTCAAACGGGTCAGGCACCAGCACTATTTTCAAACAGGTACACTTTTTTGTGGATTTACAAATGTACCCTTTGAAAAGTTCTCATTGAATTTTACTTTCCAAAGCTGCAAATTTCAACTTTAGCCTTATAAAACTCAATATAAATGTAAATGTCCTTCTAGAGCTGCAGATATCATTGAACCATCTAAATTAAAATAAAATTTGATAATTTTTTGTGGATTTTCGAATATACATTCTCAAGAATTCATATCACATTTTACTTTCCAAAGCTGCAAATATCAATTTTACTTACCAAAACACAATATAAATACCCCCTCCAGAAACTTGAAATATCAAAGTTTCCCAACTAAGTGTTTTTAAATGTTTCTACAACTAATTTTGTACGTATTTCTGACCTGGTCGATGAATTTAATGAACTTTTCAGGCGAAATTCTTGTACAAAACGAAACCCTTTTCAGATCCTGAATTGCAAGAGCTGAAAACGATGATACAGAGCAGCGTGTATAAATACCTCGCGATTTTGCTCGAAGGACGAGAGATTTTTGAAGAGGAATATTTGGAGGAAAAAATGCGGGATTTACAGATCCATTTGTCAGATCCTGGTAAAAAAAACATTATTAATTTTTTTGTTATGCTCCAAAATTATGAGATTTGTACTCTCTCGCCTTCTGTATGACTTTATTATATTTGAAAAAGTCATACATGAGAGAATATATTTTTCTACATTATAATATTTTAGATTTCGCATACTGTTATTCGGCCATATCTTGACTTTTTAGCCTCCGAGCTTCGCAACATCCAATTAAGCAAATAAGCAACCAAACATAAATGAATGAATAAATAACAAATAATTGAACATACAAGAAAACTCATACAGCAAGACTAAATAAATAAATAAATATGATGTCACTTGGCCTTTCATATAATGTTATGTTGCCATACATTACTCTTTAGTGAAGCTCCGCAGCATCCATTGTCAAGTGGATAAGCAACCAAATCTCAATAAACAAATAACAAATAATAAAATATTTCCTTAACTGTAGGACCCAGCAACAGATCAACCGCCGTCTCCGTCCCCTCATCCACCCCTTACTCAATCACCTCCAACAGTCTTCGCGGCTTCTCCGACTGGCTTTTGAAGGTGATGGCGTCAGGCAGTCTGGAAGCAATCTTCCCCGCCGCCACCCGCGAGTACGCCCCCCGCGTCAAGGAGTTGTGGAATGATTCTGGTATTCAAGCGGCTTTTAAGAGGAGGGATGAGTTGGAAGAACTTCCTGCTTCTGCCGGCTACTTCCTCCAACGGGTATGTTTAGTAGTGATAATGATAATTAATAATAATAACAGTTATTAGAGAAACGCACCAGCACATAGCACACAAAAGTAGGAAACGCTCCCTCCGTTTAAAAATGGCTTGAATGGCGGAATCGTTCCACAATTCATCGACGCGGGGGGCGTACTCCATAGGGGAGGCGGCCTCCATTATTAGAAATTGCAAAAATCATCCACGCCCTACTCGATAATAGAGGGTCATTTGTGCAATTTCTAATATGATTTTTGCAATTTCTAATAATGGAGGCCGTCTTCCCCGCCGCCACCCGCGAGTACGCCCCCTGCGTCAAGGAGTTGTGGAATGATTCTATTATTCAAGCGGCTTTTAAGAGGAGGGATGAGTTAAAAGAACTTCCTGCTTCCGCCGGCTACTTCCTCCAACGGGTACGTGTAATGATAATAATAATAATAATAATAATATTTAGTGGGAATAGTATTTTACACACGCACCAACACACACACAAAAGAAGGAAACGCTTCCGCCGTTTAAAAGTGGCTTGAATGGCGAAAGGAGTTGTGGAATGATTCCAGTCCGGTATTCAAGCTGCTTTTAGAAGAAAGGATGAGCTGGAAGGGCTTTCTTCTTGTGCCGGGTACTTCCTCCAACGGGTATGTTTAGTAGTGATAATGGTAATGGTAATGATGAGGGATCTGATAAACAACACTGGCTTATTTGTCACTAGCATCGCCGGAATTCGGAAAGGTATAACAGAATTACAAAAAAATATTTTTTACCTTATCAATATACCTTTTTGTAATTTAGTTATACCTTTTTGAAATTTTGGCGACGCTGGTGACAAATAAACCGGTGGTGCGTATCGAATCCCTTAACAATAATGGTTATTGGAAAACTATCGTAACAAACACACCAACACACACACACACACACACACATATAAAACTATCTCACACATAGCCGTTGGAAGAAGTAACCGACACATGATAATGATAATAATTATGATGATAATAATAATAATAACAACAGTGATAATAATAATATGGTGTTTTATGTGTTTATTAGTTATGTTTTGTAACGTACACCTATAAAAGTGGGAATGACATGGATACCCTTGAAAAAGTGGGAATAACGTGGGTGTAATACATACTATTTTGTTTCTAAGTGTGCCAGGTCAAATTATATTTTGTTTTCCTTCATCTCCGTGACCAAAATTAGAGAGTACATTTAGCGTAATCAGCTATATGTTACGCCCTTGTTTTTATTCAAAAAGATATTAATCAGAATGATTTAGGTTAGTTAAGTGAAGGTGTTTTTTTTAGCAATTTCCTAACGAACAGAGGGGCTTTTAAACGATTCAATCATAATACAAAGATTCTTTTTTTTGCTAACTTCCCATTAGAAGCACGAAACTATCCTTATTGGCAAGTTTTTATGAATGCTTTGGTAACCAACATAATGTCCATTTCTATTTTATTTTTTATGAATTCTTTGGTAACCAACATAACGTCTATTTCTATTTTTTTTTTATTAACGCTCAGATAACCAACATAACGTCCATTTCTATTTTATTTTTTATGAATGCTTTGGTAACCAACATAACATCTATTTTATTTTCTATGCAGATTGGGGAGATTTGCAGGGCGGACTACGAACTGTGGAACAACGACATACTGCAGGCCGAAGGGTTGACTTTGTCAAACAGGGTCGTCTCCGCTGACATCATCTTCCCTAATCGTCCTTCTGATGCCGCTTTCGCCTTGGCCGATTCTGAGCGCCAAGAAACCCTCCTCAAGTGAGTCGATTCTTGATTTTCTTGATTTATATATTTTGAGGCGGAAATTGAAGTAGTTGATTTGAGTGTTTTGACTTGACTTTGAAAGTTGTGTGTTTCGTGATGAAGCACGAATCTCTAAGTTACGTTTGAGTGGTAGAAATATTTAATGAAGTAGTTTAGTCTCTCTCACTCTGTGCATATTGTATATGAAAAGTGTATCATTTAAATTAAATATGTTGTAGATCGAATTTCGTAATTTTTTTAATTTTGTATCTTCATTATCATATTAGATAGTTTTTGTTATATATGACAATTATGTAATATTTTTATTTATGTTTCAGTTGCAAATATTATAAAATTTAGTTTATTATGATATACTTTTCATCTATAATCAAATGTAATTTAAAATAATGGCTCCTAATATAATAAAAATGAATTTGAATCATAAATTTGATATTTATTTGTATATATTCACATCAGTTTAATTTACACATTTCTCCTTACAGATACCAACTAATCAGAATCCAAAGCAAGGGCCTAAACGCGAACAACAAGTGGCTCGATTTATTCGACGAGGTCCGAATCGTAATTTTCTGCGTTTCCCTAACCGATTACAACCAATTCTCAACCGACTCAACAAACAAAATGATAAAATCAAGGGACCTTTTCGCAAAAATCGTCACCCACCCAAATTTCGAACAAACAAATTTCCTTTTGGTCCTCAACAAATCCGACCTGCTCGACGAAAAGTTAGAAAAATCCCCTCTTTCGACCTGCGAGTGGTTTTCCGATTTCGCCCCTCTAATCAGCAGTAATCGCACCCGTAATAATCATAATAATTATAACAGTCGTAATAATAATTCGAGTTTGGGCCAAATCGCGACACATTATATTGGGGTTAAATTTAAAAGATATTTTTCTGATCTGACGAGCGGGACCGGTAAGAGACTTTATGTTTTGAGTGCAAATTCTTTGGATTCAAATTCGGTGGATTTTGCGCTTAGATACGCGAAAGAGATTTTGAATTGGGAGGATGAAAAGCCGGATTTTGGAAATAGTGATTCGGATTTTGGAAATAGTGATTCGGACCATGACTGAGCCTACTGAGTATTCTGATTAGGGTTTGGTTGTTGGGATATTTACGTGTTTGCCCCTCTAAAATGTTGAAATGGCAGATATACCCTTGCGAAACAGGAAATATTATTTATAACCCCTAAAAGACTAATGATATTATTGATGTCTTAATGAAAGAGAAAGAAGGGGGATTGGCATAATGATATTGTTGTTTTATAGGGGTATCTATGATATTTTAATTTTGTAAGGGTATATTTGATGCTTCATTGTTTTGTTGGGGTATGTGTGTAATTTTTCCTTGTTTATAAGAGGAGAGCTAGGTTGTATATATAGGTGTGTACTTAGTAAATTTTGAATTCTCTCAGCTTCGGTTATAGAAGATGTAATTTTTGTCTCTGTACATAATTCCAAGTTAGAAGGTTCCAATCTAGTCCAAAACAAAATTAAAGAAAATAAAGCACTTGTATAAACTAAAGGGTACTTGCTCAACACTTTGAATATTTTAGAAAAGCCTCTTTTTAGATTTTTTTTTCAGTCTAAAACCCTATGACGATTGAAGCTAATATTTCATATTAGTTTTTTTTTACCCGTCATCATCAATTTCATTTTTTTAATGTATGACTTGTACAAGAAAGAAAAGAGAAATCAAACAAAAATCATAACATTGACACAGATCTTAATAGGGATTGAATCGTAGTACAAGAAAAGATGATCAATGAAGCAAAACGCTTCATGGAGAGAGCATCACCATCCTTCTCTTATGACTCTGGACCTGATTTGAGAAATGAATAAATTACGTTTCCTATGCCGAATTCTACGCAATATCACCTCCCTTTTGAGTGATTCTTGCTCTTTGGCTGTAGAATTGTTTGATTTTGTGGGTTTGAGGTAGATATGAGTTGTGATGATTTCATCTTCTTGATCAGGAGGAGGTGAGGGAATTATTATAGTGCTCATTGTTTTGTGGGTGAAATAAAATTTAATTTAGTGCGAGGTTTGAAGTGTGGAGCTTGAGAGGGGTTTATATAAGGGTTTGGAGGATTATCTATCTTTTGAAGGGTTGTGACAACTTGAATTATGTAAATTATCACCACTTCATTTTCAAATCTTCATAAATGGAATATTATTTTAATAGAATTATGCTTTTATGTCAAGAAAGCACTAATTGGTGATTCTCTTTTATCTTGCTTTACCTAAACTGCTTTTGCATGCATTAAATTAAATATAAAAAAAATGAAATAAGGCTTCATAATAAACATATTATCACAGTATATCTCATAACATATAGTTTATTAAACATATCTTATATAGTCAAGTCCAGATCAAGAATATGTAGTCCATGTTCTTCGCATACAATACAATCATGCAAAGCGTTGATTTATTCACACAAGGACACCTCCACTCTTTTTGCATGTATTAAGTAATATATTGAAAAAAAATGAAATAAAACTTCATAATATTTTTTTTTCTAATTTTTAGTAGGGATATACCCTAAATTCCCCCTTTTCTTTTCATTAGTAACCAATTTTTGTTCGAGTAATATTTTTTTTTCCAATTTTTTTTCTTTAGAACTTAAAATTAAGCTAATCGAAGCGGAGCGAGGTCCCCTCTAGTTATATTGAATTATTGAAATCAATAATTTTTTTTTATGAATGAAATCAATCCTGGGTTATGAATACATCCTAGTAATTTGCATTTGCGCTTTCCAGGGCAAGCTGGATGTGGTTGTTAATAAAAAAAATGTTATAAATATGCTCAAATATGGTCAAATAAAAAATTAATGAAATTTAAGGTTTTATTCAATTCTAATACATTTGTGAACGTTGTAATCCGAATTGTATGCTTCATGATAAAAAGATATAGAGATTTTTTTGTTCTAATGAACATTTTCTTAAAGTACAAGATTTATGATATAGAGTTTAGGGCTTAAGCACAACTCATTTCAGATCTCTTACCAAGAAAATACTAAAGAAAACGTAACTAAAAGATTTCATAAATCAATAAAACCTTTAGGAAAAGTGTCATAATAGTATAGAACAAATTACCTTTGTAGGCTTTGGTGGTGTTCTTGTAGGAGAACTCATGATAAAATTATAAGTTTCTAGTTTTTCCCTTCTTGTAGATGATTTTAATTAGAATTATAGATGCTTATAACTAATGGACTGCCTATTTATAGTTAACAATCTTGTTGATTAGGCGAATTTTACTGGAAAATGAGTGTTTTGGAAAATACAATAATTAATCACAAAATAAGCAGTATATTTTTGTGAATTTTTTCCTGAGGAGTCGGTATCCATCCTCATACCAGCGAAAGGGTCTATATCTTCAGGCTGCAATTTCGAAAAAAATATTTGTTACAAAAATAATAATATTTTTTTTAAATTACTTTTGATATTTGAGATTAATAATAATATAGGATTTTCTTCTGTGATGTTTCAGTTCTGACTCGAACAAAGTGGATTTAACTCAAGCTGATAAAAACTTGTTGTTTGAATATAAAATACCAGACTTCATATTCTTCAATTTCCACCAATGTCTCAAAAATTTGTTAATTTGTTAAAAATGAACAAGTGTTTTGTTAAGTTATCATTAAGAAAAGAAGAGGTAGCAAAACAAGAAAAAAGATGTGATGTACATTAAGAAAAAAAAAAGAAAAGAAACAATGTATATAGGCATGAACGCTTCACATGAAAAGGGTTGATAGAACGGTATTAGCTTGTATGATGCAAATTATTTCCTGTGTTGTTGAAAAACACAAATTTCGTGAAACTTACTGCTATAGATTTTGATGAGATATTATATAACCTCAAGAGAGAGAGCTATCAATTGAACTTCATGAAATGTTTCAAATAAGTGCTGTAAGAAACTGTGTTGGTGATGGAATTTTTTTTTTCTTTTTGCAATTTCAGTACGATGCAAAGGGTATGTTTTTTTGCATGTTATAACAATGCATGTGAAGCTCACTAATCACAGGCCTTCAAATTCAGTCTTAAACATAAAAAGGTTAAAAGAAATTATCTCATTCAATAAAACACACCAAATTAAAAAAAATGACGTCGCAATGACTCAAGTGTCAAATATCACCACTCACAAACACCAACCAACAACTCTCCAAAAACCACATTAAACCAAAACAATGAAATTAAGACTAAGTTTGTCCTCCCAAACAAAAATAAGTTAAGACTATTAATACAACAGAATTAATATAATTACGACACAATTAACACGCAAGCGACACCTAATAACTGAAGCCTTTTCTTCGCCTGAAATATTAATAATAATCAACTAGATATTAATTAAAATATAAAATAAATTTGTTAGTACTCATGAAAATCTCATTTAATGATATAATTATTTACCTGATCGATAATAACAATAGCATCAGCCTGGCCCCATCTCGTATGATCTTCCAATCATTTCATAATCCTTCCGTTCCGTACGATCATTTTGACGATCGTTTCCTGTTACATCAAACAACATCAAAGTCTCAAAACAAAATATAATGCAGTAAAAGGAATAAGAATATTTGAATAGAAATATGGTAAAAAAACATACCACGGGCGCCAAGAAATCGCATAGTCTGAGTCTCGTACTGAGTTGTCGAATTTCTCTCATCATAATCCTTCCGCTGCCCTTTTTTAAACTTGGATTAATCTGTTTCCGTAAATAAGATAGAAAAAGAAAGCATTAGATAGATCTGCACAAATAAAAAAACAAATATTTAATTAAATATTGAAATATAAATATAAAGGTAATACCTAAAAAGGCAAGGACATTGGCTCGGGCCTTCCATTCCTCTCTCCGCTTCCGACCTGATCGCCGTCTCACTCTTCTCTTTATTCATCAAACCCACCAAATCCCCCTCCTCCCCTTCTTTCTGCACGGATCTCGATGCCCCAACCGCCCCATCCTTCTTTATGCACGGATCTCGATGCACCAACCGACTCCTGCACGGTTCCCCGATCTCACCAGCACCGCCTCCAGCCTGGACAGCACGTGCGTTCACACCTCCCTCTTCCCCAACTTTTTACTGATCTCATGCGAGCACGCCCGTGCGGCCAATCCTGTAGCGACCAATCATCATCGCCCGTGCGGCGGGCGATTCATCCTTCTCCTTCTTAACCCTCCATTATGCCACACTTGAATTATTACGTCCAAGCCTTGCTTCTTCAGCTTTTGCCTCCTCAAGATAGAACTTCACACAGAGAAATAGAGATTAGATTAAAATCAGAATTTATTCAAGTATTTCTATTCAGAGAGCTTTGCTTCAATTCAACAAGAGAAAAAATATATAAAAGGTTAGAAATGATGCATACCTTCTCTGAATCTTCCATCGTCAACATAAAACTCCTGGTATAGTACTCGCAAAAATCAAGTACGCGAACCTTAAAAAAAATTAAAAAAAATGGTTCAGTCATTTATAGAAAAAAGAGAAGAAAAAAAAAATGTAATTCCAACAGAACAAAAAGAGGGAAATTACCGACTCAGAAACTGTAGAAACACATTTGAACTCTTTTCTCAACTTATTATCTTTCTTTCCCTTCTTCTTCTTCTTCTTCTTCTTCTTCTTTCCTCTGTTTATTTCCTTTCCCTTTCTTTGCTTTCACATCTTTCTTCGCAAGCTCATTTGCAATACTATTTTTCACTTCTTTTCCCTAATAATAACACATCAGAAAGTCCAATACATTAATAGGAAGGAAGATGAATAAAAACATTAATCTCACTTGCCAAATTTCTATAATTAATCAAATAACAAAAATCTTTATAAAATACTTAACATACCTGATAAACCGCAGGAATATCCAACTCCTGATGAAACGTAGTGTGTGTGTGGCAAAGAAAGAAGAAGGAACAGAAAGCAGAGCGAGTTTTGTAGATATTAGTTAGAGTTTGAATCCGGAGTGAATCGCGACAACTCCACCGACAAGATTTTCGTACTCGACCTTGACTAAGCCAGCATGAACAATCATCTGAGCAAACTTGTCCTGTTTAGGGAAGCGACGGATACTCTCGACCAAGTACTGGTACGAGTCTCTGTCCCCAGCAACCAGCTCTCCCATTGCCGGAATCACCGAAAATGAATAGTAATCATAAAATTGCTTGAAGAGAGGTGTGTCTACATTACTAAACTTCAAGCAGAGAAACCTGCCTCCCCTCTTCAGCACCCTGTAGGCCTCGCAAAGGGCCTTTTATATATGGGTCACATTCCGGATCCCAAAAGCTATAGTATACCCATCCATGGATCTGTCTTCAAAAAGAATGAGATTCTCCTTGGACCCAATTCAAGCACCTCTTATCCCCTAATCCTCTATCGTCCGCTTCTTCACGACAGAGAGCATGTTAGGGTTGATGTCGCAAATATAAATCTGTGTTTCGTCTTCTTCACTTAGTTCCATTTGGGTGGCTCTTCTGCTGACGCCGACATCGAGATGCTTCATTCCAGGAAAAGGATTCAATTTAGAGACGAGAGCGTCTTTCCAGAGTCTGTGCAAGACGGCGCTCATCAAATCATTCATCATATCGTAGCTCGACGCCATGCTGCTGAATACATCGCCCACCAGCTTCCTCTTCTCTTCCTCTCTCACCTCCTTATACCCAAAGCTAGTGGCGTGTGAATGGAGGAGGGAAGAAGAACGAGGGGCGAGAGATGATAATTTCTTGGTGCTCCTTGGCAAGAGAGATGAGTGCTGGAACGCGATGAGTGATGGCTGAATCGCTCGATAGGACTGGGGAGCTCTGCTTAAAAGTTAAGTGCATGATAAGGTGAAAAAAGAAAATAGCAATGTACAGTTGTGTTGCATCCATGTTGAAGTTCCTATGCCCTATTTATTCAGTACACAATAAGCTCACATATTAAATGTGAGAGACAATAAAATCACACAATAAGTATACAATAAGCTCACTATTTTATCATTCACAAAGTTAACAAAAAATGCATGAATCATGCAAAATCGGATTCGGCACCTTGCATGACGATTGACGACACAATTTAGGGGGTGTATTCACCTGAAACTATGTTGGACACTACAAATTCATTCATATACTATTTTAATATCTATATTATATATCACTTTAAAAAAAATTATATCTGTATTATAAATATACTATGTAAATTACAATCCGACCTTAGCAAACATTGCATCAAAACCAAGCATATAAAATTATAAATCCTTGTAGACATTGGTATCAATTCATAATGCACAAATCATTAAATGCAAGAACAAATAGAGTAAAAGAGTAAATCTCTGTTACAGCTAAAAAGCACAACTCAAAATAAAATGAATCACTAATACTACTCAATATAGTACATAATAGAACAAAATAAATCACAACTACTAGTCAACAAGATGAAATAAAACAAAACAAAATGAATCACAAAACAACTCAAATAAAAAAATTAAATAGAATGAATCACTAAGGTCTCGTTTGGTATCATTTCTGTTTCTCTGTTTTTTGTTTTTTAACAGTTTTCTATTATCTATTTTTGTTTTTAAAAAACTATTTTTTGTTTTTAACAATGAAAATATTTTTATCCTCTCAATGCACTCAACTTATGTTTCTACAAACAAACTAAGAACATATGAATACAATATTTCTCAAATAAGTTTAAATTGTTGAAAAAAACTCCTACAAAAATATCGTAACTAATACAATACATGATCTTCTCGAAATATATCCTAACGCTACCCACCTCATCTTCTCTAGATGAACAGGCACCATAACCTCCCTCAATATTAGGATCTACCTTGTTATCATTTTCATAATTGATAAACAGAATATCATCAAATAAATGGCTTTATTATAATAAATTTAATCATGAATAAGGCAATATTAAAGTTGTGATACACTATCAAGCTTGGCTTGACAATGACATGCAACTTGTGAGAAACTATCATGATTGGATTTTTATATTACTGCATACCACAGTAAGAAGGAAAAAAAATTAATATAAACATATATCATGAATAATGAAGTCATCTGCAAGTTTATAAGAGAATATGAAATTTATATGCAAGTACTCAATTTATCATACACAATCACGTAGAAAGTCAACCAGCCATATACATACTACCAAGGAAGCATTATAAAAAGATTAATTAAAGACAAACCATTTTGATTAAGTTTAAAGAGTTACATAGTGATGAAGCGGCAAGAAAGGACAAATCAGTTGAAATTATTTCATTATCTAGGATGATATATTCTAACAACTGTGCTGGTACATAAACTTTATAAGCGGTGAAGAAACGGAAACAAGAAATAAGAAACGTCTATTCTTCGTTTCTATATTCCCGTTTTATTTTTGGGAAACCAAATGAAAAAATGGAAACCGGCTGATTTAGCTTTCCATTTTTTTAGCTAAAATAAAATGAAAAACGGAAAACAAAACTCTTCCCAAACAAGCTCTGAATAACTCTAAAATAAAACGAATCACAAAGACTACTCAATAAGAAATAAAACAATCAAATATGAGACGGGCACGAGCTTGATTTCCTCCAATATTTCAATATCGAAAAGTTTCTTCTTCCGTTTTGTTACTCATAAATTGTAAGTGCATGATAAAGTGTAAAAAAAAAAAGAATATCAATGTACAATTGTGTTGCATCCATGTTGAAGTTCCGATGCCCTATTTATTCAGTACACAATAAGCTCACATATTAAATGTGAGAGACAATAAAACCACACATCAAGTACACGAGACACAATAAGCTCACAACGTTATCATTCGTGAAAAAATAACCACCGGGTGTCTTGTATTACGATTTACGACCCAATTTAACCCAATTTAAATTGCTATGTTGGACCCAAGAAAGTTCATTCATATTTTTACACATATCACAATGTATATTTTTGTGTATATTCATTCGTATGTACACGTTTATAATATGATCATCTATATGATTTATTTATTTATTTTTTGTTTTATTAACCATTTAATATTTTAGAATAATTAAAATTTTAGAAACCACTTAATTTATAATCATCATCTATTACAACAAACATTATCATTAAAAAAAATGACCATATTATAATCATTAACAAAAAGACTAAACTACTATTTTTACACACTATATCACAATGAACATTTCACGAAATTTTCATTCTCCTTTGGTCTTTCAAACACACATCAAACTAATTAAAATCTCACACATTCATAACCAACACTACTTTTAAACAAAACCTAACACCACTAATTGTACATATAATGTAATTATACATGGATAAGCACACAACGGACTAGAGTTACACATTTAGCACAAAACAGAGCGACATGCTATGAATTTTCTCCTTGGATTCGAGCTCCAATCTTGTTCATTATACGCTTTTGTATCTCATGTATAGTCATTTGTGCATTTCTCGAAGAATTTAAGGGCTTAGAAGCTCCTGAGTTATGAATACATCCTGGTAATTTGCATCTGCGCTTCCCAGGACAAGCTGGATGTGGCTGTTAATAAAAAAAATGTTATAAATCATAGTTATATATACTCATCAAATTATATTTTATATAGGGCGAGAAAACAGAAAAGAGAATGAACAAGAAATATGCTCATATATGGTGAAATAAAAAATTAATGAAATTTAAGGTTTTATTCAATTATAATACATTTGTGAACATTGTAATCCGAATTGTATGCTTCATGATAATAAGATATAGAGATTTTTTTGTTCTAATGAACAATCTCTTGATGTACAAAATTTATGATTTAGAGTTTAGAGCTTAAACACAACTCATTTCAGATCTCTTAGCAAGAAAATACTAAACAAAACATAACTAGAAGATTTCATAAATCAATAAAACCTTTGGGAAAATTGTCATAATAGTACAGAACAAATTACCTTTGTAGGCTTTGGTGGTGGTCTTGGAGGAGAACCCATGATGAAATTATAAGTTTCTAGTTTTTCCCTTCTTATAGATGCTTATAACTAATGGCCCTGCCTATTTATAGTTAACAATCTTGTTGATTATGCGAATTTTACTGGAAAATGAGTGTTTTGGAAAATACAATGAATAATCACAAAATAAGCAGTACATTTATGTGAATTTTTTCTTGAAATCAGCATTAATTTAGTTTGATTGGAAATTTGTGTTAAAATTCATGTGATTTTGCAAGATTTTTGCTTGAAACTTATGTGAAATTTATGTGATTTTGCACGAGTATTTTCATAAATTCATGTGAAATTATGTGAGTTTTGCAAGTTTTTTGGAAAATACAATGAATAATCAACAAAATAAGCAGTAGATTTATGTGAAGTTTTTCCTGAAATCAACATTAATTTAGTTTGATTGGGAATTTGTGTTAAAATTCATGTGATTTTACAAAACAAATCTTGAAATTTATGTGATTTTGCAAGACTTTTTCCATAAATTTATGTGAAACTTATGTGAATTTTCCAAGATTTTTGAAAAATACAATGAATGATTACAAAATGAGCAGTAGATTTGTGTGAATTTTTTCCTGAAATCAACATTATTTTAGTTTGATTGGAAATTTGTGTTAAAATTCATGTGATGTTGAAAGATTTTTTCCTGAAATTTACCATCTTATGAATATAAGACAAAATTCAACATGATCCTGATTATTTTAATTTGATTTGGTTGAAATTTTGTGTTAAAATTTATGTGATTTTATATTTTTCTTTAATTTTAGTCTAATGAATATAAGAGGAAATTTCGACATTATGCTGAAAGTTTTGACTGGCTGAACATCAAAGTCTGAAATGAAATACTGCACATCTCTTTAAGGTAACAACGATATAAGTTTAGACTTTCAAGGGCGGGACACCCAGCAAGAATTTTTTTTCACACAATCCATTTCTATTGTGACATCCGCAAAAACCAGCGTTCTTAGCTTAGGGAGAAATATTATATCAGGTTGAATCTCACAATACCTTTTTCCATCAATATCCAAGTACATTTCCTCTAGGGATTCACAAGTGAAAAACAATCAGGCATGTGAAAATCCTCTACGGATGATCTTTACATTAAGCGGATGTTCTTTGGTTTGTGGTTTAACGCATCACGAATCCACGTTCTTGCTAAACGAAGGATTCCAGCAGAATCATAAACACCACACTTGAGTTTGAATTTGTCTATATCTAGACCATCACCACGGAGACGCAAAAATTGGGAAACGAAATTCTTGAAAAACTCGATATCGCTTTTCAAACTTTCTTTTGTTGTCTGGAATTTAGAAAAGTTGAAATTCAGACACGGAATCGAGGCCCAGAGTTTTTACCATCTTTTCGACAGTATGCATGTTTGTGCCACTTGTCTTGCCTTCAATAAGGATAAGATTTTTGTTAGCACACAATCGGACAAATTGCTTAGCCTGCCACAATGATCATCCATCTTTTCCACTCAATTGTACTTCCCTTCCTCACAAGAGCATTTACTCGTGCATCATTTCATTGATGACTGCAAAAAACAGTGGAATGAGAAAACTAGATCAGGAGCAAGTCAAGTTAATTATGCTAATCCCTAAATAGTACGTCGAATTATTTTGAAATCAGGACTAGACTGCAATGGTAATTTTGTATTTGTACTGAATTGTTTGGGATACACCTAATTTAGTTGAATGGGCTGCAATACAATATACAATTATTTCAAATGGGCCGCAAAGAATTCACACTTCAATCGGGACGGAGAAATATAAATTATGAATAAATTAAGTAGAGAGAAAAAAAGGTGAGAACATCAGGATTCAGGAAAAGTAAATTAAAGATATAAGGAAATAATTTTTTTTAAAATCCTTACTCAACTGGCAATAACTAAGCCATGAAAGAAAAACTCAAATGCTTGTGGCCTGGACTTTTGAGCATATCCGTAAATAGCAAAACATGATATATGATGATATATGAAAAGCAACAGAGATCAGTAAATTTAAATTCAAATGAAGGAACTGGAGAAAGGGTGAGATCACTCACCATTAATGGAGCTTAAGAAGCTTGACCTAGATGTGGTTGGATGGGAGACGATAGAGATTCTTTTGCTCCGTGCGTTCTTGTGATATGAGAAGTCAACTCAGTTCATTTTGTGTTTTATTTTTTTTTTAGAGAAAATTTGGAGAGGGCTTTAAATCGCCCTTCCAAATGACTTTTATATATATGATCTTTACAATTACAATGTTTTCCTTTTCTTTTAAATGTAAAAAATTAAAAAGAAAAGAAACAAAATAAAATTCCCGGGGCCCAGTTCAATTATTCCTTGCTCGGCCCAACCCTATATTAATTTTGTGTTTTATTTCTCTATTTTGGTTGTGAAAAGAGGAAAATTGGAATAGAGAGACAGAAGAGGAGGTTTGGGGTGTTAATTTTTTATTGGGTTATTGCATTTTTTTTGTGTTTTTTCTTCCGGGATATCAATTCCGGTTTTTGGGAGTTTTAAATAATATCAAGGAATTACATATTCAAATTACATCAATTCAAACATGAAAAATATTTATATTTTTCATGTTCAAATATTTATTAATATTAATAATATTTGTATTAATAATTAACATATTGTCAATTCATGCTGCCTTCTTTTTGTTTAAGGATGGGTCTAAGTAGGCGGGATATATAAGTATCTGATGTTCTCATATTATCAAATTAGCATCATTTATAGATATGTATGATATCCGTATTATGCAATTAATAATAGGCTTCTCTATTTTATTAATTGCTTAATACAAATTTTAATTCATATTCAACGAATGACAATATTCATTAATATAAGATTTCAGATAAAACTATTCAGCGGTATATATTATCATAGTAGAAATAACTAATATGGATAAACTTGTATATACAATATATACATATGTACACAAAAAGACTAAACTACTATTATTACACATTATATCACAATGAATATTTCACAAACCTCTCATTCTCCTTTGGTCTTCCTAAATCCTAATACACCATCAAACTAATTAAAATCTCACACATTCATAACGAACATACTAATTTTACACAAAACCTAGCACCACTAAATGTACATATAATGTTATACATGGATAAAAACATAACAGACTAGAGTTACATATTTAGTAACGAAACATATCGACCTACTACTTAATTTCTGCTTGGATTTGATTTCCAATCTTGTTTAATATACATTTTTGTATCTCATTTATCGTCACTTGTGCGTTTCTTGGAGAACTGGAGGGCTTAGAAGCTCCTGAGTTATGAATACATCCTGGTAAATTGCACCTGCCCTTTCCAGGGCAAGCTGGATGTGGCTGTTGATAAAAAAAATGTTATACGTGGATGTTATAAATATTCTCATTTATGGTCAAATAAAAAATTAATGAAATTTATGGTTTTATTCAATTCTAATACATTTGTGAACAATTGTATGCTTCATGTTAACAAGATATAGAGATTTTTTTTGTTCTAATGAACATTTTCTTGATGTACAAGATTTATGATTTAGAGTTTAGGGCTTAAACACAACTCATTTCAGATCTCTTAGCAAGAAAATACAAAGAAAACATAACTAGAAGATTTCATAAATCAATAAAATCTTTGGGAAAATTGTCATAATAGTATAGAACAAATTACCTTTGTAGGCTTTGGAGGTCTTCTTGGAGGAGAACCCATGATGAAATTATAAGTTTCTAGTTTTTCCCTTCTTATTTTTGGAATAAATATGATTTTAATTTGAATTATAGATGCTTACAACTAATGGCCCTGCCTATTTATAGTTAACAATCTTGTTGATTATGCGAATTTTACTGGAAAATGAATGTTTTGGAAAATACAATGAATAATCACAAAATAAGCAGTAGATTTATGTGAATTTTTTCCTGAAATCAGCATTTATTTAGTTTGATTGGAAATTTGTGTTAAAATTCATGTGATTTTGCAAGATTTTTTCCTAAAACTTACGTGACATTTATGTGATTTTGCAAGAGTATTTCCATAAATTCATGTGAAATTTATGTGAATTTTGCAAGATTTTTGGAAAATACAATGAATAATCAACAAAATAAGCAGTAGATTTGTGTGATGTTTTTCTTGAAATCAAGATCAATTTAGTTTGATTGGAAATTTGCGTTAAGATTCATGTGAATTTGCAAAAAAAAAAAAAAAATCCTGAAATTTATGTGATTTTGCAGGATTTTTTTTTCCATAAATTTATGTGAAACTTATGTGAATTTTCCAAGATTTTTGAAAAATACAATGAATGATCGCAAAATAAGCAGAAGATTTATGTGAATTTTTTTCCTGAGGTCAACATTATTTTAGTTTGATTGGAAATTTGTGTTAAAATTCATGTGATGTTACAAGATTTTTTCCAGAAATTTACAATCTTATGAATATAAGACAAAATTCAACATGTTCCTGATTATTTTAATTTGATTTGGTTGAAATTTTGTGTTAAAATTTATGTGATTTATATTTTTCTTGAATTTTAGACTTATGAATATAAGAGGAAATTTTGACATTACGCTGAAAGTTTTAACTGGCTGAAAATTTGTTTTACAATTCGTGTTATTCTGCAAGATTTTTCTTAAAATTAATCCCTCACAAATACAACTGGAAACTTCAACTAATCATGAATTTTCTAATTTAATTTGGTTGGGAATTGTGTTAAAATTCATGTGATTTTACAATATTTGTTTTCCGAAAAATCTAAAATCTAATGTACTAAAATTTTAAACTTAATGGCCTTTAGGGCCGCTCAAAGGCTTCCCAATTTTTCACTCTTTTTGTTAATTGTAAATTTCAATCTGACCATAAAGAGTGCATCAAATCAAAACCAAGCATATAATATAAATCCTTGTAGACATTGGTATCAATCGATAATGCACAAATCATTAAATGAAGAGCTAGAAATAAAATAAATCTTAAGTTACAGCTAAAAGTATAACTTGAAAATAAAATGAATCACAAATACTACTCAATATGAAAATAAAATACAACATAAGTACCAATACTAATCCATATGATGAAATAAAACAAAAATAAAATGAATGACAAATAAATTAATAAGAAATAAATGAATCCCAAAATAACTCAAAACAAAACCAATCGATAAATTAATTATTGAATAGAATAATACCGGCTCGGCAAAAAAATCCAAAATCATCATCAAAATGGGCCGATTCTTCATTCAAATTGGACAGATCAACATATTGAGGGGCGTCAAAACTGTCCAGTATTTCATCGAGTGCTGAATAATCTTTAAATTCATTTGAATTATTACGTCCAAGCCTTGCTTCTTCAGCTTTTGCTTCCTCATAAGATAGAACTTCACACAAAGAAATAGATATCAGATTAAAATCAGAATTTATTCAAGTATTTCTATTCAGAGAGCTTTGCTTCAATTCAACAAGAGAAAAAAAAATATATAAAAAGTTATAATTGATGCATACCTTGTCTGAATCTTCCGTCGTCAACATAAAATTCGTGGTATAGTACTCGCAAAAATCAAGTACACGAACCTAAAAAAAAAAGAGAAGGGAAAAAAAAAATGTAATTCCAACAGAACAAAAAGAGGGAAATTACCCAGTAGAAACAGATTTGAACTCTTTTCTCAACTTGTTATCTTTCTTTCCCTTCTTTTCTTCTTCTTCTTTCCTCTGTTTATTTCCTTTCCTTTTCTTTGCTTTCACATCTTTCTTCGCAAACACATTTGCAATACTTTTTTTCACTTCTTTTCCCTAATAATAACACATCAGAAAGTCCAATACATTAATAGAAAGGAAGATGAATAAAACATTAATATCACATAACAAAAATCTTTAAAAAATACTTAACATACCTGATAAACCGCAGGAATATCCAACTCCTGATAAATGAGAACAGTGCTTTGTTCATTATTTTCCTTCTTTCCTCTCTTTCTTTCCTTCTCGTTTATTTGCATTTACATCCTTCTTTGCAAGCTCAACTGCACTAACATTTGTCTCTTCCTTTCCCTAATAATACATCCAAAAAATTCAAAAAACTAAAAGGAAGAAAAATTAAAGCCTTACATTAACTAGATAAATTTCTGCAACTAACAGAATAACAGAATTTCTCTACAAAAATATTTAACAAACCTGAAGCAAATCTGAGTGAATGAAAGAGGCATCAAAGTCGTGTGAAACAAGAGAAGGAGCAGAGACAAAGTCCTCTTTGAGTTCAGAACTCTCACTCTCACAACCTGCATTTATAGAATCAAGTGTTCCATGAAATATTATTACCTTTATTTACAGTATGCTCTGTCCTAAAACAACAAGAAAAATTATAAATTACAGATAATTGATAATTAATGGAGAGAATAATACCGGCTCGGCAGAAAAACCCAACATCATCATCAAAATGGGCTGATTCATCGTTCAAATTGGACAGATCAACATACTGAGGGGCGTCACAACTTTCCAATATTTCATCAAGTGCTGAATAATCTTCAAGCCTAATTTCTTCAGCTTTTGCCTCCTCAAAATAGAACTTCACAGAGAGAGAAATAGAGAGATTAGATTAAGAAAATTATTCTTAACAAAACCATATTTTAATCAAGTGTTAGGTCATGGAGGTTTACTTTAACAAGATGGAAAATTACGAGAAAAAGAATAAAAATGATAAATACCTCTTCAAAGTCTTGCATTGTCAACAAAAAACTACAAGTGTAGTATGCTGAAAAATCCAAGAATGAAACAGATTTAAAATCTTTGCTCAACTTATCATCTTCCTTTTCCTTCTCTTTCTTTACTTTCTCTTTCTTTGCATTCAAAATCTTAGCTGCACTAATGTTTCTCCCTGCTTTTCCCTAATAACACATCAGAAATTTAAGAAAATTAAGAAAATTTAAGAAAATTAAAAGGAAGAAGAATGAAAGCCTTACATTAACTAAAAAAATCTCCACAATTAATCAAATAACAAAAAATCTTAAAAAAATACTTCACATACCTGACAATCGGTCTTGACTCGGGGGACATCTGCCTCTTTAATTTCAGAACTCTCACCACCTAATATTTACAATAATTCAATTAAAAATTGTTATTCATGTATCATACTAGTTCACAATCTAAAAGCTACAAATTGGTTTTGGAGTAAAAATTACTGGTTTTTTGGATAAACAAAATGGTTTTGATGAGATGAATTTTACCTTCAGAAACTGGAACAATTGCCTCACTCACTGGAGAGGGTGCTGGCTTCTTCAAATCCTTAGTTACTTTCTTCAAATTCTTGCTAACTTTCTTCAAATCTCTGCTCAGTTTCTTCACATCCTCCTTCTTCTTCCTTTCCAATTCCTTCCTCTTTTCTTCCCTCTCTCTCTCTCTCTCTTTTCAATCCTTGCCCTGATTTTTTCCCTCTTGATCCTTCTTTCTTCTTCGTCCTGATCCATCAGGTGCTTCGCTTCCTTGGCACGCTCAAGTGCTTCAATTTGTTGCACTTTCTTTCCCTTAATAAACAAAAATAAGTATCAAGAATGTCAAGAACAGCGATTCAGAAATCAAGAGTAATAACAGGAATGTCAAGAACAGCGATTCAGAAATCAAGAGTAATAACAGGAACCTAAAAAAGGTTGCTCAAGAATGAAAGACATTAAATTGAGCAAGAAAATTATGAAAACAATCAGAGATTGGAAAAGAATGAAAAAGACTAAAGAATTCGATCTTGATGGAAAAGAATGAAAAACATAGACTGAACAGGCCTGAAAAATCAAGAATTCAAATCAAGACTTCATTTTCTGTTCAGTCTTGATTAGAAAAGAATGAACAAGACTCGGAAAAAAAAAAAAGTAATGGATTAAAGTAATGAATACCTGACGCTGCTCCGTTTGGAATGAAGGGACCTCCACTCGAACTGAAACCGGAGCATCATCCCTCATCATCCCACATCCCTTCGCCTTGTTAACAAATCTCGACGCCATCGCAGTAACTTGAATCCAGAAAATAACAACAATGAGCGCAAAGAGAAATCGTACGAGAGAATGTGCTTAGAGGAGTTTGTATGGAGAGAAAGAGAGGGTTTATATAGGCGGGTCGGAGCCAAATTGGAGGTACAACGGGCTGATTTAGCGCCAATTTGGGTGCATTTCGATTTTGGGGGAGAAATTGAATGGAAGGGTTATAATTATTATTCAAACTAGGTTGGCAACGTGCACTGTGAGTTACATATTTATGTCTGCGACACCATCATTTTTAGACGTAAATAAAAAAGAAGCATCCATGGTTAATTTTTTTATTTTTTGTTTTGAAAGGTAAGTGCTTGTTTATGTTATATTAATACGAAATTGAAGCGTTATATGGAGTATTTGCAATAAAGAAGCTAAAAATTTTCTTATACGAAAGATAATGGAAAGAAATCAATCTAAAAAAACTATACTAAAGAACACATATATCATCTACTATACGAATTGAGTCCAGTGCCTGGGACCATTCCTTGGCTGTAATGATGGTCTGGTTAATCGTGGCGGTAGTTATTTGGCAGACATTGTGAAAGATGCGTCTATTTCTAGCTTTCCAAATTTGAAGTTGAAATGGAAGCTGAGCTGAGCTTCAGTCGATTTGGGGGAGATATGAATGAAGGGTTAAATATGGCGAATAAGTTTATAATATTCAAATAATAGGACGTTGTCTGTTGCATATATATTTTATTTGTTTGTTTGTTGAGGATGATTAAACAACTTGTACAAGCAAAGTCCGGATTTTACTTGTGATTTTGCTTTTGACCAAAATTTATCAAAAATTCAAATTTCAACCGTACGGATGGAATATATATATTTTGAATATGATGTAGATTAATTTTTACAAGAATCGGAATATTATATCATTGCCATCATGTATCATCAAAATTCATCAAAATATATATAATATGTATTATATATATTTTGATGAATTTTGATAATATATGATGGTAATGATATAATATTCCGATTCTTGTGAAAATTAATCTACAATATATTCAAAATATATATATTCCATCCGTACGGTTGAAATTTGAATTTTTAATGATATATGTAATATTTTGGTCACAAGCAAAATCCGAATTTTGCTTGTATAAGTTATTTAGTCATCCTTTTGTTTGTTTGTTTTATTTATGGGCTAACAAAACAATCCAATTGTAATTTAGATGAAAGGCTTTTAGGCCCAGCAGCTCAAAGTATGGGAAAAGGGTCATAAACCAGTGTTACATTTCTTCATGGAAATTTCAAGTGACAAAAAGTCTGTCCAATTCGGTCAGTATGGACCAAGTAACATTGCCTTGTTCAACAATGCTACTGTTTTAAAGAGTTAGTATTGAGTTTAATTAATCACATCACACCCAACAGTTCAGAGTTTTATTCTTTTGAGTGAGACTATTGAAGGTGAAAATACTGATACTATTTTTTTTTTTCTAATTACTTTTGAACACCAAAATGGCAAAATCAAAATGACACTTTCTATATACTAAAAAATCACATTTCTTACAAGAACAATAAGTTTTTTACACACTTTTCAATTGTTACTGACAGTGTTGCATTTCACTTTGTGAAGCTATGATAAAAAAAATAAGATGATGAATATCACTCTGGCTCCACAGCTGAAGGAAGAATATTCCATTTGTTAGATTCTTATCCTGAATTTTTTTTTTACGAAAAAATCAAAATATTTAAAACACTGTAAAATTAAGAAAATGAGAAAAAAAAACTGTGCAATGGTTCTTTCATGCGCCAGTTTCATCCATATGTAATTAAGCCACATTGTGCAGTTGAATCTCAGTTCAACCAAATTGTATCCTAATTAAACATCAATAATGCAAATTTAGCCCAAATTATCCTCAATTTACCGTCAATTTGCAAAATTTACCTTCCATTTGATATATAATTTTATCAACTGCATCAAATACACCGAAAATAACGTAATTAAAAAAATGTATCACATCAGACAATTAAATTTTAAAAGAAGTACCAAGAAATAGGTTGCTCATGCCACTGATTTTCATCTCCCTTTAGCAATTGGTGTAGCACGTGGTCAGGAGTATCTACACTCCAGTTACCAACCGAAAATCGTGAATTGTGATGTTAAACCTGAGAATATTTTATTAAATGATGGGGGTCAGGTCAAAATTGCAGATTTGGGTCTTGCGAAGTTGATAACACCAGATCAATCCGGCATGTTTACCACCATGCACAGGACTCACGGGTATTTAGCCGCTGAGTGGCTAACTAGCACAATAATTTCTAACTGAACTGATGTGTATAGCTTTGGAATGGTATTGCTTGAGCTTATACATGGTAGAAAGAACAGAAGAGAGCACATGAGCCATGATGAATCGTTATTGCCCGAGACATCAACTGACTTAGCAAGTAAAGGCAATGAGTATTTTCCGTTTGTTGCACTGGAAAAGCATGAGCAAAAGTGTTATTGCTGATTTGGCAGATGCCAGGTTGGAGGTCATTGAAGTCGAATGAATGGTCAAGACCTTGTTATGTTGTTTACATGAAGATCCCGCGTACCGGCCTATCATGACTTCAATCGTGGCAAATCTCTCTGGACCAAGATAGTGATGCATGAAAAGACGTCCAAGCATCTTGTTTGTGTTAGCTAAATACTAGAGGTACTAAATGCGCTTGCTGTAACTCGAATTTGGAATCTCTCATAAAGTTAATGAGGTGCAACATATTTATAGCAATAACTCATATATTTTCAATCTCAAATGAAGATCTATAGTTAGTCAAGTCATGCATATTTAATCTCGTATCACACAAATAATGCTAGGCAGAAAACACGACCTATTGAAATGTCTCAAGTCGTTTCAAATTTCATTAGGCTCTGCGTGTAGCATTATTTTTGTGACTGAACAAACAGTGACTAAATAAATATAGATGAGTTACCTAAGTATAAATCTTAATTTGAGCAAATATGTATGAGCTAACCCGTTATAAATCTAAATTTAACAAGTAGTCCCATTATTCACAACTTTGTAGGTTCTTTACTCCACAAGAGGTATTTCTAATTCTTGCTACTCAGTGGAATTAGATTCATATGATTTGTTGGCATCGAAACATATAAAATATGATTCATCACGTATGAAATATTGGAGAAAATTGAACAAAGATGTAATAATTTAGGCATGCAAATGTTAGTAAATCAATATTTTCATTGAATGTGAGATCTGTAGCATTCGTCACTTTATTAAGCACATAACAATGTTGTTCTTACGAATAGTATGCAAGGAAAAAAAAGTCATGAGACAAGTTGTAGTTACATTCTTACTAGCCTTTAATTTTGGACGGGGTTTTCGTGGTGACACGTGGCAAATTTTTGAATTTTCTGTGGCAAGTTTATGCTCCTATACATAAAGTGGGTTGTTCTCAAATAAAGATAATACCCATCACACAATTAGCCATATGATAAGTTATATTTCTGATTTTTTGTGACCATCCTATCGTTTTAAATAATACCCTCAAATTTAAAAAATATTACTATTATGCCATTATATGTTATACTCATGTTGAGCAAATTGTCATTGATGTAATTTTGATAATCATTGAGAGTATTTATTTATTCATTCATTCAACATATGAATTACCAACGGCATGTTCTTTCATGTAAATAATACCCTCAAAATTTCAATATTAACTCTAATGCCACTATATTTTGTATTTTAAAAATGACTGATATTTTTGTTATTTTTATTAAGGTTCTTTTTTTGCCTTTATTCTAAAAGAGATTTGTTATGTAATCCAAATTGTACTCCACAAAATGAAATTGCATAAGGGCCTGTTCTCTAGCGCAGTTTTGGTTCAAGGTTTGGGCAGGAAGCCAAGGTTTGAGCAGGAAGTAAAATTAGGTGTTCTATGCATGTTTTCAAACCCAAGGAAACCTACCGAATCCAGACGAAACCGATCAAAACTTGGCCAATTTCTCAGGTTTTGAAAAATCCACTCAGACCTCATTTTTGTGTAGGAAAGGAGAGAGAAAAAAAAATAAAAAATTACCGTCTCTCTCTCTTGCACACTCCAACTCTAATATCTTGCCTCTAATCTCCGCTCATCAGATGACTATTTTCAATCTATTGCATCTACTAAGCTAATCTCTGTCTTTGTAACTCTAGCGCCTCTCTAATGCATCAAATTGAGCTCTCTACTTTAGCAATCGCCACCTCAAAACATAGCACCCACCTTTCTCTGCTCTGAATCCTAAGAGCAAGCTTCTCTTTACGAGAATTGCGAAGGGGTCTGCAGCCATGTCTCTCCTCTCTTGCGATTAAGTTACTGCAAATTTGTTCTTTTGGCATATATCTGGCTTTTAATGCAAATTCGAAATGGTCTGGCACAAATAATTTGTACATATAGCCTGCAGCAAGATTTATGAGTATATTTGAGTATATTTGTTGAACAGTTTGATCTGATTTGCTTGTTGAGATCACGTCCTGTAGATTGATGCTGAGATTTGTGCATATTAGTTTGCAATTATACTTAATTGAATTAAGGTTGGTATATTAATTCTCAATTTTACTGAACTAAATTAGTTTTGTGTGCTTAATTTAAAATAACTGGTATAGTTTTGTGTAATTGTATTAAGTTTCATATATTGATGTTAATTTTGCATACACTAATATTTAGATTATGCGTAATTTGAAAGTAGTTTGGAACGATTTATGATTTTGTTGCCAAGATGATTATTTTTTTTTCAACTATATTTTTGTCAACTATATTATGGCACTCGTAAGAAGTATATAACTTTTTAAAAAACAATAAATTAACTTAATCTTATAATAATCATGTACAGGGCCGGCCCCGGCCATTGGCCGGAGAGACAACCTAAGGCCCCTTAAAATCAAGGGCCTCCTAATTTATTTTTTATCATGAAGAAAAAAACCATGGAAAAGTCGGATTTTGAGGAGAAAGGAGAGAAATAAGAGGCCTTAGAATATACTTTGTTTCTTATACTTCTTTTTTATATTAGTTTCTATTATGTTGACATGGCAGTATAGATAGTTAACCAAATTAATTAAGAAAAATTGTAGAAAACTGCTAAATTGTCTTGTTTTTAAGATATAGAATGTTGCTTAGTTCCTTGAACTTCTTTTTTATACTACTTTCTACTTATAATGATGTGGCGTTATTATATTGGAGAGTTAACCAAATTGATTAAGTAGAAAAATTGTAGAAAACCTATTAAATGATTTTGTTTTTTAGATATAGAATGATGAAACCATTTAATAACAAAAAAATATTTAAATCCACAAGCAAAGGAAAACAAAGGAAGTAATACCTCAAAGAAAGGAAAGAAAAAATAAGTAAAAGAAAGAATCATAAAAGAATCTAAGAAAAAACTTAAATACATGATACAGAAGAAAAACTTTGCAAATCATTTTTATCATGTCATTTTCTTGTAAATTTAATAAGATTTGTTCTTATTATCTAAATTTAACCATAATTCTAATATATTGTTTATTATTATCTTTTTTCTTGCTTAATTTTCTTATTTTTCTAAAATTATAAAGCCTCAAAAGAATTATCGTCTAAGGTCTCCATAAATACAGAACCGGCCCTGATCATATACATATTTCAAAAAATAATCTACTTATAACGATTAATTTTCTAAAATATCAATATTATATTCATAACTTCCTACGTTTTCATAGAACACTTTTTTTTCACAATTTCGTAAGGTTTATGTTGCTTCCTGCACCTATAGCTTCTTGACATTCATTTCTCAGCTTCCTGCACCCATGGCTTCCTATCCCTTTACAAAACTGCGCTAGAGAACAGGCCCTAAGAGATTTATATGTAAACCCAAATTATACCTCATATAATCCTTAAGTAATCAATTTCTTTGAATATATTTTGAGATATATCTCTCCAAAAATTTTACGCATAAAAATTTATCCTTACTGAAAAATATATATTTCCGAAGCGAAGCAAGGTTTGCATCTAGTGATATTTATTTTCAGTTACTCATTACAGTTGAAAACAAAATAGCAATTTTAATACTTTCAAATTATATATTTCTACATCTAATTCTTTTAAATTTGTAGTTATGAAAATGTAACATTGTTCTAAATTTATTTGGTAAAATATCTTAACATTAGATATTAGATCTAACTGTCTACTGGTTTTATTAAGGAAAATAAAATATTATATATATGAAGACATTCCCACTAATATTGTGGAAGTTTTTCCAAAAAATTTCTTCTGTTATTTTCTTCGCGAAAATAACCTATGTACCGTCCACTTCATACAAACATACTATTTTCATCCATACTCACAAAGCTCAAAGAATGCGTCAAATCAAATGTTCGTTCATTCAAAAACAAAAATCAAAGCAACCTCAAAGAAATAAAACAAACCAATAACACGTCGTATTGTCCCACATTTTAGCCCTAAAATGGTAGGATAACAAGAAATTAACTCTTTTCACTCCCCACCTTCTTCCTCTAATTAGTAATTACAAATACCAAAAACTTAAAGAAAAAAACAACCATGTAACCAACAACGCTACTCGATTTTACTCAATTCAGGTCAGACTCATCTACATCAATGGCAATGATGAAGGAGGAGGCGCCGTATGGTTACACACCTGCAACAAAAACTACTTTGGTCATTTTTAGTACGATTCGGCCGTAATAAATGACTTAATTTGATGTGTTTCTACGGTGGTTGAGGAAGTTTTATTAGTTTGTTGGTAAATTTAATTTAATTTAATTTGGTGATAGGTATAATTTTTGTATGACATCAGGGGAGTACTGTTGTATTGACACTTCGGACTTCAGATTTTTATCATTTTAGACTGTATTTTGATTTTCTAATATATGTATATATTTTTTTGTTTGGAGTAATCATTATGTAATTGAGAGTATTGCCAATCAAAGTAAATCACTAGACAATAATACATCAAATTAAACAATATAAGAAAACATAGTACCTGAATGAGACCACCTTTTTCAAACATAGCTAGTATAATCTATGAGTGAACCAAAAGGGGATTTCCCTTGAGCGATATTCGCACAAAGAAGCACGCACCTCTTTATTAGACCCAGTCTCAATGCACGTCATTTTAATTTCAAAACTAGAACAATTTTCCATACGATTACTCTCATAAAAGCAAATGTGGTTCTTTTCTATTCCATTCAACTGAAAATTGTCAAGAGATAGGATTCCGCATTTTTCATCTAAAAGCATCACCGCATATCCAATGTTTTTAATCCGCCTCCATCTATGTTTTCTATTCAATTCATCATAAATACACTTGTAAACCTCAAATCTACCATTTTCCGTAATGTAATCAATTTCTTTTACTGCAAGAGGTGTTCCTTTAAGTTCTCCCTCGATTCCTAGCACCAAATGTACATCGTACCGACTCGAACAATTAAGATTTGCAATCATGACATTTTGCGAAAGATTTTGAAGGTCGTAAATTGTAACATGGCCCACGTTATTTATCGCATAAACCAAATTCTTTTTGCATGTGAAATCTAAAATAGAGCGGCTACCACGGAAATATTCCGTCCGTTTCAGAACGGTCCAATGATTATCGCCGATTTTACAAAACCCTAATTCCCATTGTGATCTAAAAGTAGCCACCACAAAGCAGTTTTCATCAAACGGACTTGACGTAATAACAACCTTTTGGATGACACAACAGAGGTATCCTTGATGGTTGACCGAAGGTAAAGGGTTTAGAGTCTTTTCATTGCTCGCAAACCCTAAAATGGTCGGCGGTGCCGAAAGGGAAGGAATCAGGTCAGTCTTCACCTCTCCTGTAATTGGGTTAAACAAGGAGACAGACCTATCTATCTTCTCATGAAGAAACCAACTACGGCCTGCGTAAAAAAACAAGCCCTCACCAGGTAAAAAAGGAAGCTCAAACGGTGAATTTCAGAATTCGACAAGTCGTAAAAGGAGAGCGTAGACATGGTGGGAGTTCTTTGAGGGAGTTCCAGCCATGGAAATGAGGAAATGTGGGGAGGTTTGGGGGAGGAAGCGAGTCGCCATGAACGGCACACAGCACGGAATCGGAAGTACGTGTTAGTAAACGGGATTTTTTCAGCAATAAGTTGAATCAGCTCTGGATGAAGAAGAGACCAATCACGACCCATCTCCTTGTTTCTCTCTCCGCCGCCGGAATCGAGGGTGGCGAGCGGTGGCGGTGGGTGGTGGAGTTTGAGAAGAAGAGAAGAAACAGAAACGCAGGCTTGGGAGAGAAATAGAAGAAGCGGTGATTATAAGTTATAATAACAAAGTTAGAAGTTATAATAACAAATAGAGTTGGCCGAATGGAAAAGTCTATTGAGTATACATACTGTCTGTGATGTTTTTAAGTTTGTTAGGCATCTTCTATCTAATATTTAAACCTGAGCTACATGCTACATCTATCCAAACTCAAATCTTTTCAACTTGCAAAACTCCAGTGGGAGTGGGACTCAACAATTTGGGTTGTGGATCCGACCCTCGACCCGTACCGGCAGAGAGAGTCGGTACCATTGCTACAAATCTTTCATCTCCTAGTTCTACCCATGATGATTGGTACCGGTACACAATGACGGATCTTGATCCAAATCGTTGGGAGAGCTGTAGCCTATAGTAAAACTATATATCAAAATTCTTGAAGAGACAGAATATATATAACTTATAAATTTATTATAAAATATAGTAAAATTACTATATATATATATACTAAAACTTCAAGATCCGCCGATGCCGGTATGGTTGGCCTGTACCGGTCGACGGAGAATAGTCTGTGCTGGACTCCTTGAGTTCAGATAAACTCTCACTACACATACCGATGCTTTTCAATTCTTTCCCCTATATACACAAAATTTCAGAAATGGTGGAAGAAGAACAGAAGCATTAAATTGATTACCCAAATTTCTTCAATTAATCAGATAACAAAATTTCTAATGCAGCTTGTGTATATTTAAATTGCTGTACTGACTTTTCACTCTTCCTGATACCATCTTCTAATAATAGTCTAAATATTAAATATTAAATAATAGTAACTAATGTTAGCCTAAATATTAAATATTAGTCTTTAGGCCCAGCCCAAACAATACCAGTCTTGTATATATGTACCCAAATGGATTAATCGTATATTAACTAAGTTTCGTCTGAATAATAAGTTAATAACATTCGAAATCCAAACTAGACACTGACATGTGGGCCCTCGATATAAAAAAAATTCTCAATTTCCATTCTCATACTTAAAACCCTTCCGAAGAAAAAAAGAAGAAAAAGCTCCTCCTCATTTTGGAAAAAAAAATGAAAAGGAAGAAGAAGGATACAGAGAAGCCTTCGATCGTGAGGCAGCCTGGAATGATTCATCTCTATTCTGAGGTTGATTTCTTCTTTTTTTTATGGAATTTTCTTTATTTTTTGGGTATTTTTTTTAGTTTTTCTTGTTCGTTTTGAGTTTCTAGTGGTAGTTTTGGTGTCAGAAGTTTAGAACTAAAACTTTGTTTGGTTATGATTATTTTGGGTATTACTATTTATTGGGATATCACAGGATTTCCTTCTTTTTTCTTATCTGAAATGAAATTGGGTATGTGAATTGGCAATGTATAGTATTACTAGACATGATTTAGTGGAATATTTGAAGATTTTGATCTATTGTTTATTTTTTCTGTATTTCGATACTTCTTTGGTGATATTTCTTATTTTTGTATGTTTTGTGTGCTTTTTTTGGGTGGTGGGTTTATTGCATGATCATCAATTATTTTGTGGTTATTTTTAGGTATTAGGTGATTAATGGCAGAATTTGTTTTATCAATTAGTCAATATTTTAGTGTGAATTTTAAAATTGATGACTTGAGATTTAGGGTTTAGGGTTTATGAGGTTTCCTGATTTTTCTTTATGGATTTGTGCCAATATACCCTAACATATTCTTGTTTTTATGTTTTATTATCCTGGAAGTTAGGGTATAAATTCCAAACATTAAATTTTATATTTTTGTGCTTTATGTTCTTTTTGCGTTGTTTAGTATTCTTCCACAGATGAGCGTAAGTTTCCAAAAAAGAAAAGAAGGCAAGCCAACAAAGGCTTCAATATTGAGGTATATTCCTTTTTCTTTCTAGCTGCAATTATATTTACACTTCTATTTTTCTTACTGAAATCTATAATTTTCACTGAATCTGATTTGGGAAATAAAGATTCATAACAAAAGTATCATTTTTCTTTTTTCTTTTTTTTGCGTAAGAAATTTTGACGCAGAATTTGTATTACATCATTTATGATGCTCTTCTTTTCTCGTTCTTTCGATATTTCCATGCTGTTTATTGAAACATATTTGATATAATCAGATAATTTATGAAATTATTTTACAATTCTTTCCGTGGCGCATTCATTAGGATAAAAATGTGGCAAATATGAAGAGATGCAAGCTGAATAAATCCGCAGAAAGTAACAATTCTGAGGTTCTCATTTTTTTTAATCATTAAATTAAATTTTGTACATAACAAGTAGTTTAAATCCAGCATGGAGATTTGTAAAATGCTGAATTATTTTATTCTCATTTTTTTGTGTCAAAATTGAATTTCTTGTGCATTCTTGCGTGTATTGTACTTTGTAGGAATTCAGCAATAAGGATCAAAAAACGAAAAAGGGAAAGCAAAAAGATACACCAATTAATAATTCGTCACATAATAAAAGGTCTATGCTTCTTCGCCCTCCTGTCACATATAATGAGGTACAATTACGCGGAAAATTTTCCAAAAACCCCCTAACTTTTCTGAATATTAGAAAAACCCACTTTCTAGATTCCCTCAAAACCGCCCTATAAAGTGATTAAATTTTTCTGCTTGGGAACAAAATAAAATATCCCTCTTGTTTCAAAATTTAATTTTAATTATTCTTCTTTATGTTTTTTTGAATATTTAAAAAAAAAAGTCCCTAAATAATAATCTAAAAAATCACTTTGTAGGATGTTCTTGACAGAATCTATAAAAACTAAGCTTTTGTTTTAAATATGTTGAGAAATTTGACTCACGTGCTTTACACTTGCACATTGTCCTCATCATTTTACCTATAAACCCGTGCCTTTTGATGCGACCATAATGAATAACAGGAGGGCAAAAGGGTCTTTTACAAAGGAGAGAGAGCCACGATGTGTCATCAGTGTCAGAGGAACGACAAAGGCAGAGTGGTCCACTGCGCCATTTGTAAAAAGAAACGCTTCTGTCTCTCCTGCATGAAAAGCTGGTATTATATGTAATATTATTCTGTTTGAAATTTGCAGAAAAGCCCCTGTATTGTGTCGAAATTGCCAAATGCCCCTCTGATATTGCCGCAATCATGCAAAAGCCATGCATTATTGCCACAGTTGGAACAAAGCGTTAGAAAAATTAGAATGCAGGGGCTTTTCTGCAATTTCGGCATAATGTAAAAAGAAACGCTTCTGTCTCTCCTGCATGAAGAGCTGGTATTATATGTAATATTCTTCTGTTTGAAATTTGCAGAAAAGCCCCTGTATTGTGTCGAAATTGCTAAATGCCCCTCTGATATTGCCGCAATCGTGCAAAAGCCATGCATTATTGCCACAGTTGGAACAAAGCGTTAGAAAAATTAGAAGCCTGCATTTTTTTAATTTTGGCAATAATGCAGGGGCTTTTCTGCAATTTCGGCATAATGCATTTTTTTTTCCTTTTTTGCAAATTTCTCTTATTTATTTTGTATTTTTCGCTTTTGAGTTTATGCATGTGAGACAGTAAGGAGGTGATGATCCTATTTCAATCGAGTGTTTCATTCTATATTGGTTATTTTACAAACAAGTCCTTGAACTTATTTGTTTTGATGAAGGTATCCTCTCTTGTCAGAAGAAGAAATTGCAGAAAAGTGCCCGGTCTGTCGCGGTAACTGCAATTGTAAATCTTGTCTCAGAATAGGAAACAAAATGGTATTTAATTTTATATTCATTTATTTTTCCTTTTTTTGGGGTTAAATGAGCCATTAGTCCATATACTTCACATTTAACTTTTCTAGTCCCTGGATTTTATAAAATAGTGCATGTTTTGGCTCCTCACTAACGGAATTGGTTAACCCCTTTTTTTTTAAATGACCATTTTGTCCTTCTAATTTTTGTTTTTAAAAAATATTGGCTCTCTTTAGTCTTTTTATGTTCAAATGATGAGTATTTTGCCCTTCCCTGTTAATATTTATTTTTTATTTTTTAGAAAATGAACAATTTTGAAAAAAACAGAAGGCTAAAATTGTCATTTCTTAAAAATTATTCATTATGTCAGGGACTGAAGATATGCAATTTTAGAAAATAAGGGAATAAAAAAGTGAAATGTGTAGTACAGGTGCATTTATCCCTTTTTTTACCATCATGCTATTTTTCTATTTCTTTTTGGTTTTCTTTTTTTTTTTCGAATTTAGATTCCGGAAATAAATGTATCAAGAGATGATGAGGTGAAGTATGCTTTGCATATTTTGAAATATTTATATCCTTGGTTCAAAACCTTCCATGCTGACCAGCTTGCAGAGACAGAATTTGAGGCCAAAATTAAAGGTAACATTATATAAATAATATATATCATAATTCTGTAAATTCTCATATTTCTTTTCTTATAATTGCTCTTATTTAGGTGTTGATGCGAGCGAGCTTGTGATACCAAAAGCCAAGCTTCAGTTGGACGAACATATATATTGGTAGGCTTATTTCTTCTAACTAAATCAATCTTTTAATTTTTTTTTTCAATATTTAATCTTTTCAAAATTTTGGTGGTACAGTAACAAATGCAACAGCTCAATAGTTGACTTGCACAGGAGTTGCAACAGCTGCTCTTACAATCTCTGTCTGAACTGTTGTCGCGAGTTCAAACCCTCGACCAATGAGACGCCGCCAGCTGGCGTACCGTGCCCTCAGAAGAAACACAAGGCCTTAGAGCTTAAATCTGCCTTACAGCAAATCTCCATCCCTCAACTGTTCGAAAAGATCGCCCAAATCACCAGCCAAAAGAATCCGAATTTCGAAAATAACGAGGGCCCGAGTGAAGAATCAAATTTCGAAAATAACGAGGACCTAACCGCAAATTTGGGAGGACTTAACTGCCTGTATTGCCCGGTGGAGAAGGAGGGGCAATTGCGTCATTTCCAGAAGCGGTGGGCGAAGGGCGAGCCGGTAATTGTGCGTGATGTGCTGGCGCTGACAGCTGGCAGTAGCCTGAGTTGGGAGCCGATGGTGATGTGGCGCGCTCTCAGAGATACTAAATGTAAGGATCTGGATGACAGGCTGGACGTTTCTGCTCTTGACTGTCTCTTTTGGTCCAATGTGAGTTTAAATAAACATTAATTAATTGCACGTTTAGGTCTTGTACTTTTCGTTTGAACTTTTTGGTCCTTGTACTTTATAAATTGTTCATGTTTAGTCCCTTTGACTGTTGTGATTGGTCCAATGTGAGTTTAAATAAACTTTAATTAGTTGCACGTTTAGTCCTTGTACTTTTTGTTTGAACTTTTTGGTCCTTGTACTTTATAAATCGTTCACGTTTAGTCCCTTTGACTGTCGTGATTGGTCCAATGTGAGTTTACATAAACTTTAATTAGGTGCACGTTTAGTCCTTGTACTTTTCGTTTGAACTTTTTGGTCCTTGTACTTTATGAATTGTGCACGTTTAGTCCCTCACTTATCGGAAGTAGCTAACACTGTTAAATTTTTTTTAATAAATGACTATTTTGCCCTTTCATTTTTAACCAAAAAATATATTTTTTATTTTTGCAGAGAAATAATAAATACAAACATTTTTTTTATTATTATTAAGTTTGAATAAATCATTCTGTTTTGATACAGCGTGAACTATTTCCGTTAAGTGAGGGACTAAAACTAAACGTGCACAATTTCTAAAGTACAAGGACCAAACAGACTAAATCAATAGTACACGGACTAAACGTGCAAACAATTAACTACAAGGACTGACAGTGCATTTATCCCTTAAACAAACTACAAATCCATAAATAATCATTTCTCATCGAACAGAACTTGTGATATTTCCCAGGTGAAGATAAGCATACGAGCTTTTTTAAGTGGGTACGCCTCCGGCCAATCACACGATGACAGCTGGCCCAAGCTTCTTAAATTGATAGATTTTCCGCCCGCCAGCTCGTTCAATGAGAGGCTGCCACGTCACACAGATGACATCAGAGCTGCTCTGCCTCTGAAGCAGTATTCCGACCCCACCGGGCCCCTCAACCTTTTTGCCAAAAATAATAATAATAAGAATAAGAAAAGAAATGATAATAATGATAATAATAATAAGAAGAAAAGAAATGATAATAATAATGTGTTGAAGCCTAAAATGTGTATTGCGTATGGAGTGAGAGAGGAGCTGCTTGACGGCGATTCTGTCACCAAAATTCACTGCCATATGTCTGACGCGGTAATTAATATTCAATAAAAATATTAAATCTGGAACTACTAATCTGATAAAACTTATTAAATATATTACATTGTGAGACCAGGTCAGCATCATGACACACACGTCAGAACTGGCTCTCACTTGCGAACAAATCCGGGCCGTTGAGAAAAGACGTCAGAAAAATAACAAAAAAGACGAGTCAAAAAATGGCGATAATTTAAAAAGCAAAGAATATTATGGCGGGGCTTTGTGGGACATTTGGCGAAGAGAAGACGTGCCGAAATTGAAGGAATATTTGATAAAGCATGCAAGTGAATTTGTTCGTTATGACAATAAGCCGGTTTTGAAGGTTAGTTTAGTTCTTTAGCATTATTGTTTTTTTTTTTTTGAAAATTTATTTATGTTTTGCTATGCACCCTTCTTTTGAGTGAAATAACGCCTTTTTTTGCTTGTTTTAATAGGTTGATGACCCGATTCGTGACGATTATTTCTATTTGAGTATGGAGCATAAAAAGAAGCTCAAGGAGGAATACGGTACATTCACATATCAAATCTATAAAACAGTTCTCTATTTCTTAATGAAATGCAAATACATGCTAAGTTATCTGAGTTTAGAACTCTAATAGTAAAAAAAAAAAAAATGAATTTGGTGATTCATTTAGGGATTGAGGCTTGGACATTTGAGCAGAATATTGGTGAGGCGGTGTTCATACCAGCTGGATGTCCCCATCAAGTTAGAAACTTAAAGGTATAATAATAATAATAATAATAATAATAATAATAATAATAATAATAATAATAATAATAATAATAATAATAATAATAATAATAATAATAATAATAATAATAATAATAATTATTATTATTATTATTATTATTATTATTATTATTATTATTATTATTATTATTATATATACGCACACATGCACGTTTGGTCATTTATGTTGTTGCTTGTTTTAATTTGACCAGTCGTGCATAAAGGTTGCGATAGAGTTCATTTCGCCAGAGAGCTTGCGTGAGTGTATTAGCTTGTCAGAAGAATTCAGAGTAAAAAAGGATCATGACAAATCGGATTTGGAAAAGATGGCGATTTACGCACTAAAGAAGGCCGTTGATGATATTGATGGTGTAAATAGGTTTGTTGCCCTTATATATTTCGAGCTGAGCTTTTTTTTTAGAAAATGTGAAGTATTAGTAATAATATGATTGATTGTGCAATATTTATATGTTAGTTTTGGGGCCGGGGCCAATGAAGGTTTGAAACGCGCAAATCATAAGAAAGAAATGAAAAGAAAAAGGCGTGGAAGGCTTAGAAGGTGAGTTTCAGTCATCTAGCCAACATTTTTCTAATATTGTCCTAAATTAAAGGCTTATTCATACACATTATTTAATTATTTGTCAGGCCAAGGAAAGCGGAACATATCAATGGTGAAATGAATAGTCATGAAAGGTCAGCTTATTTTCATGTTCATAATAACATTGTTTTATATTTTATTAACGGCCTGTTTCCATAGATTGGGATTTTAAGGCTTAGAATAGGTAATGAAAGTAGTGTGTTTAGATGAAATGTAACGATAAGTTGGATCATGATAATTGATAAGATAAATTGCTAATGGTACTTTTGCTACATTAGGAGATTCTGAAGGATCAGAGAAATTATTTTGTCCTTTAAAGGGACTGATCTCTGATTGCGCTTTTCACCTTTTTTAACAAACAAACAATTTAATAAAAAATCATGAGCAATTCAATCAATGCCAGTGTTACCAATAAAATCACAAAAAGAAAAAAATGTTACAGAAGAAATTACAAAAATAGAGAGAGATAGAGAGGGAGTGGGGAGGGAGGGAGATTTCTATTTAATTTTTATGTTGGTCAATTTCATATTTTTTCAGTTTCGTTCATTTCAGTTTCATATTTTATGCCTTCCATTTTTACCCCTTTGTAGCGATCCCAATTCAGAGAGAAAAGAAAACAATCAGAGAAAAGAAAACCATCAGGGAAATATGACGACACAACAAGAATCTTGGACCGAACAACAGAGAGCTTTCTTGATCGAATTGTTGCGTGCTTTGAACAGTCCAAATTACCGAGATTCCAACGGTTGGAAACAAACGTGTTGGAGCGAAATATCAAAGCATTTCAACGAGGAGTTTCCTCTTGCTAACTTCAGCATCGAACAACTGATAGAAGAAGAACAAGCCTTGGAAAAGGCTTATAAAGCGATCAAAGGGTTAAAAGATGAATGCGGTTTTGAATGGGATTGTGATACCAAAAAGGTCACGGCTGCGAAGAGTGATGATGTCATGAAAGATTTATTTGAGATGAACCCACTTGCCAAGGAGTGGCATGGCAAGATGTTCTTGTACTATGACGACCTTGGCCCACTTTATGAAGGTAAAAACTATACAAATATATTAATTTTCCAATGTTGACTTGTACTTGACATTTGACACCTATATATTCTTGCCAAAACATGATGTTAAATTGTCAATTTGGCGCTAATATATTTGTGCTACTTAGGTTTTATCATTGAGGATTTTGAAGGGCAGGAAACGAATGAAGATGTTGAAGTAATGGATGAGTCTATCCCTTCGAGTCATGAGGATAGTTCTACTCAAAACAATTCATCCTTTCAAGCACCCCATTTTTCACAAAATGTTGAAAATAAGCCTTTTGACAGTGACTCTATTCCTTCTACCCACGAGCCTTGTTTTACTCAAAACAATTCCCCAAATTCTTCGCAAGACGAAGAAGTATCACCACAAAATCTTCAAGAACCTTGTTTTACTCAAAATTGTTCGTCGGTTCTAGCACCCAGTTTTCCACAAGTTGAAACGTCACCACAAAATGGTGAAAATGAGCCTCCTCATGGTGACTTCATTCCTTCTACCCCAAAGCCTAATTCTACTCAAAATAATTCGTTCGTTCAATCACCCGATTTTTCACAAACCAAAACATCACAAAATGTTGAAAACGAGCCCCCTCGTCGTGACTTCATTCCTTCTACCCCAAAGCCTAATTCTACTCAAAATAATTCGTTCGTTCGATCACCCGATTTTTCACAAACCAAAACATCACAAAATGTTGAAAATGAGTCTCCTCATGGTGACTTCATTGCTTCGGAGCCTAATTTCACTCAAAACAATCTATCCGTCGAAATATCACCAAAAAATGATGGAAATGAGCCTCTTCATCGAAACGTCGTCCCTTCGGAGCCTAATTTGCCTAATTTTACTCAAAGCAATTCACCCATTCAAACACCTCATTTCCCACAAGCCTTAATAGCACCACAAAACATTGAAAATGAGCCTCTTCATGGCAACTCCACTCCTTCCACTCAAGAACGTAGTTGTACTCAAAACAACTCATCTGTTAAGCCACCTGATTTTCAGCAAGTTGAGATACCACCACAAAGTGTTGAAAATGAGCCTCTTAACGGTGATCCTATTCCTTCAAATCAAGAGCCTAGTTCTACTCAAAACGATTCATCCATTAAAACACGTGAGTTTCCACAAGTCGAAATATCAACAAGAATACTGATTCCTCAACAAGAAGTTTCCGTGCATGAAACAAGTAAATGGAAGGGAGTAGAGTCTGAGAGGAGTGAGACAAATAATTATGTAAATGCAATGGAAAAACAGGATGAAGTTTCTCGTATGCGTTTGGAGTTGGAATGCAAAAGGTTTGATTTAGAGATGAAATACTCTTTCAAGAATGCAATGGATATATTTTATAGTTTGGATGGTTTCTCGTTTGAAGATTATGATAAAGTGAGTGAATTGTTTTTGAGGGATGAGAAAATTAGGAATGCTTTTATTGATGTGAAAGAAGAGTATAAGGCTCGTTGGGTTAGTTTGAGGATTAAGGGTCAGTAAACTATGGGTTCTTGCATTCTTATATAACATGGGTATCAAATATGTAGTTTTTTGAGTAGTGGTAATCTGAGCTATTATTGTAATGGACTTGGATATATGTATTGAAACTTGGTTACTTTTTGCAAGTTACTTTTTTGTTCTTTACAAAATAATTACTACTGAACTGTAAGCACTTTAATTACTAATTCTCTTGTCGAGGGATGTATATATCCATACAATTTTGGAGATCTGTCAAACAAAACTATTGTTGCCTTGTTGGTCCCATCAAACATACAAAAAAAAATATCAAATAAAATCAAATATTAAGCATAATTTAACTAAATTGTTAAAAACCAGATAGAAAAAATAAAACTTGATAGGTATTCTTATTGGGTAGGTTGCAATGATGCCTCACCTATGGCACCAAAATCTGCGCCTTTTCAATCCTCAACAATCTGTTCATAGATTATGAGAATGTAAATATGTAATTCCCCTTTTGTTAAATATTGACATGACTAGAATATCAGGTTGCTATAAATCATTTACACCTATGCAAGATATAAAAAATGTATATCCTAACATAAAAACTTAGATTCAAGAAATTTTAATGTGTATGTAGCAAATTTTTCCTAGATTAAAATATAAATTGTTGTTTGTTAAATATGTATCAACATTTGCTTGTAGCTGCTGATCGATTTGAAGTAGATAGGTTAAAATCAGTATGTGAAAATAAATTAGCTCAAAATATTGAGGTAAAAAACTGTGCGACAACATTAACCTTGGCAGAGCAACACAACTGCTCTCAGCTTAAAGCTTCATGCATACATTTTGTTACTTCTCCTAACAATCTAGTAGCAGTAATGGGAACTGAGGGATTCGAACATTTGAACCGGAGTTGCCCTTTTGTTCTAAAGGAGCTCATTGAGAACTCCAATAATAATAAATAGATCTTTCTTCCATAGTATTACTATCTTAAATAATTGATATCATGTTTTACTTTTGAAGGCATTTCTTTGTTGTGTAACTATAAATTGGAGATAATATATTGTTATAATATTTTTTGATCCCTCTGTTGGATTTTTGGTTCTTTTTCTTGAATCTCGAAAGTGTTTTCTGAATTTCTTTAAATGCGGTAGCTTTCTGCAATGTTCAATTGTGAACGGGATTTAAAATTTATACTGGACGAAACAGGCGCAAGTTCTCGTTCGTCTTTGGTGTGCGTTATTTTCATATTTAGAGTTCTTATATACTTGCAGCACTTGATTTAGTGATTTATATATATTCATTATTTCTTTCTCTGGTTAGTGATTTAGTTTGATTATTTATTCTTCATCACAAAGCTTATTTATTTAATTTTATGTAATATATCAATTTCATGCTCTCACATAATTTGTGATGCATTTATGAGACACAATAGGTGTGAGAAATACAATAAGCTAATTAGGGCAGCTCTTAGTTTATTATTTTTGAATATTGATTATATAGTAATATTGAATAAATACATTATTATGTTATTTTCTCAAAAAAAAACATTATTTTGTTGCAATACACACAGTTTCTAAAATTGTACAAATACATAAAGAATCAGATTGTTGGGATATCTTCTTGTCGTATTGGTTTATCTTAATTGGACAATTTCAGAACAACAAAATAATTTATTATAATTTTCCTAATTTATTATTATTATTATTATTATTATTATTTTTGAGTGTGGGATTATTTATCTCAAGCTTGCATTCAAATAAATAAATAAATAAATAAAGAATGGGATTTAATTGTTAGATCGCCTTATCGTACACAACCCAACCCAACCCAAGGTTGAAAACATAATAATACGGAGAGGAAGTCCAAATACAGCCCAAGCTTGCAGAATTCTTCCTTCTATTCTAACGAGTTCATGCAATACTTCGAGATGGGCCTGAAAGTTTTTTCCTCAATTATACTTCGGCTGACTTTCTAAATTCTAAACTACTTTTAGCCAATACCAAAAATAAAGAATATATATAAGAAAGTCCTTCATACAAACTCATTGCATATTCACCAAATTGGCCTTGTCTCCCTTCATCTCTTCCCTTTCAATTTCCATTCCAAAACCTTAATCCTAGCTCCGATTACGGATCGTCGGAAATGGGCCCAAATTGGCGCGAAATCGGCCCGTTGTAGCCCCAATTTGGCGCCGACCAGCCTATATAAACCCTTCGCGAGCTCTCTTTCTCCCCATACAAACTCTTCTAACCGTATTCTCTCGTACGAACTCTCTTTGCGCTCATTGTTGTTGTTTTCTGCGATTGAGTTACTGCAATGGCGTTGAGATTTATTAAGAAGGCGAAGGGATGTGGGATGATGAGGGATGATGCTCCGGTTTCTGTTCGAGTGGAGGTCCCTTCAGTCCAAACGGAGCAGCGTCAGGTATCCATTGTTTCAATCTTTTCTTTTTGAAGCTTTTCTCTGTTGGGTCTTGTGTTTTAATCTTTTTCGATCTTGTCTTAATCAAGACTGAACAGGAAACGAAGTCTTGGTTTGAATTCTTGATTTTCAGTTTTGTTCATTCTTGAAATTTCATTATTTTCAGTTCTGTTTCATTTTTTTCATTGATTTAATCTTTTTCATTCTTTTCCAATTTCTGTTTCTTGTTCAATTTTCGTTCAATTCAATCTTGTTCATTCTTATCTATCTTTTTGAGATTCCGTTCAGCTTGATTTCTAAATCGTTGTTCTTGACATTCTTGATTTTTTTTTTTTTTGTTTGTGAAGGGAAAGAAAGTGCAAATTGAAGCACTTGAGTGTGCCAAGGAAGCGAAGCTCCTGATGGCAAGAGGGAAACGGCCAAGGCAAGGATTGAAAAGAGAGAGAGATGGGGAAGAAAATAGGAAGGAATTGGAAAGGAAGAAGAAGCAGGATTTGAAGAAACTGTTAGGATAATGGAGAGAATATTGATGTATAGTAAGAGAACTTATGAAAGAAATAAGTAGAGAAAAAGAGAGAAATCGTATAATCAATTGAGAGACTACATTGTAAGAATTGAGATACAATTACAATAGTTATAGGTCTCTTTATATAGGAGAGAGTCACACTAATTATCAAAATATATTGTCTAAATTAAAGATACAATTACCTAAAATACAATGCAAGGATGAAAACAATCCACCTCCTTCCATTGTCTAAATATTCCCCAAATATTTATTTCCATAGCCTAACCCTTCCCTAAATAATATTACTAGAAAGAAAACATATTATGTTGAGATATCGAGGCATACATAACAATCTCCACCTTGACTCGAGATCTCATCATTGATACACAGTTGTTATAACGCCATATCCAAATCGAGCTTCTCCTCAATAGCAACTATCCACTTTACCGCTTCACCTGAGGCTACCACCTCCTTGTAAATCGAGAACTCTCCAAACACTAATTCATTGGCCATTGCCAAACAACACACAAAATTGGAGTACCCATACCTCATAGGAGATCCAACCCGATCCCTTACAAAAGTACATTCCCGACTTTCCTTAACCGATGGATCATTAGAATCATAATGCTCCAATTTATGTCGAGTAACTTCACCAACTCCACCTTCTTCGTGATCGTCTCACTATCCTCAATAGCCGGATCAGATAATTTCTCTCTTGTCTTTAACATAACCGACTCAAAAGTCGCGTCTCTCAAAATAAGGTGTCATAGTACTGGACACCGCAAACAACACGTCTTCACACCTGAAGCGTATCCAAGAAGAAAACATTTCTTCTTCCCATACTCGAGTTTCCATTTAATGACTTGTGCATAAATGAGATATCCAACTACCTGCAATATCGAATAATTCACCTGTTACCCGACCAAACATTTGTTGGTGCCTTGTACCAAATTGTTGTATTCAGAGAACGGTTGACCAAACACCAAGCAGTATTAGTAGCTTCTATCCATAACTCCTCGCCTGAGCCCGCCCCAAAAAATACACACCAAGCCTTCTCGAGTAGTTTCCGAACAGCCACACCATTATGTTGTCGAGAGCGAACAACCATGCAATGCTGAACAATCCTTATAAAATGATCACAAATTTGTCCTCACAAATCCAAATAGATATCGTCCAAAATTTCTTTCATGCGATGAACGGCCGTAATAAAGCTGAGTCTCCTCCGTTTGCCACAAACGGAATCTTCACAAAACTCATGCTTTCTGATATTTTGGCCACACAGTAGATCCGTTGTGCTCAAAATTGTCACCCCGCATCCAATCGTAAACCCTGACCTTCTAACTGAGGCAGAAAAAGCGACGACGAGCGAGCCTAATACTGCGCCAACTTCCCGAAATAACTTTTCGGTACTCTGGAATTCCAGAATATATAATGCACCAGTCATTCTAGCCTTCATCAATGTAAGAGCCCATCTAGATACCTTGAAGATTCCACCTTCACATCAGAACTTGCAACCGATATCTCCGAGAGTACCTAACGAGATCAAATGGACAACCCGGTCCTGCATCTTGATCAAATGGACAATCTCGTCCTGCATCTTGATCAAATGGACAACCCCGTCCTGCATCTTGATCTCAAGCGTGCCAACACCGGCAACGCAATAGAGATGATCGTCTCTCAAAAGAACATCTCCACTAGACGCCTCATATGTGGTGAACCACTCTCGATACGGGATCATCCGATTTGAATTAACCGAACCCACCCAATTCTTCTCAAATCTCTCATTCTCATTCGCAACAAAAAGTAGCTCAACCTTACCGGATTTAGCCTCGAAAGCTTCTTCTGATAGAACACGCTATCCGCCTCCCGCTTCTCTTTGAGCTTGTAACAATCGGCCTTAATATGTCCCGTCTTCTTGCAATAGTTGCTCATTAGGTTCTTGTACTTGAATTGCGAATGAGTCTTCTCTAAACTTGAATTTCTCTTCTTACGTCTCCACCCCTCCACAAACAACTCAACTTCTTGATGACTACTCTCGGCCATGGACAAGTCATAGTCAATGCCAGACTTGACTGATAAGTTACTCTTGACATCATTAATGATAAGTGATTCCCTTGTATGAAGTATATGCAACGTGCACAAGAACACCACAATTTTATCCTCTTCATCCATCTTATTATCAATTATCTCCACATTATTAAAGAAACTAATATTTCCCAAAATATGGATCTTAACGGACATTCCTTCTGCCATCTTCAAATAGTGGAATTGCCGCTTCAAACATAACCGGTTGGTAACTAATTTCTCCATGTAGATGTCTTCTAACTTCTTCCATGCGCCAACTGATGTAGCCTCCATGAAAATTTCTTAAAAAGTCGAGTTGCTTAAATAAAATTGAATTGTCGAAAGGGTTCTATCATCCATCATCTCCCCAACATCGCCCTTCATCTTTGGTCTCCCAAAAATGACGGCCTTCACATCTTAAATCGATAATATAGCCTTCATCTGCACTTGCCATAGTGCAAAATTCATCATGCTATCGTATTTCTCAGTATCAGATTTGGTCGACATAACCGCACTTGAATTCATGATAAAACAAGACGGTATACTTGACTTACGGAAGCACAAAGATTGTCGTAACATAGCTCTCGTACCAATTTGTTAGGATAATGGGGAGAATATTGATGTATAGTAAGAGAACTCATGAGAGAAATAACTAGAGAAAAAGAGAGAAATCGTATAATCAATTGAGAGACTACATTGTAAGAATTGGGATATAACTACAATAGCTATAGGTCTCTTTATATAGGAGAGAGTCACACTAATTATCAAAATATATTGTCTAAATTAAAAATACAATTACCTAAAATACAATGCAAGGATGGAAACAATTCACCTCCTTCTATTGTCTAAATATTCCCCAAATATTTATTTTCATAGCCTAATCCTTCCCTAAATAATATTGCTAGAAAGGAAACATATTATGTTGAGATATCGAGTCATACATAACAGAAACTGAGCAGAGATTTGAAGAAAGTTAGCAAGAATTTGAAGAAAGTAACCAAGGATTTGAAGAAGCCAGCACCCTCTCCACTTAGTGAGGCAATTGTTACAGTTTCTGAAGGTAAAATTCATCTGATCAAACCCATTTTGTTTATCCAAAAACCAGTATGTTTTTTTACTCCAAAACCAATTTGTAGATTTTAGATTGTGTACTGGTATGATGTAGTGAATAATAATATTTAATTGAATTCTTGTGAATATTAGGTGGTGAGAGTTCTGAAATTAAAGAGGCATATGTTCCTCTAGTCAAGACCGATTGTCAGGTATGTGAAGTATTTTTGTAAAGATTTTTTGTTATTTGATTAATTGTGGAGATTTGTTTAGTTAATGTAATGCTTTCGTTCTTCTTCCTTTTAATTTTCTGAAATTTCTTATGTGTTACTAGGGAAAAGGAGGGAGAAACATTAGTGCAGCTAAGATTTTGAATGCAAAGAAAAAGAAAGTAAAGAAAGAGAAGGAAAAGGAAGATGATAAGTTGAGCAAAGATTTTGAATCTGTTTCATTCTTGGATTTTTCAGCATACTACACTTGTAGTTTTTTGTTGACGATGCAAGACTTTGAAGATGTATGTATCATTTTTTTTCCTTCTTTTTTTATTTTTATTTTTTATAAATTTCCCTCTTGTTAAATTGAGTAGACCCCCATGACCTAACACTTGATTAAAATATGGTTTAGTTAAGAATAATTTTCTTAATATAATCTCTCTATTTCTCTCTCTGTGAAGTTCTATTTTGAGGAGGCAAAAGCTGAAGAAATTAGGCTTGGACGTAATAATTCAAATGAACTTGAAGATTATTCAGCACCTGATGAAATATTGGAAAGTTGTGACGCCCCTCAGTATGTTGATCTGTCCAATTTGAACGATGAATCAGCCCATTTTGATGATGATGTTGGGTTTTTCTGCCGAGCCGGTATTATTCTCTCCATTAATATCTGTAATTTATAATTTTTCTTGTTGTTTTAGGACAGAGCATACGGTAAATAAAGGTAATAATATATCATGGAATTGATTCTATAAATGCAGGTTGTGAGAGTGAGAGTTCTGAACTCAAAGAGGACTTTGTCTCTGCTCCTTCTCTTGTTTCACACGACTTTGATGCCTCTTTCATTCACTCAGATTTTCTTCAGGTTTGTTAAATATTTTTGTAGAGAAGTTCTGTTATTCTATCAGTTGCAGAAATTTATCTAGTTAATGTAGTGCTTTAATTCTTCTTCCTTTTAATTTTTTGAATTTTTTGTATGTATTATTAGGGAAAGGAAGAGAGAAGTGTTAGGGCAGTTGAGCTTGCAAATAAACGAAAAGGAAAGAAAGAGAGGAAAGAAGGAAAGATGGAAAAGAATGAACAAAGCACTGTTCTCATTTATCAGGAGTTGGATATTCCTGCGGTTTATCAGGTATGTTAAGTATTTTTTAAAGATTTTTGTTATTTGATTAATTATAGAAATTTGGCTAGTGAGATTAATGTTTTTATTCATCTTCCTTCCTATTAATGTATTGGACTTTCTGATGTGTTATTATTAGGGAAAAGAAGTGAAAAATAGTATTGCAAATGAGCTTGCTAAGAAAGATGTGAAAGCAAAGAAAGGGAAAGGAAATAAACAGAGGAAAGAAGAAGAAGAATAAGAAGAAGAAGAAGAAGAAGAAGAAGAGAAGGGAAAGAAAGATAATAAGTTGAGAAAAGAGTTCAAATGTGTTTCTACAGTTTCTGAGTCGGTAATTTCCCTCTTTTTGTTCTGTTGGAATTACATTTTTTTTCTTCTCTTTTTTCTATAAATGACTGAACCATTTTTTTAATTTTTTTTAAGGTTTGCGTACTTGATTTTTGCGAGTACTATACCAGAAAGTTTATGTTGACGATGGAAGATTCAGAGAAGGTATGCATCATTTCTAACCTTTTATATATTTTTTTCTCTTGTTGAATTGAAGCAAAGCTCTCTGAATAGAAATACTTGAATAAATTTTGATTTTAATCTAATCTCTATTTCTCTGTGTGAAGTTCTATCTTGAGGAGGCAAAAGCTGAAGAAGCAAGGCTTGGACGTAATAATTCAAGTGAATTTGAAAATTATTCAGCACTTGATGTGATACTGGACAGTTTTGACGCCCCTCAATATGTTGATCTGTCCAATTTGAATGATGAATCAGCCCATTTTGATGATGATTTTGGATTTTTCTGCCAAGCCGGTATTATTCTGTTCAATAATTAATTTATCTATTATCTTTAATTTATAATTTTCTTGTTGGTTTTTAATAATTTATTTTTTTGGTTTGTGCAGATTGTTGTCACCCTCAGTACCTATGGCATTAGGACTGACCTTAATGATCAGGATTTAAGCATAGGATTTATTAGTCTTATTGAGTAGTATTTGTGATTGATTTGTTTTGAGTTATTTTGAGATTCATTTATTTCATGTTATTTCTTATTGATTTATTTGTCATTCGTTTTATTTTTGTTTTATTTCATCATATGGAATAGTATTGGTACTTATGTTGTATTTTATTTTCATATTGAGTAGAATTTGTGATTCATTTTATTTTCAAGTTATACTTTTAGCTGTAACTTAACATTTATTTTATTTCTAGCTCTTGCATTTAATGATTTGTGCATTATCGATTGATACCAATGTCTACAAGGATTTATATTATATGCTTGGTTTTGATTTGATGCACTCTTTATGGTCAGATTGAAATTTACAATTAACAAAAAGAGTGAAAAATTGGGGAGCCTTTGAGCGGGCCTAAAGGCCATTGAGTTTAAAATTTTATTACATTAGATTCTAGATTTTTCGGAAAACAAATATTGCAAAATCACATGAATTTTAACACAATTCCCAACCAAATTAAATTAGAAAATTCATGATTAGTTGAAGTTTCCTGTTGTATTTGTGAGAGATTAATTTTAAGAAAAATCTTGCAGAATAACACGAATTGTAAAACAAATTTTCAACCAGTTAAAACTTTCAGCATAATGTCGAAATTTCCTCTTATATTCATAAGTCTAAAATTCAAGAAAAATATAAATCACATAAATTTTAACACAAAATTTCAACCAAATCAAATTAAAATAATCAGGATCATGTTGAATTTTGTCTTATATTCATAAGATTGTAAATTTCTGGATAAAATCTTGTAACATCACATGAATTTTAACACAAATTTCCAATCAAACTAAAATAATGTTGATTTCAGGAAAAAATTCACATAAATCTGCTGCTTATTTTGTAGTCATTCATTGTATTTTTCAAAAATCTTGGAAAATTCATATAAGTTTCACATAAATTTATGGAAAAAAAAATCCTGCAGAATCACATAAATTTCAGGATTTTTTTTTTTTTTTTTTTGCAAATTCACATGAATCTTAACACAAATTTTCAATCAAACTAAATTGATCTTGATTTCAAGAAAAACATCACACAAATCTACTGCTTATTTTGTTGATTATTCATTGTATTTTCCAAAAATCTTGCAAAATTCACATAAATTTCACATATATTTATGGAAATACTCTTGCAAAATCACATAAATGTCACGTAAGTTTTAGGAAAAAATCTTGCAAAATCACATGAATTTTAACACAAATTTCCAATCAAACTAAATAAATGCTGATTTCAGGAAAAAATTCACATAAATCTACTGCTTATTTTGTGATTATTCATTGTATTTTCCAAAACACTCATTTTCCAGTAAAATTCGCATAATCAACAAGATTGTTAACTATAAATAGGGAGGGCCATTAGTTATAAGCATCTATAATTTAAATTAAAATCATATTTATTCCAAAAATAAAAAGGGAAAAACTAGAAACTTATAACTTCATCATGGGTTCTCCTCCAAGAAGACCTCCAAAGCCTACAAAGGTAATTTGTTCTATACTATTATGACAATTTTCCCAAAGGTTTTATTGATTTATGAAATCTTCTAGTTATGTTTTGTTTAGTATTTTCTTGCTAAGAGATCTGAAATGAGTTGTGTTTAAGTCCTAAACTCTAAATCATAAATCTTGTACATCAAGAAAATGTTCATTAGAACAAAAAAAATCTCTATATCTTGTTATCATGAAGCATACAATTGTTCACAAATGTATTAGAATTGAATAAAACCTTAAATTTCATTAATTTTTTATTTGACCATAAATGAGCATATTTATAACATCCACGTATAACATTTTTTTTTATCAACAGCCACATCCAGCTTGCCCTGGAAAGCGCAGATGTAATTTACCAGGATGTATTCATAACTCAGGAGCTTCTAAGCCCTCCAGTTCTCCAAGAAACGCACAAGTGACGATAAATGAGATACAAAAACGTATATTAAACAAGATTGGAACTCAAATCCAAGCAGAAATTAAGTAGTAGGTCGATATGTTTCGTTACTAAATATGTAACTCTAGTCTGTTATGTTTTTATCCATGTATAACATTATATGTACATTTAGTGGTGCTAGGTTTTGTGTAAAATTAGTATGTTCGTTATGAATGTGTGAGATTTTAATTAGTTTGATGGTGTATTAGGATTTAGGAAGACCAAAGGAGAATGAGAGGTTTGTGAAATATTCACTGTGATATAATGTGTAATAATAGTAGTTTAGTCTTTTTGTGTACATATGTATATATTGTATATACAAGTTTATCCATATTAGTTTATAGTTTTATCTGAAATCTTATATTAATGAATATTATCATTCGTTGAATATGAATTAAAATTTGTATTAAGCAATAAATAAAATAGAGAAGCCTATTATTAATTGCATAATACGGATATCATACATATCTATAAATGATGCTAATTTGATAATATGAGAACATCAGATACTTATATATCCCGCCTACTTAGACCCATCCTTAAACAAAAAGAAGGCAGCATGAATTGGCAATATGTTAATTATTAATACAAATATTATTAATATTAATAAATATTTGAACATGAAAAATAGAAATATTTTTCATGTTTGAATTGATGTAATGTGAATATGTATCATTTTTTTCCTCATACTTTTCCCTCTTGTTAAATTGAAGTAAACCTCCATGACCTAACACTTGATTAAAATATGGTTTTGTTAGGAGTAATTTTCTTAAACTAATCTCTCTATTTCTCTCTGATTGGAGGAATATAGATATAGAGAGAATAATTGTGTGAGAAAGAAAGAGAGAATTAATGAAGAATTTTATTCATTGAATTGAATCCCATTACATAGCTAGGGTCTCTTTATATAGAAGGGAACCATATTAATTTTCAAAATAAATTATCTAAATTAAAGATACAATTACCTAAAATACAATGCAATGATGGAAACAATCTACCTCCAAATATTCTCCAAATATTTATTTCTATAGTCTAAACATGTTCTAAACAACAATACAAATAGAAAATAGATTATTGAGAGATTTAGAGTCATACATAACAATCTCCACCTTGACTCAAAATCTCACCAATTACTCAAAGTCGTACTAGCGACATACCGAAATGAGCTCCGTACAATAACTGAACTTTGCGGATGGCAAAAGCTTTGTAAGCATATCCGCTGGATTATCGGCAGTAGCAATCTTCTCGATCTTCACTATCTTCTTCTTGGTGACTTGTCGAGCAAAAATGAAACCTGACATCAATGTGCTTGCTTCTCTCATGATACATCTGATCCTTTGCCAAGTGAATCGCACTCTAATTATCAGAATAGATTGTAGTAGGACCACCAAATGTTGAGATTTCTCCACGCAAGCCTTTAAGCCAAATTGCCTCCTTAGCGCCTTCAGTGACCGCCATATATTCAGCTTCTGTGCTAGATAGAGCAATGGTGGATTGCAGAGTAGTCTTCTAACTGACAACACATCTGCCTAAGGTGAAGACATAATTGGTCAAAGATTATCTCTTATCAAGATCACCCATAAAGTCCGAGTCAACATAACCCGTCAGCTCTTCGTCGCTCCTCCCAAACTCCAAACGAGCATCTGCGGTTCCCTTTAAATAATGAAGAATCCACTTAACCGCCTCCCAATGTTCTCTTCCGGGACATGACAAATAGCAACTCACCACACTAACGGCATAAGCAATGTCAGGTCTAGTGCAAACCATCAAATACATCATGGTACCAACCGCACTATAATATGGAACTCGTGACATGTAGCTCTTCTCCTTCTCGGTTTTTGGACTCAATTGTTTTGACAGTCTGAATTTGGTCGCAAGAGGGGTAGAACTCGGTTTCACATCATTCATGTTAAACCGATTCAACATTTTCTCAACAAAACCTCTTTGTTAAAGATATGGTTTTCCATTCAGCCTGTCTCTAGTGATCTCCATTCTGAGAATCCTCTTGGCAGCCCCTAAATCTTTCATCTCAAATTCAGAACTTAATTGGCTCTTCACCCTTCTGGTCCCCACAAATCTGAGTGGATATAATCCAAAGTTCCCTTCGTGCGATTAACGGCTGTACTAAAGCTGAGTCTCTTCTGCTTGCCAAAAACGCAATCTTCACAAAACTCCAACTTGCCAGTACTCTGACCGCACAGTAGACCTCTACTCAAGATCGTCATTCCGCGTTCACTCATATGCCCCAACCTCATATGCCACAACTTGGTATTATCCGTACCTGAGGTAGAGTTGACGATAGTGACTGAGCCCGAAACTGTGCTACCTTCTAGAAAATATAGAGTACCGATTCTTCTCGCCTTCATCACTGTAAGAGCCCCTTTAGAAACCTTAAGGACTTCACCTTCACTTTGGAACTTACAACCGAGATCTTCAAGAGCGCCTAACGAGATCAAGTTTTTCTTCAAGTCGGGTATGTGCTTAACGCCCGTCACTGTACGGACAACCCCATCATGCATCTTGATCCTCACCGTGCCAACACCGGCAACACTACAAAGATGATCATCTCCCAGAAGAACACGTCCACTAGACGCCTCATATGTGGTAAACCACTCTCGATTCGGGGTCATGTACTGTGAAGCCCCCATATCCATGACCCAATTCTTCTCAAAATTTTCCTTCCCATTCGCCACAGGCATATTAGCTTTTTCCGATGGAACACATTTTTGATTCGCTTTCTGGAACTTGTAACAGTTGGCTTGAAAGTGTCCCATTTTCCCGCAAAAGTAGCAAGTAATGTCCTTGTGCTTGAATCTCGAACGGGTCTTCTCCGAATTCGGGTTTCTCTCCTTTTGTCTTTCTCTCTCCACAAACAACCCAATATCTTGACGTTTGCTCTCGGTTATAGACAAATCATTGTTGATGTCGGACTTGACCAGCAAATTGCTCTTCACATCCTCAAGCGTAAGCGCCTCTCTACTATGAAGTATTGTCTCCTTAAACTCTTTATATGACGTTGGTAACGAGCACAACAATACCATGGCTTTATCCTCATCTTCCATCTTAATACCGATATTCTCCATGTCATTAAGAAGAGCGGTATATTCAGAAATATGGAACTTAATGAGTGTACCTTATGCCATCTTCAAGGGGTGAAATCGATGCTTCAAACGTAACCGGTTGGTAACTGACTTCTGCATGTAGATGTCTTCGAGTTTCTTCCACGCGTCGGCTGTTGTAGTCTCCGTGAGGATTTCTTGAAGAGTCGAGTTGCTCAAACACAATTGTATCGTGGAGAGAGCTCTATCATCCATCATCTCCCACTCATTCTTTTTAGTTTCGTCCTTCATATCCTCCGATTTCCCAAAAATGACGGCATTCACACCCAGATTCGATAATATAGCCTTCATCCGCACTTGCCAAAGTACGAAACTCGTCGTGCCATCATATTTCTTGATATCGAATTTGGTTGACATAACCGCATTTGAATTCATGACGATACAAGTCGATTGGTGATCTTCTTGCGGAAGCAAAGAGATGATAGTAACCTGGCTCTGGTACCAATTTGTTAGAATAATTGGAGGAATATGGATATAGAGAGAATAATTGTGTGAGAAAGAAAGAGAATTAATGGAGAATTTTATTCACTGAATTGAATACCGTTACAATAGTTAGGGGTCTCTTTATATAGGAGAGAGTCATACTAATTTCCAAAATAAATTGCTTAAATTAAAGATATAATTACCTAAAATACAATGCAAGGATGAAAATAATCCACCTCCTTCCATTGTCTAAATATTCCCCAAATATTTATTTCTATAGTCTAAACATTTCTTAAACAACAATACAAATAGGAAATATATTATTGAGAGATGTAGAATCATACATAACAAGTTCTATCTTGAGGAGGCAAAAGCTGAAGAAATTAGGCTTGGACGTAATAATTCAAGTGAGTTTGAAGATTATTCAGCTCTTGACGAGATACTTGACAGTTTTGACGCTCCTTGTCGATCTGTCCAATTTGAACGATGAATCAGCCCATTTTGATGATGATTTTGGGTTTTTCTGCCGAGCCGGTATTATTCTCTCCATTAATTATCAATTATCTTTAATTATAATTTTTCTTGTTTGCTTTAGGGCAGAGCATACTGTAAATATAGGTAATAATATTTCATGGAATTAATACTATAAACGCAGGTTGTGAGAGTGAGAGTTCTGAACTCAAAGAGAACTTAGTCTCTGTCTCTGCTCCTTCTCTTGTTTCACACGACTTTGAGGCCTCCTTCATTCACACAGATTTTCTTCAGGTTTGTTAAATATTTTCTAGAGAAGTTCTGTTATTCGATTAATTGCAGAAATTTATCTAGTTCATGTAATGCTTTCATTCTTCTTGCTTTTAATTTTTTGAAATTTCTGTGTGTTAATAGGGAAAAGAAGAGAGAAATGTTAGTGCAGTTGAGCTTGCAAAGAAGGTTATAAATGCAAAGAAAGGGAAAGGAAAGAAAGAGAGGAAAGAAGGAAAAGAATGAACAGAGCACTGTTCTCATTTATCAGGATATTCCTGGGGTTCAGACTGATTATCAGGTTATGTTTTTTTTGTTGAAGGAAATAGTTGCCAGTTGGCAACCTTTCATTTGATTAATCTCAACAAAAATTACATCATTCTTTACAAGATATCAGGAAGAGGGAACTCTCCCCGTACACCAAATACTATCCATACAACTGAATAAAATTAAAATTAGGTGTTTACATTTGGATTAACATTAATCCTCTCCCAATCACTAATCTCTGTTCTCAATTGTGAAAAGCATCTATTTGATATCGCCGTCTCTCCACAGAAAATAACTCCGTTTCGTTCTCGCCAAATGCTCCAACATGTCCAAATCCACCACACGTCCCACCTTTTTCTCTTCTGTTTGTCCTGCATCCTTCTGTAGATTAACCACACCTCCTTGCTTATCAGGTTATGTTAAGTATTTTTTTAAAGATTTTTGTCATTTGATTAATTATAGAAATTTGGCTAGTGATATTAATATTTTTATTCATCTTCCTATTAATGTATTGGAATTTCTGATGTGTTACTAGGGAAAAGAAGTGAAAAACAGTATTGCAAATGAGCTTGCGAAGAAAGATGTAAAAGCAAAGAAAGGGAAAGGAAATAAACAGAGTAAAGAAGAAGAAGAAAAGAAGGGAAAGAAAGATAATAAGTTGAGAAAAGAGTTCAAAAATCTGTTTCTACGGTTTCTGAGTTGCCTCATTAGGTAATTTCCCTCTTTTTGTTCTGTTGGAATTACATTTTTTTTTTTCGCTTCTCTTTTTTCTATAAATGACTGAACCATTTTTTTAATTATTTTTATTAACGTTCGCGTACTTGATTTTTGCGAGTACTATACTAGGACTTTTATGTTGACTATGGAAGATTCAGAGTAGGTATGCATCATTTCTAACATTTTATATATTTTTTTCTCTTGTTGAATTGAAAGAAGTAAAGCTCTCTGAAAATACATACTTGAACAAATTCTGATTTTAATCTAATCTCTCTATTTATTTCTCTCTCTTTGAAGATTTATCTTGAGGAGGTGAAAGCTGAAGCAGCAACAGTTGGACGTAGTATTTCAAATGAGTTTGAAGATTATTCAGAACTTGATGAAATACTGGACAGTTATGATGTGCCTCAATATGTTGATCTGTCCAATTTGAACGATGAGTCGGTCCATTTTGATGATGATTTTGGATTTTTCTTCTGAGAAGGTATATTTCTACCCATTAATTAATTAATATATCAATTATCTTTTATTTGGATAATTCCTATTAGTTTTTAATAATTTATTTGGTTATTTTTTCTTTTGTGTAGATTGTTATCATTCCCAAGACTTGTGGCATTAGGGCAGACATCAATGGCAAGGACTTAGGATATAATCATAGGATTTATTTGTCTTATTGCGTAATATTTGCGATTCATTTTATTTAGAGTTATATTGTGATTCATTTTATTCTATTTTATTTCGTTTTAATGAGTAGTATTTGTGATTTATTTCATTATGTTTATATTCTTATGTAGTATTTGTGATTCATCCTATTTTTGAGTTATGCCTAGTGTAACTATAATATTTTTTTTGTTTGAAGGCGGTTGCCAACTGAAGACTTTGTATTAATAAAATAAGTTTTGTTACAAGTGTCGATAGAATGGCTAATACATAATAGGATCCCTATTACGAACTATTATAAAGACTACCCTATTCTTTTATTTGTAAGAAGAGGTTTTATAAAGAGCGAGAGCACTCCATCCAACTTAATCTTGCTAGATTGAATACTCTCGAGTGAAACATGGTCGTAGATTTAAAGACCCATTTGTTGCGCTCCTTCCAAATTTCGTAGCAACATGCCAGCTAAAGTGCGTCCCATGATTTTCTACGCTCTTTCGGGATGTCGTTTAGTGGGATAGTCCACCTGGTTGACATAGTGTCCATTGGTAGTTGTGGATTAATGTTGCTCAAGCGGTATGATAATGCCTAGTGTAACTATAAAGAACTTTAGATTTATTTCATTTTGTTCTTGCGTATTGTGGAATGATACCAATATCTTCAAGGATTTATATACTTGGTTTATAAATCAGTTATATTCAAATATACGATTTAACACAAAGAGAAAACAATGAACAATGGAAAAATCTTTAAAAGGGGCCTAAAAATTCCAAACTACTCAGAATTAGAAAGGGTGAAAAGGAGTAGTTTTTTACAAGTTTCTGTTTAAAGACACTGATATGCGGGCCCTGAATATAAAAATCTGAATTCTATTAAAATTATAAGTGGAATTCCAGTAGGCAGTGACACAGTGTACAAAAGCCAAGTTCTTACAAACAGTACTTTCAGACATCAATTCTTATTGTGTGAGTTTGCAGTCTTGACACACGCTTATCATGTGAATTCATTGTGCCCTGAATAAATAGAGCAGGTGAGCTTAAACATTGAAGCAAATTCAGAAGTCTACGTTGATACTCTTTTTTTTTCTTCTTGTCATGCATGAACATTTATGAGTAAAAATATGGGCCAGAAAAGCGAAGTTTCTGAAATTGACATATTGGAGGAAATCAAGACACATTCTTCCATAACGTCTCCGTTTTTCCATAACGTCTTAAGGAATTTAATTTTAATTTTTTTTGGGTAATTATCGTAGTACTTGCTGACAATGGCAATTGGTATATTATGCCAATGACACTGTGACCAATATTCATCAAGTAGATCACGATTGTCAAAGTTGTTATGGAATTTTTTGCATTTATTTCTTATTGAGTAGTATTTGTGATTTATTTTGTTTATTTTATTTTCATATTGAGGAGTATTTGTTATTAATTTTAATTTCGAGTTATGCTTTTATATTTAGCTGTAATTTAAAAATCTCTTCAACCTAGCAGGCTTTTGCAACTTGGGCTGTAATGTAAGCCTGTAATTGGACTTCCATCAAAACTATATATGCAAGTTCTAACTTAGCTTTGAGGACTAAAAAGGAAAAAACCCTGTAAAATCCTTATTAACTTAATATATTATTTTGGGAGAGGGATGTAAAAGCTCTCCCCAAATTTCCTCAAAAAAAAAAAAGAACAAAAATGCAATGGATTTCAATTAAGGGGCCGGATCAATGTTCTATCTTCTTTTCTTATTTTCTTCCATTTCAAAATTAAATTCAGAGAAAATAAAATTAGTAGCCTTTAGGCCCAGCTTAGAAAATATATGCAAATTATAATTAATCTTTTAGGACTACAATACAAATATTAAAATTATGAAACGGCCATTTTAATATACAAGAAAACTTAGACCAATAGATAAAATATTTTAATATACAATACAACTTAGCCCAACATATCAACTATTTCAACCCAAAATAGCCCAATAAATCTTCAATGTTGATCCGACGATACTGGGTCTATAAATTCAGAACAAAACCTTAATCCCTTAAAGCCCAAAATAAATTAGTAGCCTTTAGGACCAGCCTAGAAAATATTATGTAAATTATAATTTAATCTTTTAGAACTATAATAAAAAATATAAAATGCATATAAAAAGGCCATTTTAATATACAATAAAACTTAGCCCAACATATCAAATATCATAGCCCAAAATAGCCCAATGAATGTCAATCGACAATCGACGGATGAGACTGCGTCTATAAATTCAGAACAAAACCCTGAAAATAAATTAGTAGCCTTTAGGACCAGCCTAGAAAATATATGTAAATTATAATTTAATCTTTTAGAACTATAATACAAAATATAAAATACATATAAAAAGGCCATAAAACTTAGCCTAACATATCAAATATTATAGCCCAATTAAGCCCAATAAATCTTCAATGCTGATCCGACGGATGAGACTGCGTCTATAAAATGAGAGCAAAACCCTAATGCCTTAAAGCCGTCGTCATTTCTCTAAATCGGCTCTGTTTAGCTCGGAGGCGCGAGAGAAGAGAGCTAAAAACCTTCGATCTTCAACATGGTTTGATTCCTTCTCCTTTCTGCTATTGTTTTCTTTGGCTTTGTTTTGATTGGGGAAGATGGTTTCGTTGTTATTGCTTCGGTTTGTTTGATTCTCTGTTGTATGTTTATGTTTCTAAGTAGCATTTATCTTCTATTTCTGTGTAGCTAGCATAGTAACCTTTGTTTATTTTAAAGGCTTTTTGTAAGAATGTTATGGAAGTTAGTATGAGATTTATATTCATAATAGTACTGCAGTATCATAGTGAATTTTCTGTTTTTATTGCTGTCTTATAGCAAGTTATAATCAGATCTATTTCATTTAGTACTTATTAATCATACCTAAGTATAAAGATTAACTACATAAAGCTTGACTGTTGATCTGATCCTCTAAATAATGATCTAATATTACTTTTATTCGATTTTATCAAGGCGCGTGGATTGAAGAAGCATTTGAAGAGGCTCAATGCCCCCAAGCACTGGATGCTCGACAAACTCGGCGGCGCCTTCGTAAGCTCCTTCATTCAATCTCAACCATTCTTATTTCGTTTAATTACATAAAATAAACAATCATTCTCACATTCTTCTTGTCATTCAGGCCCCGAAGCCCTCGTCAGGGCCCCACAAGGGCAGGGAATGCCTTCCTTTAATCCTGATTTTGAGGAACAGGCTGAAGTATGCTCTGACTGGCAAAGAAGTGCAGTCAATTCTCATGCAGCGCCACGTCATGGTCGACGGGAAAGTGCGTACCGACAAGACCTACCCTGCCGGATTCATGGGTATATAATATAAAATTTTAAAAATATATTAGTTCTACTTTTTATTTGATTATTTTGGGGCAAATTTTTGGAAAAAACCCTTATGTTTTATGGTATTTATGAAAAAAGGACCTTACTTAAAACTTTGTATTTTTGAAGAACCAGTTGAGTTTTAGAATACGTAACCCTTGGCAGATTTTGAAATGATGTAGAAAAAAATATGTAAATGTCTTTTGTTATTTGGAAATAAAATGAAAAAAGCTCTACTTGCAAAGTTTGTTTGAATCATCATTTAATGTTATTTAAGGGTATTTTTAATAATAGAACATTCAAAGTTAATGGTTTTTTGGGAAAAGTTAAACATATGTTGTTTTAGTATTTTAGGAGGTAGGTTTCTTTCATAAATACCAGAAAATACAGGTGTTTTTTCTATCCATAAACTCTTCTCAACAAACAATATTACTAATATAAACATCTTGTAATCTAATAATCAAACATTTATCAGATGTCGTATCCATCCCCAAAACCAACGAGAACTTCCGTCTCTTATACGACACCAAGGGCCGTTTCCGTCTTCACTCCGTCAAAGACGAGGAGTCCAAATTCAAGCTCTGCAAGGTATTTATCCAGTTTGGTATTTGAAATATTTCTCTACTCAATTCATATTTCCGTTTTATTCAATGTCCTATCCAGTCCATTGTTTGAAATTCTCAGTCCACTTTATACCTTATTTAATTTGTTACGCAAGTTCTGTTTGGTCCAATTCTGTCAAAAAGGCATCCCTTATTTATCTTATTTATATTTCTGTTTTATCTAATTTCTCATGCAGTCTCGTTAGTTTACTTTATACCTTGTTTAATTTGTTATGCAAGGTCCGTTCGGTCCAATTCCGCCAAAAAGGCATCCCTTATTTAATCTCTTGGAAATTCTTAGCTTATATCTCATTTAATTTGTTTACGCAAGGTCCGTTCGGTCCAATTCGGCCAAAAAGGCATCCCTTATTTAATCTCTTGGAAATTCTTAGCGTATATCTCATTTAATTTTTTTACGCAAGGTCCGTTCGGTCCAATTCAGCCAAAAAGGCATCCCTTATTTAATCTCTTGGAAATTCTTAGCGTATATCTCATTTAATTTTTTTACGCAAGGTTCGTTCGGTCCAATTCGGCCAAAAAGGCATCCCTTATTTAATCTGTTTGAAATTCTTAACTTACATCTCATTTAATTTTTTTACACAAGGTTCGTTCGGTCCAATTCGGCCAGAAAGGCATTCCGTACCTGAACACCTACGACGGCCGCACGATCCGCTACCCTGACCCTCTCATCAAAGCCAACGACACGATCAAACTCGACTTGGAATTGAATAAGATTGTCGATTTCATCAAATTCGACGTGGGCAACGTCGTGATGGTGACGGGCGGGCGCAACACGGGCCGAGTCGGAGTCATCAAGAACAGAGAGAAACACAAGGGGAGTTTCGAGACGATTCACGTTCAGGACGCGACTGGACACGAGTTTGCCACGAGGATGGGGAATGTGTTCATTGTGGGCAAGGGGAGTAAGCCGTGGGTGAGTCTGCCGAAGGGCAAGGGGATTAAGTTGAGTATTATTGAGGAGGCGAGGAAGAGGCTCGCGGCGAGTGGGAAGGAAGCCGTTGCTGCTGCTTAGATGAGTGGGTTTTAGAGTGAGTTGAGTTAAGGACTTTTTTTGATGTGGGTTTTGTGCTGAACTTGAAATGTTTTGTGTTTGTTTTTTGTTTTTGTTTTTACTGTTGTGGATTCTAGTTGGGATGTTAATGTTTAGATGACGTTGTTGGATGTTTTGTTTAGTTTATGTTTGTTTTGCTTTAGTGGTGCATCTCATCTATTCGAATGCTTCTTTTGTTTAGGTGAAGTTTGCTGAGCTTGCTTTGTTGCTAGTGTTGTTTGGTTGCAACTTGCGAGTGAATGTTATAATCTGACCTTCACGAAAGGAAAATATGAAAATTGGAAAAGTTCTTTGAACAGCTCAACAAAGGAGTTCTTTGGGCTGGGCCTAAAGGACTCCTTTGAATATTATTTAAAGATAGAAAATTAGAAGTTTCAATTTAGAAAGAAAAGAGTGAAAGATACATTGTCAAAAAAGAAAAAAAAAAAGAAAAAAAAAGGAAAGAGTGAAGGAAAACTGGAAAGGAGTGTGGCTTCATCAGCAACACAAATAAACAAAAGAATTTAGTTTGAGATATTGATGTTTAGATGATGAAGGATTGTTGGATGTTTTGTTTAGTTCAGTTTGTTTGCTTTCATTGGCTTCTTTGAATATGATTGTGCTTCTTGTTGAAGCCAGTGTTGTGGATTTAGGTTCTGTTCTTCAATCTTTGAATTTTCTTCGAGGGCAACTTCAAATCTTTGAATCGTGGTTATTACAATCTTGCTGTTGACTGTGATTTACTGCTCTCTATCTCTAATTCATTTCCAGTCTATGGAACTATGATTGTTTGTGAGGATTTATATCAGTGTAGCTAAAATAATAAAATTGGAAAAATAATTCTTTCAGCGCCTTTTTTCAAGCTATAAAGCTGTTTGGGCCGGGCTACTAATTTCGTCTGGATGTTATGTTATTTAAAAAGGAAAAAATAAACAGCAAGAAAAGAAGATAGAATTAGAAACACAGAAAAGAATGCAATGGAATGTGGCTTCTTTAGTAACACAAAAATACACACAAGTTGCACATACAAAAATACACCCAGCTATGAATTTCTATTACAGTAACTAACGTGGGCTCCACTAGTCAGTGACACTGTGTTCTAAAAACTAAGTTCATTCCAAACTAAAACAGGATTCAGACAGACTCCATTGTACGGCCTCTCTCTCTCTCTCTCTCTCTCTCACAGTAGTCCTCTCTCTCTCTCTCTCTCTCTCTCTCTCTCTCAGTAGTTCTCTCTCTCTCTCTCTCTCTCAGTGTCTTCTCTGAGTTCTCTATCTTCCTCACTGAACTTGAGACGGAAACAATCTTCAGATAATGAACAGGTGACCATGGCGGCTGTATTCAGTACCTTCTCCTCACTCAAAACTCTCCCTCGCTGTATCACTTCCTCTTTCACTTTCTCCACCAACCCACAACGTAAACATCCTTTCTTCATCTCCAATCCTTCCTCGCTTCATCAATGGCACCGCCCTCACCGGAGTTTCACAACCCCGTTCCGCCTCCGGTCCGCCAATTCCTTGACGACCCACATCGTGAATTCACCTGAATCAACGCCTCAGACGGAGAATTTGGTAATTGGTAATGTCAAACGAGGGATTGCGATTGCGATTGCGATTTTAGTTGGGATTGGGATTGTGAAATTCCGAATTGGGATTGCGGTTGCGGCTGAGGGTGGTGCGGCTGGATTGACGGTGGTTGAGTCGGGCAGAATGGCGCTGAAAGGGTCGTGGCCTAAGATACTTCAAGTTCTTCAGATGTTTAAGGAGCAGGGTTTAGTTTTGGCTGCGCTGCTTAGTCTCTCTGCTTTCTTCTCCATGGCTGAGACTGCCATTACCACTCTCTGGCCTTGGAAGGTACGAATTGAAGATACTAGCTTTTCTGTATTTGTCTTTTTTTCCCAATTTGTAACAGTATACGAAAAACCATTTGGGTTCAAAATGGAAATTGAGTATATTACATGATAATTTATATTTTTTTTTCTATCAAAGGCCTACAATTGGATAATTTAGGTCGTAATCAGTTAGAAATGACTGTATTAATAGGGCAAATTTACATGGAGGAATTTAGTAAACTTTAATGAGAGCTATAAATTAATAATTACTAGATCGGTAAATTGATTCCTTTTTTATATGTTTTATTTATGAATAAAAAGGTGAGAGAATTGGCGGAAAAAGAGCCGGAAAACGGAGTCTTTAGAATGCTTCGTGGTGACGTCACTCGTTTCCTCACCACAATTCTCATTGGCACCACGTAATAAATCATCTTTTTCCCACTTTATTTTTTTAACATTTATGATTAAATTAGTAACTTTATTTTAATTTTTATTTGATAGGGTTGTGAATATTGGAGCGACGGCTCTTGTGACAGAAGCAGCCACAGCCATTTTTGGCGAGGCTGGTGTCAGTTGGGCTACTGGTGTAATGACTGTACGTATTATTTCTCTTTTAATTTCTTATCTTTCCAAAAAATACCTAAATTGCCCCTCATTTGTTTTAATTGAAATGATGAATAAAATCAAACCCTAATTGCGTTACGTGTTTAATTTTATTTGATTTAATTTTCAGGTAGCGGTTTTGCTATTGACAGAAATAACTCCGAAAAGTCTGGCTGTTCATAACGCGCAAGAAGTCGCCAGATTTGTCGTGAGGTCAGAAAGATAAAATATTTCTTATCATTTATTTATACTTTTTAAGTAATTTTTACTCTAATGGGGGTCGATATTGCAAATTTTGCAATTAGATTAGGCCGGTGGCATTACAAATTTGCAATTTTTTTAGTTTCTCTTGTTGTCTTACTATCTACCCATAAGAAAACTTCCCCTTTTATTTTGTATCGTCTTGCATTTATTTAGTATAAGGTTTTCTTGTTTGTTATTATGATAATGTTAAAAGGGTTTATCTATATATTTGTAATTTTGATTTTAACAGGGGTTGAAATTGCAAAATTTACAATTAGGTTACGTTGACCGCATTGCAAATTTTCAAATTTCCAATTTTTTTTGCCTATTTATCTATCTATAAGAAAAATTTGCATCTATTTAGTATAAGATTTCTTGTTCCTTTATTTTTTATATCACTTTTAAAAAGGGTGTATTTGTAATTATGATTTTAATGGGGGTTGAAATTGTAAAATTTACAATTAGGTTACGTCGACTGCATTGCAAATTTTAAAATTTCCATTTTTTTTGCCTATTTATCTACCTATAAGAAAAATTTGCATCTATTTAGTATAAGCCTTCATTTTTTATATCACTTTTAAAAAGGGTGTATTTGTAATTATGATTTTAATGGGGGTTGAAATTGTAAAATTTACAATTAGGTTACATCGACCGCATTGCAAATTTTCAAATTTCCATTTTTTTTGCCCATTTATCTACCTATAAGAAAAATTTGCATCTATTTAGTATAAGCCTTCATTTTTTATATCACTTTTAAAAAGAAAAAGGGTGTATTTGTAATTATGATTTTAATGGGGGTTGAAATTGTAAAATTTACAATTAGGTTAGGCCGGTGGCATGGCTTTCGTTGGTGTTATACCCGGTCGGAAGAGTTGTTACTTTTCTCTCAATGGGCATGCTCAAAATGCTCGGTCTCAAAGGCCGAAGGTATTTTTTTATTATTTAATTATTAATTTGTTATTTACCAATTTATTTGTTTAATTGAGGCTAATCAAACTTAAAAGATTTAGGGAAATTTTCTTAAAGCCCCAGCGTTATGCCTAAATTGCAAAAAAGCCTCTCAATTCTTCAAAATGGTAGGGACTTAATTTGAGTTTTTGAAGAACGGAGAGGCTTTTTTGCAATTTCCAATAATATGTGGGTTATTTTTCAATTAGGTATGACGTAGTTTTTTAATTTCAAAAGTTTTGGCCTCAAACGTTAAGATGTGTTTTTTTGTTTAATTTTATCATGTTAAAAGTACAAAAGTTTGGTGGTTTCTTAATTAAATTCTGTAAATTTGTTCAATTTTATTATTTTTTAATTTTCTATTTGTCCATGTAGTGAGCCTTATGTAACTGAAGATGAATTGAAATTAATGCTTCGGGGAGCAGAACTGAGCGGAGCTATAGAAGAAGAAGAACAGGTCCTTATTTTATTTATTTTACCTTTTAACTATTTTTATATTTGTAAGTTGAGTTTTTTTTAAATTAGATGAACATACCATATTTAAGTGGTATTACAAAATTTGGGCAAAATTGCAAAAAAGCCCATCCATCACTGGAAGTTGCAAAAGAACCCACTCTAATAGAAAGAAAATAATGGAGGGGCTTTTTTGCAATTTTCATTAATGCAGGGGTTTTATTGCAAATTTCTCTCAAAATTAATTTAAATCCTAATATCTATTGTAGAAATGAAATAGATATAATCGAAAATGAAATAAGATATGATAGAAAATATATTGGAAATAAAAACACACATGTGAGAGAAGTAATTCGGAATTATATCAACGGAAAAGTCCCTGCATTAATCATCCTTAAATTCATCTAAGATAAAAAAAAAAATGGAATTTAAGCATAACGCAGATTGCAATTTCATCTAAAAATTAATTTTAAACCCTATCATTTACGGTAAAAATAAAAAAATGGGAATATATGGTATGATAGAGAATGTGTTTGGAATAAAAGACACGCACGCACGCGAGAGAAGTAGTAACTAAACAAGAGCCCCTGCATTATGCTACTACACAGGGGCCTTTTCTATAAATTTGTATAAAAATCAACTTTGATTTTGTTTATTTTTAATAAAAAAAAATAAAACAGGATAGGATAGAGAATGTGTTGGAGATAAAGGAATGTAAGCATAACGCAGATTGCAATTTCATCTAAAAATTAATTTTAAATCCCATCATTTACGGTAAAAATTAAAAAATGGGAATATATGTTATGATAGAGAATGTGCTTGGAATAAAAGACAAGAGCCCCTGAATTATGCTACTACTACACAGGGGGCTTTTCTATAAATTTGTATAATATAAAAATTAACTTTGATTTTGTTATTTTTTTATAAAAAAAAATAAAAACAGGATATGATAGAGAATGTGTTGGAGATAAAGGACACGCACGTGAGAGAAGTGATGACGCCGCTGGTGGACGTGGTCGCCATCGACGGCACCGCCACCCTCATTGATTTCAAAAACTTGTGGGAGGTCCACCAATACTCTAGGTAAACTTAATTGATGTTTATTATTATTATTATTATTATTATTATTATTATTATTATTATTATTATTATTATTATTATTATAATAATTTATTATTATTAGTGTGATTGGTTAAATGAGGATTTTGTTTTCGTGAAAATATTATTAGTTTATTACTTAAGTATAACTTTTTCATCAATATTGTGGGAGATTCATCAATATTGTAGGTAATTCAATCCAATCAATATTTTTCATTATAGTATTGTTTATTTCATTAGTAGCATAATTAATTATTAATCGGTTAAAATGGGGTTTTTCTTTCTTTTCTTTTTTTTGCGTGTTTTCATGATTTTAGTATTAGTATGATTGGATAACTGAAGATTTTCTTTTTTTACATATTTTCTTCAAAAACCTGTGGGAGGTCCACCAGTACTCTAGGTAACTTAACTTGAATCCAATCAACCAATATTCATTATTATGATATTATTAATTTGTTAATGAAATTATGAAACATCTCCTCAATACTATAGGTAAACTTAATTGATGTTTATTAATTTATTAATTTATGGGAGACGGTTAAATCACTCTTGTATCACCTATGTCAACGGTTAACTTTTGACCGGTTGCTCATTGAGTTACATATACTGTTTTTGTGTTTATATACTGTTTTTCAAAATGTATTTTTATATAATATTTTTTTGTTTTTATATACTTTTATTCTATTCTCATATTTTGTTTAGTGGTTTTATATGCTATGTTTTCATATATAGGTGTTTTGTGTTTTTTTTATATGTTGTTTCAAAAAGTATGTTTATATACTGTGCTTTTGTTTCATATACTTTTTTGTGCTCTGAATTCTGCTAAAAAAAGGAAAGTGATTTATCATGTCCCTTAATTTATTCCTAGATTGATTGGTTAAGAGAGGATTTATTTTTGGAGAAGCATTCGCACTATGTCTTGATTGTTGTTTTTGTTTTTTATTTGTATATAATGTTTGGAGTATTTTATTCTTATATATATTGTTTTTTCTGTTTTTTTATTTGTTTCAAAAAAAATAAGAGTTTATATACTATTTCACAAAAAGAAAGAAGAAAAAACGTGGTTGCCTTATTTGCAGAAAAGCCGGTTAGTAAAGTTGCTTTTTTATTTTTTATTTTTAGAGTTCCAGTATTTGAGGAGAGAGTTGATAATATAGTCGGAATTGCGTACGCTATGGACATGCTTGAACATGTCGAACAGGTTCCTCTCTCTCTCCTCTCTCTTTCTCTCTCTACACATTTTAATTCTCCATTTGTAATGTGAAGGTTGAGAAGCTAAATGAAATCACTGTCAAAGCGATTGCTCACAAGCCTACCTACTTCGTTCCAGGTATAAAATAAATCTCTCTCTCTCTCTAAAATCTCTCTATATTTTTTCTCTCTCTTAAACCCTAAACCCTAAAATTACATGCAGATTCAATGTCGGTATGGAATTTGTTGAGAGAATTCCGCATAAGACAGGTCCACATGGCGGTTGTTTTAAATGAATATGGTGGCACTGTTGGTGTATGTAATATAATATAATATAATATAATATAATTTAATTCAATTCAATTTAATTTAATTAATTTGATATAATTTAATTTAATTTAATTCTATAGATTGTGACATTAGAAGACGTCGTGGAAGAAATAGTTGGTGAAATTTTCGACGAGAATGACTCCAAGGTATTTTTTTTAAATATGCTAATTTTGTGAACTTGTAATTAAATTAAATTAAATTTAATTTAATTTAATTTAATAATTTGAATAATTTTAGGAGGAAATACAGAAGAAAACAGGATATATAGTGATGAGAGAAGACGGAACGTTTGATGTGGATGCAAATACGTCAATCGACCAACTTTCTGAAGAATTGAACGTCAAAATTCCAGAGGTTCTCTCTCTCTCTCTCTCTCTCTCTCATTCTTGAAACAAATACCGCTATGTTATGATCATATTGCAATGACAAAGCCCTATATTATTGGAAATTACAAAAAAGTATCTTCATTTTTCAATGTAATCTATTGTAATTACCATTTTTTAGTTTAAAAATATTATAATTACCATTTTAGACTCTAATTTCCTATAAAGTAAAAAATTCAATGCCAATATCATTTCCCTATAGTTAAGGGCTCTCTTGTCATTATTACTTACCATAAGGTTCCGCAAAACAAACTAAATTCTTACTCAATAGGGGCATCAATACGAAACCATATCAGGAATCAGGATTCGTACGCGAGACATTTAGATTGTTGATCAATACATCTTTCACAATTTCCAATAAATTCAGGGTCCTTTCTACAAATTCCCCAAAACAAAACAAAACAAACTAAATAAATTCTAAATTACTTGCTCAATAGGGGCATCGCAAGACATTTGGATTGTTGATTAATATATCTTTTGCAATTGCAATTAAATCAGGGTCCATTGACTCCATTCTGCAAATTTCCCCAAACCTAAACTAAACTCTAATTTCTTTACTTATCAACAGGGCCACCAATACGAAATCGTATCGGGGTTCGTGTAAATCTTAAAGTTGAGTGATTTACGGTGAAAATAAATTTACTCTGAAATAAAACAAACCAAACTAATTAACTAAATGTAAATGTAACCGGGCCACCAATACAAAACCGTATCGGGGTTCGTGTAAATCTTAAAGTTGAGTGACTTACGGTGAAATAAATTTACTCTGAAATAAAACAAACCAAACTAATTAACTAAATGTAAATGTAACAGGGCCACCAATACGAAACCGTATCGGGGTTTGTGTGTGAAACCTTCGGGTACATCCCGGAGCAAGGCGGCAGAATGGTCGTGGTTCTCGAGAAGGCCGTCAACCACGAAGAAGACAACCACAATTATAATAATCAGGAAAATGAGGGAATGAATAATAATAATAATCATGAGAATGAGAATGGTAATGGTAATGGTGGTTATCATAATGGTCATGATTTGAATAGCAAGCACCAGACGTTCGAACTCGAGGTAAAGAGCTCTCTCTCTCTCTCTCTCCCCCTCTCTCTCTCACATATACACACGTGGGGAACTATAACATTTTGTGCACGTTTCATTTACTATTACACAACACATTGTGTTTCATGCTTTTAATACTATTACACAACATATGGTGTTTCTTACTCCTAATACTATTACACAACTTTTAACGCATAGTCATGGCGGCTAATAGTTTCTCATTGCGTACGTACACGTAAATTATTTTACCTATATAGAAAAGTGAACTTTTTTTTACTGTATGTGAGCATGCATTTTCACATCTTACCATCTCTATTTTACATTTGTAAAGGACACTCTATTCTATGATTTCATGCATACTAAAGTCTAGAATGTATATATATCTCAAATGAAATACAACATGATCTTCAAGCCACTTTTCCTGTTCTTTCATGTGTTTTTCTTTAATAAAACACAAATACTTGTTTCAAATGAGAGTAGTCGGACTTTTATATAGCTTAAAACAATCATGCTCTTCTATATCATTCCTCTCATCATTTTTTCTTTTCTTTTCTTCTTTTGCAGATAATAGAAGCGAACGAGAGAAAGGTGAGCAAAGTTCTCTTCAAACCAATCAGCAGCGAGTCGGCGGATTTGACCAACATGAAGGGCATGAAGCGATTGGTCTCCACCAAAGTCGTCAAACGCAAGAAACATTCTGAAGAGAGCGAAGATGAAAATGAAAATGACGATTCCGCCCTCGATGATGTTGAGCAGCCGAGTGCTGATGTCAGCGTTTCTACCCCTTAAGAGGTATTTGAAGTAAAAAAGTACAAGTATTATATATATATATATATATATATATATATATAGAGAGAGAGAGAGAGAGAGAGAGAGAGAGGAGGGAGGGAGAGAGAGAGAGAGAGAGATTGTGACTAATAATATTCGATCAATAATTACATATTTGGCTCCTTTTACAAAACAAAAAACAAGAAGAGAATAAAGAAACAAAAGAGGGGAGGCGTAAGTTCATGTATACACCCTTGCAAAAGTGGAAATACCATATATACAGTTGTAAACTATATATCGTTGGAAATATCATTTTATGCCCTCCATGTCCTAATATCTTCAAAAACTACCCCTCATTTCTCCCTTGTCTATATATAAAAATGAAAAAGCAATAATGAAGAAGAGCAATGTATGCATGATATTCATAATATCTGCTAGGGGCATATATGATATTTATCATATTTTTCTAGGGTTACTCATGATATTTCTCATTTTGCAGGGTTATACATGAAACTTTATCATTTTGACGTGCATCTCATTAGCTCAAAGATGGAGGGAAGTGTCGATGTCGGTTTCTTCCGAAATATTTTTGTAATTCAACCCAATTGAGAGATTTTTCGTGTTATTGTAAAGAAACTTGGTCTCAAAAAGAGGCTTTGAAGGGTAGACTAGCTCCGAGTTGAAGAAGCTCAGAAACCTTCTCTCTCTCATCTCCTTGGTTCTCTCCAACTCTCTAAACCTCTCTTGCAACAATGCTATTGTTGCTAACATTGCTTAGACAATAATTTCAATCTAGGGTTTTTGAGCTTTTGAGTTTTTGAGTTTCTTTTGAGTTTTTCTTTTTGTGTTGGTGTGTTAGTGTTGTGTGTGTGTGTGTTGTGATGGGTGTATTTATAAGGAGGTAAGGGAATGGCTTGTTGCGTTTGTCTTTCTTTGTCGTGCATTGTGCTTTGTTTAATTGATTATTTGATTTTAAATTCTTTTTGGTTATTTTTATCTATTATTTTTTGTGGGGTGGATCACATAGTCCAAGAAAGAAGAGGAAGGGTGGATTATGGTATGTGGACTTTAGCATTTGGTAGGTTTCTTTTAGGGAGAATATTATCATAGGTTAGATGATTGCCTTCTCTTTTGTGCTTGCCTCGTTCTTTTGAGATGATTGAGACCCTTTGTGCTTAAGTAGCAATAAGCAATTGTCGTTCTTAGATGTTTTATTGTCTTTAGAATGGGTTTTAAGTTATTTTGGTTACTAATGTTTGATAAAATATAAGTTACTTAACTTTATAGTTTGATCAAATTTATCACAACTTTCTATTATAAATACTAGCCGTTCACATCAGCTTTACGAAAATGGCGTATGGAGTAAATATAATACTAGCCGTTCACATCAACTTTAACTTAATCATTTGGATATTCATTTGAATCCAATAATGTATTTTAAGTTTTGTTCACGGTAAATTTCATAACATATCATTTAAATTTAAAATTTATGGTAGTGTATCTGTTTTTTTAACTTGATCAAATATATGGAACTTTTAGTTGCTCAAGAACAATAACAGAGTTTTTAATTTGTCTAAATTAGGTCACTTGGTTATTTTAACCATTACTTCTAAATGCAAGAAATTGATATCACCATTCCATGTTAGTTTTGCTTGTACAAAATACATAAAAATGAGAATTTAGATCTTATGTGGGGCAGCAATTGAAAGTCAATATCCTCTTAAATTGATATTTATAGGCAAATGCATAATATTTTAAAATATGTCATTTAAAAAATAAAGATTTTGTAATATGAAAAAACTCACATTTTGAAAAAGTGAAAATATTAATTCATATATTTTATGTAGATTTTTCGTTTTATTCCCCATAAAATGAGCTGAATTTTTCACTCTAGTATAAGAGCAACCTCAACATTACTGACTATTTCGATAGTAAGTATTTTGATCCAAAAATTAAAAAGAGTGCACAAATTGAAGCACTTTATAAAGACCAAAAGATGTTAAATATACGACTTCTCAAATATTCATATAAGTTGGGGGTTCTTGAAAAAAATTCCTTCAAGAAAAATATTCTCACATAATGGCTTGATTAAATTAATATAGGATGATGGGTTTCTAACTTTCTATTCCTGCCCTAACAGTACTATTTGCATTGGGGAAACAAAAAGGAGGTATAATCCGAATTATTCCTGGGTTTTGTGCTGTCTCTCCCTACTGAAATAAAATAAAATTAAAACAATAACAAGACATCTAGATATCGATGGTCCAAGCATGTCATAATAAGTTTGTCATTAAGTAAATGGATGGGAATGGCATGCTGGTCTTTGTTTGGATAGAATGGAATTTTTGAGTTTTTTTTTGCTTTTTTTCTTTTGCTTGTGCAATATTGCATAAAGTAACTTTTTTCACCCCCACTTACTTTGAATGAGGGTGGTTTTGGCCTATATCACCTGCATCTATGTGATTAGAATCATTTTTTTTTTTTTTCTGAAGAAGCAGAATCATTAGATTATTCTTTTTTTCTTTTCCTTTTTTTGAAAAGACCATTTATCAATATGGGTATATATATAATATTTACACTGCACAATATAATGTTTCTACTATATATATATATATATATATATATAGTAGAAACATTTATATAGTTTATAGCACTACTCGTAATATTTTTATAGTAGTTATATAAGTTTTGAAGTTTGTAATGTTTTATTTTAGGATTATTATACCGGTTTATTACACCTATATTCTATTTTACTCTGTCTACATGGGTATATCTAATATTTACAATACACAATATGTTGTTTCTACTGCATATATTGTTTTATAATACATTTATATAATTTATAGCACTACTCATAATGTTTTGTAGTAGTTAAATAAGCTTTGACATTTGTAATGTTTTATTTTATGATTATATACCGGTTTGTTACACCTATATGCTATTTTTCTCTGTTTATATATGTTATTTCTTACAACTATATACTATTTTATTATATATGTATTCTAGTTTATGATTTTAAGTTGAACAATAAAATTTATATAAAATAGTATATATTCTAGTGAATATCTGGATTTTATAGATAGCGATTTTTTCCCTCTGAACTCAAAAAAAAAAAAAAAAAAAACATATTTGTCACCATACTCATCCCTTTCATTTATATTTTTTTCCATTACTTACCACATAATTTTTTGTTTATGTGAAGGAATACATGTTATATTGTATTTTTGTTTTTTAGTTTTTAGATGTTACCTTTTAAATTTATCTTTTTTGTGTATATAGACAGAATAACAAATTAGAATGTTGCAATGTTTTTAAGGGGGCTAATAAGTAATAATAATATGTATGAAGTAATAAAGGATATTTAATATGTCAAAATTGTACATTGATTAAATTACGATTCTAATATCAAAAAAGTTAAATTACAATAATAGTACAAAGATTAATGATGTATCTCACAAAATATAGTACAAAAAATAGAGTGAAATAGAAGCGGCTCGATGCCTGGGCGTGCTCTACTTCTTATTCCCCTGGTCTCGAATCTACCTGTCTTCACCATTCTCAACATATTATCTCTACATCTCAACTCATGAATAATGATGGGTGTAATAATTTAATTAATATCATCTTGTTTAATTAAACCTTTAATTTAAACATATTTAATATTGCCAATAACTAGAAGCCAAATTCTAATAAAGAACCGATACGAAATCGAGACTTAGTAACGGTTTTTAGAAAAAACCGTTACAAAATCGGGAAAATCAAAACCATAAACCATTAGTAACGGTTTAATGAATGAACCGATACGAAACGAAGACTTAGTAACGGTTTTTTTTAAAGAACCGATACTAAATCGAAGACTTTGTAACGGTTTTTAGAAAGAACCGTTACAAAGCGAAGGAGCGAAGGAGAGAAATAGAAGAACGGGAAGAAGAAGAAGAGGAGGAGAGCTGGAGACGCGTGCGGCGACGTCGGCGGCGACGCAGGCGGCTCGGCTGGGCGGCGACGCGTGCTGGCTCAGCTGGTGTCGCGCGAGAGAAGAGCGAAGAGAGACAGAGAGCTTCAGCGCAGCGAAGAAGAAGAAGAAGAAGAAGAAGAAGAAAGAGAAGGGGTCGCTGACGTGGCTTAAAAAATCATTTATTTGCCACGTCAGCACGCCACGCAAGCAGATAACTGCTGACTGTGTGTTTAACTGGATGGAGGGGGCAAATTGAACATTTGGAAGAGTTCAGGGGGCAAAAGTGCGCAAAAAAGAGTTCGGGGGCAAGTTGAACATTTTTGAACAGTTCCGGAGGCAGTTCCGGGGGCAAAAGTGAGTTTGTCTCAGAAATTTTTTCTCCCTTTATATTTTTTTCCTCCAAAGAAAACCCGGCTATTGAGATAAAAGAGTGAGGTGGGACGCAATATGGCTTCGTAAGCTTCTTGACCCTTTCCTCGTCTTTTCTGAGCAGGCAAGAGATCCTTTTTTGATTGAAAAGAAACTGAAGGAAGGAAGATAATATTTAGTTTCTCTTTCTTCTACCCTTGACAGTGGACAGTGGAAAGTGTATAGTTTCGATTTCAGATGGCTTAATGCTCTGATCTCAGTGGAATCCGATCTCAGTGGAAAGTGGTTTCCATCCGGTGTAAGTATTCAAACCACTAGACCAAGCGGGCTTGTTATTCAATTCTTTTTGCAGGTTCAATAAAAGATAGGGAGACGGGGTTTTGAATCAGGGTTCAATATTACAGATGATTGTACTTTAGCATGCAAGGTACGATTCTTCTCTCATAAGCATTAGCTTGATTAGATTTTCTGAGGAATAAATAGGAAATAAGTTAATTTGTAATGTTCCCATAACAGATCCTAGGAAGAGAGCTCCGAAAAGGTTGTTTTAACTGATTGCTCCCTCAGCCAATTGCTTCAGAAAGCGGATTCCTAAGGTATTATCTTTTAGGTCTAAATTATGGGTTTATTAGTAAATTATTTTAGTTTTAATATTTTGGCAATTAATTAATGATGATGTTGTGTTGTTGTTTGCCATCTAAATTTTATATGACCAATTCAAAAAAAAAATTGTATGGCACAAATCGTAAATCGTCCTACTTTTCTGAATATTGCAAGAGATCTTCTCACTTTTTAGATTTCTCTAAAACTCTCTAAAAGTGAATTACATTTTTAAATAGCCCCTATGTTGTTAAAGTTAACCATTTATATGATTAACTATTTTTATGACGGGATTACCCTTCTTCTTTCTATGTATAATAATTTTCAATATTTAAAACACAATATTTAACACAACACAATAAACAATAAAGTTTAATAATCACCTAATTTTTTGTATATTAAAAAAATGAATGTATAAAGTAATATCTAACATATAATTAACAAAATAGACATTATATAATTTAAATAAGAAAGTATTACATAATACATATATTTAATATAAAGTATAACGTATAAACATAATACATATATTTAATATAAAGTATAACGTATAATTAATACAACAAAATCTATATAATCAAGGAAAATCAATATATTGTCAACACATAAATTAATATACTATATATTAATTATTTTACTAATTACATGCTAATTATTATTTCAAATATACATGGATTTTAATATTAAAAATAGTATATTATAATATTATTGTATTAATTATATACCGTTCATTTTATTAGTATATGAATTATTATTTTAAGCATTTAGGTTTTTTTTTAATAATAAAAAACGTAAAAGAAACTTTAAAATTAAACGTTACAAAAAGAGGAGTATTTTGGTCAATAAAAATAAATCTCATAAATGGTTAATTTTAACACTATAGGGGGTTTTGAAGATGAAATTCACTCTTAGTATTTTTTTTTTGTAATATTCAGAAAAGTTTGGGAGTTCTTTGAAATTTTCCATTTGGAGAAACAGGGATTTTTCCATTCCAACACAACTTTTTTAAATGTAATACCAAAAAAGTGAAAAAGTGAAACAGAACTTTTTTAAACATATTCCTAAGTTGGTACTTCTCAAGTTAGGAATTAAAAAAGTGAAATAGAACTTTTCATATTAGTCCTTACTCCAGTAACCATCTTCAAGTTGTACATTGTCTATTCTTTTTTCTGATTATTTGCAAGATATTCAATATGAACAAGATTAGTTATTAATAAATTATGGATAAAATATTTTTAATTATTTTGGAACTTCTTTAGAGAATATACATTTTTTTGAAAACAATAATAATGATAATTATATGTTATATTGTAGTATTATATATCTTCAATTTTGTAGTATAAATGGTTCAATTTCTTTTAGTATGCAATATGGAATCTAACTAACAATAAAATGTAGTAACATATTGATATAAGTGTTGCATATCAAAAGTAAGAAAAATTGTAACAGTAGGTAATTTACAAGGGTTATATTAGAGTATGGTACAAGAATATATTATACCTGTTTTTATTTAATTTAAATATCAACATTAAATTACATATTATTAATTTTAAATTGCACTTAGATTCAATAAAAATATTGATTTATTTCTATGAACTTCTTAAACTAAAATTAAAATTTGGGAATTTGCTAAACTAAAAATATTGCAGTTAGATTCCATAAAAATATTAATTTATCACTGTGGACGTTGTTAAAGTAAAATTATTATGTAACTTCTGTAAATTACTTACTTTTGAAGATTCACATATAGTATAACAATTTATTATTTTGAAAAAAAAGTAAAGAAGTAATAATTAAAATATTATATCTATAATCTATTAATAATTATTCTTGTTCATATTTATTATCTTAGAAATAAAAAAAGAGACACATTTTTAGGTAGAATTTGGAGATGGTTAATTAAGTAGGTGCAATTTTTTTATTAAATAAAGAGGACTCTTTGTCGGGGGTTATTTTGAAAAGTTACATTTCACTTTTTAACTTTTGTGGACTTTCAAAAAGTTGTATAGAAATGCTAAAATTCCAAAAAAAACTTACTGACTAATTTCAATTAGGATTGCCAAAACCACGCGTCTAACCCGGGGAAACATCGTCAACTGAACAGAAGGACAAGCAATTTTATTATAGGCTTCTTTCTTCTTTTGGGCTTGTTCTATTTGGGATCTTTTTGTATTCTTTTTTATTGAGGCTTTTCTAAGTATAGCTACTTTTAATTTTTATTTTTCTGTAAGATTCGTAGTACGCCATAGGATGCTGATTTAAAAGAAAACTTTCTCCCTTTGTTTCTTTTCAGATAACAAGGTATCGGAAATGGAAAAAATACTAACATTTGTGAGAGGACTAGTGGTTGAAGAGATGCATAAGCAAGAAAGAGATGATCTAGAGAAAGATCTTTTGCGGTTAGAAAGAATTCTGACGAGGACGAGGGCCATGCTTAACGACGCGGAGCACATGGTGATAAATCAGGAGGCTGTCTGGTTGTGGTTGAGAGAGCTCAAGTGCATTGCAAATGACGCCGAGGATGTCCTTGACGAGTGCCATTATGAATTATTACGCTTCCAAGTGGAACCGAAAGGTGCCGCTAGAGATTTGCCACCTAGTTATGCCTCTTCATCTTCATTCCGCTGGGACATGGTCACCATTCCCGATGGAATGTCTGAAAAGATCGAAAAAATCAGTGAACAGTTTGTTGAGATCTCAAGAGATAGGGAAGCTTTACAGTTGACAATGGAGGATGGAGAGAAGCGAGTTGCTACTGGTTTTGTGAACCCACTACCGACCAGTCATTTGGTGGATAAATCCTATATTTTTGGTAGAAATAATGACAAGGAAAAAATTGTGGACCATATCCTATCTGGGCTACGAGGTGAAGAAATAGAAGAGCCGTTCAAAGTCATCCCGATATGGGGAATGGGTGGTCTTGGCAAAACAACACTAGCCCAAATGGTATATAATGATCCCAATGTGCAAGCCACATTTGATGTGAGGGGGTGGGTGTATGTCTCTCTGGAGTTTGATGTTACAAGGATAACAAAAGAAATTAGTGAGTTCGTTATTAGGAGACCAGGTGGTGGTTTTGATGGATTTAGTATGGCACAAGAGGAGCTTCAAAAGAGCTTAGCAGGAAAGAGATTGCTTGTGGTTCTTGATGATGTGTGGAATGAGCAGAAAACCGATTGGGAATTGTTGCTCCTTCCATTGAGGTCTGCGGAAATAGTGAGGGTGTTGGTAACCACTAGGAATGAATCAGTCGCGCAGATTGTGCAAACTGTTTCCCCCTATTGTCTCAGTTTTTTGCCTGATCACGAATGTTGGCAGCTATTTCAACATTGTGCATTTGGGGATAGAGTAATGGAAGAAAATTCGAGGTTTGAGCAAATTGGTAAGCAAATAGTCCGTAAGTGTGGTGGCTTGCCTTTGGCTGTGAAGTCTATTGGAGGACTTCTACACTATAAGAAAGAGGAAGATAGTTGGATGGAAATCATGGAGAATGAATTGTGGGAATTTGAAGAACATGATAAAGTCCTCTGTGCACTGAAAGTGAGTTACTACTATTTGGCCCCTAAATTAAGAGAGTGTTTTTTATTTTGCTCCTTATTTCCAAAAGGCTCTCGACTTAAAAAGGTTGAAATTATTTACATGTGGATTGCCCTAGGTTACATTCGAGGAACAAAGAGAGCCGAGGACTTGGCTGAGGAGTACCTCGATGAGTTGCACATGAAATCTTTCATACTATTTGATAAGAAAAATAGCTTTGTTTTGCATGATGCGATTTACGATCTGGCAAGATCTCTTTCCACAAGGGAAATTCAGACTATAATGGATGATAAGCCACGTCACATATCTGATGAAATTCGTCATTTATATGTGAAGAATGGTGTCGACGCGTGCTACTCCTTTAATAGAGTTTGCAGGCTAAGAACTTTCTTTAATGCAAATCAATGTGATGTAGGGCGCATACGTGTACTTGGGTTGATGGGTTCTCATGTGCGCAAGTTGGATTCTTCATGTTGTAGGTTAAAGCACCTGCGATATCTTAGTATCAAAAAATTTGATCTTGAAAGGTTTCCTGAATCAATTTGCCTCCTTTACAACTTAGAGGCACTAAGAATCTCGTATTGCTCTAATCTAAGGGAATTGCCTTTTAATCTTGTGAATCTAGTCAACCTCCGTTATTTTCATCTCTCACATGCTGGAATTGAAGCACTTCCCGAAACATTATGTCAGCTTTTAAACCTACAAACGCTTCATATAGAGCGATGCGACAACTTGAGAGGACTACCTGAGAATATTGGTAATCTCATCAGCTTACGCTTTTTACGATTGAAATCCTGCAAACGCCTCATGAAGTTACCAAGTGGTATTGAAAATCTTATCAATTTGAGGATTACGGATGTAAGAGGTTGCTCCAACCTTATTGGCCTACCTCAAAACATTGGAAATCGTGTGACTATTCAGCATGTACCTACTCTATACTCTATTACTGTTTTCTTTTAATATCTTTTTTGTCATATGTAATTCAAGTTTCATGTACTTTCGCAGGACTGGTTGCAAATCATGCCTATGCCTCAAGAGTTATTAATTGCAGAGTTTCAATTGGATGGAGATTGGTATGTGTATTAACTTTGTGGTTGTATCATGTGCCAACTACAAAATCTAGGTAGTAATGGATCATATCTTAACATGGCATGTCCTTCATGTACAGGGGTTCCATTTATTCCATGCAGGATCCATGGACACTGCACAATGGAAGAATGTTTTCCTTTTCTTTTGAAAACATAGAAGATAATTTTTCGGAGGGTCGAAATACATGGATGAGTCCTTATAATCAAAGTGATTGTAACGAGAGCAACCACTCAATGTCAAATGGCATCACATCTGACAATGAGGAGCACATCATGGGCATGAGATTTGACATTATGAGCAAGAGTTGTAAGGTAATTAATCTGAATAAAATGAAGGTATACTCAAACTGTATTCTTCCTAATTTAGAGTAAAAGCTATGTTTCTGCATGTATGTTAGTACTTAATTTTTATGACAGGATTTATTAGTTGGGTACATGTTTTTTTTATTTGACACTGAATACTTGAAATCAACTAATATTTATATCATCTTGGTTTAATGTCAGCATGCATTTTTGAAGTATATATCAAAATAGATAGTTGGTGCTTAGTTCTTATCATATTAAACTACTAAATTGAATTATAAAAAGCATTAGATATTTTTTGTTGCATTATGTAAAAACTAGAGACCGCATGTTGCGCGACATTGACAGAGTTTTCTGATATTTGTAAGTCGAGTATTTACTTTGTAGAGTTCTAGTAGAATTGCCAATATTAAGATTTTTTATAGTCAAAATGAAGCAAATTATTTTTAGAGAGAATTTTTGCAATACAATGAAAGAGAAACACAGCAAGTTACAAAAATATCAAAATTAGAAGTTTGAAGTTGGAATTTCTTCTTTGTGAATACGTTAATGTATGGTCCACAAATTATTTAGTTAAATTAAATTAGAAAATTCATGATCAGTTGAAGTTTCCTATTGTATTTTTGAGAGATTAATTTTAAGAAAATTCTTGCAGAATAGCACGAATTGTAAAACAAACTTTCAGCCAGTCAAAACTTTCAGCATAATGTCGAAATTTCCTCTTATATTCATAAGACTAAAATTCAAGAAAAATATAAAATCACATAAATTTTAACACAAAATTTCAACCAATTCAAATTAAAATAATCAGGATCATGTTGAATTTTGTCAGATTGTAAATTTCAGGAAAAATTCTTGCAACATCACAAGAATTTTAACACAAATTTCCAATCAAACTAAAATAATGTTGATTTCAGGAAAAAATTCACGTAAATCTACTACTTATTTCGTGATCATTCATTGTATTTTTCAAAAATCTTGGAAAATTCACATAAGTTTCACATAAATTTATGGAAAAAATCTTGCAAAATCACATAAATTTCAGGATTTTTATTTTTGCAAAATCACATGAATTTTAACAAAAATTTCCAATCAAATAAATTAATGTTGATTTCAGGAAAAACTTCACATAAATCTACTGCTTATTTTGTTGATTATTCATTGTGTTTTCCAAAAATCTTGCAAAAATCACATAAATTTCACATGAATTATGGAAATACACTTGCAAAATCACATAAATTTCACATAAGTTTCAAGAAAAAATCTTGCAAGGTGAGATTTTTGTTTTTTGTTTTTTATTATTTATTTTTGTTTTTATTTTTTTTATTTTTGAAAAGTATTACTCGTTTATATTGAGCAATATTAAAGGTTTAATTTAAATTAAACCCATGAGTGGTTGAGTTCGACACAATAAGGGGGTATTTGAAAATAAGATTCACCTTCTTTTTTTTTTTGAGAAATCTAAAAAATGAGGTTTTTTTTTGTAATATTCAGAAAAGTTAGATTTGGAAATTTCCCTTTTTCTAAGTATAATTTCATTTATAGACTGGGGCAAGGTGAGGATTTTGTTTATTTATTTTTTATTTTCTTGTGGGTGTAGTATTTAGTATATATAACCCTGTGAAAAGTGAAAATAATCTGATATAGGATATGCTATACTTTTGGTTTTGTTATGTTAAGTTATAGTTTCATATATGTCCCTGTAAAAAGTCGAAAATCTGATATCAACTTAATATATGATAAGGTTTTGGGGTACTGGGGCAAGGTGAGGATTTAATTTTATTTATTTATTTATTTTTATTTATTTTTATTTATTGGGGTTTTTGTTGTGGTTTTTTATATGTGTGACCCTGTGAAAAATGGGAATATTTGATGTACCCGTCAAAAAGTCAAAACCGTCCTTTACTATGTTTTTTTAAAAAAAAAATGTTAGAACTGAAAAACCATTTTGTTTTTTTAAGGCATAATTTCATTTTTAGCCCTGCAAAAAATGAAAATATCTGATATGCCCCTCAAAATTCCCTCCTTTTCTTCCTTTGTTTTTTTGAAAAATAACCTTTTGGTTTTGTTTTTAAGGTATAATTTCATATATAACGATGCATAAAAATGAAAATATCTGATATGCCCCTCAAAAAGCGCTCTTTTTCTTTTGTTTTTTGAAAAAGGTCTAAACTGCCTTTTGGATTTGTTGGTATAGTTTCTTATAGGACCGTGCAAAAAATCAAAATATCTAATGTACCCCTCGAAAAATTCGATTTTGGGTAATAAAACAATGTCTAGTTTCTGTGAAATTAGTTTAGGTTTGATAAGCTTGGTTCGTGAAATAATATAAAATTGAATTTTTTACAGATCGGTCAAAAACCGTGCAAAATAATATCGCCGAATTTGAATGTTGGTGGTGAGCTGGCAAAAGAGGCGAGCAACAGAAATACAGGCATTTGTATAAATGGGCAGAGGCTGGGCGAGGAGGAGATGGCGAATTTACAGAATTGCCCTTTTCCGCCGGGCAGGATTAAGGGAGGAGAGTATTGGTATGATAAGATTTCGGGGTACTGGGGCAAGGTCAGGATTTTGTTTTTTGTTTTTTATTTATTTTTATTTTTATTTATTTTTTATTTTTGAAAAGTATTACTCGTTTATATTGAGCAATATTAAAGGTTTAATTTAAATTAAACCCATGAGTGGTTGAGTTTGACACAATAAGGGGGTATTTGAAAACCTTTTAGTTTTTTTTTTGAGAAATCTAAAAGGAGGGTTTGTTTGTAACATTCAAAAAAGTTAGATTTGAAAATTTCCCTTTTCTAAGGTATAATTTCATTGATAGACTGGGGCAAGGTGAGGATTTTGTTTATTTATTTTTGTTATTATTATTATTCTTTTATTTTTTTTTATTTTTGAAAAGCATTAAAGGTCTAAACTACCTTTTGGATTTGTTGGTATAGTTTCTTATATGACCCTGCAAAAAATCAAAATATCTGATGTACCCCTCGAAAAATTCGATTTTGAGTAATAAAACAATGTCTGGTTTCTATGAAATTAAATTAAGTTTGATAAATTTGGTTCGTGAAATAATATAAAATTGATTTTTTCACAGATGGGTCAAAAACCGTGCAAAATAATATCACCGAATTTGCATGTTGGTGGTGAGCTGGCGAAAAAGGCGAGCAACGGAAATACAGGCATTTGTATAAATGGTCGTGAGATTACGAAATCAGAGCTTAAAATGCTTAAGGCAATTTATTCTCTTTTTCTTTTAATTTTTTGGGAGTTTTACAAAAAGCCCCTGCATTGTTGAAAGTTGAAAAAAGGCCCTTCCATTCTTAGAAGTTTAAATTTAAGGGCTTTTTTGTATAAATGGCTGTGAAATAACAAAATATGAGCTCAAAATGCTTATGGTATTTTTAATTTACTTTTTTCTTTTCTTTTTGGGAAATTTGCAAAACCATCCGGAACTTTTGAAAATAAAAAAATACCTTCTTTGCTTAATAAATTTAAAATAAATGGGCTTTTTGCAAATTTCACAAGAATGAAGCTTTTTTTGCAATTTTCAATAATGTCGATACTTTTTGGCAATTTACGCATAATAAAGGGATATTTTTTCCTTTTTTTGTGCAAATTTCCCTTTCTTTTTTTGGAGCTAATATACTTATTAGTTGAACTACAGTTGAAAGTCGGAAAATTTATGTAGTATTTTTTTCTTTTATTTATTAATTTTTTTTATTTAGTGGGCGGGTGTTCAGTGCGCTGGAAAGCCTCAGTTTTGGGTTAATTCTGACGGTTCGTATTTAGAAGAGGGCCAAAAGAAAATTATTGGCCATCTTTGGAACAAGGTCTCTCTCTCTCTCTCTCTCTCATATTGAAGGAAATCTATAATTAAAACAACCATGTGATTTTAATCAACAATTAAGTTACTTTAAGATATTTTTGTTGCTCAACTTAATCTACGCATACTCTTGAAGAGATCTTTTCATTTTGTTAATCTTTGTTTCTAATAACTCTAATCAACAATAAATATAACTAATTTCATTAAATCAAACAGCCAATAGTGAAGCTGCTCTGTCCAGTTCTCTCTCTACCGACTCCTGGCAGCTCAGCGAACCCTAACCCTAATTTTGGTGAAAAACGCGTTGACTCGGTCAGAAAGTCGGCTCCTTATTATGCAGAACAAAAGTCCGCTCGCAAGTTCCTTCTTGTCGGGTCAAACGGGTCAGGCACCAGCACTATTTTCAAACAGGTACACTTTTTTGTGGATTTACAAATGTACCCTTTGAAAAGTTCTCATTGAATTTTACTTTCCAAAGCTGCAAATTTCAACTTTAGCCTTATAAAACTCAATATAAATGTAAATGTCCTTCTAGAGCTGCAGATATCATTGAACCATCTAAATTAAAATAAAATTTGATAATTTTTTGTGGATTTTCGAATATACATTCTCAAGAATTCATATCACATTTTACTTTCCAAAGCTGCAAATATCAATTTTACTTACCAAAACACAATATAAATACCCCCTCCAGAAACTTGAAATATCAAAGTTTCCCAACTAAGTGTTTTTAAATGTTTCTACAACTAATTTTGTACGTATTTCTGACCTGGTCGATGAATTTAATGAACTTTTCAGGCGAAATTCTTGTACAAAACGAAACCCTTTTCAGATCCTGAATTGCAAGAGCTGAAAACGATGATACAGAGCAGCGTGTATAAATACCTCGCGATTTTGCTCGAAGGACGAGAGATTTTTGAAGAGGAATATTTGGAGGAAAAAATGCGGGATTTACAGATCCATTTGTCAGATCCTGGTAAAAAAAACATTATTAATTTTTTTGTTATGCTCCAAAATTATGAGATTTGTACTCTCTCGCCTTCTGTATGACTTTATTATATTTGAAAAAGTCATACATGAGAGAATATATTTTTCTACATTATAATATTTTAGATTTCGCATACTGTTATTCGGCCATATCTTGACTTTTTAGCCTCCGAGCTTCGCAACATCCAATTAAGCAAATAAGCAACCAAACATAAATGAATGAATAAATAACAAATAATTGAACATACAAGAAAACTCATACAGCAAGACTAAATAAATAAATAAATATGATGTCACTTGGCCTTTCATATAATGTTATGTTGCCATACATTACTCTTTAGTGAAGCTCCGCAGCATCCATTGTCAAGTGGATAAGCAACCAAATCTCAATAAACAAATAACAAATAATAAAATATTTCCTTAACTGTAGGACCCAGCAACAGATCAACCGCCGTCTCCGTCCCCTCATCCACCCCTTACTCAATCACCTCCAACAGTCTTCGCGGCTTCTCCGACTGGCTTTTGAAGGTGATGGCGTCAGGCAGTCTGGAAGCAATCTTCCCCGCCGCCACCCGCGAGTACGCCCCCCGCGTCAAGGAGTTGTGGAATGATTCTGGTATTCAAGCGGCTTTTAAGAGGAGGGATGAGTTGGAAGAACTTCCTGCTTCTGCCGGCTACTTCCTCCAACGGGTATGTTTAGTAGTGATAATGATAATTAATAATAATAACAGTTATTAGAGAAACGCACCAGCACATAGCACACAAAAGTAGGAAACGCTCCCTCCGTTTAAAAATGGCTTGAATGGCGGAATCGTTCCACAATTCATCGACGCGGGGGGCGTACTCCATAGGGGAGGCGGCCTCCATTATTAGAAATTGCAAAAATCATCCACGCCCTACTCGATAATAGAGGGTCATTTGTGCAATTTCTAATATGATTTTTGCAATTTCTAATAATGGAGGCCGTCTTCCCCGCCGCCACCCGCGAGTACGCCCCCTGCGTCAAGGAGTTGTGGAATGATTCTATTATTCAAGCGGCTTTTAAGAGGAGGGATGAGTTAAAAGAACTTCCTGCTTCCGCCGGCTACTTCCTCCAACGGGTACGTGTAATGATAATAATAATAATAATAATAATATTTAGTGGGAATAGTATTTTACACACGCACCAACACACACACAAAAGAAGGAAACGCTTCCGCCGTTTAAAAGTGGCTTGAATGGCGAAAGGAGTTGTGGAATGATTCCAGTCCGGTATTCAAGCTGCTTTTAGAAGAAAGGATGAGCTGGAAGGGCTTTCTTCTTGTGCCGGGTACTTCCTCCAACGGGTATGTTTAGTAGTGATAATGGTAATGGTAATGATGAGGGATCTGATAAACAACACTGGCTTATTTGTCACTAGCATCGCCGGAATTCGGAAAGGTATAACAGAATTACAAAAAAATATTTTTTACCTTATCAATATACCTTTTTGTAATTTAGTTATACCTTTTTGAAATTTTGGCGACGCTGGTGACAAATAAACCGGTGGTGCGTATCGAATCCCTTAACAATAATGGTTATTGGAAAACTATCGTAACAAACACACCAACACACACACACACACACACACATATAAAACTATCTCACACATAGCCGTTGGAAGAAGTAACCGACACATGATAATGATAATAATTATGATGATAATAATAATAATAACAACAGTGATAATAATAATATGGTGTTTTATGTGTTTATTAGTTATGTTTTGTAACGTACACCTATAAAAGTGGGAATGACATGGATACCCTTGAAAAAGTGGGAATAACGTGGGTGTAATACATACTATTTTGTTTCTAAGTGTGCCAGGTCAAATTATATTTTGTTTTCCTTCATCTCCGTGACCAAAATTAGAGAGTACATTTAGCGTAATCAGCTATATGTTACGCCCTTGTTTTTATTCAAAAAGATATTAATCAGAATGATTTAGGTTAGTTAAGTGAAGGTGTTTTTTTTAGCAATTTCCTAACGAACAGAGGGGCTTTTAAACGATTCAATCATAATACAAAGATTCTTTTTTTTGCTAACTTCCCATTAGAAGCACGAAACTATCCTTATTGGCAAGTTTTTATGAATGCTTTGGTAACCAACATAATGTCCATTTCTATTTTATTTTTTATGAATTCTTTGGTAACCAACATAACGTCTATTTCTATTTTTTTTTTATTAACGCTCAGATAACCAACATAACGTCCATTTCTATTTTATTTTTTATGAATGCTTTGGTAACCAACATAACATCTATTTTATTTTCTATGCAGATTGGGGAGATTTGCAGGGCGGACTACGAACTGTGGAACAACGACATACTGCAGGCCGAAGGGTTGACTTTGTCAAACAGGGTCGTCTCCGCTGACATCATCTTCCCTAATCGTCCTTCTGATGCCGCTTTCGCCTTGGCCGATTCTGAGCGCCAAGAAACCCTCCTCAAGTGAGTCGATTCTTGATTTTCTTGATTTATATATTTTGAGGCGGAAATTGAAGTAGTTGATTTGAGTGTTTTGACTTGACTTTGAAAGTTGTGTGTTTCGTGATGAAGCACGAATCTCTAAGTTACGTTTGAGTGGTAGAAATATTTAATGAAGTAGTTTAGTCTCTCTCACTCTGTGCATATTGTATATGAAAAGTGTATCATTTAAATTAAATATGTTGTAGATCGAATTTCGTAATTTTTTTAATTTTGTATCTTCATTATCATATTAGATAGTTTTTGTTATATATGACAATTATGTAATATTTTTATTTATGTTTCAGTTGCAAATATTATAAAATTTAGTTTATTATGATATACTTTTCATCTATAATCAAATGTAATTTAAAATAATGGCTCCTAATATAATAAAAATGAATTTGAATCATAAATTTGATATTTATTTGTATATATTCACATCAGTTTAATTTACACATTTCTCCTTACAGATACCAACTAATCAGAATCCAAAGCAAGGGCCTAAACGCGAACAACAAGTGGCTCGATTTATTCGACGAGGTCCGAATCGTAATTTTCTGCGTTTCCCTAACCGATTACAACCAATTCTCAACCGACTCAACAAACAAAATGATAAAATCAAGGGACCTTTTCGCAAAAATCGTCACCCACCCAAATTTCGAACAAACAAATTTCCTTTTGGTCCTCAACAAATCCGACCTGCTCGACGAAAAGTTAGAAAAATCCCCTCTTTCGACCTGCGAGTGGTTTTCCGATTTCGCCCCTCTAATCAGCAGTAATCGCACCCGTAATAATCATAATAATTATAACAGTCGTAATAATAATTCGAGTTTGGGCCAAATCGCGACACATTATATTGGGGTTAAATTTAAAAGATATTTTTCTGATCTGACGAGCGGGACCGGTAAGAGACTTTATGTTTTGAGTGCAAATTCTTTGGATTCAAATTCGGTGGATTTTGCGCTTAGATACGCGAAAGAGATTTTGAATTGGGAGGATGAAAAGCCGGATTTTGGAAATAGTGATTCGGATTTTGGAAATAGTGATTCGGACCATGACTGAGCCTACTGAGTATTCTGATTAGGGTTTGGTTGTTGGGATATTTACGTGTTTGCCCCTCTAAAATGTTGAAATGGCAGATATACCCTTGCGAAACAGGAAATATTATTTATAACCCCTAAAAGACTAATGATATTATTGATGTCTTAATGAAAGAGAAAGAAGGGGGATTGGCATAATGATATTGTTGTTTTATAGGGGTATCTATGATATTTTAATTTTGTAAGGGTATATTTGATGCTTCATTGTTTTGTTGGGGTATGTGTGTAATTTTTCCTTGTTTATAAGAGGAGAGCTAGGTTGTATATATAGGTGTGTACTTAGTAAATTTTGAATTCTCTCAGCTTCGGTTATAGAAGATGTAATTTTTGTCTCTGTACATAATTCCAAGTTAGAAGGTTCCAATCTAGTCCAAAACAAAATTAAAGAAAATAAAGCACTTGTATAAACTAAAGGGTACTTGCTCAACACTTTGAATATTTTAGAAAAGCCTCTTTTTAGATTTTTTTTTCAGTCTAAAACCCTATGACGATTGAAGCTAATATTTCATATTAGTTTTTTTTTACCCGTCATCATCAATTTCATTTTTTTAATGTATGACTTGTACAAGAAAGAAAAGAGAAATCAAACAAAAATCATAACATTGACACAGATCTTAATAGGGATTGAATCGTAGTACAAGAAAAGATGATCAATGAAGCAAAACGCTTCATGGAGAGAGCATCACCATCCTTCTCTTATGACTCTGGACCTGATTTGAGAAATGAATAAATTACGTTTCCTATGCCGAATTCTACGCAATATCACCTCCCTTTTGAGTGATTCTTGCTCTTTGGCTGTAGAATTGTTTGATTTTGTGGGTTTGAGGTAGATATGAGTTGTGATGATTTCATCTTCTTGATCAGGAGGAGGTGAGGGAATTATTATAGTGCTCATTGTTTTGTGGGTGAAATAAAATTTAATTTAGTGCGAGGTTTGAAGTGTGGAGCTTGAGAGGGGTTTATATAAGGGTTTGGAGGATTATCTATCTTTTGAAGGGTTGTGACAACTTGAATTATGTAAATTATCACCACTTCATTTTCAAATCTTCATAAATGGAATATTATTTTAATAGAATTATGCTTTTATGTCAAGAAAGCACTAATTGGTGATTCTCTTTTATCTTGCTTTACCTAAACTGCTTTTGCATGCATTAAATTAAATATAAAAAAAATGAAATAAGGCTTCATAATAAACATATTATCACAGTATATCTCATAACATATAGTTTATTAAACATATCTTATATAGTCAAGTCCAGATCAAGAATATGTAGTCCATGTTCTTCGCATACAATACAATCATGCAAAGCGTTGATTTATTCACACAAGGACACCTCCACTCTTTTTGCATGTATTAAGTAATATATTGAAAAAAAATGAAATAAAACTTCATAATATTTTTTTTTCTAATTTTTAGTAGGGATATACCCTAAATTCCCCCTTTTCTTTTCATTAGTAACCAATTTTTGTTCGAGTAATATTTTTTTTTCCAATTTTTTTTCTTTAGAACTTAAAATTAAGCTAATCGAAGCGGAGCGAGGTCCCCTCTAGTTATATTGAATTATTGAAATCAATAATTTTTTTTTATGAATGAAATCAATCCTGGGTTATGAATACATCCTAGTAATTTGCATTTGCGCTTTCCAGGGCAAGCTGGATGTGGTTGTTAATAAAAAAAATGTTATAAATATGCTCAAATATGGTCAAATAAAAAATTAATGAAATTTAAGGTTTTATTCAATTCTAATACATTTGTGAACGTTGTAATCCGAATTGTATGCTTCATGATAAAAAGATATAGAGATTTTTTTGTTCTAATGAACATTTTCTTAAAGTACAAGATTTATGATATAGAGTTTAGGGCTTAAGCACAACTCATTTCAGATCTCTTACCAAGAAAATACTAAAGAAAACGTAACTAAAAGATTTCATAAATCAATAAAACCTTTAGGAAAAGTGTCATAATAGTATAGAACAAATTACCTTTGTAGGCTTTGGTGGTGTTCTTGTAGGAGAACTCATGATAAAATTATAAGTTTCTAGTTTTTCCCTTCTTGTAGATGATTTTAATTAGAATTATAGATGCTTATAACTAATGGACTGCCTATTTATAGTTAACAATCTTGTTGATTAGGCGAATTTTACTGGAAAATGAGTGTTTTGGAAAATACAATAATTAATCACAAAATAAGCAGTATATTTTTGTGAATTTTTTCCTGAGGAGTCGGTATCCATCCTCATACCAGCGAAAGGGTCTATATCTTCAGGCTGCAATTTCGAAAAAAATATTTGTTACAAAAATAATAATATTTTTTTTAAATTACTTTTGATATTTGAGATTAATAATAATATAGGATTTTCTTCTGTGATGTTTCAGTTCTGACTCGAACAAAGTGGATTTAACTCAAGCTGATAAAAACTTGTTGTTTGAATATAAAATACCAGACTTCATATTCTTCAATTTCCACCAATGTCTCAAAAATTTGTTAATTTGTTAAAAATGAACAAGTGTTTTGTTAAGTTATCATTAAGAAAAGAAGAGGTAGCAAAACAAGAAAAAAGATGTGATGTACATTAAGAAAAAAAAAAGAAAAGAAACAATGTATATAGGCATGAACGCTTCACATGAAAAGGGTTGATAGAACGGTATTAGCTTGTATGATGCAAATTATTTCCTGTGTTGTTGAAAAACACAAATTTCGTGAAACTTACTGCTATAGATTTTGATGAGATATTATATAACCTCAAGAGAGAGAGCTATCAATTGAACTTCATGAAATGTTTCAAATAAGTGCTGTAAGAAACTGTGTTGGTGATGGAATTTTTTTTTTCTTTTTGCAATTTCAGTACGATGCAAAGGGTATGTTTTTTTGCATGTTATAACAATGCATGTGAAGCTCACTAATCACAGGCCTTCAAATTCAGTCTTAAACATAAAAAGGTTAAAAGAAATTATCTCATTCAATAAAACACACCAAATTAAAAAAAATGACGTCGCAATGACTCAAGTGTCAAATATCACCACTCACAAACACCAACCAACAACTCTCCAAAAACCACATTAAACCAAAACAATGAAATTAAGACTAAGTTTGTCCTCCCAAACAAAAATAAGTTAAGACTATTAATACAACAGAATTAATATAATTACGACACAATTAACACGCAAGCGACACCTAATAACTGAAGCCTTTTCTTCGCCTGAAATATTAATAATAATCAACTAGATATTAATTAAAATATAAAATAAATTTGTTAGTACTCATGAAAATCTCATTTAATGATATAATTATTTACCTGATCGATAATAACAATAGCATCAGCCTGGCCCCATCTCGTATGATCTTCCAATCATTTCATAATCCTTCCGTTCCGTACGATCATTTTGACGATCGTTTCCTGTTACATCAAACAACATCAAAGTCTCAAAACAAAATATAATGCAGTAAAAGGAATAAGAATATTTGAATAGAAATATGGTAAAAAAACATACCACGGGCGCCAAGAAATCGCATAGTCTGAGTCTCGTACTGAGTTGTCGAATTTCTCTCATCATAATCCTTCCGCTGCCCTTTTTTAAACTTGGATTAATCTGTTTCCGTAAATAAGATAGAAAAAGAAAGCATTAGATAGATCTGCACAAATAAAAAAACAAATATTTAATTAAATATTGAAATATAAATATAAAGGTAATACCTAAAAAGGCAAGGACATTGGCTCGGGCCTTCCATTCCTCTCTCCGCTTCCGACCTGATCGCCGTCTCACTCTTCTCTTTATTCATCAAACCCACCAAATCCCCCTCCTCCCCTTCTTTCTGCACGGATCTCGATGCCCCAACCGCCCCATCCTTCTTTATGCACGGATCTCGATGCACCAACCGACTCCTGCACGGTTCCCCGATCTCACCAGCACCGCCTCCAGCCTGGACAGCACGTGCGTTCACACCTCCCTCTTCCCCAACTTTTTACTGATCTCATGCGAGCACGCCCGTGCGGCCAATCCTGTAGCGACCAATCATCATCGCCCGTGCGGCGGGCGATTCATCCTTCTCCTTCTTAACCCTCCATTATGCCACACTTGAATTATTACGTCCAAGCCTTGCTTCTTCAGCTTTTGCCTCCTCAAGATAGAACTTCACACAGAGAAATAGAGATTAGATTAAAATCAGAATTTATTCAAGTATTTCTATTCAGAGAGCTTTGCTTCAATTCAACAAGAGAAAAAATATATAAAAGGTTAGAAATGATGCATACCTTCTCTGAATCTTCCATCGTCAACATAAAACTCCTGGTATAGTACTCGCAAAAATCAAGTACGCGAACCTTAAAAAAAATTAAAAAAAATGGTTCAGTCATTTATAGAAAAAAGAGAAGAAAAAAAAAATGTAATTCCAACAGAACAAAAAGAGGGAAATTACCGACTCAGAAACTGTAGAAACACATTTGAACTCTTTTCTCAACTTATTATCTTTCTTTCCCTTCTTCTTCTTCTTCTTCTTCTTCTTCTTTCCTCTGTTTATTTCCTTTCCCTTTCTTTGCTTTCACATCTTTCTTCGCAAGCTCATTTGCAATACTATTTTTCACTTCTTTTCCCTAATAATAACACATCAGAAAGTCCAATACATTAATAGGAAGGAAGATGAATAAAAACATTAATCTCACTTGCCAAATTTCTATAATTAATCAAATAACAAAAATCTTTATAAAATACTTAACATACCTGATAAACCGCAGGAATATCCAACTCCTGATGAAACGTAGTGTGTGTGTGGCAAAGAAAGAAGAAGGAACAGAAAGCAGAGCGAGTTTTGTAGATATTAGTTAGAGTTTGAATCCGGAGTGAATCGCGACAACTCCACCGACAAGATTTTCGTACTCGACCTTGACTAAGCCAGCATGAACAATCATCTGAGCAAACTTGTCCTGTTTAGGGAAGCGACGGATACTCTCGACCAAGTACTGGTACGAGTCTCTGTCCCCAGCAACCAGCTCTCCCATTGCCGGAATCACCGAAAATGAATAGTAATCATAAAATTGCTTGAAGAGAGGTGTGTCTACATTACTAAACTTCAAGCAGAGAAACCTGCCTCCCCTCTTCAGCACCCTGTAGGCCTCGCAAAGGGCCTTTTATATATGGGTCACATTCCGGATCCCAAAAGCTATAGTATACCCATCCATGGATCTGTCTTCAAAAAGAATGAGATTCTCCTTGGACCCAATTCAAGCACCTCTTATCCCCTAATCCTCTATCGTCCGCTTCTTCACGACAGAGAGCATGTTAGGGTTGATGTCGCAAATATAAATCTGTGTTTCGTCTTCTTCACTTAGTTCCATTTGGGTGGCTCTTCTGCTGACGCCGACATCGAGATGCTTCATTCCAGGAAAAGGATTCAATTTAGAGACGAGAGCGTCTTTCCAGAGTCTGTGCAAGACGGCGCTCATCAAATCATTCATCATATCGTAGCTCGACGCCATGCTGCTGAATACATCGCCCACCAGCTTCCTCTTCTCTTCCTCTCTCACCTCCTTATACCCAAAGCTAGTGGCGTGTGAATGGAGGAGGGAAGAAGAACGAGGGGCGAGAGATGATAATTTCTTGGTGCTCCTTGGCAAGAGAGATGAGTGCTGGAACGCGATGAGTGATGGCTGAATCGCTCGATAGGACTGGGGAGCTCTGCTTAAAAGTTAAGTGCATGATAAGGTGAAAAAAGAAAATAGCAATGTACAGTTGTGTTGCATCCATGTTGAAGTTCCTATGCCCTATTTATTCAGTACACAATAAGCTCACATATTAAATGTGAGAGACAATAAAATCACACAATAAGTATACAATAAGCTCACTATTTTATCATTCACAAAGTTAACAAAAAATGCATGAATCATGCAAAATCGGATTCGGCACCTTGCATGACGATTGACGACACAATTTAGGGGGTGTATTCACCTGAAACTATGTTGGACACTACAAATTCATTCATATACTATTTTAATATCTATATTATATATCACTTTAAAAAAAATTATATCTGTATTATAAATATACTATGTAAATTACAATCCGACCTTAGCAAACATTGCATCAAAACCAAGCATATAAAATTATAAATCCTTGTAGACATTGGTATCAATTCATAATGCACAAATCATTAAATGCAAGAACAAATAGAGTAAAAGAGTAAATCTCTGTTACAGCTAAAAAGCACAACTCAAAATAAAATGAATCACTAATACTACTCAATATAGTACATAATAGAACAAAATAAATCACAACTACTAGTCAACAAGATGAAATAAAACAAAACAAAATGAATCACAAAACAACTCAAATAAAAAAATTAAATAGAATGAATCACTAAGGTCTCGTTTGGTATCATTTCTGTTTCTCTGTTTTTTGTTTTTTAACAGTTTTCTATTATCTATTTTTGTTTTTAAAAAACTATTTTTTGTTTTTAACAATGAAAATATTTTTATCCTCTCAATGCACTCAACTTATGTTTCTACAAACAAACTAAGAACATATGAATACAATATTTCTCAAATAAGTTTAAATTGTTGAAAAAAACTCCTACAAAAATATCGTAACTAATACAATACATGATCTTCTCGAAATATATCCTAACGCTACCCACCTCATCTTCTCTAGATGAACAGGCACCATAACCTCCCTCAATATTAGGATCTACCTTGTTATCATTTTCATAATTGATAAACAGAATATCATCAAATAAATGGCTTTATTATAATAAATTTAATCATGAATAAGGCAATATTAAAGTTGTGATACACTATCAAGCTTGGCTTGACAATGACATGCAACTTGTGAGAAACTATCATGATTGGATTTTTATATTACTGCATACCACAGTAAGAAGGAAAAAAAATTAATATAAACATATATCATGAATAATGAAGTCATCTGCAAGTTTATAAGAGAATATGAAATTTATATGCAAGTACTCAATTTATCATACACAATCACGTAGAAAGTCAACCAGCCATATACATACTACCAAGGAAGCATTATAAAAAGATTAATTAAAGACAAACCATTTTGATTAAGTTTAAAGAGTTACATAGTGATGAAGCGGCAAGAAAGGACAAATCAGTTGAAATTATTTCATTATCTAGGATGATATATTCTAACAACTGTGCTGGTACATAAACTTTATAAGCGGTGAAGAAACGGAAACAAGAAATAAGAAACGTCTATTCTTCGTTTCTATATTCCCGTTTTATTTTTGGGAAACCAAATGAAAAAATGGAAACCGGCTGATTTAGCTTTCCATTTTTTTAGCTAAAATAAAATGAAAAACGGAAAACAAAACTCTTCCCAAACAAGCTCTGAATAACTCTAAAATAAAACGAATCACAAAGACTACTCAATAAGAAATAAAACAATCAAATATGAGACGGGCACGAGCTTGATTTCCTCCAATATTTCAATATCGAAAAGTTTCTTCTTCCGTTTTGTTACTCATAAATTGTAAGTGCATGATAAAGTGTAAAAAAAAAAAGAATATCAATGTACAATTGTGTTGCATCCATGTTGAAGTTCCGATGCCCTATTTATTCAGTACACAATAAGCTCACATATTAAATGTGAGAGACAATAAAACCACACATCAAGTACACGAGACACAATAAGCTCACAACGTTATCATTCGTGAAAAAATAACCACCGGGTGTCTTGTATTACGATTTACGACCCAATTTAACCCAATTTAAATTGCTATGTTGGACCCAAGAAAGTTCATTCATATTTTTACACATATCACAATGTATATTTTTGTGTATATTCATTCGTATGTACACGTTTATAATATGATCATCTATATGATTTATTTATTTATTTTTTGTTTTATTAACCATTTAATATTTTAGAATAATTAAAATTTTAGAAACCACTTAATTTATAATCATCATCTATTACAACAAACATTATCATTAAAAAAAATGACCATATTATAATCATTAACAAAAAGACTAAACTACTATTTTTACACACTATATCACAATGAACATTTCACGAAATTTTCATTCTCCTTTGGTCTTTCAAACACACATCAAACTAATTAAAATCTCACACATTCATAACCAACACTACTTTTAAACAAAACCTAACACCACTAATTGTACATATAATGTAATTATACATGGATAAGCACACAACGGACTAGAGTTACACATTTAGCACAAAACAGAGCGACATGCTATGAATTTTCTCCTTGGATTCGAGCTCCAATCTTGTTCATTATACGCTTTTGTATCTCATGTATAGTCATTTGTGCATTTCTCGAAGAATTTAAGGGCTTAGAAGCTCCTGAGTTATGAATACATCCTGGTAATTTGCATCTGCGCTTCCCAGGACAAGCTGGATGTGGCTGTTAATAAAAAAAATGTTATAAATCATAGTTATATATACTCATCAAATTATATTTTATATAGGGCGAGAAAACAGAAAAGAGAATGAACAAGAAATATGCTCATATATGGTGAAATAAAAAATTAATGAAATTTAAGGTTTTATTCAATTATAATACATTTGTGAACATTGTAATCCGAATTGTATGCTTCATGATAATAAGATATAGAGATTTTTTTGTTCTAATGAACAATCTCTTGATGTACAAAATTTATGATTTAGAGTTTAGAGCTTAAACACAACTCATTTCAGATCTCTTAGCAAGAAAATACTAAACAAAACATAACTAGAAGATTTCATAAATCAATAAAACCTTTGGGAAAATTGTCATAATAGTACAGAACAAATTACCTTTGTAGGCTTTGGTGGTGGTCTTGGAGGAGAACCCATGATGAAATTATAAGTTTCTAGTTTTTCCCTTCTTATAGATGCTTATAACTAATGGCCCTGCCTATTTATAGTTAACAATCTTGTTGATTATGCGAATTTTACTGGAAAATGAGTGTTTTGGAAAATACAATGAATAATCACAAAATAAGCAGTACATTTATGTGAATTTTTTCTTGAAATCAGCATTAATTTAGTTTGATTGGAAATTTGTGTTAAAATTCATGTGATTTTGCAAGATTTTTGCTTGAAACTTATGTGAAATTTATGTGATTTTGCACGAGTATTTTCATAAATTCATGTGAAATTATGTGAGTTTTGCAAGTTTTTTGGAAAATACAATGAATAATCAACAAAATAAGCAGTAGATTTATGTGAAGTTTTTCCTGAAATCAACATTAATTTAGTTTGATTGGGAATTTGTGTTAAAATTCATGTGATTTTACAAAACAAATCTTGAAATTTATGTGATTTTGCAAGACTTTTTCCATAAATTTATGTGAAACTTATGTGAATTTTCCAAGATTTTTGAAAAATACAATGAATGATTACAAAATGAGCAGTAGATTTGTGTGAATTTTTTCCTGAAATCAACATTATTTTAGTTTGATTGGAAATTTGTGTTAAAATTCATGTGATGTTGAAAGATTTTTTCCTGAAATTTACCATCTTATGAATATAAGACAAAATTCAACATGATCCTGATTATTTTAATTTGATTTGGTTGAAATTTTGTGTTAAAATTTATGTGATTTTATATTTTTCTTTAATTTTAGTCTAATGAATATAAGAGGAAATTTCGACATTATGCTGAAAGTTTTGACTGGCTGAACATCAAAGTCTGAAATGAAATACTGCACATCTCTTTAAGGTAACAACGATATAAGTTTAGACTTTCAAGGGCGGGACACCCAGCAAGAATTTTTTTTCACACAATCCATTTCTATTGTGACATCCGCAAAAACCAGCGTTCTTAGCTTAGGGAGAAATATTATATCAGGTTGAATCTCACAATACCTTTTTCCATCAATATCCAAGTACATTTCCTCTAGGGATTCACAAGTGAAAAACAATCAGGCATGTGAAAATCCTCTACGGATGATCTTTACATTAAGCGGATGTTCTTTGGTTTGTGGTTTAACGCATCACGAATCCACGTTCTTGCTAAACGAAGGATTCCAGCAGAATCATAAACACCACACTTGAGTTTGAATTTGTCTATATCTAGACCATCACCACGGAGACGCAAAAATTGGGAAACGAAATTCTTGAAAAACTCGATATCGCTTTTCAAACTTTCTTTTGTTGTCTGGAATTTAGAAAAGTTGAAATTCAGACACGGAATCGAGGCCCAGAGTTTTTACCATCTTTTCGACAGTATGCATGTTTGTGCCACTTGTCTTGCCTTCAATAAGGATAAGATTTTTGTTAGCACACAATCGGACAAATTGCTTAGCCTGCCACAATGATCATCCATCTTTTCCACTCAATTGTACTTCCCTTCCTCACAAGAGCATTTACTCGTGCATCATTTCATTGATGACTGCAAAAAACAGTGGAATGAGAAAACTAGATCAGGAGCAAGTCAAGTTAATTATGCTAATCCCTAAATAGTACGTCGAATTATTTTGAAATCAGGACTAGACTGCAATGGTAATTTTGTATTTGTACTGAATTGTTTGGGATACACCTAATTTAGTTGAATGGGCTGCAATACAATATACAATTATTTCAAATGGGCCGCAAAGAATTCACACTTCAATCGGGACGGAGAAATATAAATTATGAATAAATTAAGTAGAGAGAAAAAAAGGTGAGAACATCAGGATTCAGGAAAAGTAAATTAAAGATATAAGGAAATAATTTTTTTTAAAATCCTTACTCAACTGGCAATAACTAAGCCATGAAAGAAAAACTCAAATGCTTGTGGCCTGGACTTTTGAGCATATCCGTAAATAGCAAAACATGATATATGATGATATATGAAAAGCAACAGAGATCAGTAAATTTAAATTCAAATGAAGGAACTGGAGAAAGGGTGAGATCACTCACCATTAATGGAGCTTAAGAAGCTTGACCTAGATGTGGTTGGATGGGAGACGATAGAGATTCTTTTGCTCCGTGCGTTCTTGTGATATGAGAAGTCAACTCAGTTCATTTTGTGTTTTATTTTTTTTTTAGAGAAAATTTGGAGAGGGCTTTAAATCGCCCTTCCAAATGACTTTTATATATATGATCTTTACAATTACAATGTTTTCCTTTTCTTTTAAATGTAAAAAATTAAAAAGAAAAGAAACAAAATAAAATTCCCGGGGCCCAGTTCAATTATTCCTTGCTCGGCCCAACCCTATATTAATTTTGTGTTTTATTTCTCTATTTTGGTTGTGAAAAGAGGAAAATTGGAATAGAGAGACAGAAGAGGAGGTTTGGGGTGTTAATTTTTTATTGGGTTATTGCATTTTTTTTGTGTTTTTTCTTCCGGGATATCAATTCCGGTTTTTGGGAGTTTTAAATAATATCAAGGAATTACATATTCAAATTACATCAATTCAAACATGAAAAATATTTATATTTTTCATGTTCAAATATTTATTAATATTAATAATATTTGTATTAATAATTAACATATTGTCAATTCATGCTGCCTTCTTTTTGTTTAAGGATGGGTCTAAGTAGGCGGGATATATAAGTATCTGATGTTCTCATATTATCAAATTAGCATCATTTATAGATATGTATGATATCCGTATTATGCAATTAATAATAGGCTTCTCTATTTTATTAATTGCTTAATACAAATTTTAATTCATATTCAACGAATGACAATATTCATTAATATAAGATTTCAGATAAAACTATTCAGCGGTATATATTATCATAGTAGAAATAACTAATATGGATAAACTTGTATATACAATATATACATATGTACACAAAAAGACTAAACTACTATTATTACACATTATATCACAATGAATATTTCACAAACCTCTCATTCTCCTTTGGTCTTCCTAAATCCTAATACACCATCAAACTAATTAAAATCTCACACATTCATAACGAACATACTAATTTTACACAAAACCTAGCACCACTAAATGTACATATAATGTTATACATGGATAAAAACATAACAGACTAGAGTTACATATTTAGTAACGAAACATATCGACCTACTACTTAATTTCTGCTTGGATTTGATTTCCAATCTTGTTTAATATACATTTTTGTATCTCATTTATCGTCACTTGTGCGTTTCTTGGAGAACTGGAGGGCTTAGAAGCTCCTGAGTTATGAATACATCCTGGTAAATTGCACCTGCCCTTTCCAGGGCAAGCTGGATGTGGCTGTTGATAAAAAAAATGTTATACGTGGATGTTATAAATATTCTCATTTATGGTCAAATAAAAAATTAATGAAATTTATGGTTTTATTCAATTCTAATACATTTGTGAACAATTGTATGCTTCATGTTAACAAGATATAGAGATTTTTTTTGTTCTAATGAACATTTTCTTGATGTACAAGATTTATGATTTAGAGTTTAGGGCTTAAACACAACTCATTTCAGATCTCTTAGCAAGAAAATACAAAGAAAACATAACTAGAAGATTTCATAAATCAATAAAATCTTTGGGAAAATTGTCATAATAGTATAGAACAAATTACCTTTGTAGGCTTTGGAGGTCTTCTTGGAGGAGAACCCATGATGAAATTATAAGTTTCTAGTTTTTCCCTTCTTATTTTTGGAATAAATATGATTTTAATTTGAATTATAGATGCTTACAACTAATGGCCCTGCCTATTTATAGTTAACAATCTTGTTGATTATGCGAATTTTACTGGAAAATGAATGTTTTGGAAAATACAATGAATAATCACAAAATAAGCAGTAGATTTATGTGAATTTTTTCCTGAAATCAGCATTTATTTAGTTTGATTGGAAATTTGTGTTAAAATTCATGTGATTTTGCAAGATTTTTTCCTAAAACTTACGTGACATTTATGTGATTTTGCAAGAGTATTTCCATAAATTCATGTGAAATTTATGTGAATTTTGCAAGATTTTTGGAAAATACAATGAATAATCAACAAAATAAGCAGTAGATTTGTGTGATGTTTTTCTTGAAATCAAGATCAATTTAGTTTGATTGGAAATTTGCGTTAAGATTCATGTGAATTTGCAAAAAAAAAAAAAAAATCCTGAAATTTATGTGATTTTGCAGGATTTTTTTTTCCATAAATTTATGTGAAACTTATGTGAATTTTCCAAGATTTTTGAAAAATACAATGAATGATCGCAAAATAAGCAGAAGATTTATGTGAATTTTTTTCCTGAGGTCAACATTATTTTAGTTTGATTGGAAATTTGTGTTAAAATTCATGTGATGTTACAAGATTTTTTCCAGAAATTTACAATCTTATGAATATAAGACAAAATTCAACATGTTCCTGATTATTTTAATTTGATTTGGTTGAAATTTTGTGTTAAAATTTATGTGATTTATATTTTTCTTGAATTTTAGACTTATGAATATAAGAGGAAATTTTGACATTACGCTGAAAGTTTTAACTGGCTGAAAATTTGTTTTACAATTCGTGTTATTCTGCAAGATTTTTCTTAAAATTAATCCCTCACAAATACAACTGGAAACTTCAACTAATCATGAATTTTCTAATTTAATTTGGTTGGGAATTGTGTTAAAATTCATGTGATTTTACAATATTTGTTTTCCGAAAAATCTAAAATCTAATGTACTAAAATTTTAAACTTAATGGCCTTTAGGGCCGCTCAAAGGCTTCCCAATTTTTCACTCTTTTTGTTAATTGTAAATTTCAATCTGACCATAAAGAGTGCATCAAATCAAAACCAAGCATATAATATAAATCCTTGTAGACATTGGTATCAATCGATAATGCACAAATCATTAAATGAAGAGCTAGAAATAAAATAAATCTTAAGTTACAGCTAAAAGTATAACTTGAAAATAAAATGAATCACAAATACTACTCAATATGAAAATAAAATACAACATAAGTACCAATACTAATCCATATGATGAAATAAAACAAAAATAAAATGAATGACAAATAAATTAATAAGAAATAAATGAATCCCAAAATAACTCAAAACAAAACCAATCGATAAATTAATTATTGAATAGAATAATACCGGCTCGGCAAAAAAATCCAAAATCATCATCAAAATGGGCCGATTCTTCATTCAAATTGGACAGATCAACATATTGAGGGGCGTCAAAACTGTCCAGTATTTCATCGAGTGCTGAATAATCTTTAAATTCATTTGAATTATTACGTCCAAGCCTTGCTTCTTCAGCTTTTGCTTCCTCATAAGATAGAACTTCACACAAAGAAATAGATATCAGATTAAAATCAGAATTTATTCAAGTATTTCTATTCAGAGAGCTTTGCTTCAATTCAACAAGAGAAAAAAAAATATATAAAAAGTTATAATTGATGCATACCTTGTCTGAATCTTCCGTCGTCAACATAAAATTCGTGGTATAGTACTCGCAAAAATCAAGTACACGAACCTAAAAAAAAAAGAGAAGGGAAAAAAAAAATGTAATTCCAACAGAACAAAAAGAGGGAAATTACCCAGTAGAAACAGATTTGAACTCTTTTCTCAACTTGTTATCTTTCTTTCCCTTCTTTTCTTCTTCTTCTTTCCTCTGTTTATTTCCTTTCCTTTTCTTTGCTTTCACATCTTTCTTCGCAAACACATTTGCAATACTTTTTTTCACTTCTTTTCCCTAATAATAACACATCAGAAAGTCCAATACATTAATAGAAAGGAAGATGAATAAAACATTAATATCACATAACAAAAATCTTTAAAAAATACTTAACATACCTGATAAACCGCAGGAATATCCAACTCCTGATAAATGAGAACAGTGCTTTGTTCATTATTTTCCTTCTTTCCTCTCTTTCTTTCCTTCTCGTTTATTTGCATTTACATCCTTCTTTGCAAGCTCAACTGCACTAACATTTGTCTCTTCCTTTCCCTAATAATACATCCAAAAAATTCAAAAAACTAAAAGGAAGAAAAATTAAAGCCTTACATTAACTAGATAAATTTCTGCAACTAACAGAATAACAGAATTTCTCTACAAAAATATTTAACAAACCTGAAGCAAATCTGAGTGAATGAAAGAGGCATCAAAGTCGTGTGAAACAAGAGAAGGAGCAGAGACAAAGTCCTCTTTGAGTTCAGAACTCTCACTCTCACAACCTGCATTTATAGAATCAAGTGTTCCATGAAATATTATTACCTTTATTTACAGTATGCTCTGTCCTAAAACAACAAGAAAAATTATAAATTACAGATAATTGATAATTAATGGAGAGAATAATACCGGCTCGGCAGAAAAACCCAACATCATCATCAAAATGGGCTGATTCATCGTTCAAATTGGACAGATCAACATACTGAGGGGCGTCACAACTTTCCAATATTTCATCAAGTGCTGAATAATCTTCAAGCCTAATTTCTTCAGCTTTTGCCTCCTCAAAATAGAACTTCACAGAGAGAGAAATAGAGAGATTAGATTAAGAAAATTATTCTTAACAAAACCATATTTTAATCAAGTGTTAGGTCATGGAGGTTTACTTTAACAAGATGGAAAATTACGAGAAAAAGAATAAAAATGATAAATACCTCTTCAAAGTCTTGCATTGTCAACAAAAAACTACAAGTGTAGTATGCTGAAAAATCCAAGAATGAAACAGATTTAAAATCTTTGCTCAACTTATCATCTTCCTTTTCCTTCTCTTTCTTTACTTTCTCTTTCTTTGCATTCAAAATCTTAGCTGCACTAATGTTTCTCCCTGCTTTTCCCTAATAACACATCAGAAATTTAAGAAAATTAAGAAAATTTAAGAAAATTAAAAGGAAGAAGAATGAAAGCCTTACATTAACTAAAAAAATCTCCACAATTAATCAAATAACAAAAAATCTTAAAAAAATACTTCACATACCTGACAATCGGTCTTGACTCGGGGGACATCTGCCTCTTTAATTTCAGAACTCTCACCACCTAATATTTACAATAATTCAATTAAAAATTGTTATTCATGTATCATACTAGTTCACAATCTAAAAGCTACAAATTGGTTTTGGAGTAAAAATTACTGGTTTTTTGGATAAACAAAATGGTTTTGATGAGATGAATTTTACCTTCAGAAACTGGAACAATTGCCTCACTCACTGGAGAGGGTGCTGGCTTCTTCAAATCCTTAGTTACTTTCTTCAAATTCTTGCTAACTTTCTTCAAATCTCTGCTCAGTTTCTTCACATCCTCCTTCTTCTTCCTTTCCAATTCCTTCCTCTTTTCTTCCCTCTCTCTCTCTCTCTCTTTTCAATCCTTGCCCTGATTTTTTCCCTCTTGATCCTTCTTTCTTCTTCGTCCTGATCCATCAGGTGCTTCGCTTCCTTGGCACGCTCAAGTGCTTCAATTTGTTGCACTTTCTTTCCCTTAATAAACAAAAATAAGTATCAAGAATGTCAAGAACAGCGATTCAGAAATCAAGAGTAATAACAGGAATGTCAAGAACAGCGATTCAGAAATCAAGAGTAATAACAGGAACCTAAAAAAGGTTGCTCAAGAATGAAAGACATTAAATTGAGCAAGAAAATTATGAAAACAATCAGAGATTGGAAAAGAATGAAAAAGACTAAAGAATTCGATCTTGATGGAAAAGAATGAAAAACATAGACTGAACAGGCCTGAAAAATCAAGAATTCAAATCAAGACTTCATTTTCTGTTCAGTCTTGATTAGAAAAGAATGAACAAGACTCGGAAAAAAAAAAAAGTAATGGATTAAAGTAATGAATACCTGACGCTGCTCCGTTTGGAATGAAGGGACCTCCACTCGAACTGAAACCGGAGCATCATCCCTCATCATCCCACATCCCTTCGCCTTGTTAACAAATCTCGACGCCATCGCAGTAACTTGAATCCAGAAAATAACAACAATGAGCGCAAAGAGAAATCGTACGAGAGAATGTGCTTAGAGGAGTTTGTATGGAGAGAAAGAGAGGGTTTATATAGGCGGGTCGGAGCCAAATTGGAGGTACAACGGGCTGATTTAGCGCCAATTTGGGTGCATTTCGATTTTGGGGGAGAAATTGAATGGAAGGGTTATAATTATTATTCAAACTAGGTTGGCAACGTGCACTGTGAGTTACATATTTATGTCTGCGACACCATCATTTTTAGACGTAAATAAAAAAGAAGCATCCATGGTTAATTTTTTTATTTTTTGTTTTGAAAGGTAAGTGCTTGTTTATGTTATATTAATACGAAATTGAAGCGTTATATGGAGTATTTGCAATAAAGAAGCTAAAAATTTTCTTATACGAAAGATAATGGAAAGAAATCAATCTAAAAAAACTATACTAAAGAACACATATATCATCTACTATACGAATTGAGTCCAGTGCCTGGGACCATTCCTTGGCTGTAATGATGGTCTGGTTAATCGTGGCGGTAGTTATTTGGCAGACATTGTGAAAGATGCGTCTATTTCTAGCTTTCCAAATTTGAAGTTGAAATGGAAGCTGAGCTGAGCTTCAGTCGATTTGGGGGAGATATGAATGAAGGGTTAAATATGGCGAATAAGTTTATAATATTCAAATAATAGGACGTTGTCTGTTGCATATATATTTTATTTGTTTGTTTGTTGAGGATGATTAAACAACTTGTACAAGCAAAGTCCGGATTTTACTTGTGATTTTGCTTTTGACCAAAATTTATCAAAAATTCAAATTTCAACCGTACGGATGGAATATATATATTTTGAATATGATGTAGATTAATTTTTACAAGAATCGGAATATTATATCATTGCCATCATGTATCATCAAAATTCATCAAAATATATATAATATGTATTATATATATTTTGATGAATTTTGATAATATATGATGGTAATGATATAATATTCCGATTCTTGTGAAAATTAATCTACAATATATTCAAAATATATATATTCCATCCGTACGGTTGAAATTTGAATTTTTAATGATATATGTAATATTTTGGTCACAAGCAAAATCCGAATTTTGCTTGTATAAGTTATTTAGTCATCCTTTTGTTTGTTTGTTTTATTTATGGGCTAACAAAACAATCCAATTGTAATTTAGATGAAAGGCTTTTAGGCCCAGCAGCTCAAAGTATGGGAAAAGGGTCATAAACCAGTGTTACATTTCTTCATGGAAATTTCAAGTGACAAAAAGTCTGTCCAATTCGGTCAGTATGGACCAAGTAACATTGCCTTGTTCAACAATGCTACTGTTTTAAAGAGTTAGTATTGAGTTTAATTAATCACATCACACCCAACAGTTCAGAGTTTTATTCTTTTGAGTGAGACTATTGAAGGTGAAAATACTGATACTATTTTTTTTTTTCTAATTACTTTTGAACACCAAAATGGCAAAATCAAAATGACACTTTCTATATACTAAAAAATCACATTTCTTACAAGAACAATAAGTTTTTTACACACTTTTCAATTGTTACTGACAGTGTTGCATTTCACTTTGTGAAGCTATGATAAAAAAAATAAGATGATGAATATCACTCTGGCTCCACAGCTGAAGGAAGAATATTCCATTTGTTAGATTCTTATCCTGAATTTTTTTTTTACGAAAAAATCAAAATATTTAAAACACTGTAAAATTAAGAAAATGAGAAAAAAAAACTGTGCAATGGTTCTTTCATGCGCCAGTTTCATCCATATGTAATTAAGCCACATTGTGCAGTTGAATCTCAGTTCAACCAAATTGTATCCTAATTAAACATCAATAATGCAAATTTAGCCCAAATTATCCTCAATTTACCGTCAATTTGCAAAATTTACCTTCCATTTGATATATAATTTTATCAACTGCATCAAATACACCGAAAATAACGTAATTAAAAAAATGTATCACATCAGACAATTAAATTTTAAAAGAAGTACCAAGAAATAGGTTGCTCATGCCACTGATTTTCATCTCCCTTTAGCAATTGGTGTAGCACGTGGTCAGGAGTATCTACACTCCAGTTACCAACCGAAAATCGTGAATTGTGATGTTAAACCTGAGAATATTTTATTAAATGATGGGGGTCAGGTCAAAATTGCAGATTTGGGTCTTGCGAAGTTGATAACACCAGATCAATCCGGCATGTTTACCACCATGCACAGGACTCACGGGTATTTAGCCGCTGAGTGGCTAACTAGCACAATAATTTCTAACTGAACTGATGTGTATAGCTTTGGAATGGTATTGCTTGAGCTTATACATGGTAGAAAGAACAGAAGAGAGCACATGAGCCATGATGAATCGTTATTGCCCGAGACATCAACTGACTTAGCAAGTAAAGGCAATGAGTATTTTCCGTTTGTTGCACTGGAAAAGCATGAGCAAAAGTGTTATTGCTGATTTGGCAGATGCCAGGTTGGAGGTCATTGAAGTCGAATGAATGGTCAAGACCTTGTTATGTTGTTTACATGAAGATCCCGCGTACCGGCCTATCATGACTTCAATCGTGGCAAATCTCTCTGGACCAAGATAGTGATGCATGAAAAGACGTCCAAGCATCTTGTTTGTGTTAGCTAAATACTAGAGGTACTAAATGCGCTTGCTGTAACTCGAATTTGGAATCTCTCATAAAGTTAATGAGGTGCAACATATTTATAGCAATAACTCATATATTTTCAATCTCAAATGAAGATCTATAGTTAGTCAAGTCATGCATATTTAATCTCGTATCACACAAATAATGCTAGGCAGAAAACACGACCTATTGAAATGTCTCAAGTCGTTTCAAATTTCATTAGGCTCTGCGTGTAGCATTATTTTTGTGACTGAACAAACAGTGACTAAATAAATATAGATGAGTTACCTAAGTATAAATCTTAATTTGAGCAAATATGTATGAGCTAACCCGTTATAAATCTAAATTTAACAAGTAGTCCCATTATTCACAACTTTGTAGGTTCTTTACTCCACAAGAGGTATTTCTAATTCTTGCTACTCAGTGGAATTAGATTCATATGATTTGTTGGCATCGAAACATATAAAATATGATTCATCACGTATGAAATATTGGAGAAAATTGAACAAAGATGTAATAATTTAGGCATGCAAATGTTAGTAAATCAATATTTTCATTGAATGTGAGATCTGTAGCATTCGTCACTTTATTAAGCACATAACAATGTTGTTCTTACGAATAGTATGCAAGGAAAAAAAAGTCATGAGACAAGTTGTAGTTACATTCTTACTAGCCTTTAATTTTGGACGGGGTTTTCGTGGTGACACGTGGCAAATTTTTGAATTTTCTGTGGCAAGTTTATGCTCCTATACATAAAGTGGGTTGTTCTCAAATAAAGATAATACCCATCACACAATTAGCCATATGATAAGTTATATTTCTGATTTTTTGTGACCATCCTATCGTTTTAAATAATACCCTCAAATTTAAAAAATATTACTATTATGCCATTATATGTTATACTCATGTTGAGCAAATTGTCATTGATGTAATTTTGATAATCATTGAGAGTATTTATTTATTCATTCATTCAACATATGAATTACCAACGGCATGTTCTTTCATGTAAATAATACCCTCAAAATTTCAATATTAACTCTAATGCCACTATATTTTGTATTTTAAAAATGACTGATATTTTTGTTATTTTTATTAAGGTTCTTTTTTTGCCTTTATTCTAAAAGAGATTTGTTATGTAATCCAAATTGTACTCCACAAAATGAAATTGCATAAGGGCCTGTTCTCTAGCGCAGTTTTGGTTCAAGGTTTGGGCAGGAAGCCAAGGTTTGAGCAGGAAGTAAAATTAGGTGTTCTATGCATGTTTTCAAACCCAAGGAAACCTACCGAATCCAGACGAAACCGATCAAAACTTGGCCAATTTCTCAGGTTTTGAAAAATCCACTCAGACCTCATTTTTGTGTAGGAAAGGAGAGAGAAAAAAAAATAAAAAATTACCGTCTCTCTCTCTTGCACACTCCAACTCTAATATCTTGCCTCTAATCTCCGCTCATCAGATGACTATTTTCAATCTATTGCATCTACTAAGCTAATCTCTGTCTTTGTAACTCTAGCGCCTCTCTAATGCATCAAATTGAGCTCTCTACTTTAGCAATCGCCACCTCAAAACATAGCACCCACCTTTCTCTGCTCTGAATCCTAAGAGCAAGCTTCTCTTTACGAGAATTGCGAAGGGGTCTGCAGCCATGTCTCTCCTCTCTTGCGATTAAGTTACTGCAAATTTGTTCTTTTGGCATATATCTGGCTTTTAATGCAAATTCGAAATGGTCTGGCACAAATAATTTGTACATATAGCCTGCAGCAAGATTTATGAGTATATTTGAGTATATTTGTTGAACAGTTTGATCTGATTTGCTTGTTGAGATCACGTCCTGTAGATTGATGCTGAGATTTGTGCATATTAGTTTGCAATTATACTTAATTGAATTAAGGTTGGTATATTAATTCTCAATTTTACTGAACTAAATTAGTTTTGTGTGCTTAATTTAAAATAACTGGTATAGTTTTGTGTAATTGTATTAAGTTTCATATATTGATGTTAATTTTGCATACACTAATATTTAGATTATGCGTAATTTGAAAGTAGTTTGGAACGATTTATGATTTTGTTGCCAAGATGATTATTTTTTTTTCAACTATATTTTTGTCAACTATATTATGGCACTCGTAAGAAGTATATAACTTTTTAAAAAACAATAAATTAACTTAATCTTATAATAATCATGTACAGGGCCGGCCCCGGCCATTGGCCGGAGAGACAACCTAAGGCCCCTTAAAATCAAGGGCCTCCTAATTTATTTTTTATCATGAAGAAAAAAACCATGGAAAAGTCGGATTTTGAGGAGAAAGGAGAGAAATAAGAGGCCTTAGAATATACTTTGTTTCTTATACTTCTTTTTTATATTAGTTTCTATTATGTTGACATGGCAGTATAGATAGTTAACCAAATTAATTAAGAAAAATTGTAGAAAACTGCTAAATTGTCTTGTTTTTAAGATATAGAATGTTGCTTAGTTCCTTGAACTTCTTTTTTATACTACTTTCTACTTATAATGATGTGGCGTTATTATATTGGAGAGTTAACCAAATTGATTAAGTAGAAAAATTGTAGAAAACCTATTAAATGATTTTGTTTTTTAGATATAGAATGATGAAACCATTTAATAACAAAAAAATATTTAAATCCACAAGCAAAGGAAAACAAAGGAAGTAATACCTCAAAGAAAGGAAAGAAAAAATAAGTAAAAGAAAGAATCATAAAAGAATCTAAGAAAAAACTTAAATACATGATACAGAAGAAAAACTTTGCAAATCATTTTTATCATGTCATTTTCTTGTAAATTTAATAAGATTTGTTCTTATTATCTAAATTTAACCATAATTCTAATATATTGTTTATTATTATCTTTTTTCTTGCTTAATTTTCTTATTTTTCTAAAATTATAAAGCCTCAAAAGAATTATCGTCTAAGGTCTCCATAAATACAGAACCGGCCCTGATCATATACATATTTCAAAAAATAATCTACTTATAACGATTAATTTTCTAAAATATCAATATTATATTCATAACTTCCTACGTTTTCATAGAACACTTTTTTTTCACAATTTCGTAAGGTTTATGTTGCTTCCTGCACCTATAGCTTCTTGACATTCATTTCTCAGCTTCCTGCACCCATGGCTTCCTATCCCTTTACAAAACTGCGCTAGAGAACAGGCCCTAAGAGATTTATATGTAAACCCAAATTATACCTCATATAATCCTTAAGTAATCAATTTCTTTGAATATATTTTGAGATATATCTCTCCAAAAATTTTACGCATAAAAATTTATCCTTACTGAAAAATATATATTTCCGAAGCGAAGCAAGGTTTGCATCTAGTGATATTTATTTTCAGTTACTCATTACAGTTGAAAACAAAATAGCAATTTTAATACTTTCAAATTATATATTTCTACATCTAATTCTTTTAAATTTGTAGTTATGAAAATGTAACATTGTTCTAAATTTATTTGGTAAAATATCTTAACATTAGATATTAGATCTAACTGTCTACTGGTTTTATTAAGGAAAATAAAATATTATATATATGAAGACATTCCCACTAATATTGTGGAAGTTTTTCCAAAAAATTTCTTCTGTTATTTTCTTCGCGAAAATAACCTATGTACCGTCCACTTCATACAAACATACTATTTTCATCCATACTCACAAAGCTCAAAGAATGCGTCAAATCAAATGTTCGTTCATTCAAAAACAAAAATCAAAGCAACCTCAAAGAAATAAAACAAACCAATAACACGTCGTATTGTCCCACATTTTAGCCCTAAAATGGTAGGATAACAAGAAATTAACTCTTTTCACTCCCCACCTTCTTCCTCTAATTAGTAATTACAAATACCAAAAACTTAAAGAAAAAAACAACCATGTAACCAACAACGCTACTCGATTTTACTCAATTCAGGTCAGACTCATCTACATCAATGGCAATGATGAAGGAGGAGGCGCCGTATGGTTACACACCTGCAACAAAAACTACTTTGGTCATTTTTAGTACGATTCGGCCGTAATAAATGACTTAATTTGATGTGTTTCTACGGTGGTTGAGGAAGTTTTATTAGTTTGTTGGTAAATTTAATTTAATTTAATTTGGTGATAGGTATAATTTTTGTATGACATCAGGGGAGTACTGTTGTATTGACACTTCGGACTTCAGATTTTTATCATTTTAGACTGTATTTTGATTTTCTAATATATGTATATATTTTTTTGTTTGGAGTAATCATTATGTAATTGAGAGTATTGCCAATCAAAGTAAATCACTAGACAATAATACATCAAATTAAACAATATAAGAAAACATAGTACCTGAATGAGACCACCTTTTTCAAACATAGCTAGTATAATCTATGAGTGAACCAAAAGGGGATTTCCCTTGAGCGATATTCGCACAAAGAAGCACGCACCTCTTTATTAGACCCAGTCTCAATGCACGTCATTTTAATTTCAAAACTAGAACAATTTTCCATACGATTACTCTCATAAAAGCAAATGTGGTTCTTTTCTATTCCATTCAACTGAAAATTGTCAAGAGATAGGATTCCGCATTTTTCATCTAAAAGCATCACCGCATATCCAATGTTTTTAATCCGCCTCCATCTATGTTTTCTATTCAATTCATCATAAATACACTTGTAAACCTCAAATCTACCATTTTCCGTAATGTAATCAATTTCTTTTACTGCAAGAGGTGTTCCTTTAAGTTCTCCCTCGATTCCTAGCACCAAATGTACATCGTACCGACTCGAACAATTAAGATTTGCAATCATGACATTTTGCGAAAGATTTTGAAGGTCGTAAATTGTAACATGGCCCACGTTATTTATCGCATAAACCAAATTCTTTTTGCATGTGAAATCTAAAATAGAGCGGCTACCACGGAAATATTCCGTCCGTTTCAGAACGGTCCAATGATTATCGCCGATTTTACAAAACCCTAATTCCCATTGTGATCTAAAAGTAGCCACCACAAAGCAGTTTTCATCAAACGGACTTGACGTAATAACAACCTTTTGGATGACACAACAGAGGTATCCTTGATGGTTGACCGAAGGTAAAGGGTTTAGAGTCTTTTCATTGCTCGCAAACCCTAAAATGGTCGGCGGTGCCGAAAGGGAAGGAATCAGGTCAGTCTTCACCTCTCCTGTAATTGGGTTAAACAAGGAGACAGACCTATCTATCTTCTCATGAAGAAACCAACTACGGCCTGCGTAAAAAAACAAGCCCTCACCAGGTAAAAAAGGAAGCTCAAACGGTGAATTTCAGAATTCGACAAGTCGTAAAAGGAGAGCGTAGACATGGTGGGAGTTCTTTGAGGGAGTTCCAGCCATGGAAATGAGGAAATGTGGGGAGGTTTGGGGGAGGAAGCGAGTCGCCATGAACGGCACACAGCACGGAATCGGAAGTACGTGTTAGTAAACGGGATTTTTTCAGCAATAAGTTGAATCAGCTCTGGATGAAGAAGAGACCAATCACGACCCATCTCCTTGTTTCTCTCTCCGCCGCCGGAATCGAGGGTGGCGAGCGGTGGCGGTGGGTGGTGGAGTTTGAGAAGAAGAGAAGAAACAGAAACGCAGGCTTGGGAGAGAAATAGAAGAAGCGGTGATTATAAGTTATAATAACAAAGTTAGAAGTTATAATAACAAATAGAGTTGGCCGAATGGAAAAGTCTATTGAGTATACATACTGTCTGTGATGTTTTTAAGTTTGTTAGGCATCTTCTATCTAATATTTAAACCTGAGCTACATGCTACATCTATCCAAACTCAAATCTTTTCAACTTGCAAAACTCCAGTGGGAGTGGGACTCAACAATTTGGGTTGTGGATCCGACCCTCGACCCGTACCGGCAGAGAGAGTCGGTACCATTGCTACAAATCTTTCATCTCCTAGTTCTACCCATGATGATTGGTACCGGTACACAATGACGGATCTTGATCCAAATCGTTGGGAGAGCTGTAGCCTATAGTAAAACTATATATCAAAATTCTTGAAGAGACAGAATATATATAACTTATAAATTTATTATAAAATATAGTAAAATTACTATATATATATATACTAAAACTTCAAGATCCGCCGATGCCGGTATGGTTGGCCTGTACCGGTCGACGGAGAATAGTCTGTGCTGGACTCCTTGAGTTCAGATAAACTCTCACTACACATACCGATGCTTTTCAATTCTTTCCCCTATATACACAAAATTTCAGAAATGGTGGAAGAAGAACAGAAGCATTAAATTGATTACCCAAATTTCTTCAATTAATCAGATAACAAAATTTCTAATGCAGCTTGTGTATATTTAAATTGCTGTACTGACTTTTCACTCTTCCTGATACCATCTTCTAATAATAGTCTAAATATTAAATATTAAATAATAGTAACTAATGTTAGCCTAAATATTAAATATTAGTCTTTAGGCCCAGCCCAAACAATACCAGTCTTGTATATATGTACCCAAATGGATTAATCGTATATTAACTAAGTTTCGTCTGAATAATAAGTTAATAACATTCGAAATCCAAACTAGACACTGACATGTGGGCCCTCGATATAAAAAAAATTCTCAATTTCCATTCTCATACTTAAAACCCTTCCGAAGAAAAAAAGAAGAAAAAGCTCCTCCTCATTTTGGAAAAAAAAATGAAAAGGAAGAAGAAGGATACAGAGAAGCCTTCGATCGTGAGGCAGCCTGGAATGATTCATCTCTATTCTGAGGTTGATTTCTTCTTTTTTTTATGGAATTTTCTTTATTTTTTGGGTATTTTTTTTAGTTTTTCTTGTTCGTTTTGAGTTTCTAGTGGTAGTTTTGGTGTCAGAAGTTTAGAACTAAAACTTTGTTTGGTTATGATTATTTTGGGTATTACTATTTATTGGGATATCACAGGATTTCCTTCTTTTTTCTTATCTGAAATGAAATTGGGTATGTGAATTGGCAATGTATAGTATTACTAGACATGATTTAGTGGAATATTTGAAGATTTTGATCTATTGTTTATTTTTTCTGTATTTCGATACTTCTTTGGTGATATTTCTTATTTTTGTATGTTTTGTGTGCTTTTTTTGGGTGGTGGGTTTATTGCATGATCATCAATTATTTTGTGGTTATTTTTAGGTATTAGGTGATTAATGGCAGAATTTGTTTTATCAATTAGTCAATATTTTAGTGTGAATTTTAAAATTGATGACTTGAGATTTAGGGTTTAGGGTTTATGAGGTTTCCTGATTTTTCTTTATGGATTTGTGCCAATATACCCTAACATATTCTTGTTTTTATGTTTTATTATCCTGGAAGTTAGGGTATAAATTCCAAACATTAAATTTTATATTTTTGTGCTTTATGTTCTTTTTGCGTTGTTTAGTATTCTTCCACAGATGAGCGTAAGTTTCCAAAAAAGAAAAGAAGGCAAGCCAACAAAGGCTTCAATATTGAGGTATATTCCTTTTTCTTTCTAGCTGCAATTATATTTACACTTCTATTTTTCTTACTGAAATCTATAATTTTCACTGAATCTGATTTGGGAAATAAAGATTCATAACAAAAGTATCATTTTTCTTTTTTCTTTTTTTTGCGTAAGAAATTTTGACGCAGAATTTGTATTACATCATTTATGATGCTCTTCTTTTCTCGTTCTTTCGATATTTCCATGCTGTTTATTGAAACATATTTGATATAATCAGATAATTTATGAAATTATTTTACAATTCTTTCCGTGGCGCATTCATTAGGATAAAAATGTGGCAAATATGAAGAGATGCAAGCTGAATAAATCCGCAGAAAGTAACAATTCTGAGGTTCTCATTTTTTTTAATCATTAAATTAAATTTTGTACATAACAAGTAGTTTAAATCCAGCATGGAGATTTGTAAAATGCTGAATTATTTTATTCTCATTTTTTTGTGTCAAAATTGAATTTCTTGTGCATTCTTGCGTGTATTGTACTTTGTAGGAATTCAGCAATAAGGATCAAAAAACGAAAAAGGGAAAGCAAAAAGATACACCAATTAATAATTCGTCACATAATAAAAGGTCTATGCTTCTTCGCCCTCCTGTCACATATAATGAGGTACAATTACGCGGAAAATTTTCCAAAAACCCCCTAACTTTTCTGAATATTAGAAAAACCCACTTTCTAGATTCCCTCAAAACCGCCCTATAAAGTGATTAAATTTTTCTGCTTGGGAACAAAATAAAATATCCCTCTTGTTTCAAAATTTAATTTTAATTATTCTTCTTTATGTTTTTTTGAATATTTAAAAAAAAAAGTCCCTAAATAATAATCTAAAAAATCACTTTGTAGGATGTTCTTGACAGAATCTATAAAAACTAAGCTTTTGTTTTAAATATGTTGAGAAATTTGACTCACGTGCTTTACACTTGCACATTGTCCTCATCATTTTACCTATAAACCCGTGCCTTTTGATGCGACCATAATGAATAACAGGAGGGCAAAAGGGTCTTTTACAAAGGAGAGAGAGCCACGATGTGTCATCAGTGTCAGAGGAACGACAAAGGCAGAGTGGTCCACTGCGCCATTTGTAAAAAGAAACGCTTCTGTCTCTCCTGCATGAAAAGCTGGTATTATATGTAATATTATTCTGTTTGAAATTTGCAGAAAAGCCCCTGTATTGTGTCGAAATTGCCAAATGCCCCTCTGATATTGCCGCAATCATGCAAAAGCCATGCATTATTGCCACAGTTGGAACAAAGCGTTAGAAAAATTAGAATGCAGGGGCTTTTCTGCAATTTCGGCATAATGTAAAAAGAAACGCTTCTGTCTCTCCTGCATGAAGAGCTGGTATTATATGTAATATTCTTCTGTTTGAAATTTGCAGAAAAGCCCCTGTATTGTGTCGAAATTGCTAAATGCCCCTCTGATATTGCCGCAATCGTGCAAAAGCCATGCATTATTGCCACAGTTGGAACAAAGCGTTAGAAAAATTAGAAGCCTGCATTTTTTTAATTTTGGCAATAATGCAGGGGCTTTTCTGCAATTTCGGCATAATGCATTTTTTTTTCCTTTTTTGCAAATTTCTCTTATTTATTTTGTATTTTTCGCTTTTGAGTTTATGCATGTGAGACAGTAAGGAGGTGATGATCCTATTTCAATCGAGTGTTTCATTCTATATTGGTTATTTTACAAACAAGTCCTTGAACTTATTTGTTTTGATGAAGGTATCCTCTCTTGTCAGAAGAAGAAATTGCAGAAAAGTGCCCGGTCTGTCGCGGTAACTGCAATTGTAAATCTTGTCTCAGAATAGGAAACAAAATGGTATTTAATTTTATATTCATTTATTTTTCCTTTTTTTGGGGTTAAATGAGCCATTAGTCCATATACTTCACATTTAACTTTTCTAGTCCCTGGATTTTATAAAATAGTGCATGTTTTGGCTCCTCACTAACGGAATTGGTTAACCCCTTTTTTTTTAAATGACCATTTTGTCCTTCTAATTTTTGTTTTTAAAAAATATTGGCTCTCTTTAGTCTTTTTATGTTCAAATGATGAGTATTTTGCCCTTCCCTGTTAATATTTATTTTTTATTTTTTAGAAAATGAACAATTTTGAAAAAAACAGAAGGCTAAAATTGTCATTTCTTAAAAATTATTCATTATGTCAGGGACTGAAGATATGCAATTTTAGAAAATAAGGGAATAAAAAAGTGAAATGTGTAGTACAGGTGCATTTATCCCTTTTTTTACCATCATGCTATTTTTCTATTTCTTTTTGGTTTTCTTTTTTTTTTTCGAATTTAGATTCCGGAAATAAATGTATCAAGAGATGATGAGGTGAAGTATGCTTTGCATATTTTGAAATATTTATATCCTTGGTTCAAAACCTTCCATGCTGACCAGCTTGCAGAGACAGAATTTGAGGCCAAAATTAAAGGTAACATTATATAAATAATATATATCATAATTCTGTAAATTCTCATATTTCTTTTCTTATAATTGCTCTTATTTAGGTGTTGATGCGAGCGAGCTTGTGATACCAAAAGCCAAGCTTCAGTTGGACGAACATATATATTGGTAGGCTTATTTCTTCTAACTAAATCAATCTTTTAATTTTTTTTTTCAATATTTAATCTTTTCAAAATTTTGGTGGTACAGTAACAAATGCAACAGCTCAATAGTTGACTTGCACAGGAGTTGCAACAGCTGCTCTTACAATCTCTGTCTGAACTGTTGTCGCGAGTTCAAACCCTCGACCAATGAGACGCCGCCAGCTGGCGTACCGTGCCCTCAGAAGAAACACAAGGCCTTAGAGCTTAAATCTGCCTTACAGCAAATCTCCATCCCTCAACTGTTCGAAAAGATCGCCCAAATCACCAGCCAAAAGAATCCGAATTTCGAAAATAACGAGGGCCCGAGTGAAGAATCAAATTTCGAAAATAACGAGGACCTAACCGCAAATTTGGGAGGACTTAACTGCCTGTATTGCCCGGTGGAGAAGGAGGGGCAATTGCGTCATTTCCAGAAGCGGTGGGCGAAGGGCGAGCCGGTAATTGTGCGTGATGTGCTGGCGCTGACAGCTGGCAGTAGCCTGAGTTGGGAGCCGATGGTGATGTGGCGCGCTCTCAGAGATACTAAATGTAAGGATCTGGATGACAGGCTGGACGTTTCTGCTCTTGACTGTCTCTTTTGGTCCAATGTGAGTTTAAATAAACATTAATTAATTGCACGTTTAGGTCTTGTACTTTTCGTTTGAACTTTTTGGTCCTTGTACTTTATAAATTGTTCATGTTTAGTCCCTTTGACTGTTGTGATTGGTCCAATGTGAGTTTAAATAAACTTTAATTAGTTGCACGTTTAGTCCTTGTACTTTTTGTTTGAACTTTTTGGTCCTTGTACTTTATAAATCGTTCACGTTTAGTCCCTTTGACTGTCGTGATTGGTCCAATGTGAGTTTACATAAACTTTAATTAGGTGCACGTTTAGTCCTTGTACTTTTCGTTTGAACTTTTTGGTCCTTGTACTTTATGAATTGTGCACGTTTAGTCCCTCACTTATCGGAAGTAGCTAACACTGTTAAATTTTTTTTAATAAATGACTATTTTGCCCTTTCATTTTTAACCAAAAAATATATTTTTTATTTTTGCAGAGAAATAATAAATACAAACATTTTTTTTATTATTATTAAGTTTGAATAAATCATTCTGTTTTGATACAGCGTGAACTATTTCCGTTAAGTGAGGGACTAAAACTAAACGTGCACAATTTCTAAAGTACAAGGACCAAACAGACTAAATCAATAGTACACGGACTAAACGTGCAAACAATTAACTACAAGGACTGACAGTGCATTTATCCCTTAAACAAACTACAAATCCATAAATAATCATTTCTCATCGAACAGAACTTGTGATATTTCCCAGGTGAAGATAAGCATACGAGCTTTTTTAAGTGGGTACGCCTCCGGCCAATCACACGATGACAGCTGGCCCAAGCTTCTTAAATTGATAGATTTTCCGCCCGCCAGCTCGTTCAATGAGAGGCTGCCACGTCACACAGATGACATCAGAGCTGCTCTGCCTCTGAAGCAGTATTCCGACCCCACCGGGCCCCTCAACCTTTTTGCCAAAAATAATAATAATAAGAATAAGAAAAGAAATGATAATAATGATAATAATAATAAGAAGAAAAGAAATGATAATAATAATGTGTTGAAGCCTAAAATGTGTATTGCGTATGGAGTGAGAGAGGAGCTGCTTGACGGCGATTCTGTCACCAAAATTCACTGCCATATGTCTGACGCGGTAATTAATATTCAATAAAAATATTAAATCTGGAACTACTAATCTGATAAAACTTATTAAATATATTACATTGTGAGACCAGGTCAGCATCATGACACACACGTCAGAACTGGCTCTCACTTGCGAACAAATCCGGGCCGTTGAGAAAAGACGTCAGAAAAATAACAAAAAAGACGAGTCAAAAAATGGCGATAATTTAAAAAGCAAAGAATATTATGGCGGGGCTTTGTGGGACATTTGGCGAAGAGAAGACGTGCCGAAATTGAAGGAATATTTGATAAAGCATGCAAGTGAATTTGTTCGTTATGACAATAAGCCGGTTTTGAAGGTTAGTTTAGTTCTTTAGCATTATTGTTTTTTTTTTTTTGAAAATTTATTTATGTTTTGCTATGCACCCTTCTTTTGAGTGAAATAACGCCTTTTTTTGCTTGTTTTAATAGGTTGATGACCCGATTCGTGACGATTATTTCTATTTGAGTATGGAGCATAAAAAGAAGCTCAAGGAGGAATACGGTACATTCACATATCAAATCTATAAAACAGTTCTCTATTTCTTAATGAAATGCAAATACATGCTAAGTTATCTGAGTTTAGAACTCTAATAGTAAAAAAAAAAAAAATGAATTTGGTGATTCATTTAGGGATTGAGGCTTGGACATTTGAGCAGAATATTGGTGAGGCGGTGTTCATACCAGCTGGATGTCCCCATCAAGTTAGAAACTTAAAGGTATAATAATAATAATAATAATAATAATAATAATAATAATAATAATAATAATAATAATAATAATAATAATAATAATAATAATAATAATAATAATAATAATAATAATAATTATTATTATTATTATTATTATTATTATTATTATTATTATTATTATTATTATTATATATACGCACACATGCACGTTTGGTCATTTATGTTGTTGCTTGTTTTAATTTGACCAGTCGTGCATAAAGGTTGCGATAGAGTTCATTTCGCCAGAGAGCTTGCGTGAGTGTATTAGCTTGTCAGAAGAATTCAGAGTAAAAAAGGATCATGACAAATCGGATTTGGAAAAGATGGCGATTTACGCACTAAAGAAGGCCGTTGATGATATTGATGGTGTAAATAGGTTTGTTGCCCTTATATATTTCGAGCTGAGCTTTTTTTTTAGAAAATGTGAAGTATTAGTAATAATATGATTGATTGTGCAATATTTATATGTTAGTTTTGGGGCCGGGGCCAATGAAGGTTTGAAACGCGCAAATCATAAGAAAGAAATGAAAAGAAAAAGGCGTGGAAGGCTTAGAAGGTGAGTTTCAGTCATCTAGCCAACATTTTTCTAATATTGTCCTAAATTAAAGGCTTATTCATACACATTATTTAATTATTTGTCAGGCCAAGGAAAGCGGAACATATCAATGGTGAAATGAATAGTCATGAAAGGTCAGCTTATTTTCATGTTCATAATAACATTGTTTTATATTTTATTAACGGCCTGTTTCCATAGATTGGGATTTTAAGGCTTAGAATAGGTAATGAAAGTAGTGTGTTTAGATGAAATGTAACGATAAGTTGGATCATGATAATTGATAAGATAAATTGCTAATGGTACTTTTGCTACATTAGGAGATTCTGAAGGATCAGAGAAATTATTTTGTCCTTTAAAGGGACTGATCTCTGATTGCGCTTTTCACCTTTTTTAACAAACAAACAATTTAATAAAAAATCATGAGCAATTCAATCAATGCCAGTGTTACCAATAAAATCACAAAAAGAAAAAAATGTTACAGAAGAAATTACAAAAATAGAGAGAGATAGAGAGGGAGTGGGGAGGGAGGGAGATTTCTATTTAATTTTTATGTTGGTCAATTTCATATTTTTTCAGTTTCGTTCATTTCAGTTTCATATTTTATGCCTTCCATTTTTACCCCTTTGTAGCGATCCCAATTCAGAGAGAAAAGAAAACAATCAGAGAAAAGAAAACCATCAGGGAAATATGACGACACAACAAGAATCTTGGACCGAACAACAGAGAGCTTTCTTGATCGAATTGTTGCGTGCTTTGAACAGTCCAAATTACCGAGATTCCAACGGTTGGAAACAAACGTGTTGGAGCGAAATATCAAAGCATTTCAACGAGGAGTTTCCTCTTGCTAACTTCAGCATCGAACAACTGATAGAAGAAGAACAAGCCTTGGAAAAGGCTTATAAAGCGATCAAAGGGTTAAAAGATGAATGCGGTTTTGAATGGGATTGTGATACCAAAAAGGTCACGGCTGCGAAGAGTGATGATGTCATGAAAGATTTATTTGAGATGAACCCACTTGCCAAGGAGTGGCATGGCAAGATGTTCTTGTACTATGACGACCTTGGCCCACTTTATGAAGGTAAAAACTATACAAATATATTAATTTTCCAATGTTGACTTGTACTTGACATTTGACACCTATATATTCTTGCCAAAACATGATGTTAAATTGTCAATTTGGCGCTAATATATTTGTGCTACTTAGGTTTTATCATTGAGGATTTTGAAGGGCAGGAAACGAATGAAGATGTTGAAGTAATGGATGAGTCTATCCCTTCGAGTCATGAGGATAGTTCTACTCAAAACAATTCATCCTTTCAAGCACCCCATTTTTCACAAAATGTTGAAAATAAGCCTTTTGACAGTGACTCTATTCCTTCTACCCACGAGCCTTGTTTTACTCAAAACAATTCCCCAAATTCTTCGCAAGACGAAGAAGTATCACCACAAAATCTTCAAGAACCTTGTTTTACTCAAAATTGTTCGTCGGTTCTAGCACCCAGTTTTCCACAAGTTGAAACGTCACCACAAAATGGTGAAAATGAGCCTCCTCATGGTGACTTCATTCCTTCTACCCCAAAGCCTAATTCTACTCAAAATAATTCGTTCGTTCAATCACCCGATTTTTCACAAACCAAAACATCACAAAATGTTGAAAACGAGCCCCCTCGTCGTGACTTCATTCCTTCTACCCCAAAGCCTAATTCTACTCAAAATAATTCGTTCGTTCGATCACCCGATTTTTCACAAACCAAAACATCACAAAATGTTGAAAATGAGTCTCCTCATGGTGACTTCATTGCTTCGGAGCCTAATTTCACTCAAAACAATCTATCCGTCGAAATATCACCAAAAAATGATGGAAATGAGCCTCTTCATCGAAACGTCGTCCCTTCGGAGCCTAATTTGCCTAATTTTACTCAAAGCAATTCACCCATTCAAACACCTCATTTCCCACAAGCCTTAATAGCACCACAAAACATTGAAAATGAGCCTCTTCATGGCAACTCCACTCCTTCCACTCAAGAACGTAGTTGTACTCAAAACAACTCATCTGTTAAGCCACCTGATTTTCAGCAAGTTGAGATACCACCACAAAGTGTTGAAAATGAGCCTCTTAACGGTGATCCTATTCCTTCAAATCAAGAGCCTAGTTCTACTCAAAACGATTCATCCATTAAAACACGTGAGTTTCCACAAGTCGAAATATCAACAAGAATACTGATTCCTCAACAAGAAGTTTCCGTGCATGAAACAAGTAAATGGAAGGGAGTAGAGTCTGAGAGGAGTGAGACAAATAATTATGTAAATGCAATGGAAAAACAGGATGAAGTTTCTCGTATGCGTTTGGAGTTGGAATGCAAAAGGTTTGATTTAGAGATGAAATACTCTTTCAAGAATGCAATGGATATATTTTATAGTTTGGATGGTTTCTCGTTTGAAGATTATGATAAAGTGAGTGAATTGTTTTTGAGGGATGAGAAAATTAGGAATGCTTTTATTGATGTGAAAGAAGAGTATAAGGCTCGTTGGGTTAGTTTGAGGATTAAGGGTCAGTAAACTATGGGTTCTTGCATTCTTATATAACATGGGTATCAAATATGTAGTTTTTTGAGTAGTGGTAATCTGAGCTATTATTGTAATGGACTTGGATATATGTATTGAAACTTGGTTACTTTTTGCAAGTTACTTTTTTGTTCTTTACAAAATAATTACTACTGAACTGTAAGCACTTTAATTACTAATTCTCTTGTCGAGGGATGTATATATCCATACAATTTTGGAGATCTGTCAAACAAAACTATTGTTGCCTTGTTGGTCCCATCAAACATACAAAAAAAAATATCAAATAAAATCAAATATTAAGCATAATTTAACTAAATTGTTAAAAACCAGATAGAAAAAATAAAACTTGATAGGTATTCTTATTGGGTAGGTTGCAATGATGCCTCACCTATGGCACCAAAATCTGCGCCTTTTCAATCCTCAACAATCTGTTCATAGATTATGAGAATGTAAATATGTAATTCCCCTTTTGTTAAATATTGACATGACTAGAATATCAGGTTGCTATAAATCATTTACACCTATGCAAGATATAAAAAATGTATATCCTAACATAAAAACTTAGATTCAAGAAATTTTAATGTGTATGTAGCAAATTTTTCCTAGATTAAAATATAAATTGTTGTTTGTTAAATATGTATCAACATTTGCTTGTAGCTGCTGATCGATTTGAAGTAGATAGGTTAAAATCAGTATGTGAAAATAAATTAGCTCAAAATATTGAGGTAAAAAACTGTGCGACAACATTAACCTTGGCAGAGCAACACAACTGCTCTCAGCTTAAAGCTTCATGCATACATTTTGTTACTTCTCCTAACAATCTAGTAGCAGTAATGGGAACTGAGGGATTCGAACATTTGAACCGGAGTTGCCCTTTTGTTCTAAAGGAGCTCATTGAGAACTCCAATAATAATAAATAGATCTTTCTTCCATAGTATTACTATCTTAAATAATTGATATCATGTTTTACTTTTGAAGGCATTTCTTTGTTGTGTAACTATAAATTGGAGATAATATATTGTTATAATATTTTTTGATCCCTCTGTTGGATTTTTGGTTCTTTTTCTTGAATCTCGAAAGTGTTTTCTGAATTTCTTTAAATGCGGTAGCTTTCTGCAATGTTCAATTGTGAACGGGATTTAAAATTTATACTGGACGAAACAGGCGCAAGTTCTCGTTCGTCTTTGGTGTGCGTTATTTTCATATTTAGAGTTCTTATATACTTGCAGCACTTGATTTAGTGATTTATATATATTCATTATTTCTTTCTCTGGTTAGTGATTTAGTTTGATTATTTATTCTTCATCACAAAGCTTATTTATTTAATTTTATGTAATATATCAATTTCATGCTCTCACATAATTTGTGATGCATTTATGAGACACAATAGGTGTGAGAAATACAATAAGCTAATTAGGGCAGCTCTTAGTTTATTATTTTTGAATATTGATTATATAGTAATATTGAATAAATACATTATTATGTTATTTTCTCAAAAAAAAACATTATTTTGTTGCAATACACACAGTTTCTAAAATTGTACAAATACATAAAGAATCAGATTGTTGGGATATCTTCTTGTCGTATTGGTTTATCTTAATTGGACAATTTCAGAACAACAAAATAATTTATTATAATTTTCCTAATTTATTATTATTATTATTATTATTATTATTTTTGAGTGTGGGATTATTTATCTCAAGCTTGCATTCAAATAAATAAATAAATAAATAAAGAATGGGATTTAATTGTTAGATCGCCTTATCGTACACAACCCAACCCAACCCAAGGTTGAAAACATAATAATACGGAGAGGAAGTCCAAATACAGCCCAAGCTTGCAGAATTCTTCCTTCTATTCTAACGAGTTCATGCAATACTTCGAGATGGGCCTGAAAGTTTTTTCCTCAATTATACTTCGGCTGACTTTCTAAATTCTAAACTACTTTTAGCCAATACCAAAAATAAAGAATATATATAAGAAAGTCCTTCATACAAACTCATTGCATATTCACCAAATTGGCCTTGTCTCCCTTCATCTCTTCCCTTTCAATTTCCATTCCAAAACCTTAATCCTAGCTCCGATTACGGATCGTCGGAAATGGGCCCAAATTGGCGCGAAATCGGCCCGTTGTAGCCCCAATTTGGCGCCGACCAGCCTATATAAACCCTTCGCGAGCTCTCTTTCTCCCCATACAAACTCTTCTAACCGTATTCTCTCGTACGAACTCTCTTTGCGCTCATTGTTGTTGTTTTCTGCGATTGAGTTACTGCAATGGCGTTGAGATTTATTAAGAAGGCGAAGGGATGTGGGATGATGAGGGATGATGCTCCGGTTTCTGTTCGAGTGGAGGTCCCTTCAGTCCAAACGGAGCAGCGTCAGGTATCCATTGTTTCAATCTTTTCTTTTTGAAGCTTTTCTCTGTTGGGTCTTGTGTTTTAATCTTTTTCGATCTTGTCTTAATCAAGACTGAACAGGAAACGAAGTCTTGGTTTGAATTCTTGATTTTCAGTTTTGTTCATTCTTGAAATTTCATTATTTTCAGTTCTGTTTCATTTTTTTCATTGATTTAATCTTTTTCATTCTTTTCCAATTTCTGTTTCTTGTTCAATTTTCGTTCAATTCAATCTTGTTCATTCTTATCTATCTTTTTGAGATTCCGTTCAGCTTGATTTCTAAATCGTTGTTCTTGACATTCTTGATTTTTTTTTTTTTTGTTTGTGAAGGGAAAGAAAGTGCAAATTGAAGCACTTGAGTGTGCCAAGGAAGCGAAGCTCCTGATGGCAAGAGGGAAACGGCCAAGGCAAGGATTGAAAAGAGAGAGAGATGGGGAAGAAAATAGGAAGGAATTGGAAAGGAAGAAGAAGCAGGATTTGAAGAAACTGTTAGGATAATGGAGAGAATATTGATGTATAGTAAGAGAACTTATGAAAGAAATAAGTAGAGAAAAAGAGAGAAATCGTATAATCAATTGAGAGACTACATTGTAAGAATTGAGATACAATTACAATAGTTATAGGTCTCTTTATATAGGAGAGAGTCACACTAATTATCAAAATATATTGTCTAAATTAAAGATACAATTACCTAAAATACAATGCAAGGATGAAAACAATCCACCTCCTTCCATTGTCTAAATATTCCCCAAATATTTATTTCCATAGCCTAACCCTTCCCTAAATAATATTACTAGAAAGAAAACATATTATGTTGAGATATCGAGGCATACATAACAATCTCCACCTTGACTCGAGATCTCATCATTGATACACAGTTGTTATAACGCCATATCCAAATCGAGCTTCTCCTCAATAGCAACTATCCACTTTACCGCTTCACCTGAGGCTACCACCTCCTTGTAAATCGAGAACTCTCCAAACACTAATTCATTGGCCATTGCCAAACAACACACAAAATTGGAGTACCCATACCTCATAGGAGATCCAACCCGATCCCTTACAAAAGTACATTCCCGACTTTCCTTAACCGATGGATCATTAGAATCATAATGCTCCAATTTATGTCGAGTAACTTCACCAACTCCACCTTCTTCGTGATCGTCTCACTATCCTCAATAGCCGGATCAGATAATTTCTCTCTTGTCTTTAACATAACCGACTCAAAAGTCGCGTCTCTCAAAATAAGGTGTCATAGTACTGGACACCGCAAACAACACGTCTTCACACCTGAAGCGTATCCAAGAAGAAAACATTTCTTCTTCCCATACTCGAGTTTCCATTTAATGACTTGTGCATAAATGAGATATCCAACTACCTGCAATATCGAATAATTCACCTGTTACCCGACCAAACATTTGTTGGTGCCTTGTACCAAATTGTTGTATTCAGAGAACGGTTGACCAAACACCAAGCAGTATTAGTAGCTTCTATCCATAACTCCTCGCCTGAGCCCGCCCCAAAAAATACACACCAAGCCTTCTCGAGTAGTTTCCGAACAGCCACACCATTATGTTGTCGAGAGCGAACAACCATGCAATGCTGAACAATCCTTATAAAATGATCACAAATTTGTCCTCACAAATCCAAATAGATATCGTCCAAAATTTCTTTCATGCGATGAACGGCCGTAATAAAGCTGAGTCTCCTCCGTTTGCCACAAACGGAATCTTCACAAAACTCATGCTTTCTGATATTTTGGCCACACAGTAGATCCGTTGTGCTCAAAATTGTCACCCCGCATCCAATCGTAAACCCTGACCTTCTAACTGAGGCAGAAAAAGCGACGACGAGCGAGCCTAATACTGCGCCAACTTCCCGAAATAACTTTTCGGTACTCTGGAATTCCAGAATATATAATGCACCAGTCATTCTAGCCTTCATCAATGTAAGAGCCCATCTAGATACCTTGAAGATTCCACCTTCACATCAGAACTTGCAACCGATATCTCCGAGAGTACCTAACGAGATCAAATGGACAACCCGGTCCTGCATCTTGATCAAATGGACAATCTCGTCCTGCATCTTGATCAAATGGACAACCCCGTCCTGCATCTTGATCTCAAGCGTGCCAACACCGGCAACGCAATAGAGATGATCGTCTCTCAAAAGAACATCTCCACTAGACGCCTCATATGTGGTGAACCACTCTCGATACGGGATCATCCGATTTGAATTAACCGAACCCACCCAATTCTTCTCAAATCTCTCATTCTCATTCGCAACAAAAAGTAGCTCAACCTTACCGGATTTAGCCTCGAAAGCTTCTTCTGATAGAACACGCTATCCGCCTCCCGCTTCTCTTTGAGCTTGTAACAATCGGCCTTAATATGTCCCGTCTTCTTGCAATAGTTGCTCATTAGGTTCTTGTACTTGAATTGCGAATGAGTCTTCTCTAAACTTGAATTTCTCTTCTTACGTCTCCACCCCTCCACAAACAACTCAACTTCTTGATGACTACTCTCGGCCATGGACAAGTCATAGTCAATGCCAGACTTGACTGATAAGTTACTCTTGACATCATTAATGATAAGTGATTCCCTTGTATGAAGTATATGCAACGTGCACAAGAACACCACAATTTTATCCTCTTCATCCATCTTATTATCAATTATCTCCACATTATTAAAGAAACTAATATTTCCCAAAATATGGATCTTAACGGACATTCCTTCTGCCATCTTCAAATAGTGGAATTGCCGCTTCAAACATAACCGGTTGGTAACTAATTTCTCCATGTAGATGTCTTCTAACTTCTTCCATGCGCCAACTGATGTAGCCTCCATGAAAATTTCTTAAAAAGTCGAGTTGCTTAAATAAAATTGAATTGTCGAAAGGGTTCTATCATCCATCATCTCCCCAACATCGCCCTTCATCTTTGGTCTCCCAAAAATGACGGCCTTCACATCTTAAATCGATAATATAGCCTTCATCTGCACTTGCCATAGTGCAAAATTCATCATGCTATCGTATTTCTCAGTATCAGATTTGGTCGACATAACCGCACTTGAATTCATGATAAAACAAGACGGTATACTTGACTTACGGAAGCACAAAGATTGTCGTAACATAGCTCTCGTACCAATTTGTTAGGATAATGGGGAGAATATTGATGTATAGTAAGAGAACTCATGAGAGAAATAACTAGAGAAAAAGAGAGAAATCGTATAATCAATTGAGAGACTACATTGTAAGAATTGGGATATAACTACAATAGCTATAGGTCTCTTTATATAGGAGAGAGTCACACTAATTATCAAAATATATTGTCTAAATTAAAAATACAATTACCTAAAATACAATGCAAGGATGGAAACAATTCACCTCCTTCTATTGTCTAAATATTCCCCAAATATTTATTTTCATAGCCTAATCCTTCCCTAAATAATATTGCTAGAAAGGAAACATATTATGTTGAGATATCGAGTCATACATAACAGAAACTGAGCAGAGATTTGAAGAAAGTTAGCAAGAATTTGAAGAAAGTAACCAAGGATTTGAAGAAGCCAGCACCCTCTCCACTTAGTGAGGCAATTGTTACAGTTTCTGAAGGTAAAATTCATCTGATCAAACCCATTTTGTTTATCCAAAAACCAGTATGTTTTTTTACTCCAAAACCAATTTGTAGATTTTAGATTGTGTACTGGTATGATGTAGTGAATAATAATATTTAATTGAATTCTTGTGAATATTAGGTGGTGAGAGTTCTGAAATTAAAGAGGCATATGTTCCTCTAGTCAAGACCGATTGTCAGGTATGTGAAGTATTTTTGTAAAGATTTTTTGTTATTTGATTAATTGTGGAGATTTGTTTAGTTAATGTAATGCTTTCGTTCTTCTTCCTTTTAATTTTCTGAAATTTCTTATGTGTTACTAGGGAAAAGGAGGGAGAAACATTAGTGCAGCTAAGATTTTGAATGCAAAGAAAAAGAAAGTAAAGAAAGAGAAGGAAAAGGAAGATGATAAGTTGAGCAAAGATTTTGAATCTGTTTCATTCTTGGATTTTTCAGCATACTACACTTGTAGTTTTTTGTTGACGATGCAAGACTTTGAAGATGTATGTATCATTTTTTTTCCTTCTTTTTTTATTTTTATTTTTTATAAATTTCCCTCTTGTTAAATTGAGTAGACCCCCATGACCTAACACTTGATTAAAATATGGTTTAGTTAAGAATAATTTTCTTAATATAATCTCTCTATTTCTCTCTCTGTGAAGTTCTATTTTGAGGAGGCAAAAGCTGAAGAAATTAGGCTTGGACGTAATAATTCAAATGAACTTGAAGATTATTCAGCACCTGATGAAATATTGGAAAGTTGTGACGCCCCTCAGTATGTTGATCTGTCCAATTTGAACGATGAATCAGCCCATTTTGATGATGATGTTGGGTTTTTCTGCCGAGCCGGTATTATTCTCTCCATTAATATCTGTAATTTATAATTTTTCTTGTTGTTTTAGGACAGAGCATACGGTAAATAAAGGTAATAATATATCATGGAATTGATTCTATAAATGCAGGTTGTGAGAGTGAGAGTTCTGAACTCAAAGAGGACTTTGTCTCTGCTCCTTCTCTTGTTTCACACGACTTTGATGCCTCTTTCATTCACTCAGATTTTCTTCAGGTTTGTTAAATATTTTTGTAGAGAAGTTCTGTTATTCTATCAGTTGCAGAAATTTATCTAGTTAATGTAGTGCTTTAATTCTTCTTCCTTTTAATTTTTTGAATTTTTTGTATGTATTATTAGGGAAAGGAAGAGAGAAGTGTTAGGGCAGTTGAGCTTGCAAATAAACGAAAAGGAAAGAAAGAGAGGAAAGAAGGAAAGATGGAAAAGAATGAACAAAGCACTGTTCTCATTTATCAGGAGTTGGATATTCCTGCGGTTTATCAGGTATGTTAAGTATTTTTTAAAGATTTTTGTTATTTGATTAATTATAGAAATTTGGCTAGTGAGATTAATGTTTTTATTCATCTTCCTTCCTATTAATGTATTGGACTTTCTGATGTGTTATTATTAGGGAAAAGAAGTGAAAAATAGTATTGCAAATGAGCTTGCTAAGAAAGATGTGAAAGCAAAGAAAGGGAAAGGAAATAAACAGAGGAAAGAAGAAGAAGAATAAGAAGAAGAAGAAGAAGAAGAAGAAGAGAAGGGAAAGAAAGATAATAAGTTGAGAAAAGAGTTCAAATGTGTTTCTACAGTTTCTGAGTCGGTAATTTCCCTCTTTTTGTTCTGTTGGAATTACATTTTTTTTCTTCTCTTTTTTCTATAAATGACTGAACCATTTTTTTAATTTTTTTTAAGGTTTGCGTACTTGATTTTTGCGAGTACTATACCAGAAAGTTTATGTTGACGATGGAAGATTCAGAGAAGGTATGCATCATTTCTAACCTTTTATATATTTTTTTCTCTTGTTGAATTGAAGCAAAGCTCTCTGAATAGAAATACTTGAATAAATTTTGATTTTAATCTAATCTCTATTTCTCTGTGTGAAGTTCTATCTTGAGGAGGCAAAAGCTGAAGAAGCAAGGCTTGGACGTAATAATTCAAGTGAATTTGAAAATTATTCAGCACTTGATGTGATACTGGACAGTTTTGACGCCCCTCAATATGTTGATCTGTCCAATTTGAATGATGAATCAGCCCATTTTGATGATGATTTTGGATTTTTCTGCCAAGCCGGTATTATTCTGTTCAATAATTAATTTATCTATTATCTTTAATTTATAATTTTCTTGTTGGTTTTTAATAATTTATTTTTTTGGTTTGTGCAGATTGTTGTCACCCTCAGTACCTATGGCATTAGGACTGACCTTAATGATCAGGATTTAAGCATAGGATTTATTAGTCTTATTGAGTAGTATTTGTGATTGATTTGTTTTGAGTTATTTTGAGATTCATTTATTTCATGTTATTTCTTATTGATTTATTTGTCATTCGTTTTATTTTTGTTTTATTTCATCATATGGAATAGTATTGGTACTTATGTTGTATTTTATTTTCATATTGAGTAGAATTTGTGATTCATTTTATTTTCAAGTTATACTTTTAGCTGTAACTTAACATTTATTTTATTTCTAGCTCTTGCATTTAATGATTTGTGCATTATCGATTGATACCAATGTCTACAAGGATTTATATTATATGCTTGGTTTTGATTTGATGCACTCTTTATGGTCAGATTGAAATTTACAATTAACAAAAAGAGTGAAAAATTGGGGAGCCTTTGAGCGGGCCTAAAGGCCATTGAGTTTAAAATTTTATTACATTAGATTCTAGATTTTTCGGAAAACAAATATTGCAAAATCACATGAATTTTAACACAATTCCCAACCAAATTAAATTAGAAAATTCATGATTAGTTGAAGTTTCCTGTTGTATTTGTGAGAGATTAATTTTAAGAAAAATCTTGCAGAATAACACGAATTGTAAAACAAATTTTCAACCAGTTAAAACTTTCAGCATAATGTCGAAATTTCCTCTTATATTCATAAGTCTAAAATTCAAGAAAAATATAAATCACATAAATTTTAACACAAAATTTCAACCAAATCAAATTAAAATAATCAGGATCATGTTGAATTTTGTCTTATATTCATAAGATTGTAAATTTCTGGATAAAATCTTGTAACATCACATGAATTTTAACACAAATTTCCAATCAAACTAAAATAATGTTGATTTCAGGAAAAAATTCACATAAATCTGCTGCTTATTTTGTAGTCATTCATTGTATTTTTCAAAAATCTTGGAAAATTCATATAAGTTTCACATAAATTTATGGAAAAAAAAATCCTGCAGAATCACATAAATTTCAGGATTTTTTTTTTTTTTTTTTTTGCAAATTCACATGAATCTTAACACAAATTTTCAATCAAACTAAATTGATCTTGATTTCAAGAAAAACATCACACAAATCTACTGCTTATTTTGTTGATTATTCATTGTATTTTCCAAAAATCTTGCAAAATTCACATAAATTTCACATATATTTATGGAAATACTCTTGCAAAATCACATAAATGTCACGTAAGTTTTAGGAAAAAATCTTGCAAAATCACATGAATTTTAACACAAATTTCCAATCAAACTAAATAAATGCTGATTTCAGGAAAAAATTCACATAAATCTACTGCTTATTTTGTGATTATTCATTGTATTTTCCAAAACACTCATTTTCCAGTAAAATTCGCATAATCAACAAGATTGTTAACTATAAATAGGGAGGGCCATTAGTTATAAGCATCTATAATTTAAATTAAAATCATATTTATTCCAAAAATAAAAAGGGAAAAACTAGAAACTTATAACTTCATCATGGGTTCTCCTCCAAGAAGACCTCCAAAGCCTACAAAGGTAATTTGTTCTATACTATTATGACAATTTTCCCAAAGGTTTTATTGATTTATGAAATCTTCTAGTTATGTTTTGTTTAGTATTTTCTTGCTAAGAGATCTGAAATGAGTTGTGTTTAAGTCCTAAACTCTAAATCATAAATCTTGTACATCAAGAAAATGTTCATTAGAACAAAAAAAATCTCTATATCTTGTTATCATGAAGCATACAATTGTTCACAAATGTATTAGAATTGAATAAAACCTTAAATTTCATTAATTTTTTATTTGACCATAAATGAGCATATTTATAACATCCACGTATAACATTTTTTTTTATCAACAGCCACATCCAGCTTGCCCTGGAAAGCGCAGATGTAATTTACCAGGATGTATTCATAACTCAGGAGCTTCTAAGCCCTCCAGTTCTCCAAGAAACGCACAAGTGACGATAAATGAGATACAAAAACGTATATTAAACAAGATTGGAACTCAAATCCAAGCAGAAATTAAGTAGTAGGTCGATATGTTTCGTTACTAAATATGTAACTCTAGTCTGTTATGTTTTTATCCATGTATAACATTATATGTACATTTAGTGGTGCTAGGTTTTGTGTAAAATTAGTATGTTCGTTATGAATGTGTGAGATTTTAATTAGTTTGATGGTGTATTAGGATTTAGGAAGACCAAAGGAGAATGAGAGGTTTGTGAAATATTCACTGTGATATAATGTGTAATAATAGTAGTTTAGTCTTTTTGTGTACATATGTATATATTGTATATACAAGTTTATCCATATTAGTTTATAGTTTTATCTGAAATCTTATATTAATGAATATTATCATTCGTTGAATATGAATTAAAATTTGTATTAAGCAATAAATAAAATAGAGAAGCCTATTATTAATTGCATAATACGGATATCATACATATCTATAAATGATGCTAATTTGATAATATGAGAACATCAGATACTTATATATCCCGCCTACTTAGACCCATCCTTAAACAAAAAGAAGGCAGCATGAATTGGCAATATGTTAATTATTAATACAAATATTATTAATATTAATAAATATTTGAACATGAAAAATAGAAATATTTTTCATGTTTGAATTGATGTAATGTGAATATGTATCATTTTTTTCCTCATACTTTTCCCTCTTGTTAAATTGAAGTAAACCTCCATGACCTAACACTTGATTAAAATATGGTTTTGTTAGGAGTAATTTTCTTAAACTAATCTCTCTATTTCTCTCTGATTGGAGGAATATAGATATAGAGAGAATAATTGTGTGAGAAAGAAAGAGAGAATTAATGAAGAATTTTATTCATTGAATTGAATCCCATTACATAGCTAGGGTCTCTTTATATAGAAGGGAACCATATTAATTTTCAAAATAAATTATCTAAATTAAAGATACAATTACCTAAAATACAATGCAATGATGGAAACAATCTACCTCCAAATATTCTCCAAATATTTATTTCTATAGTCTAAACATGTTCTAAACAACAATACAAATAGAAAATAGATTATTGAGAGATTTAGAGTCATACATAACAATCTCCACCTTGACTCAAAATCTCACCAATTACTCAAAGTCGTACTAGCGACATACCGAAATGAGCTCCGTACAATAACTGAACTTTGCGGATGGCAAAAGCTTTGTAAGCATATCCGCTGGATTATCGGCAGTAGCAATCTTCTCGATCTTCACTATCTTCTTCTTGGTGACTTGTCGAGCAAAAATGAAACCTGACATCAATGTGCTTGCTTCTCTCATGATACATCTGATCCTTTGCCAAGTGAATCGCACTCTAATTATCAGAATAGATTGTAGTAGGACCACCAAATGTTGAGATTTCTCCACGCAAGCCTTTAAGCCAAATTGCCTCCTTAGCGCCTTCAGTGACCGCCATATATTCAGCTTCTGTGCTAGATAGAGCAATGGTGGATTGCAGAGTAGTCTTCTAACTGACAACACATCTGCCTAAGGTGAAGACATAATTGGTCAAAGATTATCTCTTATCAAGATCACCCATAAAGTCCGAGTCAACATAACCCGTCAGCTCTTCGTCGCTCCTCCCAAACTCCAAACGAGCATCTGCGGTTCCCTTTAAATAATGAAGAATCCACTTAACCGCCTCCCAATGTTCTCTTCCGGGACATGACAAATAGCAACTCACCACACTAACGGCATAAGCAATGTCAGGTCTAGTGCAAACCATCAAATACATCATGGTACCAACCGCACTATAATATGGAACTCGTGACATGTAGCTCTTCTCCTTCTCGGTTTTTGGACTCAATTGTTTTGACAGTCTGAATTTGGTCGCAAGAGGGGTAGAACTCGGTTTCACATCATTCATGTTAAACCGATTCAACATTTTCTCAACAAAACCTCTTTGTTAAAGATATGGTTTTCCATTCAGCCTGTCTCTAGTGATCTCCATTCTGAGAATCCTCTTGGCAGCCCCTAAATCTTTCATCTCAAATTCAGAACTTAATTGGCTCTTCACCCTTCTGGTCCCCACAAATCTGAGTGGATATAATCCAAAGTTCCCTTCGTGCGATTAACGGCTGTACTAAAGCTGAGTCTCTTCTGCTTGCCAAAAACGCAATCTTCACAAAACTCCAACTTGCCAGTACTCTGACCGCACAGTAGACCTCTACTCAAGATCGTCATTCCGCGTTCACTCATATGCCCCAACCTCATATGCCACAACTTGGTATTATCCGTACCTGAGGTAGAGTTGACGATAGTGACTGAGCCCGAAACTGTGCTACCTTCTAGAAAATATAGAGTACCGATTCTTCTCGCCTTCATCACTGTAAGAGCCCCTTTAGAAACCTTAAGGACTTCACCTTCACTTTGGAACTTACAACCGAGATCTTCAAGAGCGCCTAACGAGATCAAGTTTTTCTTCAAGTCGGGTATGTGCTTAACGCCCGTCACTGTACGGACAACCCCATCATGCATCTTGATCCTCACCGTGCCAACACCGGCAACACTACAAAGATGATCATCTCCCAGAAGAACACGTCCACTAGACGCCTCATATGTGGTAAACCACTCTCGATTCGGGGTCATGTACTGTGAAGCCCCCATATCCATGACCCAATTCTTCTCAAAATTTTCCTTCCCATTCGCCACAGGCATATTAGCTTTTTCCGATGGAACACATTTTTGATTCGCTTTCTGGAACTTGTAACAGTTGGCTTGAAAGTGTCCCATTTTCCCGCAAAAGTAGCAAGTAATGTCCTTGTGCTTGAATCTCGAACGGGTCTTCTCCGAATTCGGGTTTCTCTCCTTTTGTCTTTCTCTCTCCACAAACAACCCAATATCTTGACGTTTGCTCTCGGTTATAGACAAATCATTGTTGATGTCGGACTTGACCAGCAAATTGCTCTTCACATCCTCAAGCGTAAGCGCCTCTCTACTATGAAGTATTGTCTCCTTAAACTCTTTATATGACGTTGGTAACGAGCACAACAATACCATGGCTTTATCCTCATCTTCCATCTTAATACCGATATTCTCCATGTCATTAAGAAGAGCGGTATATTCAGAAATATGGAACTTAATGAGTGTACCTTATGCCATCTTCAAGGGGTGAAATCGATGCTTCAAACGTAACCGGTTGGTAACTGACTTCTGCATGTAGATGTCTTCGAGTTTCTTCCACGCGTCGGCTGTTGTAGTCTCCGTGAGGATTTCTTGAAGAGTCGAGTTGCTCAAACACAATTGTATCGTGGAGAGAGCTCTATCATCCATCATCTCCCACTCATTCTTTTTAGTTTCGTCCTTCATATCCTCCGATTTCCCAAAAATGACGGCATTCACACCCAGATTCGATAATATAGCCTTCATCCGCACTTGCCAAAGTACGAAACTCGTCGTGCCATCATATTTCTTGATATCGAATTTGGTTGACATAACCGCATTTGAATTCATGACGATACAAGTCGATTGGTGATCTTCTTGCGGAAGCAAAGAGATGATAGTAACCTGGCTCTGGTACCAATTTGTTAGAATAATTGGAGGAATATGGATATAGAGAGAATAATTGTGTGAGAAAGAAAGAGAATTAATGGAGAATTTTATTCACTGAATTGAATACCGTTACAATAGTTAGGGGTCTCTTTATATAGGAGAGAGTCATACTAATTTCCAAAATAAATTGCTTAAATTAAAGATATAATTACCTAAAATACAATGCAAGGATGAAAATAATCCACCTCCTTCCATTGTCTAAATATTCCCCAAATATTTATTTCTATAGTCTAAACATTTCTTAAACAACAATACAAATAGGAAATATATTATTGAGAGATGTAGAATCATACATAACAAGTTCTATCTTGAGGAGGCAAAAGCTGAAGAAATTAGGCTTGGACGTAATAATTCAAGTGAGTTTGAAGATTATTCAGCTCTTGACGAGATACTTGACAGTTTTGACGCTCCTTGTCGATCTGTCCAATTTGAACGATGAATCAGCCCATTTTGATGATGATTTTGGGTTTTTCTGCCGAGCCGGTATTATTCTCTCCATTAATTATCAATTATCTTTAATTATAATTTTTCTTGTTTGCTTTAGGGCAGAGCATACTGTAAATATAGGTAATAATATTTCATGGAATTAATACTATAAACGCAGGTTGTGAGAGTGAGAGTTCTGAACTCAAAGAGAACTTAGTCTCTGTCTCTGCTCCTTCTCTTGTTTCACACGACTTTGAGGCCTCCTTCATTCACACAGATTTTCTTCAGGTTTGTTAAATATTTTCTAGAGAAGTTCTGTTATTCGATTAATTGCAGAAATTTATCTAGTTCATGTAATGCTTTCATTCTTCTTGCTTTTAATTTTTTGAAATTTCTGTGTGTTAATAGGGAAAAGAAGAGAGAAATGTTAGTGCAGTTGAGCTTGCAAAGAAGGTTATAAATGCAAAGAAAGGGAAAGGAAAGAAAGAGAGGAAAGAAGGAAAAGAATGAACAGAGCACTGTTCTCATTTATCAGGATATTCCTGGGGTTCAGACTGATTATCAGGTTATGTTTTTTTTGTTGAAGGAAATAGTTGCCAGTTGGCAACCTTTCATTTGATTAATCTCAACAAAAATTACATCATTCTTTACAAGATATCAGGAAGAGGGAACTCTCCCCGTACACCAAATACTATCCATACAACTGAATAAAATTAAAATTAGGTGTTTACATTTGGATTAACATTAATCCTCTCCCAATCACTAATCTCTGTTCTCAATTGTGAAAAGCATCTATTTGATATCGCCGTCTCTCCACAGAAAATAACTCCGTTTCGTTCTCGCCAAATGCTCCAACATGTCCAAATCCACCACACGTCCCACCTTTTTCTCTTCTGTTTGTCCTGCATCCTTCTGTAGATTAACCACACCTCCTTGCTTATCAGGTTATGTTAAGTATTTTTTTAAAGATTTTTGTCATTTGATTAATTATAGAAATTTGGCTAGTGATATTAATATTTTTATTCATCTTCCTATTAATGTATTGGAATTTCTGATGTGTTACTAGGGAAAAGAAGTGAAAAACAGTATTGCAAATGAGCTTGCGAAGAAAGATGTAAAAGCAAAGAAAGGGAAAGGAAATAAACAGAGTAAAGAAGAAGAAGAAAAGAAGGGAAAGAAAGATAATAAGTTGAGAAAAGAGTTCAAAAATCTGTTTCTACGGTTTCTGAGTTGCCTCATTAGGTAATTTCCCTCTTTTTGTTCTGTTGGAATTACATTTTTTTTTTTCGCTTCTCTTTTTTCTATAAATGACTGAACCATTTTTTTAATTATTTTTATTAACGTTCGCGTACTTGATTTTTGCGAGTACTATACTAGGACTTTTATGTTGACTATGGAAGATTCAGAGTAGGTATGCATCATTTCTAACATTTTATATATTTTTTTCTCTTGTTGAATTGAAAGAAGTAAAGCTCTCTGAAAATACATACTTGAACAAATTCTGATTTTAATCTAATCTCTCTATTTATTTCTCTCTCTTTGAAGATTTATCTTGAGGAGGTGAAAGCTGAAGCAGCAACAGTTGGACGTAGTATTTCAAATGAGTTTGAAGATTATTCAGAACTTGATGAAATACTGGACAGTTATGATGTGCCTCAATATGTTGATCTGTCCAATTTGAACGATGAGTCGGTCCATTTTGATGATGATTTTGGATTTTTCTTCTGAGAAGGTATATTTCTACCCATTAATTAATTAATATATCAATTATCTTTTATTTGGATAATTCCTATTAGTTTTTAATAATTTATTTGGTTATTTTTTCTTTTGTGTAGATTGTTATCATTCCCAAGACTTGTGGCATTAGGGCAGACATCAATGGCAAGGACTTAGGATATAATCATAGGATTTATTTGTCTTATTGCGTAATATTTGCGATTCATTTTATTTAGAGTTATATTGTGATTCATTTTATTCTATTTTATTTCGTTTTAATGAGTAGTATTTGTGATTTATTTCATTATGTTTATATTCTTATGTAGTATTTGTGATTCATCCTATTTTTGAGTTATGCCTAGTGTAACTATAATATTTTTTTTGTTTGAAGGCGGTTGCCAACTGAAGACTTTGTATTAATAAAATAAGTTTTGTTACAAGTGTCGATAGAATGGCTAATACATAATAGGATCCCTATTACGAACTATTATAAAGACTACCCTATTCTTTTATTTGTAAGAAGAGGTTTTATAAAGAGCGAGAGCACTCCATCCAACTTAATCTTGCTAGATTGAATACTCTCGAGTGAAACATGGTCGTAGATTTAAAGACCCATTTGTTGCGCTCCTTCCAAATTTCGTAGCAACATGCCAGCTAAAGTGCGTCCCATGATTTTCTACGCTCTTTCGGGATGTCGTTTAGTGGGATAGTCCACCTGGTTGACATAGTGTCCATTGGTAGTTGTGGATTAATGTTGCTCAAGCGGTATGATAATGCCTAGTGTAACTATAAAGAACTTTAGATTTATTTCATTTTGTTCTTGCGTATTGTGGAATGATACCAATATCTTCAAGGATTTATATACTTGGTTTATAAATCAGTTATATTCAAATATACGATTTAACACAAAGAGAAAACAATGAACAATGGAAAAATCTTTAAAAGGGGCCTAAAAATTCCAAACTACTCAGAATTAGAAAGGGTGAAAAGGAGTAGTTTTTTACAAGTTTCTGTTTAAAGACACTGATATGCGGGCCCTGAATATAAAAATCTGAATTCTATTAAAATTATAAGTGGAATTCCAGTAGGCAGTGACACAGTGTACAAAAGCCAAGTTCTTACAAACAGTACTTTCAGACATCAATTCTTATTGTGTGAGTTTGCAGTCTTGACACACGCTTATCATGTGAATTCATTGTGCCCTGAATAAATAGAGCAGGTGAGCTTAAACATTGAAGCAAATTCAGAAGTCTACGTTGATACTCTTTTTTTTTCTTCTTGTCATGCATGAACATTTATGAGTAAAAATATGGGCCAGAAAAGCGAAGTTTCTGAAATTGACATATTGGAGGAAATCAAGACACATTCTTCCATAACGTCTCCGTTTTTCCATAACGTCTTAAGGAATTTAATTTTAATTTTTTTTGGGTAATTATCGTAGTACTTGCTGACAATGGCAATTGGTATATTATGCCAATGACACTGTGACCAATATTCATCAAGTAGATCACGATTGTCAAAGTTGTTATGGAATTTTTTGCATTTATTTCTTATTGAGTAGTATTTGTGATTTATTTTGTTTATTTTATTTTCATATTGAGGAGTATTTGTTATTAATTTTAATTTCGAGTTATGCTTTTATATTTAGCTGTAATTTAAAAATCTCTTCAACCTAGCAGGCTTTTGCAACTTGGGCTGTAATGTAAGCCTGTAATTGGACTTCCATCAAAACTATATATGCAAGTTCTAACTTAGCTTTGAGGACTAAAAAGGAAAAAACCCTGTAAAATCCTTATTAACTTAATATATTATTTTGGGAGAGGGATGTAAAAGCTCTCCCCAAATTTCCTCAAAAAAAAAAAAGAACAAAAATGCAATGGATTTCAATTAAGGGGCCGGATCAATGTTCTATCTTCTTTTCTTATTTTCTTCCATTTCAAAATTAAATTCAGAGAAAATAAAATTAGTAGCCTTTAGGCCCAGCTTAGAAAATATATGCAAATTATAATTAATCTTTTAGGACTACAATACAAATATTAAAATTATGAAACGGCCATTTTAATATACAAGAAAACTTAGACCAATAGATAAAATATTTTAATATACAATACAACTTAGCCCAACATATCAACTATTTCAACCCAAAATAGCCCAATAAATCTTCAATGTTGATCCGACGATACTGGGTCTATAAATTCAGAACAAAACCTTAATCCCTTAAAGCCCAAAATAAATTAGTAGCCTTTAGGACCAGCCTAGAAAATATTATGTAAATTATAATTTAATCTTTTAGAACTATAATAAAAAATATAAAATGCATATAAAAAGGCCATTTTAATATACAATAAAACTTAGCCCAACATATCAAATATCATAGCCCAAAATAGCCCAATGAATGTCAATCGACAATCGACGGATGAGACTGCGTCTATAAATTCAGAACAAAACCCTGAAAATAAATTAGTAGCCTTTAGGACCAGCCTAGAAAATATATGTAAATTATAATTTAATCTTTTAGAACTATAATACAAAATATAAAATACATATAAAAAGGCCATAAAACTTAGCCTAACATATCAAATATTATAGCCCAATTAAGCCCAATAAATCTTCAATGCTGATCCGACGGATGAGACTGCGTCTATAAAATGAGAGCAAAACCCTAATGCCTTAAAGCCGTCGTCATTTCTCTAAATCGGCTCTGTTTAGCTCGGAGGCGCGAGAGAAGAGAGCTAAAAACCTTCGATCTTCAACATGGTTTGATTCCTTCTCCTTTCTGCTATTGTTTTCTTTGGCTTTGTTTTGATTGGGGAAGATGGTTTCGTTGTTATTGCTTCGGTTTGTTTGATTCTCTGTTGTATGTTTATGTTTCTAAGTAGCATTTATCTTCTATTTCTGTGTAGCTAGCATAGTAACCTTTGTTTATTTTAAAGGCTTTTTGTAAGAATGTTATGGAAGTTAGTATGAGATTTATATTCATAATAGTACTGCAGTATCATAGTGAATTTTCTGTTTTTATTGCTGTCTTATAGCAAGTTATAATCAGATCTATTTCATTTAGTACTTATTAATCATACCTAAGTATAAAGATTAACTACATAAAGCTTGACTGTTGATCTGATCCTCTAAATAATGATCTAATATTACTTTTATTCGATTTTATCAAGGCGCGTGGATTGAAGAAGCATTTGAAGAGGCTCAATGCCCCCAAGCACTGGATGCTCGACAAACTCGGCGGCGCCTTCGTAAGCTCCTTCATTCAATCTCAACCATTCTTATTTCGTTTAATTACATAAAATAAACAATCATTCTCACATTCTTCTTGTCATTCAGGCCCCGAAGCCCTCGTCAGGGCCCCACAAGGGCAGGGAATGCCTTCCTTTAATCCTGATTTTGAGGAACAGGCTGAAGTATGCTCTGACTGGCAAAGAAGTGCAGTCAATTCTCATGCAGCGCCACGTCATGGTCGACGGGAAAGTGCGTACCGACAAGACCTACCCTGCCGGATTCATGGGTATATAATATAAAATTTTAAAAATATATTAGTTCTACTTTTTATTTGATTATTTTGGGGCAAATTTTTGGAAAAAACCCTTATGTTTTATGGTATTTATGAAAAAAGGACCTTACTTAAAACTTTGTATTTTTGAAGAACCAGTTGAGTTTTAGAATACGTAACCCTTGGCAGATTTTGAAATGATGTAGAAAAAAATATGTAAATGTCTTTTGTTATTTGGAAATAAAATGAAAAAAGCTCTACTTGCAAAGTTTGTTTGAATCATCATTTAATGTTATTTAAGGGTATTTTTAATAATAGAACATTCAAAGTTAATGGTTTTTTGGGAAAAGTTAAACATATGTTGTTTTAGTATTTTAGGAGGTAGGTTTCTTTCATAAATACCAGAAAATACAGGTGTTTTTTCTATCCATAAACTCTTCTCAACAAACAATATTACTAATATAAACATCTTGTAATCTAATAATCAAACATTTATCAGATGTCGTATCCATCCCCAAAACCAACGAGAACTTCCGTCTCTTATACGACACCAAGGGCCGTTTCCGTCTTCACTCCGTCAAAGACGAGGAGTCCAAATTCAAGCTCTGCAAGGTATTTATCCAGTTTGGTATTTGAAATATTTCTCTACTCAATTCATATTTCCGTTTTATTCAATGTCCTATCCAGTCCATTGTTTGAAATTCTCAGTCCACTTTATACCTTATTTAATTTGTTACGCAAGTTCTGTTTGGTCCAATTCTGTCAAAAAGGCATCCCTTATTTATCTTATTTATATTTCTGTTTTATCTAATTTCTCATGCAGTCTCGTTAGTTTACTTTATACCTTGTTTAATTTGTTATGCAAGGTCCGTTCGGTCCAATTCCGCCAAAAAGGCATCCCTTATTTAATCTCTTGGAAATTCTTAGCTTATATCTCATTTAATTTGTTTACGCAAGGTCCGTTCGGTCCAATTCGGCCAAAAAGGCATCCCTTATTTAATCTCTTGGAAATTCTTAGCGTATATCTCATTTAATTTTTTTACGCAAGGTCCGTTCGGTCCAATTCAGCCAAAAAGGCATCCCTTATTTAATCTCTTGGAAATTCTTAGCGTATATCTCATTTAATTTTTTTACGCAAGGTTCGTTCGGTCCAATTCGGCCAAAAAGGCATCCCTTATTTAATCTGTTTGAAATTCTTAACTTACATCTCATTTAATTTTTTTACACAAGGTTCGTTCGGTCCAATTCGGCCAGAAAGGCATTCCGTACCTGAACACCTACGACGGCCGCACGATCCGCTACCCTGACCCTCTCATCAAAGCCAACGACACGATCAAACTCGACTTGGAATTGAATAAGATTGTCGATTTCATCAAATTCGACGTGGGCAACGTCGTGATGGTGACGGGCGGGCGCAACACGGGCCGAGTCGGAGTCATCAAGAACAGAGAGAAACACAAGGGGAGTTTCGAGACGATTCACGTTCAGGACGCGACTGGACACGAGTTTGCCACGAGGATGGGGAATGTGTTCATTGTGGGCAAGGGGAGTAAGCCGTGGGTGAGTCTGCCGAAGGGCAAGGGGATTAAGTTGAGTATTATTGAGGAGGCGAGGAAGAGGCTCGCGGCGAGTGGGAAGGAAGCCGTTGCTGCTGCTTAGATGAGTGGGTTTTAGAGTGAGTTGAGTTAAGGACTTTTTTTGATGTGGGTTTTGTGCTGAACTTGAAATGTTTTGTGTTTGTTTTTTGTTTTTGTTTTTACTGTTGTGGATTCTAGTTGGGATGTTAATGTTTAGATGACGTTGTTGGATGTTTTGTTTAGTTTATGTTTGTTTTGCTTTAGTGGTGCATCTCATCTATTCGAATGCTTCTTTTGTTTAGGTGAAGTTTGCTGAGCTTGCTTTGTTGCTAGTGTTGTTTGGTTGCAACTTGCGAGTGAATGTTATAATCTGACCTTCACGAAAGGAAAATATGAAAATTGGAAAAGTTCTTTGAACAGCTCAACAAAGGAGTTCTTTGGGCTGGGCCTAAAGGACTCCTTTGAATATTATTTAAAGATAGAAAATTAGAAGTTTCAATTTAGAAAGAAAAGAGTGAAAGATACATTGTCAAAAAAGAAAAAAAAAAAGAAAAAAAAAGGAAAGAGTGAAGGAAAACTGGAAAGGAGTGTGGCTTCATCAGCAACACAAATAAACAAAAGAATTTAGTTTGAGATATTGATGTTTAGATGATGAAGGATTGTTGGATGTTTTGTTTAGTTCAGTTTGTTTGCTTTCATTGGCTTCTTTGAATATGATTGTGCTTCTTGTTGAAGCCAGTGTTGTGGATTTAGGTTCTGTTCTTCAATCTTTGAATTTTCTTCGAGGGCAACTTCAAATCTTTGAATCGTGGTTATTACAATCTTGCTGTTGACTGTGATTTACTGCTCTCTATCTCTAATTCATTTCCAGTCTATGGAACTATGATTGTTTGTGAGGATTTATATCAGTGTAGCTAAAATAATAAAATTGGAAAAATAATTCTTTCAGCGCCTTTTTTCAAGCTATAAAGCTGTTTGGGCCGGGCTACTAATTTCGTCTGGATGTTATGTTATTTAAAAAGGAAAAAATAAACAGCAAGAAAAGAAGATAGAATTAGAAACACAGAAAAGAATGCAATGGAATGTGGCTTCTTTAGTAACACAAAAATACACACAAGTTGCACATACAAAAATACACCCAGCTATGAATTTCTATTACAGTAACTAACGTGGGCTCCACTAGTCAGTGACACTGTGTTCTAAAAACTAAGTTCATTCCAAACTAAAACAGGATTCAGACAGACTCCATTGTACGGCCTCTCTCTCTCTCTCTCTCTCTCTCACAGTAGTCCTCTCTCTCTCTCTCTCTCTCTCTCTCTCTCTCAGTAGTTCTCTCTCTCTCTCTCTCTCTCAGTGTCTTCTCTGAGTTCTCTATCTTCCTCACTGAACTTGAGACGGAAACAATCTTCAGATAATGAACAGGTGACCATGGCGGCTGTATTCAGTACCTTCTCCTCACTCAAAACTCTCCCTCGCTGTATCACTTCCTCTTTCACTTTCTCCACCAACCCACAACGTAAACATCCTTTCTTCATCTCCAATCCTTCCTCGCTTCATCAATGGCACCGCCCTCACCGGAGTTTCACAACCCCGTTCCGCCTCCGGTCCGCCAATTCCTTGACGACCCACATCGTGAATTCACCTGAATCAACGCCTCAGACGGAGAATTTGGTAATTGGTAATGTCAAACGAGGGATTGCGATTGCGATTGCGATTTTAGTTGGGATTGGGATTGTGAAATTCCGAATTGGGATTGCGGTTGCGGCTGAGGGTGGTGCGGCTGGATTGACGGTGGTTGAGTCGGGCAGAATGGCGCTGAAAGGGTCGTGGCCTAAGATACTTCAAGTTCTTCAGATGTTTAAGGAGCAGGGTTTAGTTTTGGCTGCGCTGCTTAGTCTCTCTGCTTTCTTCTCCATGGCTGAGACTGCCATTACCACTCTCTGGCCTTGGAAGGTACGAATTGAAGATACTAGCTTTTCTGTATTTGTCTTTTTTTCCCAATTTGTAACAGTATACGAAAAACCATTTGGGTTCAAAATGGAAATTGAGTATATTACATGATAATTTATATTTTTTTTTCTATCAAAGGCCTACAATTGGATAATTTAGGTCGTAATCAGTTAGAAATGACTGTATTAATAGGGCAAATTTACATGGAGGAATTTAGTAAACTTTAATGAGAGCTATAAATTAATAATTACTAGATCGGTAAATTGATTCCTTTTTTATATGTTTTATTTATGAATAAAAAGGTGAGAGAATTGGCGGAAAAAGAGCCGGAAAACGGAGTCTTTAGAATGCTTCGTGGTGACGTCACTCGTTTCCTCACCACAATTCTCATTGGCACCACGTAATAAATCATCTTTTTCCCACTTTATTTTTTTAACATTTATGATTAAATTAGTAACTTTATTTTAATTTTTATTTGATAGGGTTGTGAATATTGGAGCGACGGCTCTTGTGACAGAAGCAGCCACAGCCATTTTTGGCGAGGCTGGTGTCAGTTGGGCTACTGGTGTAATGACTGTACGTATTATTTCTCTTTTAATTTCTTATCTTTCCAAAAAATACCTAAATTGCCCCTCATTTGTTTTAATTGAAATGATGAATAAAATCAAACCCTAATTGCGTTACGTGTTTAATTTTATTTGATTTAATTTTCAGGTAGCGGTTTTGCTATTGACAGAAATAACTCCGAAAAGTCTGGCTGTTCATAACGCGCAAGAAGTCGCCAGATTTGTCGTGAGGTCAGAAAGATAAAATATTTCTTATCATTTATTTATACTTTTTAAGTAATTTTTACTCTAATGGGGGTCGATATTGCAAATTTTGCAATTAGATTAGGCCGGTGGCATTACAAATTTGCAATTTTTTTAGTTTCTCTTGTTGTCTTACTATCTACCCATAAGAAAACTTCCCCTTTTATTTTGTATCGTCTTGCATTTATTTAGTATAAGGTTTTCTTGTTTGTTATTATGATAATGTTAAAAGGGTTTATCTATATATTTGTAATTTTGATTTTAACAGGGGTTGAAATTGCAAAATTTACAATTAGGTTACGTTGACCGCATTGCAAATTTTCAAATTTCCAATTTTTTTTGCCTATTTATCTATCTATAAGAAAAATTTGCATCTATTTAGTATAAGATTTCTTGTTCCTTTATTTTTTATATCACTTTTAAAAAGGGTGTATTTGTAATTATGATTTTAATGGGGGTTGAAATTGTAAAATTTACAATTAGGTTACGTCGACTGCATTGCAAATTTTAAAATTTCCATTTTTTTTGCCTATTTATCTACCTATAAGAAAAATTTGCATCTATTTAGTATAAGCCTTCATTTTTTATATCACTTTTAAAAAGGGTGTATTTGTAATTATGATTTTAATGGGGGTTGAAATTGTAAAATTTACAATTAGGTTACATCGACCGCATTGCAAATTTTCAAATTTCCATTTTTTTTGCCCATTTATCTACCTATAAGAAAAATTTGCATCTATTTAGTATAAGCCTTCATTTTTTATATCACTTTTAAAAAGAAAAAGGGTGTATTTGTAATTATGATTTTAATGGGGGTTGAAATTGTAAAATTTACAATTAGGTTAGGCCGGTGGCATGGCTTTCGTTGGTGTTATACCCGGTCGGAAGAGTTGTTACTTTTCTCTCAATGGGCATGCTCAAAATGCTCGGTCTCAAAGGCCGAAGGTATTTTTTTATTATTTAATTATTAATTTGTTATTTACCAATTTATTTGTTTAATTGAGGCTAATCAAACTTAAAAGATTTAGGGAAATTTTCTTAAAGCCCCAGCGTTATGCCTAAATTGCAAAAAAGCCTCTCAATTCTTCAAAATGGTAGGGACTTAATTTGAGTTTTTGAAGAACGGAGAGGCTTTTTTGCAATTTCCAATAATATGTGGGTTATTTTTCAATTAGGTATGACGTAGTTTTTTAATTTCAAAAGTTTTGGCCTCAAACGTTAAGATGTGTTTTTTTGTTTAATTTTATCATGTTAAAAGTACAAAAGTTTGGTGGTTTCTTAATTAAATTCTGTAAATTTGTTCAATTTTATTATTTTTTAATTTTCTATTTGTCCATGTAGTGAGCCTTATGTAACTGAAGATGAATTGAAATTAATGCTTCGGGGAGCAGAACTGAGCGGAGCTATAGAAGAAGAAGAACAGGTCCTTATTTTATTTATTTTACCTTTTAACTATTTTTATATTTGTAAGTTGAGTTTTTTTTAAATTAGATGAACATACCATATTTAAGTGGTATTACAAAATTTGGGCAAAATTGCAAAAAAGCCCATCCATCACTGGAAGTTGCAAAAGAACCCACTCTAATAGAAAGAAAATAATGGAGGGGCTTTTTTGCAATTTTCATTAATGCAGGGGTTTTATTGCAAATTTCTCTCAAAATTAATTTAAATCCTAATATCTATTGTAGAAATGAAATAGATATAATCGAAAATGAAATAAGATATGATAGAAAATATATTGGAAATAAAAACACACATGTGAGAGAAGTAATTCGGAATTATATCAACGGAAAAGTCCCTGCATTAATCATCCTTAAATTCATCTAAGATAAAAAAAAAAATGGAATTTAAGCATAACGCAGATTGCAATTTCATCTAAAAATTAATTTTAAACCCTATCATTTACGGTAAAAATAAAAAAATGGGAATATATGGTATGATAGAGAATGTGTTTGGAATAAAAGACACGCACGCACGCGAGAGAAGTAGTAACTAAACAAGAGCCCCTGCATTATGCTACTACACAGGGGCCTTTTCTATAAATTTGTATAAAAATCAACTTTGATTTTGTTTATTTTTAATAAAAAAAAATAAAACAGGATAGGATAGAGAATGTGTTGGAGATAAAGGAATGTAAGCATAACGCAGATTGCAATTTCATCTAAAAATTAATTTTAAATCCCATCATTTACGGTAAAAATTAAAAAATGGGAATATATGTTATGATAGAGAATGTGCTTGGAATAAAAGACAAGAGCCCCTGAATTATGCTACTACTACACAGGGGGCTTTTCTATAAATTTGTATAATATAAAAATTAACTTTGATTTTGTTATTTTTTTATAAAAAAAAATAAAAACAGGATATGATAGAGAATGTGTTGGAGATAAAGGACACGCACGTGAGAGAAGTGATGACGCCGCTGGTGGACGTGGTCGCCATCGACGGCACCGCCACCCTCATTGATTTCAAAAACTTGTGGGAGGTCCACCAATACTCTAGGTAAACTTAATTGATGTTTATTATTATTATTATTATTATTATTATTATTATTATTATTATTATTATTATTATTATTATTATAATAATTTATTATTATTAGTGTGATTGGTTAAATGAGGATTTTGTTTTCGTGAAAATATTATTAGTTTATTACTTAAGTATAACTTTTTCATCAATATTGTGGGAGATTCATCAATATTGTAGGTAATTCAATCCAATCAATATTTTTCATTATAGTATTGTTTATTTCATTAGTAGCATAATTAATTATTAATCGGTTAAAATGGGGTTTTTCTTTCTTTTCTTTTTTTTGCGTGTTTTCATGATTTTAGTATTAGTATGATTGGATAACTGAAGATTTTCTTTTTTTACATATTTTCTTCAAAAACCTGTGGGAGGTCCACCAGTACTCTAGGTAACTTAACTTGAATCCAATCAACCAATATTCATTATTATGATATTATTAATTTGTTAATGAAATTATGAAACATCTCCTCAATACTATAGGTAAACTTAATTGATGTTTATTAATTTATTAATTTATGGGAGACGGTTAAATCACTCTTGTATCACCTATGTCAACGGTTAACTTTTGACCGGTTGCTCATTGAGTTACATATACTGTTTTTGTGTTTATATACTGTTTTTCAAAATGTATTTTTATATAATATTTTTTTGTTTTTATATACTTTTATTCTATTCTCATATTTTGTTTAGTGGTTTTATATGCTATGTTTTCATATATAGGTGTTTTGTGTTTTTTTTATATGTTGTTTCAAAAAGTATGTTTATATACTGTGCTTTTGTTTCATATACTTTTTTGTGCTCTGAATTCTGCTAAAAAAAGGAAAGTGATTTATCATGTCCCTTAATTTATTCCTAGATTGATTGGTTAAGAGAGGATTTATTTTTGGAGAAGCATTCGCACTATGTCTTGATTGTTGTTTTTGTTTTTTATTTGTATATAATGTTTGGAGTATTTTATTCTTATATATATTGTTTTTTCTGTTTTTTTATTTGTTTCAAAAAAAATAAGAGTTTATATACTATTTCACAAAAAGAAAGAAGAAAAAACGTGGTTGCCTTATTTGCAGAAAAGCCGGTTAGTAAAGTTGCTTTTTTATTTTTTATTTTTAGAGTTCCAGTATTTGAGGAGAGAGTTGATAATATAGTCGGAATTGCGTACGCTATGGACATGCTTGAACATGTCGAACAGGTTCCTCTCTCTCTCCTCTCTCTTTCTCTCTCTACACATTTTAATTCTCCATTTGTAATGTGAAGGTTGAGAAGCTAAATGAAATCACTGTCAAAGCGATTGCTCACAAGCCTACCTACTTCGTTCCAGGTATAAAATAAATCTCTCTCTCTCTCTAAAATCTCTCTATATTTTTTCTCTCTCTTAAACCCTAAACCCTAAAATTACATGCAGATTCAATGTCGGTATGGAATTTGTTGAGAGAATTCCGCATAAGACAGGTCCACATGGCGGTTGTTTTAAATGAATATGGTGGCACTGTTGGTGTATGTAATATAATATAATATAATATAATATAATTTAATTCAATTCAATTTAATTTAATTAATTTGATATAATTTAATTTAATTTAATTCTATAGATTGTGACATTAGAAGACGTCGTGGAAGAAATAGTTGGTGAAATTTTCGACGAGAATGACTCCAAGGTATTTTTTTTAAATATGCTAATTTTGTGAACTTGTAATTAAATTAAATTAAATTTAATTTAATTTAATTTAATAATTTGAATAATTTTAGGAGGAAATACAGAAGAAAACAGGATATATAGTGATGAGAGAAGACGGAACGTTTGATGTGGATGCAAATACGTCAATCGACCAACTTTCTGAAGAATTGAACGTCAAAATTCCAGAGGTTCTCTCTCTCTCTCTCTCTCTCTCTCATTCTTGAAACAAATACCGCTATGTTATGATCATATTGCAATGACAAAGCCCTATATTATTGGAAATTACAAAAAAGTATCTTCATTTTTCAATGTAATCTATTGTAATTACCATTTTTTAGTTTAAAAATATTATAATTACCATTTTAGACTCTAATTTCCTATAAAGTAAAAAATTCAATGCCAATATCATTTCCCTATAGTTAAGGGCTCTCTTGTCATTATTACTTACCATAAGGTTCCGCAAAACAAACTAAATTCTTACTCAATAGGGGCATCAATACGAAACCATATCAGGAATCAGGATTCGTACGCGAGACATTTAGATTGTTGATCAATACATCTTTCACAATTTCCAATAAATTCAGGGTCCTTTCTACAAATTCCCCAAAACAAAACAAAACAAACTAAATAAATTCTAAATTACTTGCTCAATAGGGGCATCGCAAGACATTTGGATTGTTGATTAATATATCTTTTGCAATTGCAATTAAATCAGGGTCCATTGACTCCATTCTGCAAATTTCCCCAAACCTAAACTAAACTCTAATTTCTTTACTTATCAACAGGGCCACCAATACGAAATCGTATCGGGGTTCGTGTAAATCTTAAAGTTGAGTGATTTACGGTGAAAATAAATTTACTCTGAAATAAAACAAACCAAACTAATTAACTAAATGTAAATGTAACCGGGCCACCAATACAAAACCGTATCGGGGTTCGTGTAAATCTTAAAGTTGAGTGACTTACGGTGAAATAAATTTACTCTGAAATAAAACAAACCAAACTAATTAACTAAATGTAAATGTAACAGGGCCACCAATACGAAACCGTATCGGGGTTTGTGTGTGAAACCTTCGGGTACATCCCGGAGCAAGGCGGCAGAATGGTCGTGGTTCTCGAGAAGGCCGTCAACCACGAAGAAGACAACCACAATTATAATAATCAGGAAAATGAGGGAATGAATAATAATAATAATCATGAGAATGAGAATGGTAATGGTAATGGTGGTTATCATAATGGTCATGATTTGAATAGCAAGCACCAGACGTTCGAACTCGAGGTAAAGAGCTCTCTCTCTCTCTCTCTCCCCCTCTCTCTCTCACATATACACACGTGGGGAACTATAACATTTTGTGCACGTTTCATTTACTATTACACAACACATTGTGTTTCATGCTTTTAATACTATTACACAACATATGGTGTTTCTTACTCCTAATACTATTACACAACTTTTAACGCATAGTCATGGCGGCTAATAGTTTCTCATTGCGTACGTACACGTAAATTATTTTACCTATATAGAAAAGTGAACTTTTTTTTACTGTATGTGAGCATGCATTTTCACATCTTACCATCTCTATTTTACATTTGTAAAGGACACTCTATTCTATGATTTCATGCATACTAAAGTCTAGAATGTATATATATCTCAAATGAAATACAACATGATCTTCAAGCCACTTTTCCTGTTCTTTCATGTGTTTTTCTTTAATAAAACACAAATACTTGTTTCAAATGAGAGTAGTCGGACTTTTATATAGCTTAAAACAATCATGCTCTTCTATATCATTCCTCTCATCATTTTTTCTTTTCTTTTCTTCTTTTGCAGATAATAGAAGCGAACGAGAGAAAGGTGAGCAAAGTTCTCTTCAAACCAATCAGCAGCGAGTCGGCGGATTTGACCAACATGAAGGGCATGAAGCGATTGGTCTCCACCAAAGTCGTCAAACGCAAGAAACATTCTGAAGAGAGCGAAGATGAAAATGAAAATGACGATTCCGCCCTCGATGATGTTGAGCAGCCGAGTGCTGATGTCAGCGTTTCTACCCCTTAAGAGGTATTTGAAGTAAAAAAGTACAAGTATTATATATATATATATATATATATATATATATAGAGAGAGAGAGAGAGAGAGAGAGAGAGAGGAGGGAGGGAGAGAGAGAGAGAGAGAGATTGTGACTAATAATATTCGATCAATAATTACATATTTGGCTCCTTTTACAAAACAAAAAACAAGAAGAGAATAAAGAAACAAAAGAGGGGAGGCGTAAGTTCATGTATACACCCTTGCAAAAGTGGAAATACCATATATACAGTTGTAAACTATATATCGTTGGAAATATCATTTTATGCCCTCCATGTCCTAATATCTTCAAAAACTACCCCTCATTTCTCCCTTGTCTATATATAAAAATGAAAAAGCAATAATGAAGAAGAGCAATGTATGCATGATATTCATAATATCTGCTAGGGGCATATATGATATTTATCATATTTTTCTAGGGTTACTCATGATATTTCTCATTTTGCAGGGTTATACATGAAACTTTATCATTTTGACGTGCATCTCATTAGCTCAAAGATGGAGGGAAGTGTCGATGTCGGTTTCTTCCGAAATATTTTTGTAATTCAACCCAATTGAGAGATTTTTCGTGTTATTGTAAAGAAACTTGGTCTCAAAAAGAGGCTTTGAAGGGTAGACTAGCTCCGAGTTGAAGAAGCTCAGAAACCTTCTCTCTCTCATCTCCTTGGTTCTCTCCAACTCTCTAAACCTCTCTTGCAACAATGCTATTGTTGCTAACATTGCTTAGACAATAATTTCAATCTAGGGTTTTTGAGCTTTTGAGTTTTTGAGTTTCTTTTGAGTTTTTCTTTTTGTGTTGGTGTGTTAGTGTTGTGTGTGTGTGTGTTGTGATGGGTGTATTTATAAGGAGGTAAGGGAATGGCTTGTTGCGTTTGTCTTTCTTTGTCGTGCATTGTGCTTTGTTTAATTGATTATTTGATTTTAAATTCTTTTTGGTTATTTTTATCTATTATTTTTTGTGGGGTGGATCACATAGTCCAAGAAAGAAGAGGAAGGGTGGATTATGGTATGTGGACTTTAGCATTTGGTAGGTTTCTTTTAGGGAGAATATTATCATAGGTTAGATGATTGCCTTCTCTTTTGTGCTTGCCTCGTTCTTTTGAGATGATTGAGACCCTTTGTGCTTAAGTAGCAATAAGCAATTGTCGTTCTTAGATGTTTTATTGTCTTTAGAATGGGTTTTAAGTTATTTTGGTTACTAATGTTTGATAAAATATAAGTTACTTAACTTTATAGTTTGATCAAATTTATCACAACTTTCTATTATAAATACTAGCCGTTCACATCAGCTTTACGAAAATGGCGTATGGAGTAAATATAATACTAGCCGTTCACATCAACTTTAACTTAATCATTTGGATATTCATTTGAATCCAATAATGTATTTTAAGTTTTGTTCACGGTAAATTTCATAACATATCATTTAAATTTAAAATTTATGGTAGTGTATCTGTTTTTTTAACTTGATCAAATATATGGAACTTTTAGTTGCTCAAGAACAATAACAGAGTTTTTAATTTGTCTAAATTAGGTCACTTGGTTATTTTAACCATTACTTCTAAATGCAAGAAATTGATATCACCATTCCATGTTAGTTTTGCTTGTACAAAATACATAAAAATGAGAATTTAGATCTTATGTGGGGCAGCAATTGAAAGTCAATATCCTCTTAAATTGATATTTATAGGCAAATGCATAATATTTTAAAATATGTCATTTAAAAAATAAAGATTTTGTAATATGAAAAAACTCACATTTTGAAAAAGTGAAAATATTAATTCATATATTTTATGTAGATTTTTCGTTTTATTCCCCATAAAATGAGCTGAATTTTTCACTCTAGTATAAGAGCAACCTCAACATTACTGACTATTTCGATAGTAAGTATTTTGATCCAAAAATTAAAAAGAGTGCACAAATTGAAGCACTTTATAAAGACCAAAAGATGTTAAATATACGACTTCTCAAATATTCATATAAGTTGGGGGTTCTTGAAAAAAATTCCTTCAAGAAAAATATTCTCACATAATGGCTTGATTAAATTAATATAGGATGATGGGTTTCTAACTTTCTATTCCTGCCCTAACAGTACTATTTGCATTGGGGAAACAAAAAGGAGGTATAATCCGAATTATTCCTGGGTTTTGTGCTGTCTCTCCCTACTGAAATAAAATAAAATTAAAACAATAACAAGACATCTAGATATCGATGGTCCAAGCATGTCATAATAAGTTTGTCATTAAGTAAATGGATGGGAATGGCATGCTGGTCTTTGTTTGGATAGAATGGAATTTTTGAGTTCTTTTTTGCTTTTTTTCTTTTGCTTGTGCAATATTGCATAAAGTAACTTTTTTCACCCCCACTTACTTTGAATGAGGGTGGTTTTGGCCTATATCACCTGCATCTATGTGATTAGAATCATTTTTTTTTTTTTTCTGAAGAAGCAGAATCATTAGATTATTCTTTTTTTCTTTTCCTTTTTTTGAAAAGACCATTTATCAATATGGGTATATATATAATATTTACACTGCACAATATAATGTTTCTACTATATATATATATATATATATATATATAGTAGAAACATTTATATAGTTTATAGCACTACTCGTAATATTTTTATAGTAGTTATATAAGTTTTGAAGTTTGTAATGTTTTATTTTAGGATTATTATACCGGTTTATTACACCTATATTCTATTTTACTCTGTCTACATGGGTATATCTAATATTTACAATACACAATATGTTGTTTCTACTGCATATATTGTTTTATAATACATTTATATAATTTATAGCACTACTCATAATGTTTTGTAGTAGTTAAATAAGCTTTGACATTTGTAATGTTTTATTTTATGATTATATACCGGTTTGTTACACCTATATGCTATTTTTCTCTGTTTATATATGTTATTTCTTACAACTATATACTATTTTATTATATATGTATTCTAGTTTATGATTTTAAGTTGAACAATAAAATTTATATAAAATAGTATATATTCTAGTGAATATCTGGATTTTATAGATAGCGATTTTTTCCCTCTGAACTCAAAAAAAAAAAAAAAAAAAACATATTTGTCACCATACTCATCCCTTTCATTTATATTTTTTTCCATTACTTACCACATAATTTTTTGTTTATGTGAAGGAATACATGTTATATTGTATTTTTGTTTTTTAGTTTTTAGATGTTACCTTTTAAATTTATCTTTTTTGTGTATATAGACAGAATAACAAATTAGAATGTTGCAATGTTTTTAAGGGGGCTAATAAGTAATAATAATATGTATGAAGTAATAAAGGATATTTAATATGTCAAAATTGTACATTGATTAAATTACGATTCTAATATCAAAAAAGTTAAATTACAATAATAGTACAAAGATTAATGATGTATCTCACAAAATATAGTACAAAAAATAGAGTGAAATAGAAGCGGCTCGATGCCTGGGCGTGCTCTACTTCTTATTCCCCTGGTCTCGAATCTACCTGTCTTCACCATTCTCAACATATTATCTCTACATCTCAACTCATGAATAATGATGGGTGTAATAATTTAATTAATATCATCTTGTTTAATTAAACCTTTAATTTAAACATATTTAATATTGCCAATAACTAGAAGCCAAATTCTAATATAATTATACCTTCAATTTAATATTGCCAATAACTTGGAGTCCAAATTCTTGTAGTACATGTACATGTCATATTAAGAGAAACCAGAGCATGCATGCAAGGAAGGAATGTCTGTGGATTCCCAGGTAGAGGGCTTAACTAGTTTTCTAAGTATATTTTGACCAGACAAAACTCGGGACAAGAGATTATACATCCCCTAGTGCATGTCATGCTACTTATCAGAGTTTTTCTCTATATATAATTTTAATAGATAAGATATTATATGTTATATCTTGTTTTGTTATATGTGTTTGTTATTGATCTTCTGTTGTTTTATTACTTATATATATTTTTATTATATTCTTGGATACTGTTTCATTTCGATTATATATACTGTTCTATGACAATATTGTTATATTTTGTTTTTGCTATATTTTGAAATGAAATAGAGAAACGGAGGAGACGATTAATCTTATCTTAAGTATTTAAGAGATAATACATTAACTTAAGGAATCTGATAAAATACGAGGGCTTAGAATACGCCGGCTGACGTCAGCCGGTCTTAATCATGTCTTAATTACGACGGCGGTTGTCATTATCATTCCTTAATCATCTTTCTTCGTCGTGCAGCACTCCCATCACACCAATAACAATATATATATATATATATATATATATATATATATATATATATATATATATATATATATATATATATATATATATATATATATATATATATATATATATATATATATATATATATAAGAATGTATAAATTAGCCAATAACATTATATAGCCGTCATGCTATAGAAGAAAAGAGCGGCGGGAAGAAAAGATAGGAGGCGCTGGCGGAAGTGCTGCACGACGGCGTGATTTTTCCGTCATGTTAACACATTTTCCTCAACTTAAATAGTTAAATAAATGGAAATCTCATGATGTAATAGGTATTGATTTTGTTTTTCAGTGTGTTAAATCAGTGGCTTTTTTTGGTAATCAATTTAGGGGCCGTTTGGATGGCCATATCAGAATTTACTAGAGAAGTTGTATTATCTGCAGCTGAATTTTCTACAATTATACTTACAGTTTTAGTGTTTGGATGGAAGAAGTTGAAACTACTGCAGTTACAGTTTGTTGTTTGAATTGATGTAATTAATATATGTAATTTTTTGATATTATTTAGTTAACAAAATCAAATATCATATAAAATATTTTTTTTTTCCTATAATTATATTTTTATGTCATTTAAATAAATAAATAAATTATTTTTTCAAAATAAAATCTCGTAAAATATCATATTTTTGGCAGCATAAACTATATATCTTAGAAATAAATTAAGCCTAAAATACCATATCCAATTTAACAATTGACTTAACAACCTTCTTTTTTATCTTGCATTTTCTCTCTCTCTCTCTCTTCCGTAAGTCGGAAACTCGTAGTCTTAAGAGAATGTCAAGTTACCACACGTTGATGCATGCGGAATCTCAAACTTCCGTACTTTTCAATTATCCTAATTACCATTGGCCAAACAGTGCAATCCAGTGTTTGTAAACGATACAAAGAGATTTCAATTATCCTAATTACTATTAGCCAAATAGTGTAATTCAGTGTTTGTAAACGATACAAAGGGTTGCATTTTAACGCAATCCCATCAGTTGTAAAAAGTCTCTATTAATGAAAAAAGGGGGTCATGGATATCCGTTAATGTAAAAAGTCTCTATTAAAAAAAGAATTTTTTTTTTTAAAAACCTCTGAACTTTTCTGAATATTATCAAAATTCTCTATCTTTTTCGTTTCCTTCAATAAAAACTCTATCTTTTAGGCTTCTTCAAAAACTCACTAACCTTTTTGAATAGTATCAAAAAATCTCTCCCCTTTAGTTATATATTTAGAAATGATCATTTTACCCCCTATTTTATTATAACTATATTTTTATATTTTTATGAAGAGTTATATTACCAATATTCCAAATTATAGTGAATTATTTTTATAAATATCAACAAAAAAATAAATCGAAATATTTTTTCAATATATTTTAGCTATATATTTTTTTGATGGGATATATTTTTGCCATCCTTGTCTTTAGTCGCCTTTGGTTTCATTAGGGTTTTACTCTTTTCTCTACAATATCTTAATCAAATGATTTTTCTTGTAACTATTATCTGTTTAAAAGTTAATCAAATGATTTTGTTTGTAATCATTATCTGTTTACAAGTTAATAAGTTAATATTTGTAGTTTGTTTAAATGCCGTAGTGCACTTGTTCTTGCATGTTATACTTAACATGTGAGTTATGGTTATGTACTTTAACAATTTAGTGCTAGTTATTTAGTTTATTTAATATTTCTTCGATTTGAGTTATTTTATCCGTCAAAAATGATATGATCAGTTGTATAACTGAAATTTTCCATTTGGATGATCAGTCAGGCCCAAAGTTTCGGCTAAACCAGCATCATGATTTGATTATATCTTCGATTGGAGTTAATTTCTTCAATTAAATGAGTGTAATTTGGGTGAAAGAGAGGAATAAGTCACGAGGTCTGAACGAAATGAAACTCAACCATCCCATCCGCTCCGATCAATTCTAAGAACACAAAAATCAGTTACAAACATAATCCCGAAATTAAAATATATATGGAAAGATTACCATCCTTATTTTCACTATTTCATTCATTATATAATTCTTCAGTATTAGATTTGTGACTGGTTTGCCGGTTTTTAGCATTTTTGGTTTTTTTAATCCATCAAAAAAACTGTAAATTTAGGGTTCGTTTGCCATCGTTTCTATTTTTCTGTTTTTTGTTTTTTAAAAACAGAAAACAATTTTCTATTGCTTTGTTTATGTTTCTGAAAGACGTTTTTTTTTTATATTTTTTTGTCTTCACACTTCACATATGCCATTACAGTACATTAACAACATAGAACACAATATTCATGGACAAATTATGAAATTGATACAAAAAAAAATGTGTTGGTTACTATTCTAAAATTAACCAAATAAATAATTTAAAATAAATCATAAAATTATGATAAAATAAGACAAGCCTGGTGTGTAGCCATGCGATCGAGCCGCGACTGCCCTAAAGACAGAATGACGCCCTCTTGTGCAGAGTTAACCGTTTATCCGTCTCCAAGGTTCTACATCACGAGGAAGTCTCGTATCCACTCCGGTAACACAGTCACGGAGTGGGCCTTCATTTCGAAGAGAAATAAAGTCGTGCACCATGATCTTTCAAACCAAGTATATATTGTGTATTTGGAAGAATGTATTTTTTGGAGGAAGAAGAAGAAGAAGAATGATTGTTGTATTTTATTTGTTGTATTGTTGTTGTATTTAGAAATGAGTGAAACTCCTTTTATAATGAGAGAGAGGGAGAGACTTGGTCAACGAATTTAATACCATTCCAAACTCCTCATTTAATGGCCATTAAAATATCAATAAAAATACAACAATAAGTTTTAAAATTTACTTATAATATTTATATAATAAATAATATACAACATTCCCCCTCAAATTTTAAAAACTTAATATTTAAGTATTTCTTCCAAATACTTGGTATCTACTATGCATAAGTATGAGTGGACGTAGCTTTTAAACTCTTATGTAGTGATGGATATATACGATCGAGATTTACAAGGTAAACATACGTTTTTGAACCAGAAATCTTTTACTGATTTTCTATACTCACACACATAGTAGGAAAAATCTTCTAGGTGCTTTAGCGGGTGTGCGCTATTTATGGTCATGCGCTAACCTTGATTTTCATGAGAATACTTTAGGATTTCGCCCGTATCCTTAGTCGCGGCCCACGACGATTCTCACTTAGGTAATTCCTTAAAGAGTATACGGTGTGGAAATATACCCCGCTAATATTACTTTTATTAAGTAATTTATTTAATTTATTAATTTCAATATTTGAAAATTAAATCTCGGAATTATTGAGAACAAAAGTTCATCCTAACCATCACCTTAAAGCACTTCACCATAGGGATGAGCACAGACAAGTCAATGTCTAAATTAGTGCTTCAAAATGCTACATCAGCAGTTTCGTTTAACCTTTGAACCATTTATCCCGTCCAGCAAGCCACAATGGTAGGGGCCCCACCGGTGGTGACAACTATATGGGCTAAACGCTCTATCCCCCTCGATGAACTAGATCATAAAAGATCTTTTATTTAATTATCGAATAATTTAATTTCCGATTTTATGAAATTAAGTGATATCACTTTTCCGCAGTTTTATAATGAATTTTATGTGCCAAATTATTTTAGCTAGCATTTATATTTTATTGATTGATCAGATCAATAATATTCTTCTCAACAAAAATTCATCAAAATTGATGATAATAATTTAGGCACAGTAGGAATACTCAAAGTAAATTCCTAAGCCAATTTTAGGCAAAATAATTTCATACTGAAATTATATGAGATTGACCAATATTTGTTTTTTTGCTTGTCAATATTTATTGACAAAAAATCTTAACATCATTAATATATAAAAGATGTTCAAAAGTTAGAATCATAAATATCCATATTGGATAAAAAATAGTTATTTAAATTTAAATTCATACGAAGAGATAATTTCATCAAACTTCATAGATTTATACATTGGACCACAAAGTTTTTGATGGAGTCCAAATTTATATGAAGAGATAATTAATTCATTTGTTATAAATTGGACCACAAAATAATTTGTGAAATTCAAATTTATATGAAGAGATAATTTAATCAAACTTCATATATTATTTATTTATTTTGCTTGTATCGAGAAATATAAAAACTTAACAAGTTAGAAAACAATGTGCATTTTTTTTTAAATAAAAAATTTGTATTATTCTATAAATTATTATATTGGTCAATTTTAAAAGTTTTATAAATATAGGATAAAATTAATTTATCTAATTATAGATACATGGCAAACATAATTTATTTAAAAATAAAATATGGCTAAAATATTATAAGCCACTCATGTGCTATAGCAATTAATATTTATAAATTAATAAATTAACAGTACTGTATGGCCAATATAAGGCAACAAGTTGCATGATATTTATTTATGAATTGAATATAATATTATTTATCATACAAATAAATTTGTATTAAGTAAATAGATTAAGATTTTTTTTTATTTCATCCAAAATAATTTGAAAACTATTTGCCTTGTTTTTATCCTACTTAAAGTAGTCGGTAATACCAAACTTATTATATTTCACATATGCCAGAATAGGCCAAACGGGAGAGTCTTCAATGGTGACTCATATTTTCTTAATAAATCCCATTTAAATATTACAATCTAATTTGATTGAAATATATAATTAATATGTACTAAAGATGTTCCAATAATTAGGAAGAATCACAAACTATTAGTAAAATTCTTTGAATAAATGCATTTGCAAAAACCTCTATTTTAAATAAATATGAAGAGATAATCTTTCTTATTATTATTATCAAACTTCATATTAATTATATAGGCTACAATTTTAATTTAATGAGGTCGATGTAATTAACAGTCAGTGAATTGACCATTCAACCTTATTTATATTCATTTTAACCTCAACAACTATAACTCTTTAAAATATGTTGGTAATTTGAGATTATTAACTCAAATAATATTTACATGTCTCATGCAACTTATGGTAGTAATGTAACGGAATATGATCTCATGGCATTAAATTTTCACGTTTTAGAATATCATTAAATTTGAGAAAATAACAATTATAATGATCATTGTTACGTAACAAATGTAATGACTGGAATTCATTTTCTTTAAACAACAGATAAAACCTTATAAAATAAAAGGTTTTATATATGCATATATATATTAACCAATGAAGATAGAATTTATAAGCCTTTTGCTTCGGTTTCTTTAGGAGCATTGGTAGAAATAAAAGATGGGTAGATAGCCAATTTGTTGATGCTCTTTAGTATAATAAACCGAAATAATTTATATAATGAACTATATATATATATAAGGCTATTACTCAATAATGATTCAGTTACACTTTAATATAAATATTATTTTGTTAACTAGAATATGGTGCATAATTGAGTAAATAGATTATACAATCAATTGATCACCATATTAATAAGCTTGAGGATAAGTTCACGAGAATAAATATTCAAACATGAATTTGACATATCAAAATCTGTATAATGCCAAACTTAACTTTACTTGCTCATTTGTTTAATTTAATGTTAACATACTTTTCCTTTATGCATTAATATACATATTTAGCTTTTCTCACACTTGTTCATGAGATAAAATTTGCATAATCATTAGGCAAACTTAAGATAATCATTGATCTTGAAATAACAAGATCAATTAAATCAGAAATACTGATTGATACTTTATGCATCTAAGGTTTGATGCAAAATTGCAAAACAAACTTATGATAATTTACGGAACTAATGAATCTTCAAGTATAATGAAATAAGGGGAGAATTTATTAAGCAATTTCGGTTTTGTTTAGTAAATACGGTAATTGAGAGATAGAGAAACCGATAGTTTTATCACATTTCGGTTTTGATATTTGGCGATGAAAGAGTCATAAGAGAAAAATATAGCAGTTAAGGAATCAATAATTATTCCCCTTTTTTTTTAATCTCTCAACATTTTAGTTAAAAAAATTAGAATAAGATTAAATGACCAACATAAATAGTCTAATAAAAATAAATAAAATATGGCCCTATTAGTAATATAATTATGATTTGGAATTAATTTATTATGTAGTAAAATTAGGAGTCATAATAAACATCTCCTTTTTGTAATGAGCAATAATAAACTCAAATTATATATATATATATATATATATATATATATATATATATATATATATATATATAATTGCAGATGCAATTAGCCAATATTAAGGCAATATTTTGCACAACAATTTTATGAGAGCACACATAATTTACAGCCAATTAATATATTTTGTAACTAATTTTATTCTCTCTATATATCAAGAGTTTTATTTGAGAACTATCCCTGTCAAATATCATGAGAATAAAGCATTCAAACATGATATGACATAGCATGGTAGCTTCATGTCAAAGTTACTCTCGAATATAATTTTTTTTATTTTATTAGCATGAAATTTATAATATGCATGTTTGGCCTTAAGTAGAGGGGTTCTATACGGGTCATTAATGAGATGTAATCTCTATATTAATTGCCCACTAATCTTCCTTATTTTCCTTTAATTACTTTTTATGACCTTTTCGTGAACTTGTAAAAGGACCAAATAAATTAATTTGTATTTTCACGGCCATATTTTTATGTCCATTTCTTTTCAAGAAAATTTAGAGATTCAATATTTACAGGTAATGATTGCCTGATACACAATTGTGTACTCACTAATTTACAGAAGTGGAGAAATGGAGAAATTTTCACAGATCGTGAACTTAAACTCCACAATCAAATCACCACTTAAAAGAATACAAACCAAATTAATCAAAATTCAAAACTAGGTAAAATATTAGTATAATTGGTTTAATTGCATATATGACAAATAAATAAATTGGTTGTTGGTCTCATTCTGTCTTTAGATTGTTGGTTACTATTCTAAAATTAACCAAATAAATAATTTAAAATAAATCATAAAATTATGATAAAATAAGACAAGTCTGGTGTGTAGCCGTGCGATCAAGCCGCGACTGCCCTAAAGACATAATGATGTCCTCTTGTGCAGAGTTAACCGTTTATCCGTCTCCGAGGTTCTACACCACGAGGAAGTCTCGTATCCACTCCGGTAGTACAGTCACGGAGTGGGCCTTCATTTCGAAGAGAAATAAAGTCGTGCACCATGATCTTTCAAACCAAGTATATATTGTGTATTTGGAAGAATGTATTTTTTGGAGGAGGAAGAAGAATGATTGTTGTATTGTATTTGTTGTATTGTTGTTATATTTAGAAATGAGTGAAACTCCTTTTATAATGAGGGAGAGGGAAAGACTTGATCAACGAATTTAATACCATTCCAAACTCCCCATTTAATGGCCATTAAAATATCAATAAAAATACAACAATAATTTTAAAATTTACTTATAATATTTATATAATAAATAATATAAAACAAAATGCTCTTGCAAAAAATAAATATATACAAGTACTTAATATTTGTGGTTGTAAAACATGTTTGTTCCGTAAATTGTGTGACAGTCAGTCTCGAAATTCATTTCATACACTTGAATTTGTATTAACCACCCTTTTTTTTTAACAGAAAACATCTTTGTTCCATATCTTGTGACACTGTAATTATACTACTAATATAATAGAAACATAAGCATACATGAATTATTGGATAAATGATGTTATTATAATTCTAATGCATTCATCACATAATTTGAAAGACACATGCACTGGAACCACGTTGCAAATCAACAATAATCAAACAAAAATCATAAAAAACAATGATAAAAAAATCTATGAAGGACAAAAAAATGTAAATAATTTCCTTGATTTACTATCCTTAGCTGTGTGAAGCAAATATGGTAGGACTAATTAGCTGCGCATTGTGAGAAAATAAAAACAGGAAAGTGGAAACATGTAGCGTTTTAAGAAACTCGTTCTTTTTTGGTGACTGGATGAAAAAAAATGAAAACAAGCATATTTAGTCAAATACGCTTTGATTTTTTTCAAGCTAAAAAAACAAAAAACAGGAAACAAAATCAATACCAAACAGGCCTTAGGTTTCATTTAATGAGGCGGCCCTTGTTCTTTCCATAATAAGACATATGTAGTAATTAAGTAATGAGACACTTTTTGCTCTGTGTATGGAAAGTTGCCCACATACATCTGATTTCCTTATGAGATACAGTTTCCATATATTTAAATGCACCAATTTCAAGTCTTCTGAGCAATCCAAACTTAAGACCATAAAATCAAAAGAAACGAGAGTAAATTCAAGATTTTCTAAATGGCACCTTCTCCTCCATGGTCCAATCTTCCGGTCGACATATTGATCGACATTTTCAATCCATTGGAAATAGGAGATCGAATCCGCGTCTCTGCAGTTTGCACATCGTTTGAGATGGCCATCTCTCTTTGCCCCATGCCCAGGCCCCTCCCTCCGTGGATCAAGCTCGACCCGCCATCCAATGGCTTGAATAATGAAAATGATGAAAGTTTCGGTCATTACTATAATATTTGCGATAAGAAGGTTCAAAAAATCCCGCAAAAGATGTTGTTTTATTCGTGGCAGATTATCGGTTCGTCGCACGGTTGGCTTGTTGAAGCTGACGAGATGTCGAATTTACACCTGATCAATCCAATTACCAATGCACATATTCCTCTTCCACCAATTACTACAATGGAAGGTGTTACTCCGATATTTGATGATGAGGGGAACATGGTGCAATACAGGATAGATGAATTTGGGGATGTTGAAATACAGGATTTGCACAATCAGTTTTCAAATGTAGTTTTATCGAAAGATCCGAATGATGGAGATTATATCGTGATGCTGGTTCATACACGGAAAGAACAAGGTTTTGAGTTTAACACAGTTGCTAAAACTTTAATTACAAAGGCAGGTGAGAGAAATTGGAGTTTACTGGATAATATAAATTGTTATCATGATTTTTCATTTCGAGAGGGGGTGTTTTACGGGGTGACAGAACTCGGTGGGGTTCATGCGTTCGATTTTAGAGGAAAACTGACCGGAAAGATCATTGTTGACGAACCATGTATGGATGATGAAGAATATTTTGATTCAGATAAAGATGTTAATTCCGAATTACTAGAATCTGTCCTAACCCCCAAGTATATACTAATGGCGCCATGGGGTGATGTTCTTCTGATCTTGAGAAAATTGGATAGTTGTGACGAGACGGTCGAAATTGATGTGCATAAGATCAATCTTTCAAGCGGAATGGTGGTAGAGCTTGAAAGTATCGGTGAATATTCATTGTTTGTTGGGGTTGATTCAGGTTGCTTTTATGCAAAAAATTCTTCAAATGTGCGATCAAATTCTATTTATTTCTTGGAGAATAATAGTGTGGGAGTGTACGACTTAGCGAAGAGGAGTTTGCAGTATGAGTCGTTCTTTGGTTTGTTTGGCAGAAAAGTTCCATCTGTTTGGATGAGTCAGAAACAAAATTGATGAATTGTTGGGGATTTGAGAATTTTAATGATTAAATGATTTTTCTTGTAATTGTTATCTGTTCGGAAGTTAAAAATGAGTTTGCTTCTAATTATTCTTTGTTTAAAAGTTATTTATAGTTCGTTTAAATGTTGTATTGTTCTTGTTCTTATCTTGCATGTTTTGCTTAATATATGTTATATAGATTTAACTTTTAACCAATTTAGTGTCAAGTTATTAGCATAACAAATAACATATAACATAATTATTACTACTCTTTAACTTGCCAGAAGTAAATAAACAAAAGCAAAATATGGCATGCAGGCCACTAGAAATAAAAACAAGGCATACAATCTCCACCGAATAAATGGAGCACAAAATTATATAATTTTCAGATTACTTCAAAAAATCTACCAAATCATTCAAAAAAAAATGGATGATATAGCTAAAATTGCTTCGTTGAGGGCTATTTAAAGCAATTTCTCTCTAATACCAATTTAACCTTATTAATTAGGGATATCCTTGAATCATACCAAATGTACTCTCCTTAATAATTAAATACATATTAACCAAATTAGAAAAAAATAAATACGATATATTCCATGTCTAAAATTCAATGTTAACATATTAAAATACAACATATAGTATTATTAATATAAATACAACACATAATAAAAAAATATTTTATAATAATAAATTATATGTTATATTAACTTTTTTATATTATTTAATATTAATATAATATAAATTTAATTTTTAATTATAAATATATACTAATTTATTTTAATATTAATATATAATTAACTAAATATTTTCAATTTTGATCATATTACAATAAAAAAGCATTTTGGTCATTATAATATATATATGATACAATATAATAATTATTTTACTATATCTTGTATTTATATATTAAATGTTGTATTTATATATTAAATATATTTTATGTTGTATTTATATATTAAATATATTAAACGTTAGAATTGAATTATAGATAATATATATCAAATTTATTTGTTTCTAATTTTGGTAGAGAGAGATTTAGTTATTAGGGAGCACAAATTTGAAAGGATGTCTATAATTAATAAGGGGTAAAATCGACATTGGAGATAAAAATTTCGAATTACTCTCGACGAAGCAAATTTAGCCCTCGAAATAGCATTACCCAAAAAAATCTACCAAATATCACATGGGCTGAAACAACCCATTATCCAAAATAAAAGAAAAAGCCCAAATTATGGAAAATATTTGTTGAGTTATTTGATTTATTATTTTTCAATATTTCAACATATTGTTTTTCAATATATATATATATATATTATATTGATTCATGTTATTTTTATTTTATATAATTTTTATTCTATGTATTACTTATACACAAATCACATATCCAGTTTGACAAGGTCAATGTAAAGAAGATTGCTCTCCAGTGGACTAGTTTGTCAAGTCGCCTCCAGTTCCGACTGATTTGACTGCCTCTTCCTTTTACTCGTTTTTTTTTTTTCATATGACTTATTCATACATGCCCCTATAATATTAAAGTGTTCAAGAAAAATAGCATTCTGAAATTTGATATGTCCCTCCATAAGACATAGAAATGTTAATTCAATCAGGATATGTAGGATATTTTTATATGCAAATTGGAAAAATAGCATTTTGAAATTTGATGGGTACCCCATAAAACATAGAAATGTTAATGAAGTAAGGATAATTAGGATATTTTCGTATGCAAAATTGGATAACACATGTGTGAATGTAATTTCTTATTTTTGATTATCCACAATCAGTGTTGTAATTTTGTAATAATGTCAGATTTTGTGGAATAATATTGTTAAATACTTTTACTAAAAGAAACTGAATTTTCTCATAAACAGATATTCATTCTGCTCAACCTTATTTACATCATCCCATTTACATAACCCCTCTTCAAATTAAAAAAAAAAAACTCACAAGCATAAATCTAAACAATTATCGAATCGAATACCACCCACCATTTTTCCCTCCAAAAATTCCACTCATACTACCTAGACCGAGCGGACTACTAATATTCTATCTCATCACAAAAAAACAACGAAAAAACAAAACCATTGTCACAAAGACAATCCATGCCTAGAGAGAGGACCATCCATGTCTAGAGAGAGGAAGAAAGAGACAACAATCCAAGTCTAGATAGAGCGAGAGACAAGAGAGCGACATTCATGTCTTTTTTTTAGGGAGAACTACACGCGATTGCTTCATTTTTTTATTTATTTTTAATGACATACATGTCTAGAGAGAGAGAGAGAGAGAGAGAGAGAGACCAATATGCCTATAGAGAGAGGGGTCAATTTCAAGGGGGAACAGGAGGCTCCTTTCTGATGTGGGGCCCGGGTCTCGGGGAGGTGGAATAGATCTGGGTCTGGTTCGGGCTCCTCGGAAGGAAAAACGGAGGCGAGCGAGGAGGCGGCGGGTACAACTCCGGGCTCGATCGAGGCAGCCCTGCTTGGGACGACGACGACGACATGATCGGCGTGCAAGATGCCGAGTACGAGTGATTCGCTCTCCTGTTAAAACATAAATTAATAAAGAAATTAATAATTTTTTTTTTTTGAGGGAGAATTACAAGCGATCGCTTTATTTTTATTCTCTTTTAAATCAATCCTGCTAGACGCGGGATTCCAACCCTTCATCTATGAAAAAGTGGGGATAATACATTACCACTAGACTATGCTAGTGGTAGTAAATTAATGAATAAATTAATAATTAATTATGCAATTAGAGTGAATGAATGAATTAAGTAAAAAAAGATGAATGAAAAAATAGTTTGTTGTTAGTACCCAGGAGAGGAGGAGGTTTTCTTTCGGATGGCGGGGTCGCTTTTCGACGGCTTGCTCTTCTCCTTTTTCCTTTGAGCCGCGTCCTACGCACATTTTATCAAATCAACAAATATATCAGAAATGAAATTCCATATAAAATGAGAAATAAAAAGCCTAAATTTGATTTTGAAACTCAGTACAATATCACGAAAGCGCATCATGCCGAAATATAACAAGCTTAACTAACTATTTTTTTTTTCCAATTTCGGCAATAATGCAGGTTTTCTTTTGCAAATTCCCTAAAAAACAAGTACGAAACTGTGAACTCACTTGGTGTTTATTTTTCAAATAAAAGCAGAAATGTCAACACAAAATGAGAAATAACAAGACTAAATTTTGTTTTTGGTACTATATCAAAAAAAAAGTCCCCTGCATTATCCCGAAACAACAACCCTAACCAACCAACCATATGTTTTTTTTTTTTGCAATTTCCAATAATACCTAGCCTCTTTTGCAATTTTGTTGCAAAATATAAAAAATGTAATAAACTTTGTCGTCACTCACGTGGAGTTTGATTCCGGCGAAGGCCTGAATCGAGCCGTGAATACTGTAATGAGTCGAGTTCCTAATAAAAGGGTGCTCCAAAAGCGTGCCGGCCGTCGGCCGCTCGGCTGGGTTCCGTCTGAAGCACCGTTTTAAAAAGTCCTTGCCTTCCGATGATAAACTCGTCGGGATAGGCGGGTCGTTATGCAGCACTTTGAACATCGCCGCCGCCTGTCATGTTAAAATGAGAAATTGTGTTGAATTGAGTAGCCAGTCATCTTTTTATCTTTTTTTTTGTTCTTTTTTGCTTAGGTGGATGTAGGACATAGAAAGTGAGGCTGAATACTTAATTAAGTATTTGAGTTTGGTATTGAGGACTTATTAGTCACTGGATGTTGCTTTATGATTCGTGCTTTGCATGATAAGCACATATTTTAGTAGATATAACTTTGAGATAGCAAATCTAGTGGCTAAAAACCCTAACTATCAAAAGGCAGAATGTACTTAATTAAGTATTTTAGCTTCACCCGGACAATGACCGACTCCGACTGCTTTATCAAAAAAAGAAAGATTAAGACAGAAGTATTTGTAAGTATGAAAAATGACAGAAATACCCCTTCGAGGCCGGCCCAAGGATGTTTGCCTGTAAACATTTCGATTATTGTACAGCCCAGGCTCCAGATATCCACCGCCATGTCATACCCTGTCTCCTTGTTCATCGTCGCCTGCACCACCTGCTTGGTTTAATAAATTTATACATTAGTTGATATATGATCAGATTTTCTAACTGATTGTGAAGTTACTGCGAAATGAATGGATGAGAGTTAGTTACCTCAGGCGCCATCCAGTATGGGGTTCCCTTCAATGAAAGATTCGGAGCCAGTCCGCTTAACTGAAATAATAAATAATTATTGAATAAAATTCAGAATTTTCTTTCATTTTTTATTTTATATTTTTCAGATTTGAGGAGTGAAATATAACAACATATAATAGTCTAAGAATATAAAATAGAATATTAAAGGACTCACATGTTTTGCCATCCCAAAATCAGCGAGTTTAACTACCCCTTTCGCATCCACAAGCAAATTAGCCCCTTTTATATCCCTACAAACAAACAAACAAACGAAATCAACTCATCATTCAAAACACAATTATCAACAATTGAGGGGCTTTTAAGCAATTCCCCAAACAACAAAATGACTACTCCTCCAGACTTATTTGGAAAATAAACAAAGTCAAAATATGCCTAGAAATATCACATTCTTCCAGATTTTCATTGTTTCTTTTTATCAAAACGTGCCCCCTTTTTATACTTTTATTATTTCTCGGTTAAATTTATTTTCCTCAAAATCAACTCATAAAAATGCAATTATCAACAACTGAGGGGCTTTTACACAAATTCCGCAAATTATCTATGCATGGTTTTCATGCTGTGAAGGTACACTAAACCGTTGAGTATATGTCGCATGAAATCACTCATCCCGATTTATTTTGAAAACCGATACAAAATTCAAAATACGCCTACGAATACCACATTCTTCCAGATTTTTATTGTTACATTTCCCCCCTTTTATACTTTTATTATTCCTCGGTTAAATTTAATCTCGTGAAAATAACGCGACCAAAACATAATTACCAACAGGATAAAAATGCAATCATCAACAATTGAGGGTCGTTTATGCAACTAACTATTCCTCAGTTATATTCAATTTCGTCAAAAACAATATGACTAAACTAGAAAACAATTATCAAGTAAAATCTTCTCAAAATAATTAGTGACCTGTGCATGATTTTCATGCTGTGAAGGTAGGCGAGGCCGTTGAGTATGTGTCTGGTGAAATTTCTGACGACGGATTCGGTCATGGCGCCGCAATGCTGCCGCACATACTTGTTTATCGACCCAGGGTGCACGTACTCCAAATATATGTAAAACCGGTCCCCAATCTTGACAACACAAATTAAATAAAAAAAAATCACAAAAAGAAATCGAATGAATAGAGAAAATATATGCGAAAAGAGGGGAAAGAGGGGAAAGATAGCATGACCGACAGAAATGAATAAATAGGGTAAAATATATGCAATACCTATCTTCAATCTTCACAACACAAATTAAATTAAAAAAATATCACAAAAATAAATAGAATGAATAGAGAAATTATATGGGAAAAGAGAGGAAAGATAGTATGAGTATGACGGACTGAAATGAATAAATAGGGTGAAATATATGCGATACCTATCTCCAATCTTCGCAACCAAAAAAATGTAAAACAAAACATGCGACTAGGTTACCTCACATATGTGCTTACTCGTGTGTAAATAGAACATGGGTAATATGACGATTTTTTTTTTTTTGAAAATTTTGAGATTTTGTAGGGTATATGTGAGATTTCTAATTTTGTAGGGGTTATATGTGATATTATGAGATTTTGCAGGGGTACACATGAGAATTGTAAAAAAAAAAAAATTTTAATGACATAATAAGAGGAGGGAAAAGACTTACGATTTCACTTCCGTAGTATTGAACGATGTTTTCGTGCTTGAACTGGCTCAGAAATTCTATCTCCTGTAAAAGTACAAAACAAAGTTTAAACGAAGGGAAATCTAATTTACTTTTTATCACTTTTTTTATATATTTAATATTTATTTATTTCGAAATTATTACCTGTTCGATTTGTTTCAAACACTCGAGTGATTTGGAATCGCCCGGAACTATCGTCACTTCTTTCATTGCACACAACGCACCGGTATGCCTAATAAAATCATAATACAACAAATAAACCCACAAAAATATTAAATAAAGCAGTCACACCCTAATTAATTCAAAATCATGTAATATACCTGTTACTTCCTTCACAGACATTTCCAAAAGTTAAAACAACAAATAAACCCACAAAAATATCAAATAAAACACCCTAAGAATGAATTCAAAATCATATAATAATATGCCTGTTAGTCCCTTCGTACACATTTCCAAAAGAACAAATAAACCCACAAACAAAAACATCAAATAAAATAATAATAAACTCAAAACCATATCATATACCTGTTAGTTCCTTCATACACATTTCCAAAAGTTAGAACAACAAAAAACATCAAATAAAACACCCTAATAATAAACTCAAAACCATATAATATAACAACATACCTGTTAGTTCCTTCATACACATTTCCAAAAGTACCGCTGCCAATCAGACTCCCTTTCTTCCACTGCCCCTTGACCGCCTCCAGCTCCGCGCCCGGCGGCAATGGCAACGGGTGCACATTCACATTATTCAAATTGTAACCGATTTCACCAGAATGGATTTCAGGGGCGGACCAGACCTGCAAAAACGCGCCGGTTGGCGTGGCAGTGGCAGAGTTCGTAATTCCAGGGGTGAAACGGGGGCTGTTTGACGGGCTTGAGAAACTGCTTGTGGGCTCGCTTTTGTAGGGGAATTTTGAGTAGTGGGATTTTTTAGTGGGGTTTAGTTCTGGAGAGGATCTGTAGTAGTGGTAGGAATTGCGGTTGGTGAAGGGAGATAAGAGAGATTCTCGGTTTGTGGGGGTTCTGGGAGTTGTTGGGCTCGCGGGATTTTGTGGTCTGCTGCAGGAAAGTTTAGGAAATGGAAAAAGGAGAGTGAGTTGAATGTTGAGGCAAAGAAGTTGAATAAATAGAAAAGTTGATGCTTGTAAATCTTTCACAAAACTTGTAGTGGTAGGAATTTTCGGTTACTGAATATTTTCAGCACTTTTCACATAACTGAGTGTTATGATTTTCGGCTGCATTTTGTTATTTTTGCTGCCGTTTTTAGTGTCTGGTCACAATTTTGCATAATCTTTACATAATATTCTGAAAATTGGAGCAATTGCTGAGTTGTTTCGGTACTTTTGATAAATTAAGGGTTAAAATTTTGGCTGCATTCTGTAATTTGAAGCTAATTTCAATAACCTGGTAACAATTTTGGATTAAAAGGGATCTTTACGAAGTAAGTGTAACACTGTGAAAAATGGAGGTGTTTTTTCGTAAAATCTGATCGGAGCCATGAAACTTGCGGAAAGAAAGAGTGCAAAAAAAAAAAAAAAAAAAAAAAAATCTCGCGTGGGCTTGGGCCTTGTAATTTTTCATTTTATTTTAGGAAAAAAGCCTGCTTAATTTAGAGTTTTTATTTTCCTATGTAAATTCTGTATTTAGATAGAGATATAGCATATAAAAATTTACGATATATAAGAAAAATATAACTTGGCGTTTGGATGGGGGACTTGGAGCCCTCTCCAAATTTTCTCCCAAAAAAAAAAAAAACAGAGAGAGAGTGCAAAAAATTCAAGAAACACTCACATGGCGGACGGAGAAGAAGGAGAAGAAGAGCAACAACTACTATTCGCACCAATTGTCGGCGAGCTCAGCTGGAGAGTGGAAACAGACGGCCGAGATTCCAACAAGTCATCCTGAGGCAGCGGCAGCGGCTGAGGCCTCAATCCCGGTCTGCATTTCAGGCCGTAGGAGTCATTGCTAGTAGCTCCGAAATCCAATTTTCCTACCTCTAGATCGCTGAGATGCCTCAGCTTGCGGAGGCGGGTAAGGCGAGGGTTGGGCGGATCACGCCGGCGATCAGGCACCTTCCAGAAAGGCATCGTCGTTGTCTTGGTTGAGCCAGAAATCCGATAACATCTTACTACCCCCGTCTTCTGAACAAAGAGGGGACGATGGAGATCCAGCTTCAATCAGAAATGGAAGAAATCAGACATCGAACTCGCCATTGTTGTTCTTTTTCTTTCTTTCTTTTTACTTCATATTTTCTCTTCTTCTTCTTGTATTTGGTTATGGTTTCTTGGTTTTGATTTTGAGTTTGGTTTTGGCGGTTCGTGTGTTTGGCACTGTTAGTGAATAATTAATTGATTAATTCTTTCCTGATTTAACTGTATATAATACATGCCTATTTATAGTCTCTAATACCTATCTACATGCCAACTCAGCCAACAATATCAGATGTGTGTTGGCCAGCTCATCATTAGAGCATAACAAACTTTAACTCATTCTCTAATTACAACCCTAATTACAACTCAACAACTCAAGTACATACAATAAATGGAGCTCTCCATTTTGCTCACACTAACTTTGTACACAACAATCATGTTATGTCAACTAAACATGCACACCTCCTAATAGGCGCCACTCGGCCCCTGAAGTTGAACGGAATACTATATATTTAGTATTATATATTATTTAGATAATATTCTTAGTTTTTTTATTTTTATTAATTGATTTTAAAATTAAAATTGCATTTCTCATAAACATTCGTTATGCTATCATGTACACATGTACATACACACGCATACATATGCATATGTATATACATGAAAATATACATATGCACATACATATACACCTACATATATAGATACAAGATACATCTATACTAAAAAGTTCTTATATGGTGTCTAGAGATGGCAAAATCTGACCCGACCCGAAAAACCGTCCGACCCGAAACCCGAACGTTCCGAACGACCCAAAACACGAATGATCAGTAACCCGAAATGACCAGAATCCGAATGATCCGTCCGATCTAACCTGAAAAAAATAAGAATTTTATTATCTTAATGTCCAAATATCTCGAAATCGAGAATTTTATACTTTTTTCTAACATAAAAGGCCTAAATATACTAACCAAAATGACTCAAATTGTATGGAATTCATTTTTGGTTTGTTCTTATTTAAACTGGAAGATAAAGTATGAAATTGGACCCAAATTGTATGGAATTCATTTATTTTACTCATAATTCTTTGTTTTAGGAACTGAAATTTTTTGGAAAAAGGAATCAGTTATAAATTGTTATCAATTTCAATTTAGTTGATCTGTAGAACAAAACTAATTCTCGTAATTTGTTGATTTCATTCATAAAAAAAAATTGTTGATTTCAATAATTCAATATAACTAGAAGGGACCTCGCTCCGCTTCGATTAGCTTAATTTTAAGTTTTAAAGAAAAAAAATTGGAAAAAAAAAAGTACTTAAACAAAAATTGGTTACTAATGAAAAGAAAATGGGGAATTTAGGGTATATCCCTTCTAAAAATTGGAAAAAAAAAATATTATGAAGTTTTATTTCATTTTTTCAATATATTACTTAATACATGCAAAAAGAGTGGAGGTGTCCTTGTGTGAATAAATCAACGCTTTGCATGATTATATTGTATGCGAAGAACATGGACTACATATTCTTGATCTGGACTTGACTATATAAGATATGTTTAATAAACTATATGTTATGAGATATACTGTGATAATATGGTTATTATGAAGCCCTTTTTTAATTTAATGCATGCAAAAGCAGTTTAGGTAAAGCAAGATAAAAGAGAATCACCAATTAGTGCTTTCTTGACATAAAAGCATAATTCTATTAAAATAATATTCCATTTATGAAGATTTGAAAATGAAGTGGTGATAATGTGCATAATTCAAGTTGTCTTATTCATATAATCACAACACTTCAAAAGATAGATAATCCTCCAAACCCTTATATAAACCCCTCTCAAGCTTCACACTTCAAACCTCACAAACTAAATTAAATTTTATTTCACCCACAAAACAATGAGCACTATAATAATTCCCTCACCTCCTCCTGATCAAGAAGATGAAATCATCACAACTCATATCTACCTCAAACCCACAAAATCGAACAATTCTACAGCCAAAGAACGAGAATCACTAAAAAAGGAGGTGATATTGCGTAGAATTCAGCATAGGAAACGGGTCAATCAGGTCAAAAACGTAATTTATTCATTTCTCAAATCAATGCCGGAGTCACGAGAGAAGGACGGTGATGCTTTCTCTCCATGAAGCGTTTTGTTTCATTGATCATCTTTTCTTGTACTACGAGTCTACGATTCAATCCCTATTAAGATCTGTCAATATTATGATTTTTGTTTGATTTCTCTTTTCTTTCTTGTACAAGTGATACATTAAAAAAATGAAATTGATGATGACGGGTATTTTGGTAAAAAAAAAATTACTATGAAATATTAGCTTTAATCGTCATAAGGGTTTTAGATTGACTGAAAAAAAATCTAAAAAGAGGCTTTTCTAAAACATTCAAAAAAATTTGGGAGTGTTGAAGTACCCTTTAGTTTATAGAAGTGCTGTATTTTCTTTAATTTTGTTTTGGACTAGATTGGAACCTTTTAACTTGGAATTATGTAAAGAGACAAAAATAACATCTTTTATAACCTAAGCTAAAAGAACTCAAATTTTACTATATAATTCTCTCCAATAAGAATCAAGCAAATTGTCGCTGAACATTTTTTAACACAATAATTAGTCTTACAACTTGAGTACCGATGAAAATTTCAGTACTCACAATTTTTCGCTATTACAACTAAAACATTATACACACCGTAGAAGCAAATATAATTAATTATATCACAACAACAAAACAACCAAAAAAACATTAAAACATAAAAAGAAAAGTACATACCTATATATACAACCTACCGCTCCTCTTATAAACAAGGAAAAATTACACACATACCCCAAAAAAACAATGAAGCATCAAATATACCCTTACAAAATTAAAATATCATAGATACCCCTATAAAACAACAATATCATTATCCCAATCCCCCTTCTTTCTCTTTCATTAAGACATCAATAATATCATTAGTCTTATAGGGGTTATAAATAATACTTTCCATTTCACAAGGGTATATCCGACATTTCAACATTTTAGAGGGGCAAACACGTAAATATCCCAACAACCAAACCCTAATTAGAATATTCAGTAGGCTCAGTCATGGTATAAACCGAATCACTATTTCCAAAATCCGGCTTTTCATCCTCCCAATTCAAAATCTCTTTCGCGTATCTAAGCGCAAAATCCACCGAATTTGAATCCAAAGAATTTGCACTCAAAACATAAAGTCTCTTACCGGTCCCGCTCGTCAGATCAGAAAAATATCTTTTAAATTTAACCCCAATATAATGTGTCGCGATTTGGCCCAAACTCGAATTATTATTACGACTGTTATAATTATTATGATTATTACGGGTGCGATTACTGCTGATTAGAGGGGCGAAATCGGAAAACCACTCGCAGGTCGAAAGAGGGGATTTTTCTAACTTTTCGTCGAGCAGGTCGGATTTGTTGAGGACCAAAAGGAAATTTGTTTGTTCGAAATTTGGGTGGGTGACGATTTTTGCGAAAAGGTCCCTTGATTTTATCATTTTGTTTGTTGAGTCGGTTGAGAATTGGTTGTAATCGGTTAGGGAAACGCAGAAAATTACGATTCGGACCTCGTCGAATAAATCGAGCCACTTGTTGTTCGCGTTTAGGCCCTTGCTTTGGATTCTGATTAGTTGGTATCTGTAAGGAGAAATGTGTAAATTAAACTGATGTGAATATATACAAATAAATATCAAATTTATGATTCAAATTCATTTTTATTATATTAGGAGCCGTTATTTTAAATTACATTTGATTATAGATGAAAAGTATATCATAATAAACTAAATTTTATAATATTTGCAACTAAAATATAAACAAAAACATAATTGTCATATATAACAAAAACTATCTAATATGACAATGAAGATATAAAATTCAAAAAATTACGAAATTTGATCTACAACATATTTAATTTAAATGATACATTTTTCATATACAATATACACAGAGTGAGACTAAACTACTTCATCAAGTATTTCTACCACTCAAACGTAACTTAGAGATTCGTGCTCATCACGAAACACACAACTTTCAAAGTCAACTCAAAACACTCAAATCAACTACTTCAATTTCCGCCTCGAAATATATAAATCAAGAAAATCAAGAATTGACTCACTTGAGGAGGGTTTCTTGGCGCTCAGAATCGTCCGAGGCGAAAGCGGCGTCAGAAGGACGATGAGGGAAGATGATGTCAGCGGAGGCGACCCCGTTTGACAAAGTCAACCCTTCGGCCTGCAGTATGTCGTTGTTCGACGGTTCGTAGTCCGCTCTGCAAATCTCCCCAGTCTGCATAAAAAATAAAATAGAAAATAAAATAGACATTATGTTGGTTACCAAAGCATTCATAATAAATAAAATAGAAATAGACGTTATGTTGGTTATCTGAGCGTTAATAAAAAAAAAAATAGAAATAGATGTTATGTTGGTTACCAAAGTATTCATAAAAAATAAAATAGAAATGGACATTATGTTGGTTACCAAAGCATTCATAAAAACATGCGAGTAAGGATAGTTTCGTGCTTCTAATGGGAAATTTGCAAAAAAAAAAAAAAAAAAAAAAAAAAATCTTTGTATTATGATTAAATTGTAAAAAAGCACCTCTATTCTTTAGGAAATTGCTGAAAAAAACACCTTCACTTAACTAACAACCTAAATCATTCTAATTAATATCTTTTTGAATAAAAACAAGGGCGTAACATATAGCTGTTTAGGCTAAATGTACTCTCCAATTTTGGTCACGGAGATAAAGGAAAACAAAATAAGACGCGTATAATTTGACCTTGCACACTTAGAAACAAAATAGTATGTATTCCACCCATGTTATTCCCACTTTTTCAAGGGTATCCATGTCATTCCCACTTTTATAGGTGTATGTTAAAAAACATAACTAATAAACACATAAAACAGCATATTATCATTATCACTATTGTTATTATTATTATCATCATAACTATTATCATTATCATGTGTTGGTTGCCTCCTCCAACGGGTATGTGTGATATAGTTTTTAATATGTGTGTGTGCGTGTGTGTGTGTGTGTTTGTTACGATAGTTTTCCAATAACTATTATTGTTAAGGGATCCGATACGCACCACCGGCTTATTTGTCACCAGCGTCGCCAAAATTTCAGAAAGGTATAACAGAATTACAAAAAGGTATATTGATATACAAAAAGGTAGAATATATTTTTTTTTGTAATTCTGTTATACCTTTCCGAATTCTGGCGATACTGGTGACAAATAAGCCGGTGGTGCGTACCAGATCCCTTATTAATTACCATTACCATTATCACTACTAAAGCAGGAAGCCCTTCCAGTTCATCCTTTCTTCTAAAAGCAGCTTGAATACCGGAATCATATTCCACAACTCCTTTCGCCATTCAAGCCACTTTTAAACGGCGGAAGCGCTTCCTTCTTGTGTGTGTGTGTGTGTGTGTTGGTGCGTTTGTAAAATACTATTCCGACTAAATATTATTATTATTATCACTACTAAACATACCCGTCGGAGGAAGTAGCCGGCGGAAGCAGGAAGTTCTTCTAACTCATCCCTCCTCTTAAAAGCCGCTTGAATACCAGAATCATTCCACAGTTCCTCGACGCGGGGGGCGTACTCGCAGGTGGCAGCGGGGAACACAGCCTCCATTATTAGAAATTGCAAAAATCATATTAGAAATTGCAAAAACGACCCTCTATTATCGAGTAGGGCGTGGATGATTTTTGCAATTTCTAATAATGGAGGCCGTGTTCCTCGCCTCCCCTATGGAGTACGCCCCCCGCGTCGATGAATTGCGGAACAATTCCGCCGTTCAAGCCACTTTTAAACGGAGGCAGCACTTCCTTCTTTTGTGTGCTATGTGCTGGTGCGTTTCTCTAATAACTATTATTATTATTAATTATCATTATCACTACTAAACATACCCGTTGGAGGAAGTAGCCGGCGGAAGCAGGAAGTTCTTCCAACTCATCCCTCCTCTTAAAAGACGCTTGAATACCAGAATCATTCCACAGTTCCTCGACGCGGGGGGCGTACTCGCGGGTGGCGGCGGGGAACACGGCCTCCAAATTGCCTGACGCCATCACCTTCAAAAGCCAGTCGGAGAAGCCGCGAAGACTGTTGGAGGTGATTGAGTAAGGGGTGGTGGTGGGGACGGAGACGGCGGTTGATCTGTTGCTGGGTCCTGCAGTCAAGGAAATATTTTATTATTTGTTATTTGTTTATTGAGATTTGGTTGCTTATCCACTTGACTATGGATGCTGTAGAGCTTCACTTAAAGATTAATGTATGGCAACATAACATTATATGAAAGGCCGGGTGACATCATATTTATTTATTTAACTATGTACTTATTTATTTAGTCTTGCTGTATGAGTTTTCTTGTTTGTTCAATTATTTGTTATTTATTCATTCATTTATGTTTGGTTGCTTATTTGCTTAATTGGATGTTGTAGATATGGCCGAATAACAGTATGCGAAATCTAAAATATTATAATGCAGAAAAATATAATCTCTCATGTATGACTTTTTCAAATATAATAAAGTCATACAGAGGGCGAGAGAGTACAAATCTCATAATTTTGGAGCATAACAAAAAAATTAATAATGTTTTTTTACCAGGGTCGGATGAACAGATCTGTAAATCCCGCATTTTTTCCTCCAAAAATTCCTCTTCAAAAACCTCTCGCCCTTCGAGCAAAATCGCGAGGTATTTATACACGCTGCTCTGTATCATTGTTTTCAGCTCTTCCAATTCCGGCTCTGAAAAGGGTTTCGTTTTGTACAAGAATTTTGCCTGAAAAGTTCATTGAATTCATCAACCAGGTCAGAAATACGTACAAAATTAGTTGCAGAATCATTTAAAAACACTTAGTTGGGAAATTTTGATATTTGAAGTTTCTAGAGGGGGTATTTATATGAGTTTTGGTAGGTAAAATTGATATTTGCAGCTTTGGAAAGTAAAATGTGATATGAATTCCTGAGAGTGTATATTCAAAAATCCACAAAAATTTATCAAATTTGATAATTTTATTTTAATTTAGATCGTTAAATGATATCTTCAGTTCCAGGAGGTCAATTGTATCGAGTTTTATAAGGCTAAAGTTGAAATTTGCAGCTTTGGAAAGTAAATTTCGATGTGAACTTTTCAAAGGGTGCATTTGTAAATCCACAAAAAAGTGTACCTGTTTGAAAATAGTGCTGGTGCCTGACCCGTTTGACCCGACAAGAAGGAACTTGTGAGCGGACTTTTGCTCCGCATAATAAGGAGCTGACTTTCTGACCGAGTCAACGCGTTTTTCGCCGAAATTAGGTTTTGGATTCGCTGAGTTGGCAGGGGTCGGTAGAGAGAGAACTGGACAGAGCAGCTTCACTATTGGCTGTTTGATTTAATGAAATTAGTTATATTTATTATTAATTAGACTTATTAGAAACAAAGATTAACAAAAAGAAAAGAAGATCTCTCAAGAGTATGTGTAGAAGATTAAGTTGAGCAACAAAAATATCTTAACGTATCTTAATTGTTTATGGGCTAATGAGATGATTAAAATCACATGGTTGTTTTAATTATAATAGTTCCTTCAAAATGTGTGTGTGTGTGTGTGTGAGAGAGAGAGAGGGAGAGAGAGAGAGAGAGAGAGAGAGACCTTGTTCCAAAGATGGCCAATAATTTTCTTTTGGCCCTCTTCTAAATACGAACCATCAGAATTAACCCAAAACTGAGGCTTTCCAGCGCATTGAACACCCGCCCACTAAATAAAAAAATTAATAAATAAAAGAAAAATACTACATAAATTTTCCGACTTTCAACCGTAGTCAAACTAATAAGTATATTAGCTCCAAAAAAAAGGTTGCAAAAAAAAGAAAAAAAGAGACCCTGCATTATTGAGAATAACAAAAAAAAACTACATTCTTGAGAAATTTGCAAAAAAGCCCACTTGTTTTGAATTTCTTACGAAAAGAAGGCTTTTTTCAATTTTCAATAATTCAGGATTTGTTTTGCACATTTCCCAAAAAGAAAAGAAAAAATTAAAAAAGAACCTCAAGCATTTTGCGCTCAGATTTTGTAATTTCACAACCATTCAAACAAAAAAGCCCCTTGATTTTGAATTTCTAAGAACGGAAAGGCCTTTTTTCAACTTTCAACAACACGGGCTATTTTGCAAAACTCCCAAAATATTAAAAGAAAAAGAGAAATAAATTACCTTAAGCATTTTAAGCTCTGATTTTGTAATCTCACGACCATTTATACAAATGCCCGTATTTCCATTGCTCGCTTTACTCGACAGCTCACCACCAACATGCAAATTTGGCGATATTATTTTGCACGGTTTTTGACCCATCTGTAAAAAATTCAATTTTATATTATTTCACGAACCAAATTTATGAAACCTAATTTAATTTCATAGAAACCAGACATTGTTTTATTACTCAAAATTGAATTTTTCGAGGGGTACATCAGATATTTTGATTTTTTGCAGGGTCATATAAGAAACTACACCTTAAAAAACAAATCCAAAAGGTAGTTTAGACCTTTTCTTCAAATAATAAAAGAAGAAAAAGAGCGCTTTTTGAGGGGTATATTAGATATTTTCATTTTTATGCATCGTTATATATGAAAGTATACCTTAAAAACAAAACCAAAAGGTTATTTTTCAAATAAACAAAGGAAGAAAAGGAGCGAATTTTGAGGGGCAAATCAGATATTTTCATTTTTTGCAGGGCTAAAAATGAAATTATGCCTTTAAAAACAAAATGGTTTTTCAGTTCTAACATTTTTTTTGAAAAAAAAACATAGTAAAGGACGGTTTTGACTTTTTGACGGGTACATCAAATATTCCCATTTTTCACAACAAACACCCCAATAAATAAAAATAAATAAATAAAATTAAATCCTCATCTTGCCCCAGTACCCCAAAACCTTATCATATATTAAATTGATATCAGATTTCCGACTTTTTACAGGGATATGAAACTATAACTTAACAAAACCAAAAGTATAGCATATCCTATATCAGATTATTTTCACTTTTCACAGAGTTATATATTGCAAAAACTACACCCACAAGAAAATAAAAAATAAATAAACAAAATCCTCACCTTGCCCCAGTCTATAAATGAAATTATACCATAGAAAAGGGAAATTTCCATATCTAACTTCTCTGAATAGTACAAACAAACCCTCCTTTTTTTAGATTTCTCAAGAAAAAACTAAAAGGTGGATCTTATTTTCAAATACCCCCCTATTGTGTCAAACTTAACCATTCATGGGTTTAAATTAAACCTTTAATATTGCTCAATATAAACGAGTAATGCTTTTCAAAAATAAAAAAATAAAAAAAAATAATAATAACAAAAATAAATAAACAAAATCCTCACCTTGCCCCAGTCTATAAATGAAATTATACCTTAGAAAAGGGAAATTTTCAAATCTAACTTTTCTGAATATTACAAACAAACCCTCCTTTTAGATTCTCAAAAAAAAAAACTAAAAGGTTTTCAAATACCCCCTTATTGTGTCAAACTCAACCACTCATGGGTTTAATTTAAATTAAACCTTTAATATTGCTCAATATAAACGAGTAATACTTTCAAAAATAAAAAAATAATAAAAACAAAAATAAAAAACAAAAACAAAATCCTGACCTTGCCCCAGTACCCCGAAACCTTATCATACCAATAGTCCCCTCCCTTAATCCTGCCTGGCGGAAAAGGGCAATTCTGTAAATTCGCCATCTCCTCCTCGCCCAGCCTCTGCCCATTTACAAAAACGTCCCCGACCCTCTCCCTATTCGCGCCGCACTCCCTCTCCGTCCTCATCGCCTGCTCCACCTCATTCCTGCTCAAAATCCTCCTCAAAAGCCTCGAGCTCTTTCCGATTTTATCCCTGTTCTTTTCGGAAATCGGTAATCCGATGCAGGTTATGCATTTACGCCCTTCTGGCATGGAGCCCATGGATGAAAGAACGCAGTTTGAGCAGTACTTTTTGGAGCAGGATAAGCAGGATTCTTTCTCGGTGAAGCGGTTGCCTTTGTGGCAGTTCGAGCAGGATGAGGATTTTTTTAGGGGGATTGATTGAGGCGAGAGGTTGTGGTTTTGGAAAGTGATTGTGGATGGGTTGTTCCTGTAAAAGGGGAGAATGGAATGTTAGGGGGCGATTTGTGAGATTTCGGTTTGTTATTTGGGTTGTATGTTATGTTAGGGGTGATTTGTGAGATTTGGTTTGTGATTGGGTTGTTTGGGGAGATTTGGAGGGTGTTTATGTGGGAATTGTATGAGGGAAAGGGGGATTTTTTGATAGTTGTGTTGTGAGAAATTTGTGAGAAAAAAGCTAGGGTTTCGAGAAATTCAGCAGGGCTTTGACCTAATTTGGGGTTAAATAGTTGAATTTGGGTATGATTATGCCTCAGTTTTGATTATACTCCACAAAATGAACAAAAAAGCTTGAAAAGTTCATAAAAGTCTAAATGAAAATGAAAAAGATAGCAATTTCTTAATTCAAAAATTCAAAATTGGAAGCTTTAGGCTTCAATTTGCAAAAACAAACCTCTGTTTAGATCTCGAAGAGTTTCCAACAGCCTCTACAAACTCATCATCATCCCCACTTTCCTCCCCCGACGATCTAAAATCAAACCCATCATCATCCTCCTCCTCCTCACCCTCACCCTCACTCTCCGCCCTCTTACTCTCACCCCCATCAAGCCCCACCGGTCCCGACGTCTCCGCCGCCTCATCCGTCAGCTCGGCCGACCGGTCCATCGCCACCCCGGTCTCGATCACCGAGGTCGGCGAGAAGGTGCTGCTGGTGTTGGGTTTCGGGGACGGAAGCGGAAGAACGACGGGGATAGAGGAAGAGGTGGTGGAAGGAGAGGCGGAGGCCACGGGGATGTGGTTGAGATCTAACGGGATTGCGCGCGGGATGGAGTAATCGAGGGGTGGCCCGTCGTAGTACGACGCGAACGAGTAGCTCTCCATTCTCGCCGGAGAGAGTGCCGGCTGACGAAGAAGAAGAAGAAGAAGAAGAAGAAGAAGGAGAGAGCTTAGTTAAGGAGAAGAAGGCATTTAAGAAGAAGAAGAAGAAGAAATGAAAGCGTATAGAGAAAGTGTGAATGGGAAACTATGAATTAGTCATGATGGGGGAAGTGAAAGATGGTATGCACAGAGCGAGATTTTATAACACCAGGGCGGAGATTGTATGAGTAACGAGGTTGTAAACAGTCGTTCAGCTCATTTTGGTAGCGTATAGTCGTGAACTCACGGTATAGCGAATGTTACAGTATATAACGGATGATATAATTAAGTATCAGTTAGAGTAAATACATTCTTTTGTAAAGGAGAGTAATAATTTAACTTATTTTTAATCAAAAAATATCGTAATTATACTATTTTTTCATTAAATAAATTCTTAAATTCAAATATCTTATTTTTATAGCTCAAAAGATGATATTTAGAGTTAAAAAGATTATATTTGCCGTTTACTCGTAGCGTTTCGTGTTATAGCGTGTTATTTGAAACTATGATGAGTAATGAATGTTTGGAGGTGTGGTTTTACTGTCTGTATAAAATTCAGACCTGGGGAAGTAGAATTTCAGCTTTGTATAAACAGAGTGTGAACACTCTCAATGGTCAGTGAAAAGTGGCATTCACAGAGCGAGATTTTATAACACCAGAGCGGAGGTGATATGGCTGTTGAATGTTTGGAGGTGTGGTTTTACTGTCACTCGCAAAGTTGGACCTGGGGGGAGTGGGCAACTTTCGGAGCACGCCGAGGGAGGTGTGGGGCAGAGTGGAAATTATTAGATGGACTTGGTTCGTGTGGACTGGAAATATCTGAGTTCGTTTTTGAGGGTGGTTTTTGTGGACCGGGAGTTGAAGGGAGGACTTGGAGTGACGAATGGGGTGAGGACTGGAGAAAGAAGAAAAAGGAAAGAGAGGGTGAAAGTGGAAAAATGCATGTTGGTACTGTACGACGTACTATAGCAACGTTATATAAAAACTAAAAACAATATATACAAACATATGAGCTGAAAATAAATAATACATAAAAATTCATTCTATAAAACAGTATATATTTAAAAAAAAATGAAAGCAGTATATACAAACATATAAACTGAAAACAGACATTATATAAAAATTTATTCGGTAAACAGTATATACTTTAAAAAATGAAAACAGTATATAGCGTATATAGAAATGTAAGAAAATAGTATATAACTTCAATCCGTCGCAATAGAGTCGCTACAGTACCCCATCATGATTTTTCATTTCTTTTTTTTGATTAAGTAAGGCTTGAAATGTTTGGTATTTAAGTGAGGTTTTTGTTTTATGTGTTTTATTGTACCATGGAATAGTAGTGTTGTTTTACATATCAAAATAATATTTTGTTTATTATTATTGTTATCATTATATTTATCTTTATTATTATTACTATTATTATTAATAATAAAAATAATATTATTATTTATTGTGTATTAGAAACTAGGGTTGTATTGTTGATAAGGCGTGTGCATGTTTACCGTATCCAAAACGGCCAGCTCCACAATGAATACAGAATAAATATAATATTATTGACAAAAAAAATGAACTATTAAGACATAAATATCCAATATGGAAGGTGCCATAAAATTGGGAAGTTCATCCTGATTTTTTGAGATGTAGCCTTGTGAATTTTGAACTTTTTCAATGTTCATGTCTGTGTTGTAGTGTTTAGGGTTATTTTCTCACTCGGAAAAAAACATATAGAGACCTACAAATATATAATTTTACTCAATTTATACAAAGATATTGAAACTAAAAATATATATACATATCGACACCTCATAAAATTAACATTGAGAAGAATATTAACATTGAGAAGAATATATCCACACTATATGAATTGATCTCAAGTAATCTCTTCTAATGGTAATTAAAGAAAGAGAACGGCTATTTACCTCCCATAATTAGTGGTTTTCTACTTCTCGATCAACCATAGTGCGTCACGTGGCACCTAAATGGTAGATATTTAGAAAATCATTTTGAACTCCCATTTTACTGCCTCCTATCAACTCTCATATTTGTGATATTATTAGAACTTTCCAAATTACTTCCCACAAAAATTAAGCATATACTTTTTTCTCCTACCTCCCAATAGCTCTCATTCAATTTCTCAAGATTTTAAATTCTCGTGATATTTTCAATTTCTCGCGTTTTTTGACGTTGCATACTCTCAGCTAGACAGATATCTTTCGCGAAGGGTAGCGGGCGCTGCACGTGACTATTTCGGCGCATTTTTAATAGAATTTTTTATTTTTTCGGCACGTTTTTATTAAAATTTGTAATTTTTTCGGCACGTTTATAGTAGAATATTTAATTTCTTCGATGCATTTTTATTAGAATTTTTAATTTTTTCAACGCTTTTTTAGTTGAATTTTTAATTTTTTCAACGCTTTTTTAGTTGAATTTTTAATTTTTTCGGCGTGTTTTTAATAGATTTTTTAATTTTTCCGCGCGTTTTTAGTAGAATTTTTTAATTTTTTCAGCGCGTTTTTTTTTTATGTTGCCTGCGATCAACTGGACAGATATCATATGGACATTTTCGGCACCTTTTTAATAGAAATTTTTATTTTTTTCGGCACATTTTTAGTAATTTTTTTATTTTTTCGGCGTGTTTTTAGTATTTTTTTAATTTTTCTGCTCATTTTTAGTATATTTTTTTGACTGTTTCGAAATATTTTTAGTATAATTTTCAGATTTTTTCATTGTTTTTTTTTTATTTCTGGGTTTTTACCTAAACAAACACATATCAGATGAATAGAAATCCATACCAGATTTCAACAAACACATACTAGTCTTTATATTTCAAAAATTATGACAAACGCATACCAGTTGAAGCAAAAGACATACCAGTAAGGTATAAATACATACAAAATCTAAATAAACACATTTCAGATGAATATATGTCTATGCCAGTATAAGCAAAACACATACCAGTAAGGTATGAACACATACAAAGTCTAAACAAACACATACAAACAGATGAATAGATGTCCATACCAATGAAAGCAAAACACATACAAGTAAGTTATTACACATATACAAAGTCTAAGCAAAACATATATCAGATGAATATAAGTCCATACCAGATTTCAACAAACACATACTAAAAACACGCACCAGTTAGAGCAAAACACATATCAAATGTCTAAGCAAAACACATATCAAATGTGTTTGTCGTTATATATCAAATTTTGACAAACACATACCAGTTAAAGCAAAAGACATACCACTAAGGTATAAACTCATACAAGTATAAACAAAACACATATCAGATAAATAGCAGTTCATACCAGATTTGAACAAACACATACTAGTCATTATATATCAAATGTTGACAAACTCATACTAGTTTAAACAAAACACATACCAGTATGGTATAAATCCATACATGTCTAAACAAAACACATACCAATCTGAACATATCGTGCGAAATCAAAATATTGTGAGATGATATGGATGGGAGCCGGGTGGGAGTCAATAATTTGGGTTTGTTGAATATTTGAGCTGATTTGAATTGGAGCCATTAGGAGGTACTTAAAAAATAGTTTCAAATATGGCAGTACTCCCTAAATTGGGCTTTCATAGTGTGGGAGGTAATGAGAGGTAGATATGATAGGAGCACCAAATCTTTTTCCTTAAAGAAAATTTGCAAATTAGTCCTAGCATAATTGGTATAGCATATTGTATGTGTAACAAAAGATTAAGAGTTCAGATTCTATGAACGCAATTTTATTTAGCACATATTTAATAAAATATTCCAACTCATTAAATATGAGTCGAATCTCGAAAATAAATTAAAGAAAATTTGACCGACTTGGATTAAATGAGAAGTAATAAATAGTAGATGTGTAAATGAAAATGATATTCTCCTCTGTTGAGAGCTAGGGAAATGATTTCCTAATTTTTTTTTAAATTGTGATTTCTTAATTTGACCATTTCTTCTTTTCTTTCTTTTCCTTTTTATTATTTAAATAAATACCGACCAAGATCTCAATACAAAAGAAAATGACACGTTTAAATAAATAAAATAGCCGACAAAAATTTCAATAGAGAGAGATTGACACGTTAATTAAATACGTTTAAAAAACAATGCTAAAAAGGTAGTACTTATAAGATACTATTATTTCTTACATTCTTATGCTACAAGTTTTGAATCGGTCATGCTTTATTTTGAATTAGTTGACTAGTTCTTAATTTAAGTCAAGTTTTAGTTATATTCCAGTTAATATAATTTTGATTGGTTTGACGACGAGTGTTGATTAAAGATTCAATTCTAACTACGCTTTGCTTTGATTTTGGGTCAATTTGATTTGAATTTTTTTCTCGTTATGACATAGATCTGGTAGAATTTGATTCCAAATCCATCGAATTAGTTCAGTCTTTGTGTTAATTGATAATATATTTTTCTGTTGTACATTATCTTTTCCTATATATTATTTTCTTAGTAAATGGAATATTTTCTTTCGGAAGCCAGCAAATACGTCTAAAAACATGATTTATTCATCAAAGGTCCTACATAAATTACAACATATTACTATTTGTTAGATTATAGTACGCTTTTTTTTTTTTTTGAGAGATGCTCTATAAGCGATTGTTTATTATACTTATATTAATAGGAAGTAGCACTTGAGAATTAAAAATAGTTACAAAAAAAATAAAAGAAAATAAATAGAACAATAAAATTGTTCGTTATCCCTCTCTATCAGCTAATCTCTCGGGCCGTTAAACCTACTATTATATCCCGATGTTCTAAAATTCCAGGCCGTTAAACCTACTATTATATCCGATGTTCTAAAATTCCGGTGGAAAATCTGTTCACTCTTCTCTAGCTAGAGGAGCCAAGTCGTGGCGCCAAAAAACACATCCAAACTTTTCTTCTAATAAACCGGCAATCTCAGGTTGCTTTGCAGCCACAAATACAACAAATTATGTGCAAAAATGACGACTTCATCAGACATGAACCGACCACGCGCACTGAGGCATTTTATCGAACAGAAGTTGCACATACACACATTGAGGCCTTTTATTGAACAGATGTTGAGCTCATACGCTAGGATATTTCATCGAACAGTTTGTCGGTGCGAAATATTTTACTTTTGCATTTAATATTGGATTAAAATCATCTGGTAACATATTAGTCTTTTTTATAAAAAATAAATTTACTAAGATATTAATTTCTTGTCCATAACAAAAAAAATTGTCAATATTATTCCACAAAATCCGATATTATTACAAAATTAGAATATTAATTGTGGATACTAAAAAATAAGAAATCTCATCCACACATCTGCTATCCAATTGTTAAATATCCTAATTGTCCTGATTTTTTAACATTTTTTATGGGCGTACACATCAAATTGCAAAAGGCTATTTTCTAACTGTTTTAATATTATAGGGGAACATATGAATGAATAACTCCAATCAAGAAGAAAAACGAGTAAAAGGGAGAGACAGCAGCAGACAGTCAAATCAATCTGAACTGGAGACGACTTGACTTGGTGTTTGGAGGAATCTTCTCCGGTCGTGAGCACTGAGCACCACCAGTGCTACATACATTGACCTTGTCAGACTGGATTTGTGAGTTGGTGTATTTTGTGGGATTGTAGTGTATAAGTTTCTAGTGTATATACATGATTTGTATCAAGAAGTTTTGTTTGATTTTACCGTCTATACTCATAATTTGTATTTTTTTTCGAGTGCATTACATAATACTAGAGAACGCTACGCGGGTTGCGCGAACATTTCTTCAACATTATTTTAAAAAAAATTCATTTAAACTTGTGTCACAATAATATTTATATTTAAACAATAATGTTTACATTTAAACATAATAAAATAAGCTAATTAACTTAACAAACTATAAGTTACATCTCCAACTCTTAACACATAATCACATCTTAACCTAATCAAAAGTCCAACCTTTCATATCTTCTCCATTACTTATGCTAGCAAAAAAAAAGTCAAAATATAGATCTTCAGCATATTTGGGATCAAACAATTATCGTGAAGTTTAATAAATTTAAAAAATTTGGCATGATCATAAAATACCGGAAATAAAAATGACACTCAACATTAAGATGAAACTGCATAGAAAGTACACTTCTAATTTTTTATTTTTGCCTAATTTAACTCGTGAATTAATCCTCAATTAGCAGTCAATTATAGGTTTTTTCAGACATTGCTTGCTTCAGTTAGGACTCAATTTAGTCTCAATTCATCTAATTTTGGTCTCAGTTTACTTTCATAAGAAATGTGCAAACACGACGGAATCATGACTGCCGTGACAGCACGACCACCAGCCAATTTTCTCTTTTCTTCCCGTCATGCTTTTCTTCTCCAGCGCGATGGCTATATACTGTTATAGGTTGATTATACATTTGTTTTATATATATATATATATATATATATTGTTTTGTCTGAATAATATACCGTTATATCAAATATATATATTGTTATATCTATATACCGTTATACCATATTTATTTATCACGTGTATATATTGTTATATCATATCTGTTTATATATATATATATTGTTATATATGTGAATTATATAGTATTATATATATACTGTTTTGTCTGAATTATATACTGTTATACCATATCTATTTATCACGTGTATATACTGTTATATCATATATGTGTATTGATATACATTGTTATATATATGAATTATATAATGTTATATATATATATTGTTTTGTCTGAATTATACTGCTGTTTTCTTCTGAATTATATATATATATATATATATATATATATATATATATATATATATATATATATATATATATATATATATATACAGAGTGGCTAAAAAACATACGTATGTTTTTTAGCCACAAAACTTACGTTCCAAAAATATACGTATATCATCAAAAATTCAAATTTCAACCGTACGGATGGAATATATATGCTTTGAATATGTTGTAGATTAATTTTCACAAGAATCAGAATATTATATCATTACCATCATATATCATCAAAAAATGCAGCACTATTCAAAACATGTATCGGAATAATAGTTTGATGATATATGATGGCATGATATATTGTTCTGATTCCTGTGAAAATTAATCCACAATATATTCATAACATATATATTACATCCGTACGGTTGAAATTTGAGTTTTACTTTTTATAACCACTTTATGGGTATTTAAAAAAAACGTATGTTGCAACATATGTATGTTTTTTAGCATTTCCCATATATATATATATATATATATATATATATATATATATATATATATATATATATATATATACCGTTTTGTCGGGATTATATATTGTTATATCATATCTATATATTGTTTTCATCAGAATTATATATACTGTTTTTATCAGAAAGTTATATATATACTTTTTTTTGTCTGATTTATATATTGCTATATATATATTGTTCGTTTGAATTATATATTGTTTATATCACCATTTATATATTGTTTTCGTCGTCATGCCTCTATTTCAAATATGAGCAGCTAGCTCCATCCGTCGTGCTCCCGTCGCCGCGCTGCTCAGCAGGAAGGCACCGGTCGGAGAAGCGTCTTGTCACCGTCGTGTTTAGGCTGACGTGACGTCTCGTCAGCCATCGTGCTTACGTCGTGCTGCTAGACGTTGTGCGTTATCACATCCCTACTTTCATATATGCAGTTACAAAAATTGAGTTGATAGAAAATAAAAAAATAAAGTAAGAAAATAAAAGAAATGAAACATGCATGGTGGCCAAAACCTATAAATGAACTATGATGAAAAATTAGGGAATTTTTAATTTGACAAAATTTTAAGGGCAAATTGTTACCATTTGATCAAAATCAGATGGTCAATATTGGTTGGGTGACGTGGAAGCATATGGTGCAAGTGACCCGCAAGAATTAATATAATATAATATAATATAATATAATATAATATAATATAATATAATATAATATAATATAATATAGACTATGAAATTTAGGATTTGTAATTTTTTAATGCATTACCTTACATAATATATGAATATAGACTATGAAATTTAGGATTTGTAATTTTTTTAGTGCAGTACAAAATACATAATAGAATGTAAAATTTAGGATTTGTAAAAAAAAATTGACACATTTGAGTATGTTTTCCATCACCCAGTGTAAATTGTGTACTACAATTAAAGACATGCAACATTTCCTGCATGTCTTTCCAAAAATATGAACATATCTTGCTTTTTTTGTATGATGGCCCATCTATCCCTAGATCACTAACTAGATTTTGCCACTTAAGCCCCCGCCCAATGTTTTGTGTGATATCGCCAGTCCCATTTATGTAGTAAGGCCTTATTAAATACAGGATACCCAATCCTCCTTGGTATCTGGGCCTACAAACTAACCCCCATTCTACCAACGACACACCACTTTCACTTTCCCCCTTCCTCAAGAAATCTCTTCTCACCTTATCAATATCGTTAATTACTCATTTAGGAAATATGAACCCAGAGAAATAGTATGTAGTAAGAGAGGATAGAACTGAATTGATGAGTATCAATCTCCCCCTTCTAGATAGTAACACAATCTTCCATCCTTGTAATCTTTTGTGGTATTCTATGTAAATAATTACCGCCTATCTTGTATCATACTTTATGCAATTTAAGTATTATTTTCAGTAGTTTAGTTTAGTTTTAGTCAAAAATCAAGTTATTTCTAATTTTCACTTGTGTTTTAGGAAAAGAGCACATTCATGAGCATATTGGAGCAGGAGGCGACTTGGCATGATACGGCAACTTCACGAGAGGAAGAACGGCAGCTCCAGCACCTGTTCTCACACCACCCTCATCCACGCTCGTAAGTCGGGGCTGCAAACCTGTTGACAGTTGTTCAATATTTTGGGTATAGCTCTCTCTCTCTGGTCCTCAGACTGGGATAAGTGAATATGCGTTAGAAAACAAAGAGAAAGGCCTACAATATTCATTAAGGTCAAGAGAGATATCTTTGATGCCAACATAGAGATATCTTCAGAGCTGGTCATATTGTTCTCTGTTTGATGATGTTTAAAATAATTTCATCATTACTAATCTTGTTTATGTTTATTGTATAAGATCAGGAAATTATCAAGTTTGAAACGACGTGCAAATTGTTCATCTCGATTAGATCAGAAGTCGTCGAAGAGTTGCATCGCGGTTCAAGTTTTCAAGACTCGTTCGTGGCGTTCAAGAGTTGGAGCTCTTCTTTGTTTTGAGTTTGTTTTGTGTTTTTGGATTGATTAATTAAACCAAAATCTAGAGAAAAATCTCAGTTTTTCAGCCTTTTTCCATTTTCACATGGGCTGTGAATAGTGATTCCGTTGGGAACAGAATGATTTTGTTGGCAACGGAATACACATATTTATAGCCGTTTGAGCATTGATTTGGCTAATTTTGTTTTCATTTTAACATTCCGTTGGCAACGGAGAATAGCGTTGGCAACGAAATAGTCTGTTTTTTCATTTTTGCGAGCTGCTCCTTCCATCTTTATAAAGGCTGCTCCATTTCAAAAACCAAGTTTTCCACACAATACTTTCTGAGCATTTCTCTCTAGAAACAAGTCTAATTAATCAAGATTTTTGTGAGTAATTTTAAGAGGATTTAGATCTAGGTTGTAGTTTTTTTTTTTGATTCAAATAAACCGATTGTAAGTTGATTGTTCCACCGTCCGTCATCAGTTTGTTATTTGCATTACAACAACCGATACACAAATAATATCACATTACCACACCACAACCATCTAAATATAAATCAATCTTACTAGCAACATAAGACATACTTGTTTTTTGAAAGAAAAACACACTTTTTTAAGTACAAAGAGAGTCTCGTTTTCTCGAAAAAGGAAAACCAAGGAGTTTTGAGCTTCCAAATAGGTTACTCAACGTATTCCCCTTATGGCAATAATAACACAATAATATATCAAACAATAACAGTAAAACAAACAAATGATACAAGAGGCCATTTACAAGCCAATTGAGTAATAGTTGATACAGAACATAAGAAGACCAAAAGCACACGCGATTATTGATCACCAAATCCTACAAAACAAAATATTAATCAGTATTTAATTCGATATCATATTTATTGGCCTTACTGATAAATATTTTTTTTGTTGGCCATTATAGCTTTAGTCCCAATTCAGCCACAAAGCTAATTAAATGAATTCAGAAAATAATAAAAATAGAAACAAAAATATTACAGTAACAATAACTACTAACCTTCATTTTTGTTCCAGCAACCAACAGCAGAATCTGATGTGTCTTTAGTATAGAGACGCAAAGAATAGAGATCAACAAAATATAAACATCAAATCAGTATGTAAAATAATAAATTCTGTAACTATTTATTGTTAATTAGAGATGATAGATTCCTACAAAGTCCAGGAAGCACACTAATGTTGGATTTATGATCAATTAAATCTAAAAAGTATATTTGACTGAAACTAATTAATTTCATTGATTGAGCTATCATTAATATGCTTGCTTTTTAACTTCAATGTGGCCTTTGTACAATATGGATGGCAGCTCTATTTTGCCAATTAGAATATTATTTAAGTACTTATTATGTGCAGGACAAAGACAAACCAGATGGAAAATGTCATGTTTACTAATCTCAATAAAAGGAGAAATTTACAGTCTTTGATATTTATATAGTACGTCTATGTGTTTGAAAAATAGTAAAGATATAAGAAAACTTACATTTTAATCATATATCTTGACGACTGCGATGTGTTGAACAATGGCCTGGCCATCCCCTCTTAGATTCTCAATGAATTCCACTGGCATTTCCTGTATCGACATCTTTTGGAGCGAACAAAGATATCGTACACCTTCCGGCACTTTTGTCAAGCTCCTTAAGCCCTGGAGCCCGAGACGCAGCATACTTGGTGTGGTACCTTCCTCGAAGTTGATTTGAGTCAAATTTAACAGATCGACCAAATGTAGTCTTTTCAGATTAGGGAACCAGCCCGAACAAAATGTTAGAACCTCTCCCTCATAGGCTCTGATGAGTGAGAGCCAGGTAAGGTTGGATATGTGAGAGATGGAACTCAGAGGATCTACTCGTAGTCCTGACCATCTCAATATAAGGAACCTTAAATTCCCAAAGCTGCTAAATACTGAGGGAATCTCCCCACCTTCTAGTTTGCCTTGTAGAGCAAATATTTCCAGAGAGGGTAAGGGTTTAAGGCCCTCGAAATTAAGAACCTCATCCTCGTCACATGCATAAATCCCTAATTCAATGAGATGTGGCATCTTTGAAAATGAGAACCATAAACCGGAAATATAGCTTCCTTTAACTTTCGAAAGGTAAATAGTCCTTAGCATTGCTAAACTCCCAAGCTGGGAAACCAAATTTTGATTCGCTTCAATTGCATCTAGGGTTTGTAGATCTTTCAGACAACATATTTCCACAGGAACTGGCACACCAGAATACCAATCAAATATTCGATAATCATGATGCGAGAACACAATAAGGTGCCTGAGTTTAGTAAGCTTTGTAATTTCATGGGGCAACTGTTTTACCAGTGTTTCCATGAGATCTAATGTTTGCAAAAGCTTAAGCCTGCCTAATGATTTAGAAATCACCTTAATTTTTGTACGTGATAAATCAAGATAGTGCAAGTTGAACAACTCAAAAACCGCATTAGGCAAGCTTACTATGTTGGAAGATTTCAGGGAAAGGACACGCATTAACTTGAAATTTGATAAAGCAGTCTCAATCCGAGAGGATGGTAATTGTTTATTGAATAGAAGGAAAGAACGAAGCTTAGATGAACCACCATCGAGTTGTAAATTCTCACATTGGCTTTGAAGAGTCACACGGCGGGGATTTCCCTTGAGGCCTGTTAAGCATCGATTATCACATACAATACCAAAAAATTCTTTTTCGGATATAGCAATACATATGTCTCTGACAAGATCATGCATCCAGTATATCGTCGCTCTTCCATTTACATCTCTTCTTACAACTTGAAGTAGAGACCTATTTGCCAGTTCTACAAGATATGCCTCTGCAAATTCCTCGAGTGTTGTTTCCCTGCCCCTTTGCTCAACAAATCCCTCGGCAACCCACAACCTTATGATCATTTCTCTTTCAATAGCAGAATCTTCTGGAAATAGGCTACAGTATAAAAAGCAATTTTTTAAGTGAGTAGGTAGATTATTGTAGCTGAGATTGAGTACATTTGTCACCCAATTACTTAAGTCAGAATTACTCGATAGTTCCGAACTGAGTTGATCATAGAACATTCTCCACTCTCTTTCGGTCCTTTCTTTGAATGATAGAAGGCTTCCTATCGCTACAATAGCTAGAGGTAAACCTTGACATTTTTCTAATATCTTTTTGGCCCAAGCCACCAGATGTGAAGGACATATTTTCTCTCTTAGTTTCCCAAATGTCTTTCTACAGAAAAGATTCCATGATTCATCTTGTGAAAGTGCTGTCAACTCAATCACACTATTCTCATTGGCTAATAACGCCACATCTTTATTCCGAGTGGTAATGACTACTTTACCCCCACAATTGTTCACGGGGAATGCATGAGATATGGATAACCAAGCATTCTTGTCCCATATATCATCTAACACTATCAAATAGCTCTTATTTTGCATGTAACGTTGGAGCCTATCTACTATATCTCTGTGGTCCATACGATCAATCTCGGTTTTGATTTTGACCTCGTTTGCAAAGATCTGCTTGCTTATACTCCTAAGTAGATCCTCAACCTGAAAGCTCTGGGAAACAGAGACACATGCACAACAATCAAACTTCCTTTTTATTTCTTCTCTTTCATAAATAGCATTAACCAGAGTTGTTTTCCCCAGACCTCCCATTCCATAAATGGAAATAATAACGCGACTAGAATCTTCCTCAAGCAACCATTGACTCAATTGGTCTCTTTCTTTCATATTCCCAACAATTTCATCTTCATCAACTGCATTTGAATAAGCCGATAAATCCGGCCGTATCCAGGCGTTGGGAGATTCGTTGTTTCTTCTCCGTACATCCGATATTGTAATGCTGTAACCTTCTCTCATCTTTGTAAGACGATCGAGTTGATCTCGTACTTCCTTGAGTTGAGTATTTATCTCACGCAATGAGATGCAATTTTTCATATAACGAAATTTTTTCGATACAGAGTTACTACTGCCTTCTATTTGCCCAATCATATATGCATATTCATCGATTATATCCTCAACGATATTGGCCACCTTCCGAACTTCCCCCAACCAGGCTTCGAAGGTTTCATTATTATCCGTTTGTACGTCTGCCTTTCTTAAAAAGGATTGCATTACCGTTAATTCGCTCTGTATATGCATTATATTACTCTGAATATTTCTCAGATAAGATGCCCCTTTTAATAACTTGGAGCTTCCAGCTTTCACCACTTCTTCTCCAATGACAGCTCCAATTTTTAGGAGCACCGAAAATACTAAAGCTTCTGCCATATTTTCGCTAGAATTTTTTCTAGATGTTGGATTTTTTATTGCCCAAAGTACTTTTAGTTAACTTTTGGTAAACCTAGAACATAAAGAAGATCAATTATGACAAATTTGCAAATAGTAACTGCATTAGCCAACAGTAGTTTGAATTACGCATTGAATTAACTAAACAAGCATGCCGTTAAATATTTTGGTAATTCATTTTCTAAGTAAATTAAAGAAATAAATAATGGAGAAATGGTAAGAGTTGGAGAGCATGATTGTTATATGAAGGTAATATATGTAATACATGAATCTTCATAGTTGGTTTGACCAATTACAGATTTATGTCTACAAAAAAAAAACCTCAATTTGGAACTTGTCTAATTATGCTATAGTATAGTAGTACGAGACAAATACCATTTATCATTTATTGCTCTACTCCCTCTCTCAAATGGAAATGAATCGGTGAGGGCACAACAATATCGAAAAGTATTTTTATATCATATTCCTGAACCCCTTAACATCAGCAAAAATTTAGCAAATATCGACACTACCTTAAATTTCGGATAAGTACTCCATAATTTTTGTTTTATTACCTGTTACATTCCATCTGAATTGTTCCAATTGAGCGACTTTTAGTTTTTGAAACAAGCCAAAAATAGTAGTAGTTACTTCTGAAACTAATTAGGAATTTGCTGTATGACAAGTAATATATGTGGAACAATCTTTTTTATTAATTAATTTGTAATAATCTTGCGGTATATTTCATGGATCATTTCGACCGACCAACAAACTAGATGGATCCTAATTCAACTATTTTTGCTACAATTGACACAGTACAGATACAAGAAATTAGCTCAGTGGAATAGGCCACAACCAGTGAGGGTTTGGATCAACCGAGAAATGGAACTACTTAGCCAATTGGTTGCCTTTTAGCCCTAATTGGAAATGGAATCATTCATGACACCTTTTTTTTAAAGAAATATATTAGGGCTTAAACGTCCTGTTTCCATTAATTCAGAGTCAGCCGATTGTTGAAATCATATATAACCAGATAGTTGAAAGGTTTAATATTTACCATTTTTCTACTTAGCTGTTCTAAAAGCAATGAAAGAAGCCCAAAGTTACAAATGGAAGAAAGAAAACACATAAGAAATTAATATGCTTGAGATATTAGATCCAAAAACTTAAAATTGGCAGAATTACAAAGTAGATACACAAAAAACATACCTTTTTAATCCACCAAGAGTTGGAAAGACGAAAGTAGTAAAAGCTGAGTTGTATTCAGGTGAAAACGGAGAGTTCATTAATGGAGGAAATAGAAGTAGAAATTCGTGATATTAGAAGAGTGGTGGAAAGAAGTGTTGATTTGGTCGAATAGTAGAAAAAGTCGTATTGATTGACTTGACTGATTAAGTCCAATATGTCTGCAATGTGGAGACGAGCTGGACCAGTTCAGACCGGCCCATTGATCTTGATTACTGATTAATTCCACTGCATATACATATAAGAATCGTGGAAACAGGCTGGACTAGCTCAGATCGATGGCCGATGTGATTCATCAAAAAAAGAAATAGAAACTCATTTGGTCCAAAATTAGCAGAAAAAACTCATTCGGCCCACAACAAAAGCCCATAATTACCTACACCGCGCCAAAACTATTCCTTCCTTTCCTTTCCTTTCCTTTCCCTCTCTATCAATCGAAAATGGTAAATCTCTCTTTTTCTTCCAATCAGTAATCACATTTGTGGATAATCGTTTCATTATTGCTTAATGAACTCATCCCAATTTCTATGGTTATTCTTTTCTTATTTCTCTCAAATCGGATCCTAGTTCTAAACATTTTCAGAATTAGTTCATTTAAACGGATTTTAAACGATAAATTTAGTTTAATTTAACCTCTTTTAGGACTTAGAAGTGAATATCTCAAATCTATCAAATGATTTTGCGAATTTGTTTATTAGTCGAAGAAAAGGGGGCTTTCACTTGAGGAGAAACGCGAGCAAATGCTTCAAATTGTTACGAGAGCCAGGATTTCTATCGTGTAAGTTCTTTCATTTATTCTTCTTCTTAAGATTGTTATTCAAATACCAATGGAAAATGGACAGCTGAAAGAACGGGAGAAGATGGCGCCTAAGAAAGGAGTGATAAGTCAATCTGTGAAGGATGTCATTCAAATGCTTGTTGATGATGATCTTGTTTTGAAGGATAAAATTGGAACTTCTGTTAGTTTTTATTTTTTTTATTTTCTTTTATTAGGATAAAAATTGCGTTTATTTGGTAAATATAATTGTTTTATTTGAGTTGTTTGTTGTTTCATTGCACAATTGAGGGCAATTTGGATTGAATTTTGAAGAATTGAAGTCTAATTAAGGCTGTATAATCTCATGTGGAAGGATTAATTGCACAATTGAGGGTTAATTTGGGGATAAGAGGAAATGATGAAGGATGTGATAAAATTGGAAATTTTGGAATTTAATTTAAACAACTATTCTTCTCTTTATTCCTTTTTTTATATTTTATTAGGATATAACTGTTATTTTATATTATTTATGTGTATTTCAGGTGTATTTTTGGAGCCTTCCAAGTTGTGCAAGTAATCAGGTAAAATATTTTAATTCTCTAAGTTTCAGCATTCTTATTTATAAACCAAAGATTATATTTATAATACCATTATATTGAGATAAATGAAACTTGACTGATGCATACGTGCTACTTTTAGGTTTAGTTGAGCAAACAAATTAGGTTAAAAATGGAGGTTTAATACACCATTTAGGTTTTATTGAAGAAAAATTTCGCTAAAAAGTGGACTAACTACATGAATGAGCTCATTTACATTTAAGTGAACTTAACATACTCTCCTGTCTCTCTAAAGAAATATATGTTTTTATTTTTTTTTAGTTGAGAACTGCATACAACAAGCTGGAATCTGACTTAACAAGCAGTAAAAAGCGGTACAATGAATTGCTTGAACAAAGAGAGAATCTCAAAAGTGGTCGCGATCAATCTGTTAGCCTCAATATTAATTTTAATTTTTTACAATAAAAAAATTAAAGAAAAAAAAAACTTCTGTGTGAAAACTGTAAAATATCATATTCCCTTGTAAAGCATGAAAATTATCCTTTACAGTCCTCTAATCGTCATTATTACAAATATGAGAGTAGTTTATTTAGGGTATATTTTGGATAGGATGAATATAAGTTTATTTTTCATTTTTTACAAAGATAAATATTTTTTTTATTTTGATACATTTTTAAAGGTTTGAATTATATAATAATTGAGCAGGATGGGAGAGAGGCTGCTTTAGAGCAGCTCAAGACTACTGAATTGGAGTATAAAAAACTGAAGGTACAATTTTAAAGTTTAACCCTCCAAAAATTCAAAATATCAATAATTCAATATACAACCCTGAAAAAAAAGAGAAATATATATATTTTTTTTAATATGTTTTTAAATTGTAGGATGAGCTGGCAAGCAATGCTGGCAATGATCCAGCTGCACGAGAAGCTATGAGTATGAATTTCTCTTTTTAATTAATTATCATATATACTCTAACCAGGGGCGGATCTACATGGAGGTGTAAGGGGGCCATGGCCCCCCCTATAAATTTGAAAATTTTATATATACCCTTGGTAATTTTATTTTAAGTCCTTATAGCATAACATTTGGCCCCCTCTATGCACGAAATTAATGAATAATGAAACTATTAGAGTTATATAAGTAAAAAACTACAAAAGATAAAAAATATGAATCTAAAAAGCTTCTGTAATTGCACCATACAAAGTTTGCTAGTAACTAGTAAAGTACAAATTTGATTTATTGTGCCTTTGAAATGCAGTTTAGTTTCGTATAATCTTTTGATTTCTATAGGCCTCTCTTTTACTTAAATTATATATAACTTTCACATTTAACTATCTTTTAAAGAAATTTAAAATATTCAAATATGTTACAATTGTTTTGTTATAATTTAATACTTTATCATTATTGTTATATTATTTTAAAAGTGTCAATCCTATATTGTATCAATTTTTTTTGTTTAAATTGTCATATATTTTATGATCTAACTAAATTGTTAATATATATTTAAAATATGTTAAAGATTAATTATTAAACTTTTCTTTAAATTTATTACATAATTAAAATATTAAGATTTGGCTGAATTTAAAATGATTTTTGTAATAACTAATTATGCAAAAATATTAGGCAGACTATATATAAGTAATAAACAAATAAAATTTATGATGTGTTTAGTAAAGAAAATTGTGTTGGTTGTTTTATTTAGACATTAGTCCGGTCCGGCCCCCCCTAATGTTAATTCCTGATTCCGCCCCTGACACTAACAAACCTCAAAATATCATTTATTCCCTCTGAAATTAATTCAAATTAATTTATTTATAATTATTAATTTGCAGAAAATGCAATTAATGTGGCCCACTCAGCAGCAAACAGATGGACAGGTCTCTCTTTTACTAGTCAATTATTAGTATACTTATATATTAATAAAATTAAATAATAAATTTTGAAATAAATTTGATATATTAAAATAAAAATGTAAATTTTTCAGATAATATTTTCACCCTTCAGCAATGGTGCTCCACCACCTTTCCTCAAGCTAAGGCGCAACTTGAACACTTATATAAGGAGGTAAAATTATTATTGTTATTAATTTATTTTATTTTAATCTACTACTTATGTTTTTATTAATTGTTTGTTTAGCATACATTTTTTCGTAATAAGTGTGGAATTGGAAAAGAATATTCATGTATAATAATATTTTTAACATGCAGGCTGGAGTAACAGAAGATTTTGATTATCTGCAGTAGAAAAAGTGAGATTTCTTGTTATTTCAAATTAAAATTTTGAATTTGTTTTAGGGTCTTTATGTAGAGTGGAATATTAAATATTCAATATATCATGTTGAAACTCGACATATCAAATTTACCCTATCAAATATGTAATATATCATTATGAATTTTGATGTACTTGTAACTTGATGACTGATAAATTTTGAAGATCAAATTTGATATATTTTATGCCTTAAAACAAAGGATTCTTTTTATATTTTCAGTTTCGGGATGTTAAATTTGACCAGTTTAACAACAATATATAATGACAATATTTGGAAGCACAACCAACTTTAGTTTTGATAAAATACTTGTAGAGTCCTTGTTTGACTGAAACAAAATATCCCTTAAAATGTAATAACTAATAACGGAACTTAAAAAATATCACCAATACAAAAAAAAATATATATACACTGAACTACCAATCCAAAGATAAACAAATAACAATCCATAATCATATTGCAATCATTACATCACAACAATCGATCTAAATATAAATCAATCTTACAGGCAACATAAAGCATAGTTGTTTTTTGAAAGAAAAAAACACACTTTTTCTTAAACAGAGGGAGTCTTGGTTTCTCCAAAAAAAAAAAAAAAAAAAAAAATACAAAGGAGTCTTAAGCTTCCAAATAGGTTGCTCATATCCCCTTGTAGACGATCGATCATGGTTTTATAATCAAACACTATTTTTGGTCCAACGCGTAAACGCGGTAAGGACCGCTAGCGAGGAAACGGATGGTTAAGGCTAACGCAACCACCTCGCCGAACTTCGTCATCAGATCTGGTGTTCAATATTGAGTTACTTTCTGTAGTTACTTTAATTTCTTGTTTATTTAATTTAATTTGTCAATTAGAATTTAAACAACCATCAACAAAAGTCTAATAATATTAAAAATTATAAAACCCTAAAAATACAAGTATTCACGTTTCCGCACTTTAAGCCTTTTAAACCCCCCTATAGGCCTCCAGTATACAACAATTAGTACCAGAGCACGAATACAGACCATTTCGAATTCAATTTGAAACAACGTGTATTTTCGATCTATGGCGACGCTCCCGACGAGTCGACTACACGTCTTTTATCCGGAGGAACTCGATGGTAAAAATTGAAATCTTTGGAAGAGATGCATGGTGAATGTCATCGAACTTCATGGACTTCGTCAGGTAGTAGAAAATAGTTTTACCATAGAATTTATACCCAATAGTACCACAACCATACCGATACAACCAAAACAAATATCACACTTGACATTATGACACAAAACCTCATTCTCACAAATATGTTGAACACATTTTCTATAATAATCGATGGTTGTCTTAATTCTAATGTAATGTGGAAAGCTCCCTTAAATAAATTTCAGGGAAATAATCAAATGAAGAGAACCAAACTTATGGGACTTGAATAACAATTTGATAACTTTCGGATTATCGAAGGTGAACCCGTCGAGGATATGTACACTTGTATGTCGCATATCCGAAATGGATTCACCGCTTTAGGAGAGAAACTATCGATGATCAAGTTGTAGGTAAATTGATTGGGGCGATGCCATCGAGCTGGGAAGTACTTCGAGTCTCATTGGAAACGATGATCGCTACGAAAGATATCGGGCGTGAAGAACTTATAAACTACTTCCGTAATTTCGAAACTTGAGTGATGCAAATGGGAACCGATTCCCAACCCAAAATCATGGAAATGCGGTTTAACGACAACTGACATTGCAACAACCAAAAGATGTATTGCTTCGAGTGAAACAAGAAAGGACACGCCATTGACAACTACTTCACCTTACATCCTGAGTTCACTCCTTGGAACAAGAAAGATGGCGAAAAACACGATGGACATTCAGATGATCGACGCAAGCGACGCGAAAGATGGTCCGACGATCGACCCGACAAAAGACGAGAAAAGAGGCACGATGACCGAGAAAAGGACAAGAAAAAGAAGTTGTGTGATTCATCCGATGGTTTCGGTTCGGACTCCGACTCCGAATCAGACATGGGGAATGTCACACATGGCGTATGATGACGTGGACGAGGTATGCGAAAGGGCAATACAAGAAATGATTCGGCTAGGACAGCTTCCAGTTCAACCCTTTCCTCCTCCCGCGACATCCTCCATCGCCATTACTTCCTCCGGTTCTTCCCGTGACACAAGTTGCAAGTTATATCTAGATCCAGTGTTAATTCTATTTTAGAAGAGGTAAAGGTTCCTAGTTCCAATCAAGAAATTAAAAATGTAGAACCCGGAACCCGCGATAAACTAGAACAAGAATTGAAAAGGATTCGGGAGTCTCTCATTAGTACCCAGGAACTTATCGTTGTTTTGGAAGCCTTGGTAAGGTCGTAGAAGGCATAGATAAAAGAATTAAAAAAATTAAATTTAAATAATAATAACAACTCAATCGACGATAACATAAAAAAGAAGCTAAATAATTGTATTTGTGAAAAATTTAGAAATGAAATTAGTCATCTAAAAGTCGAAGTTGTAAGTTTAAAATGTGAAAATAAATCTCTCAAGTCTGCTTGTGCCAGAAATATTTCAAACAAACTTGATTTAGACAATTTATTTATAGGGCAAAAACCAAATGATAAAACTGGTATAGGATTCAAGAAAGAGATCGGTACTAAACTCGCTTCTTCAAGACCTAAAAACAATACAATAAAAAGTGAGCTCAATCAAACTAAAAGTAAAGGAAGTGCACTAATGTACATATACTATTCTAAGGGCCAAATTCCTAAAAGTCAAACTTCTAAATGTTCTAGTAATAAAAATAGGTTTCACTATTTTCATAATTTCCGGCATATTCATGAAAATAACCATGGTGTCACAACCGAAAGACTTTATAAAAGAGGTCCTCATGGTTATTTTTATGAAATAGTCGACACACATGTTCCGAGGAAGATTCAACCTAATGAATCATAACATCGAGTTCCCAAACATTACACTAATGCACATCAAAAAATAAAGTTTTTCAAAATCAAACAATTTTACAAAATCAACCGTTTTTATTACGAAGTCGACCGAGCCAAAGCTTAGGAAAGCCAAGTTTTCAAACCACTATAAAAATCATTTTGTGAAAGGTACTGAAGACACTTTGAACCCGACTTGTTCGTTTTGCAACTATTGTTGCAAAATAGGCCATATCACTCTAGAGTGTCCTTTGTGTAAACCCACTTATTATTTTAAAATTGTGTGGTTGTGGAAAGACAGAAATGTTGAAAGTAACTCCTCATTAAATGAGAAGAAGTCGAAGTCTACCTAGACACTTCAATCCCCCCCCCCCCAATTTAAATTAGCCATATTCTTAGGGGGAGTTGTCGTCAAGTTTTACCTTGACAGATCTAACTTGTGGGTCGAGAAAGTTTTTATTTTAGATACAGGAAAATTGGACAATTTGACTCTAACCAATCAAGAGATGTGGATAATCGACGCGAATCAAGGTCACGTGAAGAATTGATCGAGTTAGATCATTGGATTGAAGTCGACGATATTTCCGCCAAGTCACGAGCATCTTCTCATATTATTTAACAATTGGTCGAGGTTATGTAATTCTTGTCAAATCTTAATTCTCATTTACTCATTATTTTTTTCGGTGTTTTATGTCTTCTCCTTGTTTTTCTTTTAGAAATGATGTTTTTTTTCTTCATTTAAAAGATTATTAAATAATAGAATAAGGTTTTTTTTCAAATGTAAAACCTATTTGAAACATTAATTAAACCCTTAATTATATTCCGAAGTTTTTTTGTTACAAAAATCATATGTTAACTTTTTTTTTTTAACCTGTTATTGAACTTAGGGGGAGCACTTATTTAATGGGGAGTTTCTGTCTCCCATCTAGTGTCCCTTTTGACTATTTTTCAAAAAGGGGGAGAATATATAAAATGTTGCATTTTTGCGGAATTATTTTGAAAATCATCAAAATGGGGAGATTGTTGTTCTCGGTTTGATGATGTTTAAAATAATTCCGTCATATCAAGAAATTATCAAGTTTGAATCGGCGTGCAAGTTCTTCATCTCGATCATATCAGAAGTCGTCGGAGAGCTGCAACGCAGTTCAAGTTTTCAAGACTCGTTCGTGGCGTTCAAGAGTTGGAGCTCTTCTTTGTTTTGAGTTTGTTTTGTGTTCTTCGATTGATTAATTAAACCAAAATCTAGAGAAAAATCTCAGTTTTTCAGCCTTTTTCCGTTTTGACTTGGGCTATGAATAGTGATTCAGTTGGGAATAGAATACTTCTGTTCTGTGAATAGAGATTCCGTTGGGAACGGAATGATTCTATTGGCAACAGAATACACATATTTATAGCCGTTTGAGCATTGATTTGGCTGATTCTTTTTTCATTTAAACATTCTGTTGGCAACGAAATATAGCGTTGGCAACGGAATAGTATGTTTTTCCATTTTTGCGAGCAGCTACTTCCATCTTTATAAGGGTTGCTCCATTTCCGAAAAGCCAAGTTTTCCAAGCAATATTTTCTGAACGTTTCTCTCTAGAAACAAGTCTAATTAATCAAGATTTTTGTGAGTAATTTGAGAGTAATTAGATCTAGGTTGTTGGCTTTTTTTTTTATTGAAAGAAACCGGTTGTAAATTGATTTTTCCACCGGCCGTCAAGAGTTCGTTGTAAGGCGATGGTGGATCGTGATTTTGTAATCAAACACTATTTGAATTAGTGATTATCGGAGCCGAAGGGCATGTATTTCATAGATCTCTTTATATTGAAATAAGCCTTCATAATAAACAATACGTCTCCTCGGAGATATCCATTAAATTCAAAAAAAATAAAAATAAATAAATAATACATTATCATAGTATATCTCATAACATATAGTTTTTTAAACATATATGGTCAAATCCAGATCAAGAATAAATAAAGAGTCCTCAACGTTTACGTACCAAAAGATGACTTTTTTTAAGTAGCGCTAGTTTGAAAATTAATTGAGCAAATAACACCAATTTCAAAAAAATTGGCCATCTAGCACTTCCACCAGATTAGCTGGCAGTACAAAGTTTGTACTGCCAGAAATTCTGGCAGAAAAGGTGATTTTTTCATTTTTTTTTTGATCTGGGGTTCAAAAAAATTGAAAAAATATCCTCTACCGTCAAGATTTCTGGCAATACAAACTCTGAACAGCCAGAATATTTGGCGGCAGTATTAGTTACTTAATTTTTTCCATATGACCGTTATTCTCTTAATTATTTTTCAAAAAAATGCTACTTAAAAAAAAAAGTCCCAAAAGATCATGCAGTCATAACCATTGATTTATGGGAAATTTTTCAAAAACCCCCTAACTTTTCTGAATATTATCAAAAACCCTCTATCTTTTTAGCCTTATTCAAAAATCCCCTAACTTTTTTTGAAAATTATCAATACCCCCTCTCATTTAGTTACATTTTTTAAAATAACAATTTTATCCCTCTAATTTTAGTATAGTTTTATTTTTCTATTTTAAAGATTATTATTATTCTCAATATTCCAACTTATATTAAAAATATATATAATTTTTACAAAAATGTACAAAAAAAAAAATTATTTGGAATATTTTTTTAAATATAATTTAGAGCAAAATGACAATACAATCATAATCCTACAAAAGATATAGAATATTTGCACAAAAAACCATGTATTATGTCTAAACCGCAAAAATATTTTTAAATATAATTGAAAAAAAAAATAGTTCTAACAAATATTTAAACAGGACACCTGTTTACAAGGAGTAGCTTAAACCTCAACAAAACCCCAACAAATGAAATGTCCGACCTTTCACTTCGCCTTCTCAGTCCTCACTCCTCAGTAATGGCGAGTACCCAAAACCCTAAACCGATACCAAACCCTGCAATGAAGACCCCAATGGAAGGAGAAGAAGAGCACAGAAATTGGGCAGAGATCAATCGGGACGTATTAGTAGAGATTTTCCGACTGGTGGGTGTAATCGGAGTGTTCAAGAACGCCGGACCTGTGTGCCGTTCATGGAGGAAGGCGACGAAGGACGAGCCTGAGCTTTGGAGAAGAATTGATTTGACAAACCATGGTTTTGGGCAGAAGGATTATGAGTTTCTGATCGCACTGGCAAAGCTCGCCATTGATCGAAGTGGGGGTGAAGTCGAAGAGTTTTGGATTCAGGATTTTGGTGATGATGATCTTCTCCAATATCTCTGTGATAAGTAAGTTCTCATTTTCTTTTCTGACCAAAGGTAAGCTCTCCTTAAATAACATAACACAATAACTAAATTGTAATTCAATTCAAGTGGAAGGTCTAACTTCGCGTTTATGATTTATCCCAAAATTTAAGTTTCAAATCGATCTTTCAGGACGACCGTGCTTAAGAGCTTGCGGCTGATATCATGCAAACAAGTCCATGACATGGCTATTTTGGAAACTGTCAAAAATCAACCTCTTCTAGAAGAAATTGAAATCTCACTTCAATCATCCTGCCCAAATTTGCCTGAAGTGATTGGAAACTTGTTACCAAACTTGAAAAAGTTTAGAATGAACGGCATTTATGCCTCCTCAGTTTTCTTTGAAAATGATGAGACTGAGGCGTTTGGGATCGCTAATTCCATGCACGAGCTTCGTCATCTCCAACTTATCGGAAATCGGTAACTCATTATGTGGTTAAGGGACCTTTAGTCAACACACTTATTTTGCCAACTTGGCCTATTACACCTATTTCTCAAAATCTAAAAATCAGAATCAAATTTCAAATGTTTAGATATGATCTATATCATTTAAGAAAGCAGTGAATCGAATTTCACGCAAAATACCTTTCGATCATACCATGTGAAAAAATTACTACTTGATTCGTCAAAAACGAAATTTTAAAATTCGAAATTTTGTAATTTGATTCAATATAAATGGTTTATTATATATTAGATTTAGAATCCTTTTCGCTATTTTTTGAATTTTCTTTTATTGAAATCATCGAAATTAACGGTTGAGAAAGTATATATTAGTTGGCCAAGTAAGTGTGTTGGCCAGAGAGCCTCAGTCATACATATACATTGTAGATTAATATTTAATAATATTTAGAACTCAATATTCTTACCATCATATGTCACCAAAACATGAACAAAAACTAACATGGGAGGCCATGAACTTCAACAATTTGTTTTGATTTAACTATTTTTGTCTTTATGTAACAGTGTCACAAACGATGGTTTGAAAGCGATCTTAGAAGGCTGCCCAAATCTCGAGACACTTGACATACGCCAGTGCAAAAATGTTTGTATGGATGACTCTGACTTGCGGGCCCGGTGCGCCAGACTCAGAACCCTGAGACTTCCTTTCGATTCTTTGGACGGTTATTGGCGTCCTGTTGATACGAGGGGCCTTTTCCGGTCCTTGAACGTGGATGATTTGCCTAACCCGGACTTTATTAATAATCTTCATTATGGTATGAAGAATTATTTTTTCTTTAGTGATGATGATGATGAGGAGGAGGAGGAGGAGGAGGAGGAGGAGGAGTTTCTTGATAATCTTCTTCGTATGAATAACTATTTTTATTTGAGTGATGATGATGATGATGATGATGATGATGATGCGTAGGGCAACTCAATATTAGTGAGAGAGGACTTGAACTTACACTAGTTTGTTTTTGTTGTAATGCTACTTTGAACTTAAGCTAGTTTGTTTTTGTAGTAATATTACTTTGAACTTAAGCTAGTTTGTTTTTGTTTAAGATGTTACTTTTGTAAGTGAGACCATGAGATTAATGGCCTGAAAATGTTTCGGAAAGTTAACTTTGATTTTTCATTACATTTTTTAGTTCAATTTTTTGTTGTTGTTATGTCTAAAATTCTCTCTATCATTTTCATTACTTTCACCACTAAATCTGATCTTTCTACTACTCAGTCGGCTCTCATGTGCATCTCATCAGTCCTTTTACTCACCCTAGTTCTGACGATTTGACAATAGATTTCAAGAAAAACGAATGGGGTAAAGAAAAATGGGAGTGAAGAGACGCATCAAATTTTCAGGTCCATTTATTTAACAATTTATTATATACCACATCAATAATCACTAATATATTTTAGTATTTTGCATTTGTATTCCGCCAGCATTTGCAGACAACTAGAAAATTTTATAGAAAATTCGAAACAATTAGGACGTTTTCGGAGATTGGATGTAGTTATTAATTCATGATCTGGCGTGTACAGAATGAAAACTTCAAAGAGCTGTTAAAGAAATGGATAACATTAGGCGTGACTTATTGTGGAAAGAAAGTAAGGATTCTGACTTCAATCTTGTAGTGGAGAACGGTGTGTAGACCAAAAAGTACTAGCGGGATTAGGGGTGATTGACCTGCAATTATTTCATGAAACAATATTGTTAAAATGGTTTTGGAAAATTTTTAACAAAAGAAAAGGCTTAAATTGGCAAGAAATGGTTAGCGATATTGGAGAAGAAGAATTTCTAATGGAATAGTCATCTAGGGATAAAATTATTTTAATTTAGAGATAAAATTAGTTAGTAATCGAAAATCGAATGGATTACAAAATGACATGTCTAGTATGTCTGAGATTATTAGATTGATTAATCGAGATTGATAAGATGTATTTGTTTATATCTATAATGTAATATTATTTATATTCATTTTTAAATAATTATAGCATATTGTATAATGAACATTTAGAAATTTAACAAAAAAAATTACAGCTTATAATCGTTCTATATAATTTTGCATAATTTGATAAAATACACAAATGTTCTATTTATATATAAATAAATATATTTCAGTTATAGCCACATTATAAAAATATAAATAAATAATTAAGTTATCCGCCGGACGAAGCGCAATAATAATTTAGTGTAATATTATTTATAGCTAACGGAGAGAAACTTGCAATGATGTTCTGGGTACCAGAAGGATTAAGAATGTAATAATAGATTATATTTGATTTCACTTCCATCTCCATCCATCTTGTCATCTTACAGTTGTAATGCAATGATGTCTGGATACCAGAAGGATTAAGAATGTAATAATAGATTATATTTGATTTCACTTCCATCTCCATCCATCTTGTCATCTTACAGTTGTAATAATCACTTTTTGGTCATCAAGTAGTCAAGTACTTTTACTTCGTAAAAACAATTCATCTTGAAACTAAACGAAATCACTCGCGAAACTCGAATGTGACGTGCTGGTGACTACATCCCCATATTTTTGGGGCAGTCTCCGATCAGTTATGTTGAAGTAACACGAATACGAATGTCGTGTCCTACACGACATGAATATAATAATACGACGAATCTCAAAATTCATCAATACACGACACATTATATATATATATATATATATATATATATATATTATTTTTATGAATAAAATATATAATTTAATTATTGTCAATTTTATTTTATTTTAAAGAATTATACATAATATTTTTACCTTATAATTAGAAAGTTATACGTAATATTTTATAATTAATACAATATATATGACATTTGAAGTTGCACTTTTATACGCAATACAATATATTTGACGTTTTACATGTTTGTGTATGAAAACTTGACACTAAATAATCAAAAGTCATTTTAAATGTGTAGTCCCACAATTACTATAATAGAAAACTGAGATAAACTAGCCTCTAAAATACGAGGATGATGAAATAATGCAATAATTGCGCTAACAAGTCCAATGCATGTGTCTGAGAAATGTCCGGAGAAGTGTCCTGATGATTTTTAATAATAAAATATTTGACACGCCACGTGGTGTGTCCGACACGTGTCCGAGAAGCGTCGTATCCGACACGGACATGGCCGGATTTTTGAAGTGTCTGCGCAACATAGCGGATCAGACACACGAATTTTCCCAAAAATTGAAATAAAAAAACATCGTGCAATCATGACTGTTGATCTATTTACACAAGACACCTCCATTCTTCCCAACCGAAGAAGATTAAACCTCTACAAACCCCCCTAATAATAAGACTTTTTTTTTTAATACCACTATTTTGGAAAATAATTCAACAAATACGTCATTTTCAAAATAATTAAGAAACTACCATTTCCACCAGTCATTTTGGCGGAACAGAAACTGTTCCTCCAAGAATTCTGATGGAACTTGTTATATTTTTTAATGAGAAAAGTCCAATTTTATCTCCTCAACTATTGAATTAGTTCATTTTTAGTCCCTCAACTTTTTTATGGTGCAATTTTAGTCCCTCAACTATTTAATAAGTGAGTTTTTGGTCCTTCAATCCGTTAAGTGCTTAAGTGTCCGTTAAATATGACACGTAATCAATGATGTGATATATATTCTTAATACATACATAATAACGTGTTAATTTTTATTTAACAAATAAACATGCATAAAAAAATATACATTTTTTAATAAAAATAATATTTGAAGAATTTTTTTATTTTTTTCAAACATTTGTCACGTTACTAATGCCACGTCATTGCTTACGTGTCAAATTTAACGGACACATATGCACTTAACGGATGGAAGGACCAAAAATGCATTTATTGAATGATTGAGGGATTAAAATTGGACCAATAAAAAGTTGAGGGATCAAAAATGAGCTAGTTCAATAGTTGAGGAGGCAAAAATAGACTTTTCTCTTTTTTAATTTTCCTTAAAAAATCTTAATTAGGCTAAAAAATACTGTTCCGCAAAGCTCTTTGGCGGAACAGATTAAAATTTTAATTTTTAGTGATCAATAAGGAAAAAAAAAAAAATTTCATTATTCCGCCAAAAAGTGTGGCGGAACAGTGTTTTTAAAAAAAAAAATATTTTGATAAATTTCCAGAGTCTTTTTAGAGGTAAAAAACTATAAAATAGGTTGTTCTTCCAAGTTTGTTGGCGGAACAAGAATTTTTTTTATATTTTTTGACTAATTTTCTTTCTAAATTTGCAGTTAACGCTAAAAATTAAAAAAAATTAACCTATTCCGTCAAATAGGTTGGCGAAACAGCGTTTTTTCTTCTTATTAGGATTATTTAATCCTGCTAAATGACCTGGGCGTGTTTCGTCAGTTCGCCAAAATGGTTGGTGAAAATAGTAGTTTTTTAATTATTTTTGAAAGTATATTATTTGGTGAATTATTTTCCAAAATATTGGTATTTAAAAAAAAAAAGTCTAAACCTTTCTTTCCCCTTCCTCAGTAATGTCGAGAGCACCAAAAAACCCAAACCCAACCCTGAAACCGAACTCCAAATGGAACAAAAAGAAGATCAACGAAACTGGGCGGAGCTCAATGGGGACATACTAATGGAGATTTTCCGCCTGGTGGGTATAATCGGGGTGTAGAAGAGCGCCAGAGCTGTGTGCCGTTCATGGAGAAAGGTGACGAAGGACGAGCCTGAGTTTTGGAGACGAATTGATGTGATAAACCATGGTTTTGGGCTGATGGATTCCAAGATGATAAACCCAACAAAGCTCGCCATTGATTGAGGATTTTGGTGATGATTTTCTTCAGTACCTTTCTGAAAGGTAATGCCTCCTCTCTTTTCCTTTTCTTCTTGCCAGACAAGTAATTAACTTGGAGAAATTTGCAAAAAAAAAAAGCCCTTACATGTTCCTGAAATTGCAAAAAAAAAAAAAAAACCTACATGACTGAAAATTGGAAAAAAGCCCCTACCGTTAGTTAGGAGTTAACACGGGTTAGGAGAATTTTTTTGCAATTTTGGGAAAATATAGGGGCTTTTTTGCAAATTTCTCTATTAATTAATTACAAAAATATTAACGTTTAAATCAATTTTGAGACTATATCAGGGCAAGTGGGCTGAAAAGCTTGCGATTAATATCATGCAAGAAAATCTCTGACGAGTCAGTTGTCCAAACGGTCATAAGTCAACCGCTTCTAGAAGAACTAGAAATCACGCTTGGATTATGCACTGCCAAATTGCGGAAATTAATTGGAGAAGAGTTACCTAATTTGAAACGGTTTGTATTTAATGGGTTTTATAACCACCCTCCTTTTTCTGAAGAAGAAGATTTGGCGAATTGTGAGCTGGCTTTTGGGATCGGGAAGACTATGCATGAGCTTAGGCATCTCCAAATTGTCGGAAATAGGTAATGAAATAATAAATAATTTGGTTAATCTACTTTATTGGATCAAATATTTAAGGGTAAATTTCACCATAGGTTACTCAACTTTCAAAATTGACCAAATATGTCGCTCAACTTTCAATTGTTCTCTAGAGGTCACTCAACTTTAAAAAATGATCAAATATGTCACTCAACTTTCAATTGTCCCCTATATGTCACATAGTATTAAAAAATGACCAAATAGGTCACTCAACTTTCAATTAATCGGGTGACCTATTTGGTTATTTTTCAATTAATCATGTGAATTAATCGGGTGACCAATTTGGTTATTTTTGAAAGTTGAATGACTTATATGGAACAATCGAAAGTTTAAGTGATCTATTTAGTAATTTTTGAAAATTGAGTGACTTCTAGGAGACAATCGAAAGTTGAATAAGCTATTTGGTTATTTTTGAAAGTTGTGACATGCGGTGAAATTTGCCCAATATTTAAGAGTGAAATTTTTGTAGAACCCCTTAACTCTTTTGAATACTTTAAACTCCCCTTTTACTTTTTAGATTTTCTCTCAGAGCTCGTAAAGTGAATTGGATTTTTCTACCCCTCATATGGGGGTTTAGATTTAGTTATTTCATCCAAGAAATTTTTTTGGACCAAAATGCCCCCTCTTTAATTTTTTTTATATTGTATTTTATCCAATTGAAAATAATAAATAAAGGGAAAAATGACATTTCTGACATTATATTTAACAATATTATTTTTTATGATATTATTTTAGGATACATTATTTTTTTATTTTATGATATTATATGACATAAAATATTCTCTTGTTTTTATGTAAATTGTAATTTTATTATACATGACATCATTTTCTTTTTAATTTATTATTTTGGTTCTAATGAAAAAAATTAAAGAAACTCGATAAACGTTAATCTTCGAATTATCATTGCATGTGTACAACAGACTCAGCAATAAGGGTTTAAAGCCGATCCTAGAAGGCTGCCCTCATCTAGAGATACTTGACATACGCAAGTGCAACAATTTGAACATGGATGAGTCCGATCTGCAGGCTCAGTGCACCAGACTCAGATTCATCAGACTTCCTGACGACTCATTGGCCGACTTATCGGGGTTTTTTAGCTCTTTACTCGGTGCAACTGCAAATTACATTTTCGGTGGTTTTGTTGATCTTAGTGATATTGATGATATGTTTATGTAGGTTGTCTCGATATTTAGTTGGGAGGGCGTCAGTGGCGGATCTTGACCCGAATCCTTGGGGGGGCCGGGGGAGCCGTAGTGGAAAATACAGTGAAAATCTTAGGGGAGAGGGGAGGGGGGGTTACGTATAATATATAAATTTATCATAAAATACAATAGTATTACCACATATATATACTAAAATTTCAAAATCTTGGGAGGACAGCTCTCCCTACTAAGATCCGCCACTGTGATGTTAGAGTTTAAAGTTTAGTTGTGAGAAGCCGTGAGGTTAGTCTAGTTCGTTTTGTTTGGTTTAGGTTTTAGGCGTGTGAGGCCTTGAACTTGATTGGAACTGTACTAGTTTATTTTTGTTTGAACGCTACGTTAATTTTGATTTGTCTGAAACATCATCAATACACTTGACAAATATGAGGAATATTATGATTTTTGAATACATCTCTCCTAATTTTCTAAGAAATGGGTAATTGTTATTTTTACTTGTTTATTCGTCTATAAATTAAAGATGATGAGTATAATTTTGAGACAATATAAACTGAGGTGTTTATGTATATATGATGTTTTGACATACATCAGTGCAACAATCTGAACATAGACTTTGACTTGTCAGCCCAGTGCGCCACATCAATCAGAACCCTGAAACTTCCTTACGACTCGTTGGTGGACTATCGTTGTAGACATCCTTCGTAATAATGTTAATTCTGTTTTGTCTGAATATGGTGATGATTTTGATAGGCATCTCAATATTTGGTTTAGAGGCCAGAAGGCCATGCATAATAGTAGTGAGAGTGAGGGTGAAGCATGAACTATTCATGATATTTCTCAGGGGTGTCGGTTATATTATTATATATGATATTTTGAGATTTGGGCCTACACGTGATATTGGGCCTTAATCAATGGAGTTAAGAATTTGGGGAAAATTATTTTTTCAAAATTATAGTTAACATCAATAATTGATATTGTTTACCTACAGGTTTGTCAGAAAAAAAAAATTGTTTTGTCAAGTTATAAAAGCCACTTTCCAAAAGATTTGTGGGGAAAGTCTTCAAAGAAAAAAATTAAATTCAAAAGAAACCCCCAAGTATGGATTGTTTGTTTGAATTCAAATCAAACAAAATATTACGAAATTTTGATAATGACGTTCATTTATTTGTAATAAAGGGATGTGATTAGTTTCTCTTTTTTATTTTCTTTGGCATTTAAATATGTGATATTAACTCCTTGACTAAACAAAAATGTAAAAGGTAAAAGGAATATTGTAAGATTTTCTTTCTTTGGTAGTTATTATATAACGGCTAGGTCCGCAACAAATTTCCACATTTCAAAATCTTGGAATCCGAAACTAACAAAAATATTAGTTAAATATATTAAATAATATTTGACAAAATTAAATATTCATTAAACATACACAATATCCAGCCAAAATAGAATACATTAAGATGGTGAAATTTCGGTTATATTAGTCAAGACGCAATAGAGACTAGTCAATAGTCACTAGATTAGTCTTGATTTCTTTCATATTATTATATGTGAAAGCTTATTTTGTATTTATGTACAATTTTCTTCCCACTGATCCAGTCACATTCTCATATTCTGTGTCTTTTAATATGTACAGATTAATTTGCAAATGCTCCTGCATTGTACTTTAATTGTAAAGAGGAACTTGTATACTATATTTATTTATTTTTGAGAAAAATTGGAGAGGGCTTTAATATCCCCTTCCAAATGCAAAATTTTCATTTCTTTTTCTGTTTTTTACATCTATAATCCTAAATATTTACAACAGCACAAGTAAAAACTATCTATAAAGAAAGAAACCTAACTCTATCTATCTCTAAAATACTCTCTTTGTGCTGCTTAAAAAACAATAATAACTACAATTTTCTGGACCTTGTATACTATATATTACAAAAATACTCTATTTTTAAAGAAGTAAACCTCCTATCTTTATATAAAAAGAAGTAAATTACCGTTAATTTTTCTCCAACAGCTGGTCTATTTTAGAATTCAAAGTCTAAAGTTTGTATTAAAGAATCAAGAATGGTGTTAACTATTGGGCGCCATTTTTGAAGTAAGAAACAGTATATATTTTTTTGAAAAATAACATATATATAAGTTCATACAAAAGTACATATATTTATATAAACAAAAAACTATATTTTTTCAATAAAAAAACAGTTATAGTTTTCAAAACAGCATAGAAGTTCATAATCAGTATGTATTTCAGAAAAAAATAAAGAAAGTATATATAGGAATAAAAAGAGCATGTATGATAAGAAGTATATGAATTTTATAAAGAGATATACAAGGATACAGATAAAGTGTAGTGATTTGAATATTGGCAAACTGGGGCAATTTTTTTTTTTGGCAAATTGGGGCAAGTTGATGACATTTGACTGATAATTTGAAAGGGAAATAATTTGCAAAAAAGCCCTTGTATTATTAGAAATTGGAAAAAAACCAACGCTATCTTCAAATTTGCAAAAAATTCACTACCGTTAGTTAGAAGTTAATAGAGTTAATTTTCATATTTTAATTAGTTAAGAATCAGTTTTTAAGTCTAATTAACATCTTTTTCTCTCAAACTCTCTCTCCATTATATCCTTTGCAATATTGATTTTTTTCGTTAATTAACATCTCTCTATTCACTAACTCACTTGAAAGGGATAATAATTAATCTCAAGAGAAAGATAATAATTAACTTTAAAACAAAGATAGATTATAATTAATTTAGACAGAGAAATTAATTAAACTTAAAAAGTATTATAAGTAGGAAACTAAGAGTGCTAATTTGGAACTAACTGTAGTTTTTTTTTGCAACTTCGGCGATAATTTAGGAGTTTTTTGCAATTTCTAATAATATGGGTTTTTTTTTTTTAAATTTTCCATTTTTAAATTGGCAAATTGGGGCCTTTAAATTCCACCACTTCATTTTCCACTCAATAATAGGGCCCCTTTCATATTGACTAATGAGTATCCCCTGCTCCACACTCAATCTCCACTCCCCTAAAAGTAAAAAATTCAAGAAAATTTGCATTAAAATCAATGCATTATGCCAAATTGTAAATATGATCCCGATTTTAATAAAATTCAATAATAGTGTCTATATCCTCGGTCGGTAAAATTAGTAACCCATCATGCTAGAAAGAGTATAATGAATGAATAAAACATGATAAACATTTGAGTTATTTAGATTGCAAATATGATAACTACCATCAGGATAATTTAGTTATATGATATTAGACTCATCTTTCCATAGATAAGAGTTCGAATATTACGTCGAACATGATTTTAAATAGATAGCTGAGGGCATATGAACCCATCTTATTAAGAGAACAAAATAAGTTATCGTTTATAATTCTCCCTCAATTTTTTTAGATTGCAAACATGTATTTTGTTTTTTTAATTCTAAAACATGTATTTTGTTGTCATTATTTTTCATTAGTGACAAAATGGTCTATTATGCTAAAAGAGAATGATTAATATATGATAAATAAATGAGTTGATCTAATATTGTTAAATGGAGTTAATTGATTCCATGATTCCATCTATATATATATTTTTAAGATTTAGGATGTCGTTAGTAATTTATTATATCTTAGCTACCTCTACAATTTACAAATACTACAAAAGGGTCTTTTTCACGTAGTTGTAAAAATTAACCACCAACCCTACAATCTCTCTCTCTCTCTCAATAATGAGCTCATACAACAATAAACCCCAAACACTTGAATCCACTTCCCCAAAACAAAGAAAAAAAAAATCTCAAACCTTGAATTCCAACATGAATTAGCTTCATATTTCAAATTTTAATCATCCCTTTTCTTTACCATGCTAACTCATCTCTTATTCCTTCTCCTTACTCTAATCCCACCTTCCTCTTCCTCCCCATCTTGCAACCGCCAATGCGGGAAAACCACCGTCCCATATCCCTTCGGCTTCTCCTCCACTTGTGGGATTCCATTATCATGCATTTCCAAATCCAGCATTTCATTTTCCACCTTTCCTCTCCACAACTTCACTTCCAACAACACCTTCCTGCTAAGTGTCCCCACAAATTGCACCCGACCGATCGGCTCTCTCTCATCTCTCTTCGGCAAAAACTATGCGATGACATGGCGCAACGGCTTGTTTCTACGCAATTGCACTCCGTCTGTCTCGCCTCCTTGTCTCTTACCAACCGTTTTAATCTCTCAAATGTCGCATTTTTACGAGTCGTGCGGTAAAAAGGGGGATAATATAACTTGTGTCTCAAACGGGACTGGAGGGCTTTTTCTGAGTGAGAAAATGGTTGTGCACAATGGATGCTCGGAGCTTTTTACTTCGGTTTTGTATGAAACCATGACGGAAGGACAAACGGCTTTGGTCTTAGGGGTGGTGGAGGTGGGCTGGTGGTTGTCCGGCGATTGCCGGTGCTCAGCCAATGCCAGCTGTACACGTGTAGGTAATGATGGATTTCAGTGCATGTGTAATCAAGGGTTTGTTGGAGATGGGTTTGCTGAGGGAAAAGGTTGTGTCAAAGGTACGTTTGATTTGTTATTATTTTCTTTGATAATATTACGTTTGATATTTTCTGTTTGATGAATAAAAGTTATAAAACTATGTTTGATTTTGTTTTGTGTAGTACTCATAATTGCACCCCTTATGTTTCTTTTGTGAGTTCGTTTCTAAATGGGTTCATTAATGATTTATGATGTTGTTTAAATGTTTAATGTGCTCTTTTTTCAGAATAACTTTTTTGGTTAGGTATTTAAAGTTTTGAATTGATATACTGAACTAATAATTTGACGGTTTATATAGTTATAAAATCACTTGTGATATTATTTTGAATTTTAAAAAGAAAAATTCAAAAACATAATATTTTTGAGGCCCAAATTCAGAAAATATTGAGTTAGAGACTAACTAAATATCACTTGTACTAAATATACTTGTCATGACTTAGACCTAGAATCTCTAATGCTGTTTACTGATTGAGCTAGCAAGTTTCTCGAAAAAGTAATATTACCTTAAATTAAAAAAAAATGAAGAAATCATTTGGAGAAATAGTAAAACCATCCATCAATACTAGTATTTATATTTTACAAAGAATGAAGATATATAATATATATGATTAAAGTATTTTTTTTTACATTAATTCTATAAGATAAAGACAATATCAATATGGTTTTGGTGCGCAAATTTGAGACGACTAGCACTTAATATCATTATAATAAGTGCAAGAAACCAAAATAGTTCTTCCTATTTATGTGATTATTTTTCCTATTTATGAGAATTTATGGAATCATAAGAAAGGGTACTCTGTTATGACTTCATTCATTCATTCATTATAAAGAGATTTGCAAAAAGGCAGTGTTTTAAAGATAGTTGCATAATAATCCTCGTTTATTTAAGAAATTAAAAATTACCCCATCTTAAAACCCTGGAACTTTTTTTCATTCCAATCCATATATTAATCTTATTGCACCTCTTTCTCCTTTCAACTTTTTCTTTAGCAAAATTGGATCATCAGCTTTCTACAATACAATGCGATTTTTTTAAAAATTTCTTTAAGAATGAATAGTTTTATACAATAGCTTTTTAGAAACTTTGTGAAAAATAATGCCAATTTTATTTATTTATTTTCTACTTACCAAAAGACCCTCTGTTTGTTTGGAACTTGGATTGAGTGCCCTGATTCATGTACAGTCAACTACTATCCACCCAACTACATTTATTTATGTTGCCTGACCTTCTTCATAACTGTTTGATGTTTATTATTTTAATATTTAAAACATTTTTTAGTTTCAGTTAGGAAAATGTCATTTTAGTTTTCAAAACATATTGCTCTTCATAAGATATTGTTTGTTCTTTAATGGTTTCATAGCTTTAAGAATATCGCATAAAATGTACCTTTTTCCGAATATAGTGTGACATACATTTTTGCATTGTTATATCCAAAAATATTTCATTTACAGATGAATATATTATCTTTGATTTATCCTACACAAAACTCATTACTTAAAATTACATTTGTTAATGCCATTAAAACATAACATAGCTCCTTGAGTGAGAGGAGAGTAGTATATAGCTAATTTATTACATCATTCTGCAAGGGTATAAATGAAACAGTGCACCTAAATTGTACACCATAATTGATTGAAAATAGACTGCTTTTTGGCCCCATAAAATTAATAATTTCAATACCTAAGTCAAACTTACCAATTCGCATGAATTGGGTATTTATTATTTAGTATTTATTTTACCTATTAAAAAGGGTACATTTATTCCTGCCTGATCAAACTACCAAATTAAAAGAACGATTCTATTCAGTACCAACAATTCCAGCTAGACATTAAATTGTTTGAAAGTCCACAAAATATCATTTATTTATTTATAATAATTTCTATATTTGTACATAAAATGCTTTTTTGTTGAATATCATAGTGATTTCTATAAAATAATAATATATTTAAGTTACAAATTATGTTTTATTCATTGAGGTAATTTGATTTTGCAACTTAATTTTAACCAGTTTCAAAATGTGGTGCGAAAGGAGGGTCTTCTTGTAAGCACGTTCAAATTGGCGTCATTATTGGAGGTAATTAATTCAAAATTCATCAAATTCAAAATTCATTCATATTTTTCAAAATATCTTGCATATTATTGTAACAGTACAAATCTAAGTACAACGATTTATATGAATTAGTTAGACCATATCAAACATAGGCACACTAAACTTCACGTAAAATTCTTCCTATAAGAATCACACCAAAATATACAGGTATAGCTGGCGGCATTTCTCTCACACTAGCTTTAATCTTTCTATGCATCATATTTTGCCGACGTTTCAACAAGAGACTCAGATCTTCAAAAGACTATCAAATCACAACCAAATGGCTTTTATCAGAGGCCTCTTGTTCCGTTCCGCTTTATTCGTACCGGGAAATTGAACGTGCCACAAACTCCTTTGCTGAGACTCATAAACTTGGTACCGGTGCGTACGGTACGGTGTATGTTGGGAAGTTACCGGTACGGAATAATAGTATGGAAGATCTTGTGGCGATTAAAAGGATAAGGTACCGAGCTGATCAGGACTCGATCAATCAGGTAAGAAATATTTCGCCCTAATATTAAACTAAACTCATCGAGAATTCAATAGTGATAATTTTTAAAAATTGTAATAATTGATCTCCAATTTTCTCACCATATTGTTTCTTCAATTTTCTCGTCAAATTGGTTGGATATATGAGACAAAATTTATCAAAAAAATGTCAGTTTTCTTCAATAGTGATAATTTTTACAAATTTCAATCAGGTAACAAATGAGATAAAATGAATCTCGACAGTCAATTATTCAAATCTCTTGAAACTCCTCCTTTGTTACGTATATTAAATGTTCCATATTTTTATTTATTATACTTTCTATATTTGCACATATAATGATATATTGTTAAATTCATCGAAAAGTATATCTTACGGAACTTGGAAACTCAACATTAATAATACTTTTACACTTGAATCAGGTAATGAACGAGATAAAATTAATCTCTTCCGTCGATCATCCGAATCTCGTGAAACTGCTCGGTTGCTGTATAGACAGAGGCGAACAAATATTAATTTACGAATTCATGCCGAACGGAACTTTGGCTGAACATCTCAGGCCTGAAACAGGCCGTGAGAGTCTCTTGCCCTGGTTCCTTCGCCTCTCCATTTCAGCTGAGACTGCAAAAGCAATTGAACACCTCCATTTCTCACTCCACCCACCGATTTATCACCGCGATATAAAATCCAGTAATATTTTATTAGATCATGATTTCAACCCAAAGGTGGCGGATTTCGGTCTGTCTCGGGCAGGCCGGGCGGAGTTATCTCACATCTCGACTGCCCCTCAAGGCACGCCTGGGTATCTGGACCCTGAGTATCATCAAAATTTTCATCTGTCTGATAAAAGTGATGTGTACAGTTTTGGAGTTGTCCTGCTGGAGATTATAACAGGCATGAAAGTTGTGGATTTTAATAGGCCGGCTAGCGAGATTAATTTGGCCTCTTTGGCTATCGATCGAATCGCGAAAGGACGAGTCGAGGAAATTGTGGACCCAATTTTGGTGAAAAATGAGATGGGAAATGACGATTGGCTGATGGATTCGGTTAAGAAGGTTGCTGAGCTGGCGTTTAGATGTCTCGCGTTTAATAAAGACGTGAGGCCTTGTATGAATGAGGTGGCGAGTGAGTTGGAGCGGATACGGGCTGACGGGCCCCAACCCGACCCGTTAGATGGAGGGGAAGAAATGGAGAAAAACCGGGAATTGAATTCCGTGATTTCTGTTGAAGGGATTTTAATGGAAAGTTCTAGAAGCGAAGGAAGGAGATCTTTGAAGGCGGATTTTGATTCGCCGGTTTGTGTACAGGGTGTGTGGATTTCAGAACAGAGCTCGCCTTCAACAAACGGATCGATGCCTCGATTTGCAGCGTAGAAAAAAAGAGAACTTTTGATTGAAATTAAGAATTTTTTTTCTTATTTTTTTGGGTGTTTTTGTAGAGACTTTAAAATTTTTTCTCCGTTTAAGTGTAACCCAAAAAGAATTAGATTTTTTTGTGAATTAAGTAGTTTTGCCAAGTCCACTGTTAATAACTGAATTTTCATGAAGGAAACCTTTTCTTCCCTTTATTGCTAAATTTTGTATTAAAAAAATCAAATCAATCTTTGAAACCATACAACAAATAATTTAATGTTTCATGAAAAGTTCAACAAATCAGAACTAGGCTTCAGTTCGACCTGAAAAACTTCTGAAAATTCCCTAATCAAAGACCCATGCGCCAAATCGATCAGCATTTCATCTTCTAATTTATTACTTTCATTAAATTCATTAAATTTATTTCCTAAAATTAGTTTTTTAAGACTTGTTACGCCTTTTTCTTTTATTCCACATGGAATTATTTGTTTAAAAGGGTTTAAATCTGTGGAAATATTTACCGCTAGACCATGATAAGTCACCCATTTTGAGACTCGGATTCCTATTGCCGCAATTTTCTCATTTCCTAAAAAATAAAAATAAAAATGAAAATTATGTACGGACAAAATGTTTTTGTATATGGAGAGCTCTTTTTAATTTCCTGAAGAATGGAGGGACCATTTTGCAATTTACAATACTTTTTTATGTACGTACACAAATAGCAATGAAGCCTTGAATTGTTGACAAATTTATTGAAAGAAATAGTGGAAAAAAATCTTTTTTATGTGTTTTAATATATATTTTTTAATTTCTTGAAGAAAGAAGGGACTAATTTGCGATTTATAATAATTTAGAGTTTTTCAATAATTTTTTCACGTACTGTAAAGCCTTGAATTCTTGACACTTTAATTTGAAAAGCAGAAGAAAATGCTTCTTATTTGTTTTAAAATGACCTCTTCTGAATTCAAAAGAGGGACCTTTTTGCAATTTTTGATAATTTAGGGTTTTTTTACGTACCGATCCAAACGCCAGTGAAGCCTTGAATTCTTTGTGCATTTAATGAAAAAGTGGATTTAAGAGCTCGAATAATTACTTCTTCAAGAGATCTTAAGTACCAATGCAAATCCATCTTGTGATGTCTCAGATTCATAATTGGATACATTACAATCTACAAAATAAACATAAAATAATATTATTATTAATAATAATTATTATTTATAATAATGTAATAACTGTGGATTACAAGAGTGAATAATAATAGTAACACAACCAGAAATGAAAATAGTAATATTACTGTTGGAATTATTATTTATACTGAGGTAAAAAATCCTATTTAATGAACTTTTATTAGAAGAAAATAAAGAACTAAAGTCAAAATGATTTTTTTTAAGAATTACATATAAAATGAATAAAGCATGTGAAATATCTCATACATAATAAATATCATCTCAATAACTTTAAAAAATCCCCAAACTATTTTCATTTCACCACTTTTCATCTATACATAACAAAAGCCCAACAACTTAATAATTTTTTTAAGAAAAATAGAAGAAATGGCATATTTTACTTACTATAAACTATTTTCCATAAATAAATTTTAATCTTTTACAGGGGTATAAACATAAATTACCTGTCCAGGGCCGTGATATGTGACCTCACCGCCTCTTTCGGTTCTATAAATCTCAAAAGGCGAATTATTCAAATCGAAATTGAAATTCTGATCTGAGCTTCCAGTTCCCAGTGTGTAAACAGAAGGATGCTGAAGGATCAAAATCGCGTCAGAATCGTCCTGTTGATTTTCTATTAGTGAATATTTGTTTTTGATGAAGGATTTTTGCCATTGCCAGGATTGGTTGTAGGGTACGAGTTCTCTGTGCAAATCGAAGCATTCACAACTGTGGAATGGGAAATGGAAAGATTAATTAAGATGGTTGGTTTTGATTTATACAGTAATGTATGTCTAATTGAACCAAAATTGGTAGGAAAAAACAATAAGATTGGTTGTAGGGTATGAGTTCTTTGTGCAGATCGAAGCATTTGCAACTGTGAAATGGGAAATCAAAGGATTATGATACTTGGTTTTGATTTATACAGTAATATGTCTCTAATTGAATCCAAAATTGGATGGAAAAAAACCAACAATTTTTATGCAAAAGTACTTCGAATTAAAGCGAAATTGAATGAAAAACAACAATTTATGCAAAAAAATACTTGGACGGACCTTCTTTTTGAGCCATTAATGGTTGAGATTTGATCGGTGTTAGGGCGGATCGAAAGGGTTCTGAAACGAGAATTCAGAGAGAGTTTGTTGTGCTTCTTCGTGTGAGAAATGGGTAGTTGTGAAGAGGAAGAAGTAATCATCTGAAAGAGAGCTCGATAGAGAACGAAAAGAGCCTTCGAAAATCAAAACGAAATATTCATATTATCATTGTATAGTGTATACTATATATATATATATACGCCTTTGGGGAGGCTCGACTTTCTTTTATATACCACTTTATTTAAAAATAATTCAGCAAATACCACTCATTTCAAATTAACGAGATATCTACCATTTCCACATATTGTTCCGCCACTAATGCGAATTTTCAGTTTTTTCAAAAATTCCTCATTTGGCTGGCTAAACATGATTAATTAGTAAACACTATTCCGCCACAGGTAGTGACGGAACATGAAAAAAAATAATTTTTTTGCGTTTTTTTCCTGAAAAAAAAATAATTTTTTTCCTGTTCCGCCAGTGACAGTGGCGGAACACGTTTTTTCACTAATTATCTCCATTTTTGAAAAATTATAAAATCCATATGTTCCGCCACTACTAGTGGCGGAACAACATGAGTGGTATTTGCTGATTAGTAGTGGCGGAAATGGTAGATACCCCATTATTTTGAAATGAGTGGTATTTACTGATTTATTTTTTAATAGAGTGGTAAAAAAAAAGGTCCGTAAGCTCATTTGTAGGAGAAATTAAAATTGGCCAAATAAAGTTCATGAGAGAAAGTAGCATGTGAATTAGATTTTGATGAACTACATTTTGGAGCATAAATGAGGAGTTTATTATTTGAGAAAGTAGATGTGTTTATTGTATTTGTTGATATTTTTTAGGGGTTAAATTATAGATCTAGTATTGCTTCTTTTTTTGAAGTTTGTCATGGACAGTTGAACATCAAAGTTTTAACTATTTTTTTTTTTAAAACATAGTGGGTGATATTCGCAATTGCATCAACAATTTTATAACTTTCAATTACTTTCGTCATCAAATAAAAAAGGTTTATGAAAAGAGAAGGAAGATCATACACCATCTAAATCAAACAATATTTAGTTCTATAATTATAAATCAAAACTTAACTTCTCTTGTTTTGATTATTTGATAATAAATTGAAATTCAATCACGATTCCAATAACGTTGTATTGTCCTACTATTGAAGAGGGAGATGAAAGTCGAATGATGCGACATTCTAGAAATAGAGGGCTAAAAAGATTGAGATAAATAATTTGATTGCGGAGTCTTTAGGAGGGAACAATATCGCATTTTGCGGCATTTTAGAAATAGAGAGCTAAAAAGATTGAGATAAATAAATTGATTGTAGACCCTTTAGGAGAGAACATCATAGCAATTTATTCCAAATTAAGTTTCTTCCAATATTTCAGGACTCTACTTTGACCATTTAAGAAATGCCATCAATCATGTTGAACTAAAAGTTAAACTGAATAAGAAATCATCAGTTGGTTAAAATATTTATGCAAGTTTTAGCTATTGTTCATCTTATCTCATGATATCATTTAGTTGTTGCACACAAAATGAATGCAAATAAGCATGTTTTGCGTGTGAAAGGTAAGTAACATAAATGTTGTGTGGTGTATGAATATTGTTACCTACTTGACATTAAAATGTGTAGTGTGTGTGTGGCAAAAAAGTAAATACAAATCCAAATAAAAGAATATTCTCGAGTAGAAAGTTTAATATTTTGAAGAGGTTAGAACTTTAGAAGTATTAAAGGGCCAACCCAGACGCTGGTCAACTATTATCATGTATATACTATAAGTAATAGTTGATGCATGTGACAGCATAGAGCAAGTAAGTTTTTTTTTTACAAAGAATAGTCTATTTGAAACAAGATTCAAAATCCACAAATATCAATATCATAATTTACAAAAATTAAATGAGGTTTTAAGTACAAAAAATTACCCGTACAGCAAAAAAAAGAGAGAGCCCCTTTACAAAACGAATGCACAAGAATAAACAATGAATTAAATACAACAGAAGAAAAAAATATTTTTTTTTTTTGGAAAATGAAAATATTATTAAGTAAAAGAATCAAGAAATTCTTTCATATCTGAGACTGGAGTTAAAGACTCCTTAGTACCGTATATTTTCGTTACCATATCCACAAAAGCCTCGTATTTCACCAAAAATTCCCTCTGAAAATTCTCAAAAATATATAAATTAAACTATTAAAGTAAAAAAATGACAGAAATATATAATGCGGAAATAATTTAATACCTTGCATTTCTCCCAAATAGAAGGGAATAATTCTTGAGTGGGTAAGCTCTTTTGTAATCTCTTGTACATTCCATTGATCGATTTATCTAACTGGAAAATAAAAATTTATATACAGCGGAATTTATTAAAACAGACGGAAAATGCACCCTCAAGATGATACCAATTATGAAATTAAACATTTTTTTTATCCTTTTAAAATGGTAAAAACAAAGTTTTCAAGTTTAGAACATGTTTATTTAAATTTTTTTTTTTAAAAGGAGAATAAAATTATAGATTGATTTTTAGGGTTTAGGGTTTCTTACGCTAGAAAAGGTGTACTTAAGAATTTTGCGTAGATCCGATTTTGACAATCCTTGCCTGAAGGGGATCTGTTCAAATTCAAACACAACAATTAGAAATAATTGCACGATTTTGCAATTACAAAATTATAAAATCCAAGTCTAGTCTTAGATGGTTTATTTGCATATATACCCTCAAAAGATCTACATTTGAATTGAATTAAAAAGAATTGTTTGTTTAAATTACCTCTTCGGCGTTTTTGGTGTATAACATTTCTTCTTGAACTCTCATGTGAAAACCAAACAGCCTTTCAAATTGCTTAGGAAAAAAAGAAAAAAGAAAAATCAGAGATAAAGATATTAAGATTTTTCTATATGTACATGACCTTTTGATATTACATATAGATATAGGGATATATGTGAAACTGTATAAACACAAAAATGATGTTGCCTGAAGAATGAACTAATCTTTGGTTAGACTATACTATTTTTCTCTCTGTTTTTTTTTTTTTTAATCTATCTTGTATATATGGAAAATATGATGGTGCTATAATAAGATAATATATTAAAAACAAAATAATGTATAGTTTAGTTATAATAAAATGGTACATAATATTATATATAAAAATAAATGTAAAATAATAAAATAGTATGTAACATGATTAATGTAATATGTAACAAATAGTATGTAATATGTAAAAAAATAGTTGTAATATGATCAATGTAATGTGTAATAAAATAGTATGTAATATGATAAATAATAAAACAGTATATACATATATGATAAATGTAAATTAAACATCTTATTTTGTAGAAAAATCGGTATAGTTATTATTTACTGTATGATATTTCCGAGTCTTACTTTTTTATATTCAAAATCAGTTTTATATATTGCATTCTATCGGTATATTTTGCCTACCAGCTTCAAAGCAAGTAAAGTAAAATAGAATAATAAAAAAATGTTTGATGTAAAAAAGTAAAGACTGACAAGAAGAATAACAGATTGGCGGAGATTAATGATATATTAATATGTTGAATTTCAGCTGTATATTTATATGTTGAGTTTTATCTGTATATTTTACCTACCGGCTCCAAAGCAAATAATAATAGAATAAAATAATAAAAAAAGGTTATATGTGAAAAAAAGGCTGACAAGAAGAATAACAGTGCGGATATTAGTGATATATTTATATGTTGAATTTTAGCTGTATATCTATACATTGTATTCTCTCTGTATATTTTACCCACCAGCTCCTAAGCATAAAATAATAATAAAATGAAATAATGAAAAACAGAAGGTTATATGTGAAAAAAGGCTTACAAGATTTATAATGGAGCTGGTGAGATTAGTACAGGCTTGCTCGTAAGATTCGCTAGCAAGATGATAAAACTTTGCAAGACTCGGTACAGCATTCGCCAGCTCATACAGACTGATAAAAATTAAAATAAAATATAAAAAATGAAATAATATTAAAAATAGAAAAGAAATGAGCTGAAATGAAATAATGTTCTAAGAAATTCAAAAAGACTGATTGAAATTAAAATAAAATAATATTAAAAATGAAATAGAATGAAATGAAATAAGGAAATAACAATCTCAGTTTGTTTTGCATCAAATGCAATAAATATCAATTTACAATAAACCTTACTTGACGCTCAATTTTATTAAAAAATACATTTATACTGTGAGAATTCATCAGTTTTTGTGAGGTTAAGCACAAAAGAGGCATATAAAAAGTATAAAGAAACAAAAATAACCAGAAAGTTCAACTGTTATTTATGGCAATATAATACCAAATTGTAATATTTCATTACTTTAATTTTTTTTTAGTACCTGTTTTGAAAAGCAGCATAGTTTTCTATACGAACAATATCAGCTGATTTGGAATCTGAGTCAGCAATGTTCTCTAAAGTTGCAAACATAGCCGCCACCTAAAATTAAATATCAACAAAATAATAATAATTTAGCAAAACAATTAGGGTTTGATAAAAGTAATTGATTGATTAGGGTACTACTTTAGATTTTTGAGGCATCCGTTAATCAAAAGACTTGAAACATGGAAAATTTGCACTTTTTACAATATTACGTTTAATTTTGAGTATTTTATTATTTTGAATATTTTATTATATTTTGAACTATTAACTTACTAATTTAGCGTATCCTTTATCGACCATATCTCTTGATTGGCCTTGAATATACTGTTCCATCCGCGCAGCATGATTTACAAACCTTATAAAAATAATATTACAAAGTTAAAATAATTATTTTTATACAAAAGAACCAAAACAAAATCTAAATACAAAAACCAAGAAAAAACAAAATACACTAATAAGTTAAAAGAATGAATAAAAAAAAAGGAAAAAAAAAATACGTGGCCATATATGGAAGAACTCCAACAGGAGGGCGAATATTGCGTTCATATCTTTCGTATTTAATGCAAGCGTCATCAATAAACTAAACAATAAAACAAAATGTTAATATTACAACAAAAAATGATATATCCATTATTAAATTCTAACTTACATTAAATAATCCTAATTAATAAAATTATTATTATTATTATTATTATTAAATAATGAATAAAAAATACCTTGTTGAAATCGGAGGCAATCATAGAGCTCAAATCATCAAACAATAATAATAATAATAATAATAATAATAATAATAATAATAATAATTATTATTATTATTATTATTATTATTATTATTATTATTATAACTAAATAATAAAAATTATTACCTTGTTGAAATGGGCGGAAATGTTAGAGCTCAAATCATCCAGTAATTTTCTCACAAAACCTGACGAGTCGGCTTTCTGTCCAGACAAATACCGCTCTGTAAGTCCGTACATCGAAATGCATCTCAACGGGTCGGTTCTGTACGCCCAGTCCACTATCGCGTAAAAATCCTCCTGTATTGAAAAATAATATTATAAAAATGAGATTGTTTTAAGGGAAATTTTTGAAAGAAAAACCTTATATTTTCTTGATATATACGAAAATCCCTATTTTTTGGAATGTTGAATAAAACACCCAGTTTGAACTTTCTATTTTCGGAAAACACCCTAGAATTTGAAGTTCTAAAAAAATATCCTTGAGTTTAACCTTTTTTAAAAAAAAAAACCCATAAATATATAATTTTATGACTATAAATTGAAAAATATCTTAATGGGTCAGTTTTATACGCACAATCTACTACTGCATAGAAATCTTTCTGTAATAATATTAAAGGGAATTTTTTGAAGAAAAAAACATGAAACCCTTACCTTTTTACTTTTTATTTTCAGAAACCCCCTAACTTTAATGTTTTATTTATTTTTAAATAAATAAATAAATAAATAACCTGAATACCGTCAAGTAGATCTTTAAGAGCTTCATTCAATGCATCAATTTCAGTTGCAGAATCTGAATATCAAGTGGGAAAAAGTTAGTAATACCTCTTTTTCAATTCACTAATGAGGAATAAACTCTAAAATGATGTATTAGGTTATGGTTTTGGGATTTAAGGTTTTATAAACCCTAAACCCTAAAAATGATGAGAGAAATATTACTTGATTTGACGTCATTTCCTTCAATATCCATAAGTTCTAAATCGTCATCATCATCTTTCGAGTCGATTCCATCAAAGCTCATGAAATGCGCGAAAAATGAACTCTGTAAGAAAAATCATGAACAAATTATGTTGATCAATAATAAACTGTATTATTAGTGCAATTGTGTGGAAGTAAATTGTCTTGGAAGGATGAATTTTCAATATTTGAGTTTTTACAAGGATAAACTTGAAATTGTAGTTTTGGGAAGCTAAATATGATATATTTTGAGTATTAGAGGAGTAAATTCGATACATGCTATATTGGAATATATGGAGTTAAATAGTTTCAATCTTTGGAAGGACATATTTTAAAGTTACCCCAAAAAGTAAATGTTGTACTTTCTTATGGTCAAATAACAACATTTGTATTTTTTACGCCTCAAATTTGGCAATAAATTAAACAAATATTATTTATTTCTTTTATAACAAATACAACTATACAATTCTAACCTCATCTACAAAAAATTCAAGCATATTTGAATTAAACCACAAAACCCAAGATAAAGCGTGAGGACTGATATTTATATTTTCAAAATAAATATAAAAAAAGTTCATTTATTAATTTTGCGTGAATATAAACATACAATTTCATAATTTAATCAAACCTCATCGGAATAAATACTTTGAGCATATTGGAATAAGCCTCGGAAACCATTATAAAAGCAAAATTTGCCCAATTTTCAAAGTAAAATTTGTATTTTTCTTACAAAACAGAAGTTAATTAATAATATTTTGCATGAATATAAACATACAATTTCATAATTTAATCAAACCTCATCGACAAGTAGAGGAATGAATATTCGGAGCATGTTGGAATAAGCCTCAGAAACCATCGAAGTGTCCAAAGAGTTTCCGCTCGCACCGTCCATAAAAGCTTGCGTGTTTTTAGGCGTTTTTGTGCTTGTTCGAAGCTCATTTGAAAATTCACGCGCCTCAAAAATAAGAAAATAAAAGTAATAATAATAATAATAATAATAATAATAATAATAATAATAATAATAATAATAATAATAATAATAATAATAATAATAATAATAATAATAATAATAAAAAATTAGAAAATAAAATGTTAATAATTGTTTAAGTTTTGCATATATCAAGTATGTGAACTAGTATGTTTTAGGCATTTTTGTGCTTGATCGAAGCTCATTTGAAAATTCACGCGCCTCAAAAATAAGAAAAAAAAATAATAAATTAATTAATTAAAAAATAAAATGTTAATAATTGTTTATGTTTTGCATATATCAGGTATGTGAACTGGTATGTTTTATGCATTTTGGTACTCGTGAAATGAAATAAAATGAATTAGATATTTTAGGGAAAGTTTTTATTTATTTTATACATAAACAAAAATAAAAGAGTTGGGAAAAAAAGAAATTACTTATTTTATACATATTTCAAATATGATGAACTTTTGTAATGAAGTTTTAAAAGTAATACTAATGTGAGATATACACTGAAATGATCTTTTCAACAGAGTTAGATTGTCAACTCAAACCAAAAGCCGAAAGATTTAAGCATTTTGATACTTACAAAAGAAATAAAAGAGTTAACATAGGTGAAAAAACATAAAAGTAATAATTTACTTTTAAACATATATCAAATAAGACGAATTAGTAAAATTAAGGGGTGTAAATGCAAATATTTCTACCTCTCTACGAAGAAGCAAATTGAGAGAATGACAGTAAGCTTTCCTAAGTGGGGCCAAGCTGTTCTTATCAAGACTCTGTTGAAATAATCAGAATTATTAGATAATAAAAATAAAATAAATGATAAATATTTGGGGAAAAATAAATAATATTATAATATTTTAATACCTTCAAGTGCTGTAAAAGGCGTGCGTAAGTCCTGCATTTGAATCTCAGATCCGCATGATCAGGCCGCTTCAATTGCCCGCGAAACTTTATATAAAAATAATTAAAATAATTTGTTTAATTATTTGTTTTTCTGAGTAATAATTCAGTGTTACATATAGTTTTCTTAAAGAAAATAATAATGCATTTGTATATATAGTTCACTTCAGAGGATAAAATGTCCTCTAATAATTTAGTCGGTTATATTAGGCCCATGAAGTTTCATATTTTCAAAAATATAACCTATTGAACATTACAGAAATAAATATAGAAGAACAGAACATATTTTCAAATTTAAAATATATTTAAGTTAAATTAATAAATAAAGAAATGAAAAGAAAAGAAACCTGAGTGAAATAGGTTTTGTCAGTAAGCATGAAATCAGCCAAAGTAGCGAAATAATTTCTCAGAAAATCCGTCGCCCTTTTTACAAATATTATTTTCAACTTTTCCAATTCCTCACGTCTTTCCCTAACCTAAAAAAATAAGAAAATAAATAAATAACTATTATCAAAAAAATTTACGGAAAAAAACACGGAATGACATGTTTTATATGCTTTACATCCCAAATTTTAAATAATGCCCAAAATACCCCTACATGGGGACAGACATTTTCTGTGTTTTTTGAGTAGTAAATTAGTAATGCGAAATGTCTCATTTTTAGGTTTTGGAAGGTATATACAGAATTTTTTACCAAAAAAAGAGTTTGATTAATGTAAAAAATTCATGCAAGATTGAGGAAAAAGCTTCAGAAGAACTGATGCAAGATTATAAAAAGTTAATAATTTCTTTTACTTTTACTTTTACATCCTTGAAATACCAAATTTTTGTAGTTACGAGAAGCATCTCGTTTTTTTGAAGCGTATATATGCAATTTTACAAAAAAAATGCTTAATTTATGCAATATTAAAGAATATTTATACAGTAGCATAGATCTGAAAGTTTGACATTTCCAATGTTTTTCCGGTGTTTTTTTAGCAGTAAAGAGGTGTCATTCTGGAATTTAATTTTTGTAGGGTATGTAGGTAATTTTACAAAAAAAAGTCTAATTTAATATTTGTGAATAAATAAATAAATAAAGAGTTGCGTTTAATTTACAGCACGAAGATTTGCATAGATTGGGTCCAAATTAGAATTGTCAAAATTGCGTAAAGCATTAGACAGCCACTCGCACGCTTCAACGTTTTTAAGCATTCTTTTCTCTTCAAACGAGCCGTTTGTTAATGAAGCTGAAAACTGAATAAAAAAATAATAAAAAATAATAAGATATTTAATTTTGCATGTTAAAAATAAGTTAAACAGGCTGTATGTTTGAATTTTGACTACTAATTAGTAAATATGATGAGAAGAATCAAATCAGAGGATCTCTTTGAAGATATAAATAACCAATTATATTTTTTCGAAAATATAATTGGTTATTTATGAAAAAAACAATAGGTAATTTTGAAATAATAGAGAAATAATATATAAACAGCTTAATTTGCTTCGAAATAATAGAAGATACATAATTTGAAAAAATGTATTTACTATTTACATATTGTTACATATATTTTATATATTATATAAGGGGGTTTTCAGAAAATGGAAGGTTAAAAGTTAAAACTACATTTTTTAGAACCTTAGTTGTTAAGGGTTGTTTTGTAAATTTGAGAAAAAGGTAATTTGAAAAAAAAAAAAACTATAATTTAATAATTAAAAAGGTAATTTGGGAATAAGTTGAGGACCTCAGGGGGAATTCGCAAGTGGGTGAGAAGGATGTCAAGTTCATCGATTAATACTTTACAATTGTCTGAAACCTGCTCTAAACTGTTATTACGCGATTCTATCTGCAATTTTCAAAATAATAACAATAATATATTAATAATAATTATTATTATTGATACAATATTTTTAATTAATAATTATTATTATTGATACAATAATTTCTCAAAAAAAAAAGTTATTATTATCACAATATTTTCATTATGGCAAATTACAATATCTTTTATTATTATTATTAATAATAAAACGAATTTAATTCGGTTTATTTGGTCGAAATTAATAAGAGAATCAGTCATCCTAAAATAAAAAATCACAGCTTACAAAAATCATTTTATATCAAATCAGAAACATAACTGGATTACTTCAATTCGAAAACAATTACTTCAATTCCAAACTCGAAAAAAAAATTAAAAAAAAAAAATATATATATATATAAATATAAAATAAAAGGAACTTACAGATGCGATGTCTTCTCTCATGTGTCGAAGCTTGACATTAAAAATCTGCAACCACTCATCTATATCATCCACGCAATATGTAGCTGCATCCAAGCCCTGCAATACCTGCCCAATTGCAAACCCACGCAATTTTCATGTTACATCACTGATTCCTAAGACTTCTGTTTTTTCTCTCTTTCAATAACAAAAGATACTGTACTTCTCTGTTCTTTTTTTTTCTTTTCTTTTCTTTGTCTTAATTGCAGTAATTGGTGATTAAATCCTCATAAAGACAAACAATAATTCTAAACACATTCCCATTCTTTCGAGCTAAATTTTTCACTTAAACATAGGATACAAATACAATCCCCACATATACAAGTCATATAATATAGGTTTCTTCTACAATTAAGGCGTTTTACTCGACAAATTCCCCAAAATTTAAAAAAAAATAAAAATAAATAATAAACATGATACCTCATCGATTAAAGGCTCGGTTTCCAAAATAGAATAAACATTGGCTGCTTCCAAAGCGATGAGTTCTTGCTTCATTCTCTCAGAAAATGCATCCGCTTCTCCAATGCCCATTAAATACCTAAATTATTAACATGATTTAATTTCGCATAAAAACATATAAGAAACATTTAATATAATTTCAACCTTTTCCTAAATCCTTTTTGTTGTTTACTTTCTTGTGTTCAATTGAGGACGTATATGAAATCTAGGTCAAGTAAAAGAAACTTTCAAAATGTTTTCATGCTTTGCAGGGCAAGTGTATGTGATTGTGATATTTTGAGGTTTATGAGAAAGAAACTTAATAAATATGGGTACATGTGATAGTTCGAGGTCTTTGAGAGTACAAATGAAAAAAAAAACTTGATTAACATGGTTATATGTGATATTTTGAGGTTTCTAAGGGTCAAAGCGAAAACTTTTGTTGTTTGCTTTTGGGCCCAAATCCTAGTTTGATTTTTAATATTCAATTTTGAGTATTCTGAGGGTCAAAATGCAAAAAATAAACTTTATCAAAAACATTAAAACTTACGTGCCAAGAAGAGCTTCAAGATCCTCTTCTTTCTCTTCGTCTTGAGAATTAAGTAAGTCTTTTTCCACACTTACACTTCCCACTTTTATCTCTCTTTCTGTATAATACTCAGCTATTTCATCTCCATTATTTTCATTTCTTTCTTCTTCTGTATTATTTGTGGATTTATTTGTGGTCGCTTGAGTTGTTGTTGTAATTGACGGTGTATTATCCTAAATAAATAAAAAGGAAATAAATAAATAAATAATTATGCGTGTTGTAGTGCCGCTGTGTTATACTGAATTAAATAAGAAACTAGAAGTAAATAAGTATGTAAATATATAATTTAAATATCCTAAATAAATAATTCATGGGATTGGTGTGTTGTCCTAGATAATTATATCATATAACCATTCACATGTTAAAAAGAAGGAAATATTACTGCTTATTTAATAATGGGTAAGATTCTCAAATTAACCCCAAAAAAACATTGAAATTCCAAAACTAACTCATTCTTAAATTAAAGCCCATTTTGGGTTAGTTTGAGAATTTCAAACTTTTTTTGGTTAGTACAAGAATCATACGTTATTAATATGGTGTAGAATAAAATTATTCATAGAAAAGTGACTTTAATAAAAGAAAATTTGAGAAGCAAAAGGAAATAATAGCGCTTATTTAATAATCAGTAAGATTCACAAATTAACCCCAAAAAACCTTTGAAATTCCAAAACTAACACATTCTTAAACTAAAGCCTGTTTTGGGTGAGTTTGAGAATTTCAAAGTTTTTTAGGTTAGTCTACGAATCATAGCCTATTAATATGGTGTAAAATAATATTATTCATAAAAAGTGAGTTTAATATAAGAAAAAAATGAGAAGTAAAAAGACACCTTTGCCCATAGCGCCAGCTCAACAATGTCGATTCCAACAACTTTTGGGAGCTTAGCCAAAATCTCCTTGCACAAATTCAATATACAAAATAACAGACGGTTCCTAAAAAAATAAAAATAATAAAATTAGGAAATATAATATCAATTAAAAACTGAACAGCCACAATGAGATTGAAATAAAACGGTGACTATCGTCTCAAAAGAATGCACTTCTTTTATCTTTTTCATGTATTATGTTTCTCACAAATGTTTGTATTATTTATTATTTTTCAGTATATAATGTTTAGTGTTCATTGCGCCCAATATAATGTTTTATTAAAACCATATGCAATTTTATCACATATATATAATTTATATTGAAAAAAAAATATATTCCGATAATTACCTATCATCAATATTACGCATAGTCCATTGTGGAGGCGCAACACTCTGGCTCCTTAGATTATCAAAACCCTAATTTATATCAAATAAAAATACATTTTCAAATTTAAAATAAAAATAAAATAAAATAACTAAAAAAATTGAAAGAGAATAATTACCATGATAAATGTACAGCCACTTGGATCATTTGAAACGACCTCTAATTTTGCAAGATGCTTCAGCTTATAAAGTTTTGTTGACTGCACATAAAAAACAAAATAAATAAAAAAAGTTATCCCAAATTTTCAGTTAATTAATTACTAAAATTTAACAAATAAAACCTCAAGTCCTGCTCCAGATGAATATTTCAAAACTCGAATGAAAGTTTTGGTCTTTTGGCTTCGAGCCGAACGTTTCGCTGCCCAAAAAAACAATTTTGTGTAATTAATCCATAATTAAGCATAATTAAGTATTTCTAGCCCAACTTAACCTCAATTAACACTCAATTGTACTCAATTCACTCTCAATTGTGAAATCAAACACCAAAAAAGGGAATTCAGAAACAAATACATTGATTCACGCAACTTTCAGTCAAACCAGAACCAGTCTGACAGAACAAAAACGAAAAACACAAAGCAAAGGAGAAGAAATTCCAAACAAGAAGGATCAATCAAGAAAAGTTTCCATACTAGTAATGGCAAGAACCCTCGGTTCCGCGAGCCTTCCGAGCTTCTCGAAGATCCCGCGGCCCTTGGCGACGCGGATGGAGAGCGCGATCTGCTCGTCCTTGCCGCCGGACCCGGCGATCGCCGCCGCGCAGGCTCTCCTCAGCTCCACGTCCTCCGCGCTCGACCTCGCCATTGTCGGATCTCTGCACACAAGAAGAAGAAGAAGAAGAAGAAGAAGAAGAAATAAGAGAATGAAGTCAAACTGGGAATTTTGGTTAGTTTTTGTATTCGGGAGAGGGTATTGTGAGAGCGTATTTCTTATTGTTAGAGCCGAGAATACGAAGTAAAGTACGTGTGTATGCTCTGCGAATAAGAAATGAGCTCTTTGAGAGAGGGTATTGTGAGAGCGTATTTCTTATTGTTAGAGCCGAGAGTACGAAGTAAAGATGGTGTCAGTATGTATTCGTGCTCTGATAATAGGAAATGTGCTCTCGGAATATCGTTTCCCCTTGGTTTTTCTTCTGTTCAACTCGCGCCGTTTTCTCTGTCTGAAGAAGAGGAGACGTTGTGTAGTCATTTGTGTGGTGACTCATTTCCACTGGCTTGATTAATTATTTTATTCAGAGATTTTTGTTTCGTAAACTTGTATATTATATAAATTTTGTATAAATATCAAACATCAATAGATGTGATTAATTAAAAAAAAATATTATGATATGCATAATTTTATGTTTAATGGCATGCAAGACATGCAGCAGCTTACTGTGAAATATATCTTACTGAAGATGAGGTGGATTAAATCTTTTTTAATTTAAAATTATAAACATTTAATGAAAGAAAACAATGTATAAAAATATTTATATAAACATGCTCAACTACATATCATATTTCTATCAAACAAATTCATGTCAAACTTATCATACTAAGGATGAGATTGCCTAAATTTATTTTAATTATGAAACTAAAAAAAATAATGAAAGACACAAGCCATATATAAAACATTTATTTTAAGCTCAACTACATATCAACTATCAAACAAATTCATTCCGCAAAAATCCTTCTCTTACTATATTTCTCAAACATATGTGATTTTTTTTTTAAAATTTCTTCAAAAAGTATTTTATAAATTTTCAAATATTTACATTTTTTTTTATATACAATAACTTCTATAAAAATGAATAACCTATCTATTTTTAAAAAACTCTACCTTGCCACCAAAATGCCCCTCACTTCCCACGATGCCATTAGCAAAATTGCCCCTAGTGGAAAGTGAGTCTCACATGCAGAAAAAAAAAGAGTTTAATAATGGAAAGTGTGACCCATTTTTCACTAGGAGACAATTTTACTGATAATCGTGAAAAGTGGGGCATTTTGGTGGCTTGCTAGAAATTTTTTTAATCTTTCAGTAAAAAATATATATATAACTATTTGTCTAATCAAGTGTAAAAAAATAGTAAGTTCCGACCCAATCAAAAAAAAAAATTCAGTCCATTTTCTTTTGTTCTGGCACGTTATTACTGGACATGCAATACAATAAAAAAAAAGAACTTCAAAATAATTGTCTTTACTTCCTCGGCTTTGCATACAAGAATAGCTTTCTCTCCTTTAACTCCACTCACAAGTATGAAATTTACATGCAAAGAACAACATAAATAATCATTATAGTTTTGATTTTGTTTTTAAAAATATATTTTCTAAGTTCTAACTACCCGCAACACGGAGTTACACAGGAGAAAACAGATAGCTAATAAGAGCGCCAAAAGAACAAGTCCATCTATTTTTGTGGTGCATTTGTGAATTGATCCTTGTAAAAAGAGGGATCTATTATTATTGCCTTGTACATTTACAATTTTTCATTTGACTTGGTTGTGGAATATTAAAAATTGAAATAATAAACATAAATTGAATTCTTAATGAAACAAAATTAAGAACAAACTGAAAAACAAAGACCAACAATTGGAAAATTGTATCAAAATTCAGAATAAAACAGCAATTTCGTTCTGAAAAAAATTGTAATAAACATTATTTGAAACAAACTGAAAACAAAAGAGAACAGATAATGCTTGGAAAATGGCATCAAAATAAAACAGCAGTTTCATTCCAAATTAATGTAGCTAATATTCCATAAACATTCCACAACATAATATCCAACATTTTGAAAATTAAAATACAAATTATTTTATTCAAATAATTAAAACTTCACTGCATCTAAAGCTGCAATTTCCTCATTTGACAGCACATCAACAGTCGGTTCATACATGTAATAATCCTTCTTTTTTCTGATCCAAAAATAACAAAAAAAAAAAAAACATTTTTAAGATAAAATAAAATAAAACACATGATATTTTCACATGAATTCAGCAAAAAATGATTTGAAATTTTGGGCCGCTACAAATTTTCATTAAAATACAAAATCATCAAAAAGTTCTTATAGATAAATAAATCTACAGATGTTAAAAATATATTAAATAATATATTAAAATATATTAAATAATAATAATAATAATAAGAAGAAAGAAAAGATTATAAATAAAAAAAGAAAAATATACCGAATAACGGATCCTTTAGCTCCAAAGTACTTTGTCACATCCAACGCATTTTTACCCGCTTTACTGAAAAAAATAAAATAAACTAATCATGCATTTAATACTAAAAAACTGGGAGATCTAAAATCTCTAATACATTTTTCTTTTCTGAGCCCAATTTTTTATATTCGTAACTACTTTCATCAAATCAATAAACATTTTTTATCGCATAATAAAGTAAATTTATCACATTACTAAAAAAATTATACCTTAAATCATAACCACGCCTCACTTTTTTACCTAATTTTGCTTCTCTAACAGCAGAAACGCTCTGAGTCGCTATCTATTTTATTATATAAAATAATAATTAAAAAAATATAATGCAAATATGAAATAAAATAATAATTTATTAAAATAAAAGAATAAAGAAGAAAAATGAGAAACTGACCTCATATAATTGCTCCCTTATTGCTACTGCAATTGCTGGCTGTTTTGAAAATTAAAAATTCAAATTTAAAAAAGTTATTTTACTTTAGAAATAATTATTACAGAAATAATTGAAGTAAAATACAATGTGGGTATATTATTCGTGTCACTGATTAAATAAAAAACACAATAATTACCATGAAAAAGAAATCACAATACAATTAAAAAAGAATATAAGTTTTTTCTGAGCATTACATAAATTTACTCGTACTTATAAGTTATAACAAGAATATAAAATTTTGGACAACATGATATTATTAGAGGAAAAAACAATATATACATTAAAAAAAAAAAAATATATATATATATATATATATGAATAAATAAATAAATGAATAAATATATAAATAATAATAAAATAAAATAAATAGATAAATTTACCGCCACTTCAGGATCCGCAATATTCAAATCATCGCATAATATTTTCGCAAATTCTTCTGGATCGCTTTCAAAATTACTTATATCCTATAAATTCAATAACATAATCATAAATTAATAATAATAATAATAATAATAATTTTTATTATTATTATTATCTCAAAACAAACGTAATATTTTGTACGTACCCATAAGAAATTATCTCTTAAAACAGTATTATTTACCCTCAAATCAACCTGAAAAATTAACATAATTACTCATTTATTTTTTTATTTTTTTTATTTTTAGAGAGAGAGAGAGAGAGAGAGAGAGAGAGAGAGAAACCCTAATTGGAACAATTTTCTCTTTAATATACATTTCTTGACCTCCATACGAACGAAAATCCGCCAATTGCGACTTATACACCAAAAGAAAAAAATCATAAAAATAAATAAATAATAAAAATATTAATTAGTTAAATAAACTAAACAAATATACATACTTGAATAGATTGTGAAATCTGAGTAACAAATGCTGCTGGTAATTTCAAATCTTTTACGGTCCTTTTCGCAAAAGTACTCACTTCTGAATCCGGATCTTTAATCAAAATAAATAATATTAAATCAATAAATAAACAAATAATTAAAAAATAAATAAGTACATAAAATAAATAATAATTAATTAATTAATATAAATTAATTAATTAATAATTAATTACTAAATTAAATGAATAAATAAATTAATTAATTAAAATAAATAAATAAATATTTAGAAAATAGATAGAAATAGAAATAATACCGTCAGGATTCCATGTGAAAGCATCCTTGTAATGCTGACCGTCCAATTCAATATCCAAATTTATAGGTACTAAATTTTCTCTTGTTGGCCTGCTTATTATTTTTGTATATTTTAATTAAAACAAATAAAAGAAAAGGAAATAAATAATAGGAAAAAAAAGGAAAAATGAAAAAAGAGAATAATGAATTAGAGCGTACATTCTAAACTTCATGGATGATTTAGAGCTACTCGCTGAAAAAGATTTCATGCTTTCACTTCCTTTTCTATACAGAACAAAATTGATTATAAAAAAGCAGTAAGAAAAAGCTGAAACTTTTTCATTTTTTTAACAATCTACTCCAAAATTTTCTTAATTGGTCTTTATAATTCATCTTTAAAGTAAACTGATTCCGGAATTATTTGAGCAAAACAGACAAAATTGAATGAACTCAGGTCGTAATTGAGGTAAAACACAACAACCTATATCCAATTCATGCTAAAACAAAATCTAAGAAAGATAAGCAACAAAATAAATCAGTGAGAAATCACCAATTCTAAATGGACAAAAAAAAATCAGAACTCACCAAAATAACTGAAAAAAGAAATCGAATTCTAGGGCTCGGAAAATGTGAAAAGGGGGAAGGAGGAGAAGTGGAGTACGAGAGGCGCAGAGGATGCGAGCTTCTTGATGAAGAGCGAAGCTCAGAAGCTCAGCAATGGCTGTTGGTCTCGTTTTTTTGTTTCCTTGTTTTTGTTTCGGTGGGAGGGAAAAGAAAAGGAGAGGAGGAAGGAGGAGAGAAAGAAAACCGGGATTTCATTTCCTTATTTTGCTTCTCTTTTATTTCCATTGAGAAAATTCTAATTTTGCCCCCTCAACTATTCAAATAGCTCATTTTTGGTCCCGCAACTTTTTATTGGTGTAATTTTAGTCCCTCAACTATTTAATAAGTATATTTTTTGTCCTTCTATCTGTTAAGTGCTTAAGTGTCAATTAAACTTGACACGTAAGAAATGACATAACATATATTCTTGACACATAAACAATGACATATTTTTAAATAAATATGCATCACAAAATTATACAATAAAATAATATTTTAAGAAAAGAGGGGAATTAACAAAATTTTATTTTTTTCAAATATTTGGCACGTCACAATTGCTACGTTGAAATATGTGTTAAGAATATATGTCATGTCATTGCTTACGTGTCAACTTTAACTGACACGTAAGCACTTAACGGATGTAAGGATCAAAAATAGATTTATTGAATAGTTGAGGGACTAAAATTGAACTAATAAAAAGTTGAGGGACTAAAAATAAGCTACCTGAATAGTTGAGGGGACAAAATTGGACTTTTCTCTTTCCCTTTTTCTCCTTTCTGTTTTTTGGCTAAAATCGGGATTTCATTTCCTTATTTTGATTGTCTTTTATTTCCCTTTTTCTCCTTTCTGTTTTTTTGCCTAAAATCGGGATTTCATTTCCTTATTATGCTTCTCTTTTATTTCCCTTTTTCTCCTTTCTGTTTTTTGCCTAAAACCGAGATTTCATTTTCTTATTATGGTTCTCTTTTATTTCCCTTTTTCTCCTTTCTGTTTTTTTGCCTAAAACCGAGATTTCATTTCCTTATTTTATTTCCCTTTTTCTCCTTTCTGTTTTTTGTCTAAAACCGGGATTTCATTTTCTTATTTTGCTTCTCTTTTATTTCCCTATTTCTCCTTTCTGTTTTTTGCCTAAAATCGGGATTTCAGTTTCTTATTTTGCCTCTCTTTTATTTCCCTCTTTCTCCTTTCTGTTTTTTTGCCTAAAACCGGAATTTCATTTCCTTATTGTGCTTCTCTTTTATTTCCTTATTCTCCTTTCTGTTTTTGGCCTTTTCATAAATATATGAGAAAACATCCGCATCGCCCTCTTACACATCATTACATCATATTTTTAGTTGTTCGTTATATTTTTATAGAAAACTAATTGAAGAAAATAAATTTTGTATATTTTTATAAATTTTTATATATTCAATCTATCTTTTTGTATATCAATATACCTTTTTGCAATTATGTTATATCTTTCTAAAATGTTGGTGATATTGATAACAAATAAGCCAGTGGTGTGTACCAGGTCCCTAAATATATATGAGATAGACAAAAGTAGGACTCGACAATCTATTATATTTTGCACAGGCAATATATATTTAGATACTACCACTAGAATAGTTTAGTGATTATGGTTCTAACCCCAATTTCATAGGTGAGGGGATCGAATCAAGGGTTCAGCAGAATTTTAGAGAGATTTTCGAATAGAATTAAATGTGGCCTCTCAATGAGTGTGCGTGTGTTGTGTGTGCCTACGGTAATTGTAAAAAAAAATTTAGATAATTAAATTTATATAATTAGATTTTTAAAAAATATAAATAATAATTTATTAATACTTAATTAACAAAAAAATAAAAAACGCAGCCTAGTTTGGAATTACTCATAGTTATGTTTATTATAACATTATAATTGAATTTTTTTTTCTTATTTTTCTAACTTTGATTAAAGAAGTTGAGGAAAAATAAACAATAATGGTTGGAATGCTTTTTTAGTAAGAATGCGAGATGATATTAATTCTCCAAACATTTTGTTAAAATTCAAAAATCGATCTGATGCAACACAATTTTGTTAAAATTCTCACTGATGTACTTCCCGATTATCTCATTTGAATCATGTGGTATCTAATAGTAACTATATTCGTAAATATTTTTAAAATAAAGAACTGGTTAGCATCACATCTTATAAGGCTTGAGGCTTGCTCCTTTTTCACCTTTTTAGTGAAAATTCTCATATTTTTATCTCAATTCCCATCAATATCTTAAAAAATACCGATTCATGATTAAAGTAGGACTCATCAAACGTTTATGTCAACTAACTTCTAAAATTAATTTTAGCAAATCAAAGCTTCTTTATTGAAAGTTTATGGCTTGGTGGAAAACAACTAAGGCATGATAAGGCATATTTAGTGTGACTATATGCACACACAATACTCAGTGCTTACATGCTTTTTTAAGCAAAAAATAACAATAATGAGCCATATCACCCGAACGATTTTTAATTCATACCATATAATTCTAATCCGACTTGAGCAGACATTTCTGTTATCTTATTGGATATATGATAACAACATTTATTAAAAACTGAAGAAGTAAATAAGGCACTGCATTTGGCAAGTTAATAGTTTTGTTACCATAAAGAATTATTGTTCTATTAATCTTTTCATATTGTTTTCCTCATTTTCTCCAAATAACTGATAACTCTTAGTCAAATGCTGTATTTGTATCATATATAATCCGTTTGAATTTTTCCTTTATTTTGTGCTCCATATTAGCACAGTTCTAATTTAGTTTATTTACTCGTCAGAATATGTGAAATAATAAAATAGGCCACATAAAAAATATATCTTTATATAATTATATTTTTAAAATATATTGTACTAAATAATTTTATTTTTTACTAACAAGAAAATTAAAAATTCGCAACATTACGTCTATAATATCCTCCCCACGCCAAACTCTCCATTAGTGATAAAAAGTACTTCTACTACAAAATTATTATAATATAATAATATTATATCTAGATTATACAAAATTAATAAAAACAAGAGCAAAAAGTGCATGATAACCGACATTTCTTTTGTTTTATGTACTAGTTAGAAAATAGCATAAAAATGCATAATTCTTCTATTCATATCGCATAAAACATATAAATATCAGTAGCACCGCATATATCGAAGCCATAGTTCTCTTTTACATTTTAGCTTGTGTGTTTTTTTTTCTTATGCAAAAAATACTAAAACATACTCTAGTGAGAAATTGTAGGGAACTAAAATCATCTTGTAAAAATCAATTTCCTTAAATGAAACCAAATACAGAAGATGTGCGGTGAGAACTTAGAATCTCTGACGACTCAGATAATAGGATTTAGAAAAAAGCTTTTGAAGATGAGAAAAATATCTACATTTTGATAGAACTATGTGATAATTGATTATTGGGAAATTTACAAAAAACCCCCTATCTTTTCTGAATATTACAAATAACCCCCTGCATTTTCGTTTATTACAAAAAACCCCCTGTCAGAAGAAGTTTTCTTTCAAATACCCCCTACATCACTATTCCATCCATTCCAAAGTTATTTATTTTTAAAATGACGAAAATACCCTCATGTATTATTTAATTAACAAATTAATTAAATAAACAAACAAAATAAATTAAATAAAAATTGTTAAACACATAAAAAATAATTCATTAAAAATAAATAAAACTAATTAAAAAATAAAAATAATAAAAAATAAAAGGTTAAAAAATAAAATAATTAAATAGTTAAAAATAAAAAGTAAAAAATAACTCAATAACAATTAATTAAAATAAACAAAATATACATAATTAAAAATCTAGAAATAATGAAACAAAATATAATAATTAAATAAATAAATAAAATTAAGTAACGATAAAAAATAAAATTATAAAATTATAATTAATGTTATAAAATAGGGAAATTTACAAAAAAACCCCTAACTTATTTGAATATTATAAAATACAAAAAAATTAAAAAAATAAAATAAAATAAAATAATAGAAGAAAAATCAATTTTTAAAAATAGTAATAATTATCGACACACACAACTCTATTTATTATAACATAGTGTAAGTGCCTAATGCATTAACTGGCACAGTGCAACATTCAGGTCAACACCACATTAATAATAATTTTATTATTTTATTTCTATCTTTACTTAATTTTTATTTATTTATTTATTTATTTATTTATTATATTTTGTTTAATTATTTCTAGATTTTTAAATATGTATATATTTTTTATTTTAATTAATTGTTATTGAGTTATTTTTTACTTTTTTATTTTTAACTATTTAATTATTTTATTAACCTTTTCTTTTTAATTCTTTTTATTTTTTTATTTTTTAATTTATTTATTTTAATTATTTTTGTTTCTTTTTAATGAATTTTATTTTTTAATGAATTGTTTTTTATGCGTTTAACAATTTTTATTTAATTTATTTTTTTACTTATTTTTATTTAATTTATTTTGTTTGTTTATTTAATTAATTTGTTAATTAAATATATTCAATATGAATAAGGGCGTTTTAGTCATTTTTAAAAAAAATTAACTTTGGAATGAATGGAATAGTGATGTAGGGGGGTATTTGAAAGAAAACTTCTTCTGACAGGGGGTTTTTTGTAATAAACGAAAATGCAGGGGGTTATTTGTAATATTCAGAAAAGATAGGGGGTTTTTTGTAAATTTCCCTTGATTATTTAGGCGCGTGACTGACCGCCACTTGAAAAAGACCGAATCCAACCATTATGAAAAGGAAACTATAGTCAAACCGGTTAAGTTGAGCATATGTGTTCTGTTATATTTAGTATCTCATGTATATATATTTAGTACCAGAAATAAATAATATCTTTGCAGAATTAATGATTAAAATAACGATTCGGGTGTTCACATATATTATAATCTAATAACAAATAATAGAGATGACTAGCAATACCTTCGCACTTTTTCAAGAACTGAATGCATGACTAAATAAATAAATAAATAAAATTAATAATTAATTAATACAAAAATAAATTTACCGCCATATACTCAAATCATCAAGTAATATTTTCACAAATTCTTCTAGATCGCTTTCGAAATTACTTATGTCTTATAAATATAATAATAATAATAATAATAATAATAATAATAATAATAATAATAATTATTATTATTATTATTACTATTATTATTATTATTATTATTATTAATAATAATAATAATAATAATAAGTTATCTCAAAATAGAATTTGTAAGATTTTGTACGTACCCATAAGAATTTTTCTCTTAAAACTGTATTATTTATCCTTAGATCAACCTGAAAAAATTAACATAATTACTTTATTTTTTCATGTTTTAATTTTTTTTAGAGTGAGAGCAGGAGAGAACCTTAATTGGAACAATTTTCTATTTAATATACATTTCTTGACCTCCATATGAACGAAAATCCGCCAATTGCGACTTAAACACAAAAAGAAAAAAAAATTATAATATAAAAAAGTAATAACATAATGAGCTCTTATCTCATACCCAAAGCAAAATTAAAGTTTTAAACAAGATTTAATCTCAGCCGTTCAAAAAGCAAAGGTAATTTGGTCATTGATTTCATTTATTCGGCATAAATATTCTCCCTAAATTCATGCCTTACATCCTCTCCATTTCTTTGTGAACAATACATTCCATTGTATTCATCCGCCATTTTATTTCCTTCTCCCAACAATAAATATGTATATTGACTAACTTGTAAGCCAAAACAAAATAATAACAATGATTAATATGCTGACTTAAAGAAAATAAATCATGCTGATCCAAAGCCTTCATGTACTGGTATTTAATTTGAACCAATCTGAATTGTTTGATTCCACCAACATTAATTTCATTTCTCAATTAACACAAGCTAATCTAAAGTCAAATTAAATAACAAAGGTGTGCGTGTGAGAGAGGGAGGAGAGGGAGAGACAGAGGGATGTGCATGTGTGAGAGAGAGATTGGGGGAGCGAGGATTAGAGAGAATTGTCGTAAACTCAGTTGCAAGATGGGAAGGAGAGAAGCTACTGGAGAGGACCATGAGCGTAAGAGGGAAAGAAAGAATGACCTGCTGTCTTTAACAAAATATTACGAATTTACTCTTCTCATATGATTTAGGAATCAAAGTGATAATCGGCTGGGAAGCCTGGAATGGTAACTTAACCGGCTGAACAATTATTTCTTTTAATCACAGTCATTGAATTAAGAATTATCTTTAACCACAATCGTCCAATTAACAGTCCGGATAGCATATAATTTTCCATAATATAAATAGATATCTTAATTTGCAAATTTGTTAAACAAAATACATACTTGTATTGATTGTGAAATTTGGGTGACAAATGCAACTGGTAATTTCAAATCTTTTACGGTCCTTTTCGCAAAATTGCTCACTTATGAATCCGGATCTTTAGTCAAAATAAATAACATTAAACAAAAATTTAAAAATAAATAACAAGTCAATAAAAAATTAAAGAAATGAATAAATCAATCTGAATAAATAAATAAATAACAAATCAATCAATAATTAAAAAATAAATCAAATAAATAAATCAAGTAAATCAAATAAATAAATAAATAGATAGAAATAGAAATAATACCGTCAGGATTCCATGTGAAAGCATCTTTATAATGCTGACCATCCAATTCAATATCCAAATATATTGGTACTAAATTTTCTCTTGTTGGCCTGCTAATAATTTTTGCATGTTTGAATTAAAATGAATAAAAAATTACAAACGAAATGCAGTAAAAAATGTCTTTATATTTACATTCTAAACTTCATGGACGCTTTGGAGCTACTTGCTGAAAAAGATTTCATTCTCTCACTTCATTTTCCTTTACAGAACAAAATTTAACTGAAACTTTTTCTTTTTTCTACCAATCTACTCCAAATTTTACTTAATTGGTCTTTATTAGTTCGTATCAAAAGGAGGTTTTATACTTCAATTGAGGATTAAATCAATTAGAAACTTCACTGCAAAATCATGATTCAGTTCTGAGAAAGTAACTGAGTAAAATTCAGTAAACTGATATTGTAATTGAGCGAAAACACAACAATCTATGGTCAATCTTTGCAAAAAAAATAAAATAAAAACAGATTCTAATGTATATAAACTTCAGAATTTCGGTAATAAACCCCCAATTCTGGACAAAACTCAAATAAATACCAACAAAAACAGAAGAAAGAAATCAAATTCTAGGGTTCTAAAATATGAAAAATACAGAAGAAAGAAATCAAAGAAAACCAGGATTTCATTTCCTTATTGTGCTTCTCTTTAATTCTCTTTTCTTTTTCTCCTTTCTTCTTTCATTCTTTCATGGGAACTCATTTATGGTTCTCTTTTCATTTCTTTTTGTGAGATTCAATTCATATTTAATGAGTAGAGAGACTTTATTAAATATAACTATTTGTCCGAAATTGAACTCATGAGTTATGACTTCTTCCTACACATGCAATATGATCTGCTAATTAAACTATGGGTCATTTGTCTGGTTCTGTTTTTTAAGTGTATTTTTTGTATATTCTTTTTGTATATATAAATATAAACGAGATATATAGAATTAGGACTTAATAGACTTGATAGTCCGTTTTATTTTGTTCAAATTATAGATATTTAGATAACTAAACTTACATAATTAGATTTTCAAAAATATAAATAATAATTTATTTATATTTAATTAACAAAAAAATTAAAAAAATGTTGTTTGGTGTGGAATTAGTCCCAATTTTTTGTGACAAGATTACAATTGAATTTATTTATTTTAGTTTGTTAACTTTGAAGAAAACAGACTGATTAAAGAAGACGAGAGGTGTTTTTTTAATAAGATGGCGGGATGATATTAATTTAAATCTGCATTTTCTGTTTATATATTTTTTTATCACTAAATTGTTTAATAAATTGATAAGTATCTAATTAATAAATGTGTCAAATTCTCAATTCTCACACCGAATACAACCATCGTTTAAAGCTAAGCTCTCCAATTATCATATGGTCGCTAAACTAAACCTTTAATGGCCTTTTACGGTCTTTCATTGATGTTGGGATTTCTTTATGTTTCTTCATTTTCTTCTTGTTCTTTTGCCCATTTGGTTTATGTATAAAAATAGATATAAGACAAAAAAAAAAAATTATTATAAAGCTCTTGTAGAAATTTGATGCAATTTCATATTCACCTATGTGAAATGTCAAAAATATAATGTTTACTCCTGCAAAATAAGAAATATCATATCTACTCTTTTAAAACATAAGAAATATCATGTATATTTTTCATGTTTGCAAGGGGTATCCATGATATTTCTACGTTTTGAACAGGTGTACATGCATGATATTTTGACGATTTGTCGGAGTACACATAAAATTCCACCTAAAATTTTTATTAAAATTAATATTTTATGAAGTGAGACATACCTTGATCTATCGGAGGCAAGAATTTTTTTAGGAATGCAATTATTAACCCGGCTGATCATTGGTTTCTCCAGGTCCATTATTTCAACCAACAGCACATTGTTTTTTGCATCTGCAAAATCGACCAGATCTAACACAATTTTGTTAAATTTCTCACTCATGTACTTTCCAATTATTGGTACTATCTCATTTGAATCCTATGCTATCTAATAGTAACTATATTCATTAATATTTTCAAAATAAAGGACTGGTTAGCATCACATATGATAAAGCTTGGGGGCTGCTCGTTTTTTCACATTTTTAGTGAAAATCCCCTAATTTTTATCTCAATTCCCACCAATATCTTAAAAATGAGTGATTTAGGGCTAAAGTAGAACTCATAAAACATTTTTGGCAACTATAACTTCTAAAATTGATTTTAGCAAATAAAAGCTTCTTTATTGAAAGTTATGGCTTGGTGGCAAACAAATAAGGCATGAACTCAAATTAGTCATACCAATGCCAATTCAATTGGAACAATATCAAAATTTGTTAGTACCACAAAATAAACTTAATATATTTTCATTAACATGGAATTTAATGTTTAAATTTTGCTAATCAGATGAATATACAATTTTGGATAAAAAAAGAAGCAAACCTCAACACAAAACAAATTGCAATAGTAAATTTAATTAGTAAAAGGAAAACTCAATCCAACAAACGTTTTCTCTAACGAACTCATACAAAAAAAAGAGACCTGATAGAGCACGACCACTGTAGCACAACTGTTCACGATGGATCCCAATAACAGTATATATAATTTATTTTTTAATACAAATATATGCATAACAGTATATATAATTTAGTTTCTAATAACAATATAAATATAATAGTATATAAAAATGAGGAAATAGTATATAAAATGAGAAAATACTATATAAAAGTGAAAAAATAAAAAATACACAAAGAATAAATAATAGTATATAAAATGACAAAATAGTATATAAAAAATGAAACAGTATATAAAATAATGAAAAAACAGTATATCTACGGTGCGTGCGTCGAATTTGTACATTTTCAAAAAAAAAAAAAAAAAACCAAATCCAAAACCACCTTTCCAAGTCAATTTTACATTCAAGCCCCTAAAAACCCTAATCGCACGAGACATCTCCTGATCTTCTATAATATCCTCCACATGCCAAACCCTACGGAGAAACTAGTACGGAAGAAAAAGTATCCCTACATTAGTGATAAAAAGTACGTCTGCTACAAATTTATATCTACACTATACAAATTAATAAAAAACAAGAGCAAAAAAGTGCGTGATTCTACCTCAAAAAAAAAAGTGCATGATAACTCACATTTCTTTTGTTTTATGTATTAGTTAGAAAATAGCATAAAAAGCATGATTCTTATGATCATATCCCATTAAACATATAAATATCAGTAGCACAACATACATAAAAGACAGTTTTCTTTTTCATTTTAGCTTATGTGCTTTTTCTTCAGGCAACAAATACAAAAACATACTGTAGTGAGAGATTGGAGCAAACTAAAATCATCTTATAAAAATCAATTTCCTTGACCCATTCCGCCACAAAATTACATCTCTGAATCTCACTTGACGACACCCTCTCTTCCTTCATCTTGCATAGAACCACCTCATGATTGCTTCCTTGACTCGGTTGTCACCACGTCACCGCCGACCTAAACAAGCTCAGTTTCTTCTATCCTTACACTGGAAGCGAGCACGTGAAAATAGGTAACTGCACAAGTTTGCAAATTTTAAATATTAGATCAAATTCTTTCGTAACAACTCGACATCCATTAAAATTACTAAACTTACTTCGTGCTCCGGGTTTTACAGAATTTGATTAGCATATATCAATAAATTCAAGATAACTCTTATCTTTTTGGAATTTAATGCTAATGGTTGTTTTATTAAGGATCTACAAACCAAGCAAGTTCTTCTAGAGGGGCAACTCGTTAATGGACTCTATCGTGTTGAACTTTCTTCTTTCTCTTCTTCCGAAGCTCTTTTGACTGAAGTTGCTTCTTTTAAATTTTTAATAAGTGGCACAATCGAATATGCCACACATTTTTTGATATTTTATCTCTTTCGCTTAAAAACAATTAAATTAAAGCTAAAGATACTTTTTTTCTTTTTGTATGGACACGGTTGTTGGGATTCTTCCCCTATTGAATCAACCGATGGTTACAAGTATTATGTACATTTTATTGATGGTTTTTCTCGATTTTCTTGGATATATTTTTTAAAATTTTGTAAGTGAAGTCGAATTAGCCTTTACTAATTTACTAATTAATGGATACGGTGGGTATGTTTTATTCGTAAATATTCTTAAAATAAAGAATTGGTTAGCATCCCATGTAATGAAACTTGGGGGTTCCTTGATTTTCACCATTTTAGTTTTTTATTTTTATTTTCACCATTGACAAATTTTGACGGAATATTAACGATAAGGATGTTCATGATATTTTAAAACTTTGTAGGGGTATTCATGATATATACGTGATTTTGTAGGGGTATCCATAATATTTGAGTGATTTTGTAGGGGTATTGGTGATATTTTACTTTTTGTAGAGGTATATATGAAATTATGATGCTTTGCAGGGGTACATATGAAATTTGCCCTTTTTACTAAAATCTATAATGGTTGCATTATTATTAATTACTTTATTAAAATATAAAAAGATTATTATATACTAATTTTTTATTAATTTCTTTTAGAAAAATGTAAATTTTTCTCTCAAACATATTCATCTTGAACCTATTATAAATATATGAACTAAAAAGTACAAAAAATAACTCAATATAAATTATTACCATATTTACATTGAGAAAAAACGAAAAAAATAAAAAAAATAACGTTAATATTAACACTAAGTATATCATAAGTGTATCTATGATATTTGAGTGATTTTGTAGGGGTATTGGTAATATTTCACCTTTTGTAAGGGTATACATGAAATTATGATATTTTGTAGGGGTACACGTGAAATTTGGCCTAGTAAAAATGTCCATATTCTTATCTCAGTTTCCACCAACATCTAATTTACTGATTCAGGATCAAAGTAGGGCTCATCATACATTTCTCTGAACTAACTTGTAAAACTGATTTTAGCAAATAAAAACTTTTATGTTGAAAGTTATGGCTTGGTGGCAAACAAATAAGGCATGATAATCTATATTTAGTGTGACTCTGCACACAAAATAGATGACTCAAATTAGACATACCAATTCAATTTGTACCATACCTAAATTTGTTGCTACCGCAAATTAAATTTAATATAATGCATTAACATAATGAATAAAATCAAGCATATAAAACATATTCTTTCGCCAAAATGCATTTTGCTCAATAAACCAGAGATTATATGAACATAATATTGTTCTACTCAAATATTACATTAACATTGCATTTTAATTCTTTTAAATAGATCTCAAATCAACATAAATATCACGCAATCCATTATTAATACGTAATTCAAAAATGGAGAGGCGAGATCACGAGGATCGAGCAATCTGAGCCATCAGATATATTATATAATTTATATTATACAATGTATATATATCATTATCTATACAAAAAAGAAACTCCATATTAGGTCTATAAATATCAAGCATCCCAATTACCCCCATTATTAGCATGGAATTTAAGGTTTAAATTTTATCTGAGCGAACAAATATACAAATTCAGGGAAAAGAAAAAGAAAATGAAAACCTCAACACAAAACAAATTGCCATAGTAAAATTAACTACCAACAAACTTTTTCTCTAACGATACCAAAGAAGAAAAAAAGTACCAAATCCTAACCCACTTTTCCCGAGTCAATTTTGCATTCAATCCCCTAAAAGAACCCTAATTACTCAAAAACAAAAGTCCCGTCTCCACCAAACTTCAAACGCCCTTTGCAAATTAGGGCAATTTTGCATTCAAGCCCCTTAAAAACCCTAATTACTCAAATACGGCCAAACAAAACTCCGTCTTCACCATTATCTCAACCTCCCTTTCCAAATTACCTTTGCATTAGAGCCCCTATAAAAACCCTAATTACTCAAACCCTAATTATTACTCAAATAGGGCCTCACAAAAGTCCGTCTCCACCAAACCTCAAACGCCCTTCCCAAATCCGGACAACTTTTCCCGCCTTCCAAAAACGCCCCTAACCAATTCATCAAAATCCCCTTTTGGTCCTCCAAATCCAGGGTCAAAATCGTCCTTCCTATTCCCTCTTCCAAAACCTTCCCATCAAACGACCTAATTCCATTTTTCAACCAATTATAATCCTCCATTAATGGCTTTAACCAAACATTCAATAATCTTAATTTTACTTCCTTATTTGGAAGCATTTCACCTTTTCCAATTCCAATGAAAAGTCGAGCCGTGACTCGGCTCGCCACGTGGCGCGATATGATTGGTAGATTTTCATGAAGTTTCGCTAGCTCGTTTTGATTGGACCAAATGGACACAAAATCCTCACAGTTGTTTCTGTCGGATAAAATATCGACCAACCAAAGCAAATTATCCGCTTCCAAATTGATTTTTTTGAAAATAATTTCTCTACCTTCCAAGGGCCTTTCCGCAAAATTACTTCCTGAAGCTTGTTTAAAAGAGTCTAATAAGGAATCTAAACAAACTTGACAGGAAGAATAAAGGGTTTCCAAGCAAAAATCCGTGGATTCATTAGTGCAAAAACTAGGGTTTTGAATGTTATTTTCCTTTAGTAATTTCAAAACTAGGGTTTTCATCTCGCGGCGAGCTCGGTCGTCAGAGCTGTTAAGAACCATGTGCATGATCTGATTTAGGGTTTCGTTCAGAGGAGTTAGGGTTTCGGAAGAAACACGTTTTAGTAAAGGGGAAGTGTGATAAGGGCTTGAGGCGTAATTGTTCGGACTTTGAGGGGTGTTTTTGCGAATTTGGAGGTTTTTGATGGAAGAAATAACGTTTTGCTCTTCTTCTTCTGAGATCCAAGGAACTGAGGATAAATAATCGATGCATGATTTAATGCATGAATTGAAAGAAAGAGATTCAGCCACCTGTAATAAAATAATATTAAAAATATAAAAAATATTAAAGATGTAAAAATATGGATGTAAAGTATTAAGAATATTTACTGTAGAAAAGGAAAATATGCAAGTAATGTACTAAAAATATTAAATAAAATATAAAAAAAATATGAATAAGCTTAATAAATTAGGAAATATTAACAATATTATAAATATTTAAATAAGAAGAAATATTAAAAATATTACATGAAAAGAACTGGCATCAAGTTCAGGAAAGTAACATAAAAATTAAAATTTCATACAACACATAGTTTATCTCTTTTCTCTTTTTTCCGTTATATTTTTGGATCTTTAACTATAGAAATAAGTTGGACTTGATTTAGCTTCATTTTACCCTCTTGCAATAAACCAATGAAAAAAAGCAAATAAAACCCAAACAAAATGAAAAAAAATTAAAATAAAGATAAAAAATAACATCTTTCAAAATAAACCTTTAAAATTCTTAGAACTCGCGCGACACATTTTGCTTAATTAATTTACTCTCACCCAAAATTCCAATGGAAAAAGAAAATAAAAACCAAATATAAATAAATAAACTAAAATTAATAAAAAAAAACAAACCTTTAAAATTCTCAAAACTCGCGCGACATTTTGTTTAACCAATCTATTCTTAACATCTTTACAATACATCAATCCAATCGTCTCCACATAAATTTCCACATCTTCACACTCAAACAATTCAACACAGCAATTTTGCGAATCGGCCCTCAAACTTCCCAATTTCTCCTCAAAAAACTCGCTATTTACAGCTAGGATTTCCTTATGCACACTCATTTTTACCGCCAGATTTTCTTTTCCGTACAGAATCACTTTTAAATCGCTCGTTTCAGATTGACCAAATCCAACCGAAATCTTTTTCGGTTGACTTTCTGGATTTGGGTCAACAATTGGAAGGTCTGTTTGTAAATTTTGGGAATTTGAGGGGTTAATTTGTGGATTTTGTGGATTTGAGGGGTAAGTTTGTGAATTTGAGGGGTAAGTTTGTGAATTTGAGGGGTTGATTTGGGGATTTTGAGGGTTTCGTGGATTTGAGGGGTCGATTTGTAAATTTTCTAAATTTTGAGATCTTTGAGAAGGGGTTTTTTCTTTTTTGTGGGGTTTTTGTAAATTAGGGTTTTTTAGGGTTTTTTGAAGAGCGGCTGGAGAAGGACAGCACCAAAATCCTTCTGGAGTTACTGCGATTGGTACGTTTCGGAATTTTGCGTTTTTGACCCTAAAATCCGACATATTTATTTTGTTTCTGAAAAGTTTGTTTATTTGATTATTTGTTAGTTATTTGTGTATCATTTGGATTGAAAAGCTCGAATTGCTGATCCTCCAATGAACCTGTGTAAAATGAGAAACAAAATTAGAAAATTGAAATATATATATATAGTTATTCATTAAAAAAGTAATGATTGATCAGCTTGTTAAAAAAGACTAGCTTTTCTCCCTTTTTAACCAAAAAAAAGAAGAAGAAATTGAACTTTTCTCACTGGATTTCGTCAAAAAAGTTCAAATTAAGTAAAACACGCATGCCAAAAACTATAGAAAAACAAGACAAAATTACTGCTTCACTAACCCTCAAATACTTTACCAAAACAGAATCCTTAAATAAAAAGACCATAAAATTCAAAAGTAGAAAGGGAAAAAAAAAATACTGTTCAAAGCTGTATCGTTTCTCACCGAAACCCAAATCTCCTAAATTCTCGGTAGAATTAACTAATTAACTAACAAAAGAGTGATTCAAAACCCAAATCGAGTAAACTAAAACCACACTAATCAACCCAATTCCCCCAACTAATTCTCCAAAACAGCAAAGACCCATTATCGTAAAAACAAAGAACAATCAAATTTACCCATCAAAAAGTGAAGAAAAAAGTAACCAACCAGGACAGAAGCTATCCAGCTTTTACATCAACCAACAATGTCGCTTCTTTCCCCCTCAAATTTAGTTGATTTCACATAAACCAACTAAATTTATTCCTCTCTCTCTCTCTCTGTTCTTCTCTTTTGGGTGTGTGGTGGATTTGTCTTTAAAATAAAGAAATGGGGTCAGGAAAGGAGTCTTGAAAGTTGAAATAAAGAAAGAAAGAGAAATGAGTGTTTGCTGGTTTCATTTCACTTCTTTTCTCTGCTCAACCGATTCTTTTTGTGCTCTTGGTCTACCAATTACCATACACAAAAGAGGATTAACCTTGTGATATATTTTTTTAAAGAGAAATTATTTGAGTGTTCAGCTTTTAGATTGCGCAGAAGCGTCTATCATATAGTTTTAGCTATACACATGTATATTTGCACTTAAATATACATTTTGTATTTATAAATGTACTTTTTTGTAATTTCACTATATATTTTGTGTTTACTAAAATACTTTTTTTGTAATTTCATCATACCTTTTGTAATCGGACACTCCAAAATGCTGGCACTGCATATCTGAATCTTTTTTTAAATTGCTTATATACTATTTTTAATAATAGTAATAATAAATAATGTTATATATCAATTTATAAGAAGTATATAAAAATAGAATTTTTTTTATTTACGTGCTTAAATATCACATAAACATCACTATATCATATTGTTATAATATTTTCAGTTGCTTGTTATATTTTTTTATTTTAATATACTATGTTATATGTCTGTTTTATCTTTTTATATGTAAAAATATATTTTATAATTTTGTTATATCTTTTTAAATTTCGACGATATTAGTGATAAATAAAGAGATTATGCATATCAGGTTCTATAAAAAAAAATGATTTAATATAACGAGATGTGTCATTGGTTATATGATGTATATGTCATTTTGAAATTATTAAGGAATATATGATTAATGATCTTACAACTTAAGATTATTAAATTACATAAATTATTAATGCGAATAAGATTAAGAGGCGTGCTATCAACAAATAAAACCAAGGACCCGTGCTTGTATTATGGGGAGTTGGAGTGAAGGTTTTTTTTATTTTTTTTATTTTTTTGGAAATAAGTTGGAGTGAAGGTTACCAATACCATACATTATTTTTGTTTTAATTTATAAAATTGTTTTGAATTCTTTCGGTAAATAATAAATAGATTATTTTTTTTTAATTATCTAACACTACCTTACTTAGTAATAGTTATGATATTAAAAGGGATTCTATTAAATTACTGAAAAATTACTCAAAAAAAGGTATTCTATTAATTGTAATTTTATAATGTTAATTATTCTTGATGTATGCTATAGTAAATTTGAAGGAAGATTGTGTTAGTTTGGGGCTTGTTTTATTGTGTTCTTTGTGCTCCATTTGGAAGATATAAAAGAGAAATATGAAAACAAGACGGTTTGTGCATGTTCAAAATATGACGATATATTATTTTTTCGCTTTTCAGTATATTTTTTGTTTTATATATATTGTTTTCATTTTTTATGTATATAATGTTATTGTTTCTAAAAAAATAAATTTTATATATTATTTATTGTCTCTGTATATATTATTTATTGTCTTTACATATTTTTTTCGTCATGCTATATGACGGAAAAACTCACCGTGCAGTATCAAATCCAATATAAAATTGAGGTTTATAAATCATTATAAATTTATAATTGAAAATCAAGTCGGAATTGAGAACAGGAATCTTATTCATGGATATGGCCATGAATTTGTTTGCTTATTGCCATTCATGAGGGGCCATGATGTTTTATGGATAAGCCCCTCGATTTTGGTTTTATTCATATTTAATATTATTATTGTTAATATTATTTTGTAACTTGTAAGCATTTCCTCCTCTTTTTGTGGTCTTGTGTTTTGTTTTCTTGGGAGTTTGAAATTTTTCTTATTGTTTGTTTTCTAGGATGAATTGAACATATCAAGCAGTGGGATCAAAACACTCATTATATGCCAAGTTGGGCTAACATGTTTCAAAAGAGACTTTTGTCCAGAAGCCTCTGGGCCTTGTACAGGGGTAAAGATCTTGTGCAAAAATAATTTAGATTATCACTAATTGAGGGTTTTGCTGATTGTGGGTTACATACAATTTCAATGAAGGGTTTTTTTTTCTCTTCTCTGATTTAGGTGAAAATTTCAGTTAAAAGAAGGAATGTTCTTCTTTAGTTTTTATATGTTGCCGGAGCCTTCATTGGACGGCTATTATTAAATCCTGATTTTTCAATCAAACGGCTCAAAAGGCTCAAAAAACTCCTCCAGCACTAAAACTTACCATTTCAGTCTTCCACCTAAATAATATGAAAGGGCATACTAATAAATTTAGCATTAAAAGATTGGCTATTCTCTCCCGTGGTTTCTGACCTCTTCGTCAGAGTACTTATTTTCTTAACAATATTCTTTTTTCATGTTTGTACAAATATTGGTAGTCACCATTCAAGATATATCTTTGCGAATCAATATATATTTTCGAGTCATGAAATAATTTTTCTTATAGCGTCAATATATATTTCTAATTGTTAATATGTACTTTCCTGTACCAATATTAGTATATTAATATATTATTTTTCGTGTCAATATTTTTTTTAATGTGTATGAATTATATTATTTTCACTATTATTATATCATTTTTTATGTCATTATACCATTATGACTTATAGACAACACAGTTACATATTCTGAGTTTTAATATATAGTTTATTGTGCTATATGATCATTTTGTTCGTCAATATATTGTATTCAACGTCAATATATAATTTTCATCATCAATATATCATTTTGATACTAATATACTATTTTTAATGCCAATACATCATTTTTATACACAATATCATATTGGGTGCCAATGCACAATTTTTGTGGTAATACATCATTTTGGACAATTTAGTTGTTTAACTTTTTTTTGTATTTTTGTGGGTTATTCAACATAATTTTGTATCTTGAGTAAATATTAGTTTTTTATAATTTATGTCTAAATATTATTTTTGGATGAATAAAGAGTTTTGGGTAATGAATTATTTTTGAATATCAATATATGTATTATTATTCTTTTTAGGCTGAGCTTGAGATATGTATTATTATTTTTGTAGAGTTGATATAAACTTTAGGGGATAAAAATAATTAGAGAGAGTTAAAAAGAGGAAAGCTCGGCATGTGAAAGGATAAGACGAAATGGAGATGATATAATGGAGAGTTTATCATAACACATATAGTAGAATGAAAATTAGGAATTAATGAAATATCGTGTAATTAATTTTGTAATTAATTGATTAGTACCCAAAATACCTTTTGAATTTAGAGGGTGCTGATCTAATCTATCATGAAATTTAAGAAAAAGCTCGGGCAACATAAATGAACTCTATATTATTTAGTTGTATTTTCTTGTAGTTTTGTACCCATAGATCATCCTTTTTATGTTTTGGCTTAAATAAACTCCCAGTTTATGTTTTCTTGATGCATTAATTTAGACAGATTGAGGTTAATTGAGCTGATTTGGGGACTAATTGGAACAGATTTATGATTTTTGGGGCTGATATAATATCATTTGGGGTTAATTAGGACTGATTTAAGTTAGCGTTTGAATCAAGGTTTCAGATATTTCTTTAGGTTTTAGCATTTTGTGGTTTTTTCTAGTGGATGGCTATTTTTTGAGATTTACATATTTTAGTATGTATTCTGTACTGTTTGTTATTTGTATTTATATTGTTTATTACTTGATTTATTGCACATCCTTTTTATTTTAATTCTATTTTGTGAAAACCATATTTTATTTTGAATACAATCATATACTGTTTTATATGTCTACCGTTTTATTATTGTTAATTATTGTTATATATATATATATATACACTATATAATACATTATAAAACAATTTATATCCATAATAAGACAAATATATCTTTAATGAAAACAGTACTAGGCACGACATTTGTATGTTTCATAGAGTAATAATTGATATTCCTCACATGAAATTGCCCCAAATCAAAATTGACTAAACACCAAACCAACCATGCAATGCCACGTGGCACAATGGGAACCACATTACTTCGATAATTCCCTCAAGGGGCTGCTTGAATTATTTTCTACAAGGAACAATGACAGCTTTGAAAATTATGTTTATTTCCCAAATTTGATTTTTCAAAAATTCCAGTTGGTTCTGAAATAAATAAATGGGAAGTTACTAAAGTTAGTATAAAGAGATATTTCTCTCAAATAAGTTGAGAGAGAGAATACATTAAAAAAGAGCTTTAGAGAGAGCTCAAGCAAGTATTCAAAAAAAAAAGAGCTTTAGAGAGAGAACACATGGGCAACTACATTAGCTTTACTCATAACTGGTGTTCAAATAAATTTATATCCTTTCTTATTCATCTTTATTTATCTACAAAACATTTTTTTCATGATTTGGGTCTTTTTTTTATTTTAATATAATTTTTTTTGTGTGTAAATTTCTAATTTGCAGGTGCTTAAATGAGAAAAAGGAACTAATTTCAATTGATTCAGATGATGCAAGTCATGAAGGAATAAGAACAATAAAAACTCAAAAAATGTGCGAATTTTCCAACAGTCCAGCATTATGTATTTGCATAATTACATGGAATATGAATGGCAAAGTATGTTTATAACATATTCTTCTAAAACTATAACTAATTAATGCACTCATGATTACAAAGTTCATAATATATATATATATATATATATATATATATATATATATATATATATATATATATATATATATATATATATATTTATTTATTTGTTTACTTATTTATTTCATTTTTTTTCAGATGTCTGTACAGGATTTAAAGAATTTAGTAGCAAAAGATCGGAATTTTGATTTATTAGTAATTGGTTTTCAAGAGGTACCAAAAACCAATTTGGTATCAGTTTTACAAGAAGCTGTTTGTGAAACTCACAGGTTGGTATTAGAAACTTAAAATAACATTTAATTTGTATAAATTTGAGATTTTGATTATTATTTTTTTAAAGTTGATTGTGTATTACATTTTGTAGATTATTGGGTCAGAAGAAAATGCAATCTCTTCATTTATATCTATTTGCTTCAAAAAGCTCAGAGGCTTATATAAGAGGTACTTTGAAATAATTTCGAATTTTCATTTTTTTGTTCACAAATTTCTGTTTTAAAAAGATCAAGATTTAATTTTTGCAAAAGGTAAATTATTATATATAATCTTCTTAATTTCCAAATACCACTGATTGTAAACCTATTTTTCTCATCCTAATTTGGCTCTTAGTTTCAAATCACGTCTTTAATGAAAAACGGGATTTGAAATTCTGTCTCAGTTTTATGAAACTTCAAACTGGATTTGTGAGAGCATTAAGTTGACAATCAAGTTATTTTGAGTATTTTAACACTAACCTTTAAAAAATGTTTTTATTAATTTTTTGTTCATATTTTATTTATAGAAATCAAGGTAGATAAACAAGCAGTAGGAGGTTGTGGCGGTTTAATTGGGCGAAAAAAGGGTGCGGTTGCAATTTATGTAAATTTTAGTGGAATTCGAATGGTTTTTATATCGTGCCATCTTGCAGGTAATTCAAATTTGAATTTTCCAAATAAATATTATGGAAATGATTTTGAATGTAAAAAAAATCAAACTCGGAAATACCGCATATGAATAAATGATATTATATATTATATATAGATTGTAGTTATAAACTATTTAATTATGATATGTAATACTTTCTTTGAAGTGTGATAGGGCGAAATGCCTAATGAAATTCCATTAAACGAAATAAAAATAGTTCATACAATCTTAGAAAAATAAAAGAAGTAAAAAGTACATGTAACATAGTTTAAAGAAAAATGAGTGCAGAAGATTGAAGGGATGAAAGCATGATTATTATTCTTATTATATGTAATCTTATTATAGCAATATAACATCATTTTTCTACGCATTTATTTAATTACAACTATATATTATTGATTTATTATATCTATATATTAATTTTTTTTATAGCGCATGAACATAAAGTGGAGGAAAGAAACTCAGAATGCAAACACATTTCACACTCTCTCTTCTCAAAACATCCTAATATTTCATACACCGAATCGGCTGATGTCACAATATGGCTTGGCGATTTGAATTACAGACTGCAAGGAATTAATACAATGCCTGCGCGAAACCTCATTCATGAAAACCTTCAAAATGTAAGAAATATAAGAATATGTGTAATTATTTTTTATTTTTCTCTTGAGGGTTAAATTGTATAAAATGCTCCTTCAAATTACTCTGATAGCATTTTTTTTTTAAGTTTGTTTTTAGGAGAATTATCTAAAATAAAGTTTAGACAACTATTATAGCAAATTTTTCTGATTCTTTTGCCTTTATTTTTTATAATAATTCTCCTTTTATTCTTCTTTGAAAAAGTGCATTTGTAGTAAACCTTCAAGACATATATTCACTATTTTCAATTTTCCTCTTGAAGAATAAATTTCGTTATTGGTCACCAAAATTTGGCATAATTTCATGTTGTGTTGAAAATGACTTTGTGAATATTTATTATTGTAGGTACTAACAAGAAAAGATCAACTCCTACAAGAGGCTGAGAAAGGCGAAATTTTCAATGGCTATTGTGAAGGCACTTTATCATTTAAACCCAGCTATAAATACAATATTGGAACTAGTAACTATGATACAAGCCACAAGGTAAAACATATCAAGACGGTTCTATTTATTCGGAAATTAAGTTGATTTATTCGATTTTGAATAAAAAGATTGTTCAATTTATTAAGATCAGTCCGAATTAAAAGAGAAGATTTATTTGGCTTTACTGATTCGGTTTTGATTTATATAGACAATTTTAATTTTAATTATTTTAATTTCAGATAAGAGTGCCTTCATGGACGGATCGAATTTTGTTCAAAATCGATCATGCTTCGAATTTGTATGCGAGTTTAAAATCATATGAATCAATTGACAGCATAGAGAGCTCGGATCATAAACCAGTGAAAGCTCATCTTTGTTTGAGAGCCAACTGAATAATTCATCCTTGATTAAATGCCAATATAGAAAAGGAAACAATCTGCAATTAACTCGATTTTGAGGACTTGCAATTTCATTTTTGACTTATTTTTCTCATTAAGGTGGAATTTGAGGATATGGAATTTCAAATCTATGGTGAAATTGAGATTTATTATAGAGATTCAGAAAATCATAGGTGTAAAATATAAAGCTTGATTTGTTCCATTTTTAATGCATATCTTATCATGTATAGTATTTTCCATGAATATAGCTGTTGTGCTGCATTCCATATATAAAATGTAGTGGGTGAAGACAGTTGATATATGTTCATTTACGTTTTATATCACAAATCCATTGTCGTCTAGTCCGGTTAGGATATCTGGCTTTCACCCAGACGACCCGGGTTCAAATCCCGGCAATGGAACTTTTCTTTTCTATTTCTATCCCTTTTTTATTTATAACAAACTGACATACAAAAGTCTGTACAATTTCTCATGGAAGGTTTATTAAAGAAAATAATTGCCAGCTTTCAAAACAAAAAATAAATCTCGATCAGCATAAATTAACTTCTTGTTTCCTCAAAAATAAATAAATGAACTTGTTTGTAGCAATGAATCAATAAATAAAGAAACTTCTTGTTTCCTGAAAAAAATGAATAAATATATAAATGAACTTGTTGAACTTAGCAACAATGGCAATTATATCTTTATTTTGTGTGATTCCATTTAAACTTCACAAGACAAAGTGAAAATTTTCATATAATACACTAAGATAACTAACTCTTACATTGTTTCAAAGCTCATTCAACATCAAAAAATATATAAGAACTACATAACCTTCTTTTCAACTTAACAAAAAGAAAAGAAAAGTTGATACATAATCCCCCTAACTGAAAAAAATTAACAAAAAATCGAACTCTCACATCACACAAATCTCCTAATAACTATCACAACATTGAACAAAAAAAAAAATCCTATATTTATTTACAAAACCTCAAAATTGCAAATTACAGATATTAGTTCATAATCACATTTACTTCTTCTCATCCTTTGGAATTTCCTTCTTGGCAGATTTTGAATTCAATTCCTTCTGTGAAGATTTCTCAACCGATCTTCAAAATAAAAGTAATCATGAGTAATATGACATATTAATTGAAAAAAAATGAAATGAAAACTTACATCATTATTATTAATTATGATTAAGCTAAACTAAACAAGGGCGGAATTCTCTGATTTTGGACGTCGTTGATTCATGCTTGTACATTCAAATTTAAATGTTCTCTTTGTTTTTTAATTCTTGATTAATTAAAGCTAATTGAGATTAAGATACATGCTTACAGAAAACCCAAACTTTCCCAAAATCACACAATAGATTGATTATTCATCTTTTCTTCAATTCGTAAGGGACTTAAAACGAAATACAGAAAGAAAGGGGGGAAATAGTACTTTGCGGAGGAGGCGGATTCCTCCTCCAACCATCGCCGGATTTGCCGGACGTTACGGCGGAAGATGGTGGCGGATTGCTTCACGTCGCCTCTCAGAAGGACGACGACCGCCGTCACGCCTGCCACCGTTAGAATGAAGTTGGTCAGTGCCATCTCTCTCAGTCGTCTTCTTCTTCTTCTTCTTCTAGTTAGAGCCTTAGGCCCCGTTTTGGATGGAGGATAAGAAAGGTATAAACCTTACTATCCCTTTATTTCTTGTCAAACACCACCAAAGGTGCAGTGAGTATAAACTTAGAACTACATTTTGGTAGCGTAAGATTATGCCTTTCTTATTCCTCAATCTTTTTACCATAATAATCTTATTTTTTATTATTATTATTATTATTATTATTATTATTATTATTATTTAATAATAAAATATTATTTAAATAATTATAATATAATTGTTATATTATAATTAATCATAACATAAATAAATATTATTTTATTTATAATATATAAAAGATATTATAAAAAATATTATTGTATGATTAATTATAATATCATTAATATATAATTAATTATATAATATTAGTAATACAATATAGTTTAATTACTAATAATATTGATAAATAAATTAAAAAATAACTAAAGAATAAAATATTTAATTTTAAATAATATTAATAATTAAGTATATCTAAATTTAATTAAAACAATTTTGAATAAATTCATATTATATTAAAATAATATAAAAATTAATTATTTTCTAATATATAATAATTTAATATAAGAATTAATAATTTAATATAATTACATAGAAATATATAAATGAAACATAATATAATATAATTAATAATTTAATATACATTTTTTATTTTAATCATATTACAAAATACAAGAGCATTTTGATAATTGTAAATTATTTATTTTTCTAATTCAATACTATTCCTAGTTTTGTTCCAATCATCTTGCCAAACACCATTTCAAAACGGAGATATAAGGAGGTGTAGCTTCTTATTCCTATATAAGATTATACCCATTTTATCTTCCATCCAAACGAAGCCATAGAAGTTTGGAGGAACTGGAGAAGAAATAGAATATAGAAGATAAAATAAAAAAAATAGAATATAGAATATAGAATATAGGGAAGTTTAGAACAAAAGCCCCTGCATGAAATCTATATTGAAAAAAGAATATAGGGAAGTTTAGAATTAATGCCCCTGCATGATGTCTATATTGAAAAAAGAAAGTAGTCGTTATTAGAAAAACATGCAAAAATCCCTCTTGAGAAATTGAAAACTAACATGTTGATATATAGCAAGGTAGTTGTTAGTTGATATATAGCACACTACAAGTTTATAACTAACATGTTCATACGAATTTATTTTTCGATTTAATTCGTCTCTCTTGTACTAATTATATGGTGAACTTCTTGTACTAATGTTTTTAAGGCTAGATTACTAAAATTTGGAGGAATAAAGTTGTGGTTGTTAAATCAAATCATTTGCATTACAGTATCAAATCAATTTATTTGCATTGATAATAAACCCATGATAAAAAAAATGCTAAATAGAAATTCATAATTGTATTCAATTAATATACATTTTTTTAACAAATCATACACGAGCGCCTTATTAAAATAAATTGCATTACAATACAACACAACACAATATAAAACCAAAATGCAACAAAAATTGAAAAAAGAAGAAAAAACATAGAAAAGGAACAAAAAAAACTTAGCGTCTGGTACCAAATTTGTTCTTATGAGAGAAAAAGTACGCATATATAGAAATACAACAAAATTTTCCAATAAAATATAAAAATCATTTTGTTTAAGAGGAAGAATGCAGCTTCATTTCGTCTTTAATGGCGGTGGCGAGCTGGTCAAACGCTTCGCCCCACGCTTTCTTCATTTCTTCGTTCCACATTTCCGGCACCGACTCTTTTATCGTCTCCAACAATGCAAATCTCACAACCTATTGCAAAATTCGTGCAAACTATTTTATTTTGAGATATAAAATAGTATAAAATAAATGAAAATGAAAATTATATTTGTTGAAAAAGCGTTAGCATTATGATGACATCTCTTTGGGTTTGGTTGTTAAAATTAAGTGAAAATGACAGAAGTCCCTTAATTTGTTTATTTGTCTGAAGTTTGTACACATGAAAGACTATATGATTTGTGGTATATAATCTCGGAATATTAAAATTATAGATTTATAAATACATTATTCATATTTTCCAAGTAAAAAATTAGATTGAGAATTTGAGATAATTATATTAAAAATATCAGATTCCAATAATAATTATTGGAATCATTTGACTTTTTGATGGGTAATATAAGTTAATTTAATAACCCTCTTATTTTTCCGAACACGGAAGATACGAAAATATATAATAAACAGAGCTACTATGTTCAGAAAATAATAAATAAAGTTATGATACTTTCATAAATACCTGAAAATGTGCATCAGCTATTCCAGCACTTGCGTGTTTTTCGCCTAAACGTTTCAAAGTTGTTTCTCTCACTGTTACTGTTCCTTCCTTCCTTAATTGCGCTGCTGATTCGCATGTCTGTAATTTAGTTTAATGAAGGAGTTAAATGAAAATAATTATATATTTATTTTTCTATATATTAGAAAAGTACAATAAAATGGAATTTATATACCATGTTAAAAACTGTTGGATTTTTATCTAATGGCTCAGCAGAGTCGCGCAAGAAAGGAAATAATTCCTTGGCTGACGGTGCGATTCAAAAATCCTAACATAATTAAACAAATTCTCTTAAAAATATTTTTCAAAAATCAAGCTGCATTAAAAAAAAAATCGATTTTTTTTAATATTATAAATCTTGGATTTTCTTTCAATTGGGGCCGCGGATATGAAGCCCTTAATTTGTTTTAGGAGGTAGTAAATGAATCATTTTTCTTATCTAAATTTTTTTTAGCAATAAATCATGTTTGTTACTATTACACAATATTTATTTTACTGCCAAAAAGAATAAATCCATACGATTATAATATTCCAAAAGAAGAAGAAGAAGAATTGCAATAGGTGTGGTTTAGTTAAAGTTTTTGAGATTAAATGCTGATAAATTAAAGAAAATGGAATAATAGTAGGATCAAATATTTTAATAGTTTTATCAATTGTTAATATATATAACTGAGTATATATCTAAGAACCTACTTCAGTCTGTAAAAAAAAGGAAAGCTATTTTTCAAAGCTTACTTAAGAAACATATTGAGAGCAATGGTTTCTTTGTTTTTCTTCATTTCATTCCATGAGCTCACCACAAGCTTCTCTTCCTTCTCTGAAAAAACCATTTTGAATTTTGATCTAAGATTTTAAAACAATAATTTGAAACCTTTAGTTTTTGCTTTTGCTTTTTTCTTGTTGTGTATGTATTTCTACTATTAATTAGTTCTCAATTTATAGGGAGAGATGGGTCTTCAAATCGATATACAAATGGTACATTTTACATAGCTCCTTATAGACATTCATGTTATTTTGTTCACTAGTGTAACATATATGGCTTATTTCTGTAACTAACTTTGTTTGTTTATGATGAGAAATATAACGAAGTGTAATAAAGATATATTTTGAAATAAACAAAATATCATGAACCATCCAACTTTGCCAAGTGATAGAATGAATAAATAATTCGAACATGAGATGCGACTAACTGTTGGTGATTGGCTTCTCAAAATCCAAGAAGCCAAAATGGGTGGATTTTAATAAACCAACTGTCAGAATTTTTTTTTGAGACAAGACCAACTGTCAGAATTTAATTGGGTGGGTTTTACATGAATCAAATTCTACAGATGTAAGAAAATATCAGGTGTATATGTTTGAAATCAAATGACTGGATTAGAATTTATTATTAAGTGGTGTCAAATTGAAATTATACGAATTAGATTTGATCTGATTATGTAAAAAATGATGATTCTAACTTGAGCCAAAACTCCTATAGAACGAGTGGTTAGTCACCGGCCCACCAAATTAAAGATTGTAAGTTTAAAACTTAAATTTTTTTTTTGAAAGAGAAATGTGATAACACGTCGGATCATGACGGGACGGTATATATATAATGTTTTTGTACTTTTATACAATATTTTACCATTTTATATACTGTTTTTATTATTTATTTATTTATTTACTTTTTTTACTTTTGGAATTTGTATTACTGTTCTAACATATTACTTTAATTTTTATATACTGTTTTCACTTTTTATGTATATACTGTTATTAGGAAATGAATTATATATACTGTTATTACATCGTAATAAGCTGTATATATACTGTTATCGTGATCCGTCGTGATCCGGCATACTACAATGCCGGCGTGACTTATCATGTCTCTTTTTGAAAATAGATATGGGACATATGAGAGAGCTCAGAGGGTGGTAATTTGATTTGACCATATGCTCTTTACAATTTTTCAATAATATAAAGTCTTTTTTGTACAAATTAGATAAAATATAAGAGCTTTTTCTTGCTGCAAAATTTCCCTTTATAATGTTAATTATTTTTTGTTAATGATATACTAAACACATTAACTTTTTTGATAGAAATATATTAAACATATTAATTTTTGTACAAAACATTGTTGCACATTTCTGCTTGTTATATAATATAAACGAATAAAATTTCGTCTCGTAAGCCTTTGATATTTTCAACTAAAATTATTAAATCAACATTGCCATATTTCAAGCCCATAGTTTTGTCAGCCATAGGTTTTAAGCACTTTTTAAGGTTCCACTTGGCAAACAAAATTTTGTTATTTTTATTTTATGGGACCTGATATATCACGATGGTATATATCCGTTGTTGCAACACAACGGTATATAAAAAATGAAAAAAATATAAACTGGAAATAAATAGTATATAAAAATTAATTCGGTAAAACAATATATATTTGCAAAAATGAAAACAATATATAGCGTATTTAGAAACGCGAGAAAAAAAAATACCGTCGCTACGGAGTCGGTCTACGTTCAGATTTCCCTTATTTTATTTTTCTAAAGGGTTACACAAAAAAAAAGAAAAATATATATACTATACAACGTGATCGAAAAGTATAATTGCAGCATGATAGAGTATATTATATATATAATGATAATATTACAAATGAGTATAGCTAACTAAAATAATAATAATTGTATTATAGATCCTGTCATGTTGTTGTCATGTTTTTTATGTGTAATTTTTTTCAAAAAAAAAAGAATATGAGGAAACAATGCTCTTGCAGGTTTGTTTAAAAGGTACAAATATTTTGTGACTCAACATCATTTGTTTGATTAAACTGATTTCAGCACATTCACTAAAAAATGAGGGAGAACTTCAATCGATCAATAAACAACATTAGAAAAAAGAATCTAACTTGAATTTGATATTATTCTTTTATTTTCTCTTTCTATGTGTAGATATTGGTTTTTAAGTTTTTCTAGGTAAGCATTTTTTTTCTTTAGAAGAATTTGATCAGATAGTTCTTCTATTGCAGATTAAGAATAAATTCTACAGAAAATCAAGTTCATATATAACATCTCATTCAATTTCTTCAATTTGTGCAAGTAAATGAGGAAGAGTTTTGACAAAGGTTTATTAGAAAAAAAAAATTTGGTCCAGGCCCCAATTTAAAGAGTAATAAAATGGCCCAAAAAACTTTATTTTACACTTCTGCATATATAACCATTTTTGGGAATTTCTGAAGATTTGGAAATATATCAACATACATAAAAAATTAAATTTCATATTTAAATTCTACTCTCCAAAACAGTGATTACTAAAAATATGAACATTTCATACTTTTAAAAGTCCATTTGTAAAAATAAGTTAAATCGAGAACTCCTTTTCAGATCCTGGGGGCACGAAAATTTCAAGGTTTTATAAGGACGCATGGAATTTGTTTTTGAGAGATATGCTTCATATTTGAAATTTTGCATGTATAAAATTGTATACACATTAATTTCTCATTTTTGTTTGTGGTGCAAAGAAAATGCATTAAAAATTTGATATTAAAAGGGTATTTATCGTTGACCTAAAAGCTAAGTTAATGTAACTTAAGATCGGCAAGAGGTACGACTAAATTGGAAAATGTTGGTTTTAGTCTCTATTTGATATTCCAATCCTGGATTCCGAAGGAAATGAGATTCTACTATTTGCATTGCATCTCTAAGCAGCTCGTGGACATGATATATAGTAAACATTCATCATACAAATAAAAAAAAAATATATACATACAAATTTACTACTATATTTTACGATAGAGTTAAAAATTATATGTACATCGGCAACATGGAATTTTAAAAATTTCTATTACACCCCCAATGATTTTGCTCCAGATCCGCCGCCAAGAATGGCCTTATTAAACATTAAGAATATCAAAAAGCTCACAACCATCTAATATTATACAATGACAATAACGAAAAAAAAAACTAAAACTCATTCATAATATTATATTCTTCTAAACTTGATCGGAGCACCATGCTGAGGATGCATGGTAAGAACAGTATAAGGTGCATGTACATATTTCGCCGAAAGTTCAAATTCGAAATGCTGAAGAATCATACTAAGTCCCATTTTAGCCTCTAATAGGGCAAAATTCTGCCCAATGCAAATCCTCGGGCCCCAACCAAAAGGGAAAAATGCCATCTGTGTTAATACAAACAATAGTCAAAATTATTTATTTATTTTTCTCAAGTTCTCGAATGTGGACTATTTTATAAGAAAAAAATAAGAAAATAATACAAACAGTAGTCAAAATTATTTATTTATTTATTTTTCTCAAGTTCTCGAATGAGGACTATTTTATAAGAAAGAAATAAGAAAATATTCAAACACCAATTGGTTAGTTGGTGAATATGAAATTTGAAAGCCCAACCTCTTATATATAAGGGTGTAAAAGGTATGGGTGATGCCCGAAACCACCTGAGCTGGATCCGAATATTGATCTGAATAATATCAGGATCCGGACAATTGTTAAACAACGGAGACATGTTTTTTGATCCAAATTGTCAAATATGGGTTCCTATCTATGAACTCATATTTACATGTATTTAAATATCTATAAAATTAATAACATACACAATTAATAATCTAGTAATCTATAAATATAATAAGACATTGTTTTAGGGATATTCGTGAGCATTTTTTCTTACCTACTCATATTATTTTTGGCGATTTTGTATGTTTTTTTATCTAATAATAATAATAATAATAATAATAATAATAATAATAATAATAATAATAATAATTTTTATGAATTGAAAATATGTTTTATGCAAATTTCATATATTTTTTTATGTATAATGTGATATTTGAGAGTCATAAAACAAATATTTATGTTATGTACTAAATATTCATTTTAATTATCCGGAAAAAAATCCAGATTTGTATATATATCCAAGATATCCAAACCATACTCGTATACGTTTTTGATTCACATCTGTGTCCGTGAAATGAAAACGAATACGAATATGGTATAACGACTATCCGAACCGGATCCGCACCATTTACACCTTATATCTCAATAAAGAAACACAACCACTAGATTAGGCCCATTTGCAAAATTAGATTATTTATTTGATATTCAAATATGTACAATACTCTTAAATATAGATCTGAGATTTGTTAGTTATCAATCTGATTTTGTCACTAACGTTATCAAAAGATAATTTTGTCAAACGATAATGTCACATAAAAACTGATAACTAGCTATCAATATGTTATCTTAGTATCTATTACCTGACCGTCTTTTGCCGCTTTTGAGATGCCTTCTGAGAATCGTTCGGGCTTAAACTCTGACGCATCAGGACCCCAAATTTGTTTGTCGTGATGAATTATAAGTATAGGCAATGCTAGAAGTACGTCCGGTGGAAATGTAATGTTGCCGAGTTCCATAGTTTTGTATGTTCTTCTGCTAAGAAAGACAACCGGAGGGTAGAGCCGAAGAACCTCATATAATATCATGGTTACCTGTATTTAAAATTCATAACCATCAACAAAAAAAATATTTAAATCATGTTTGTATTGATAGTAGAGCCTCAATTAGATAAAAATCAACCCAAAATTTTCAATATTCAGGGTGATATAACAAAACAAACAAATTAAATTCAAAATACAAAAAAACTAGGAATTATGTGGATTTAGTAAAAACTCACGATTTTTAAACGGCCCAAACCATCAAAATGAGGACTATTTGTCCCAAAATGGTGCAAAACCTCTTCACGAGCTTTTTCTTGCCACTCAGGATGCATACTCAGCACGACCAATGTCCACGTCAGCAAAATTGATGTCGTCTCTTGGCCGGCAAAATAAAACAATTTGCATTCTTCTATTATTTCATCCACAGACATGCCGAGCTTAGAATTAGACGTTCCAGCTTGGGTCATTTCTCTCATGTTTGACTCCAACAATAGACCGAGCAAATCGTCCTTTGTTGCTTCTCCATTTTGTATGGCCTTCTCTCTTTTCGCGATAATGCCCCTTAAAAGTTTTCGGATTTCTTTTTCATCTGCCTTCATTCTCCTGTTATTTTCAATCGGCAGATACCTGTAAGAAAATTTAACAAGGATGTTTAGATACGTCAATTAATAAATCTTATGAAAAATGATTAAGGCACGAAAAAATATTGCGAACCACCTAGATACTTTATAACACCCATAATATTAGGTAACTAACTCTGCTTATGGGTTTAATTGTTCGATTGAACTAGTAGTATATAATAATTTCATAGAAGAAACAACAAAGGGAAGCTGAGAAAAGGAAGCGACCAGTTGAAGGGAATATAAAGGATCTTAAAAGCCTCGACAAGGCGTTCTTGTATCTCTCCTTGGAGTAGGAAAATGCGTCTTCCTTCCTCATAACTGCTACCAAATCCTGCTCTTGAAATAACATCTCCAGTTAAATTTTGTAACTCGGGCCAAACGTCAAGCTCAAATGACCCGTCTGATCCAGCTGAGCTCTTCCATTTGTTGATTAGCTCATCAGAACAAGTAGAAAATGCAGGCAACATGCGCTGAAAAAGGATGTAATAAATATGTAGGCACACCCGGTTTCAAATTGAAACTTATGTTGAAGCTTTGGAAGTGTATTACTATAATAAAATCTTATGGTACTATTTACCTTCAATTTTTCAAGATGAAAGGCAGGATTGAGTAATCTTCTGTGCTTAGCCCATTTTTCTCCTTCATAATTCAGGAGTCCATCAGCTAACAATTTGCCAAGTCGGCTAAATTTTGGTTTGGCAAAGTGACCGAATTTATTTGAAAGAACTTCTCTCACCAATTCGGGGTCTGTGACTATAACTCTTGGATACGGCCCAAACCATGTAAAAGAATATTTACCTGTATTTTTGTGGAAATTAAGTCAACATATTTAGCAAAAAAGAAAAAGCACTATTTTAATAATAAATATAACTTCATTTTCACTTTTAATTTTGGCAAAATTGTGAACGCTAAAAGCTCAACCTGGGAGTCTTTCACCACAAAACCGATTGACAAACATATTGGTCATTCTTGAATTTGCCAAAGAATGTCAAGTAAAGAAGACCAAGAATTTTCTTGACTTGAAATTATTCTTTTCTATGCATGTTGAGGTCGGTGGCTAATCTTGACTAAAATCATTGAAGAAGTGTAATAAAAATTACATCAAAAATCTAAGAGCAATCTAAGAGTTTGTAACTCTGGCAAAATATGATAATATATATATATATATATATATATATATATATATATATATATATATATATATATATATATATATATATACTACTTTTCCAAAATCTAGGAAAAAAATGAGAGAGAACTACAAATGACCGCTTGCTTCGTTCTTTTTAGAATGAACTCATATGTCGTAACCTAAATTTTTAAATCAATCATGCTAGATGCGGAATTCGAACCGCTTATCAATGAAAAAATGGAGTTGGTATCATTATGACTAAATTAATTTCGTGGTGGTATTCTTTCAAAATTTAGGAGGCGGCTGCCCCTCTAATCTGTTTTTAAATACGTTATTGGTTGAGATAACACTATGTACAACTATTACTATATAATGAACCAACTTAATTTTTCTAAAGAAGAAACTAAAATTTCATCTTTCATCCTCACCATGTTCTTTCATGGTTCGATAAAACAAAGGCTGAACGCGAGGGACAATATCGTGCGAATGAGGCATCGGCTTGGTGCATGCTTCTTTGTTGAGCCGAGAGTTCTCTTTCATGTCTCCAGCGATAGGCCGATACACAGTACCTCTCATTCCCTGTCTCCTTAACACACGGTCCAGGCGTCTCGGCCTGAACCATGCCCATTCAAGAGCTCGCAAAGTGCCCCATAGGAGAAACAAGAAGAAAGCGCTAATCAGCAAGCTCCATGGTTGAGAAATTAATGTTTGCATCTTTGAACTCTGTTTTACTCTTTTTGCAATTTTTTTGGGGATGGATGGAGTGAAACTAGCAAAAGTAAAGCAAAGTCAGTGTTGAGTTTGCTAGGTTGTCTTTAAATTTGGAATGATCCTCTGTAGATTAGGCATGAGAAAAGTATTTAATCCCATCCGAATTACAATATCTGATTATTTTTTGATGGATACAAAAATGACGTAACAAACCCATCTATTTATAGGTTTACTCATTAATTCTAATATATGCATGATAATTAGATTTACTCACTAATTCTAATATATGCATGATAATTAATACTAAACATGCATTTATAATAAATATTATTTTGATAAACTAAAAAACTTCTAGAATTTCTAACTACAGGCATTCATCATTATATTCTAGGAGACCACAATCCATTGAACATTTGAACAATCTAGATTATTCTTCAATTAAAATTGCACTTTATATTTAACATATATATATATACATATATATATATATACATATATATATATATATATACATATATATATATATACATATATATATATATACATATATATATATATATATATACATATATATATATAAAGAAATACAAAAATATATATTTGAAAATATATTACAATAATATATATAGGTTTTAAGGTTTATATGAATTATTTCAATCCTAAATATAGGATTAGGTGGACTAAATATGATTCAAATATCAATTGTTTAGAGCTAATGTTATTGTTTAGAGCAATATTACGGAATGCACTCGGGAATGAATATGTTCTAAAATATTTCTTTGGTAAAGTTTTTTGATGAATATCTTTATGAAAATATAAATTTTTCAATAAATTTTCCGAATACTAATTTTTTTTATCTAAAAAGTGTACTAAATAGTCAAAATAGTTTTTTTTTATTTAAAAAATACATTTATTTTTTCATATTCAGTATTTTTTTTATGTTTAACCCTTTAGTTTGAGAGTTTTTACTAAATATGTAATATGCACTATATAATTGTGTTTACGGGAACTTGAAACACTTCTCTTACAACACATGCAAATTTTTTAACCAATTATGCTATGAATCAAATATTTTGTCAAAACTATAAAATTTAACCTAGGATGAAGTTTACTTTATTTTTTCTTAGTTAACATATTATTTTAATTAGAAAAGATCCTTTTTATCATTTTATTTTTATTTAGTTTCAACCATTCAAATTTTAGATAAAATAATAAACATCATTCCAATAATGAGCTTTTTGATAATCACTACCATGTACAATTTCATAAAAATGTGATTCATAATCTCATGATAACGTAATATTAATATATTATCACAAAACATAATCATTAGTCATTCAAGAGTTGTTCTAACTCATCAAAATCATCATTTACTGTAATTAATTGATTCGGTCTACTAATTCCAGTTCTCTCGTAAAATTTTGCTTTTTGGCCCTCCCATTTTCCGCAAATTTCTTCTATTTTATCTGTGGTTTTATTTTCTGTTATTATGTTCTTCACATCCTATGTTTCCATACTTTGGCTCGTCTCTTTTAAATGAAAAAAAAAATATATGAGAAAATAAAAATAAAGATAAAATTTAAAACCCAACAAAATTCAAGCAAAATGAGACAGCCTTTAAAACCTTACTAAGTAAAACCCTATGGGCAAAAATTCTAGTGAAGGAAAAAGTGTGCATCATCATTCTATATATTACGTACAAAAGTTACCTCGTTAAAAACCTTGCTAGGAAAACCCATTGGGACAAAAACCATAGACAAGAGAAAAAGAGTGCAGTGCGTATTATTTCTTCCCCTCATATATGCAACTATATGTGAGATGACAAAGTTCAATCTCTGTAATATATGCTTAAGAAGAGATCTGCTGGATCATTATTTGAGGAGATTCGTTAAATATTCATTTCACAATCATCATGCTCATGCATGAAAATAACTCAGCATCCTCTATTGTCAATACATCAAACAAGTTATCTTGATGATCTTAATGGATGCGATTTCTCCACATTATATCATTGTAATAGATTGATTGTGAAACAATAACTCCTTCAGGGAAATAATATTCAATTTATGATTCAAGATAATATTTTATGCCTTAAAGAATTTAATCTTATATTCTTTTGAATAATATGGTAGCTTTTGAAGCTCTTCGAGAGTACCATAAGATTTTAAATCATCAATATATATATCAATATTCAAAAGGTAAATATATAGTTTCCTAAACGTAATTTTGATCAATTGCATAACATTCATTCAACAAACATTTCTTATAGCAATTTTAACACATATCTCAATATTGCATTAATTAGTACAAAGATCTTTGTAAATTAATAGATTAAATCTCTCATGAGTTTGAAATGCTTCAGGCATTCTAAATTCTTCAGGGATTTTCATTAATATATTGCAATCAAATGAGATACGAATAATTTGCTACTACGTTAAAAAGTCCGACAAAATTAGAAATATAATTGTACATCACAATTTAATTTTCTCATTACATATTCTTAAAACACCTCCTTATAGGTTATACTCACTTATAAATTACCGTTATACAATGCCAGGTGTTTGGAGTACATGTTCACAATTTTATATTTCACTAGTGAAAATAATGATGCTTTAATCACATCTTTCGATTTGGCTAATACTTTATCCGTCGACATTATACAAATAATTTTAATTCTAGATCGTCATTTTCATTTATAAATCAATTGCAATTGCATAAATAAATTTTGATTAATCACAATTTTATTTTGGTTTCATATTTATTCTAGTAGAGACATAATTTATTGAAATCTCATTATTTTCAATATTGTTAGGTACCTAAACCTCTTCTGGGATAATTTGCTCGTCATTGTCTTCTACTCTTTTATCATCAATATTCTTTTCAGAAGAATTTATTTCTTTTGAAGTATTGATAACTTCAAGCCAACTTTCTTATCTTCCTTTGGTCGACCATGCTCCTGGCATATCTCAAACATAGAATTATCCAAGGGTATCTCAATGAGCACTAAATGCTGGAATATCATTTTTGCATCAATATAAATAATATAATTACATGTTCTTTCACATTAATAAATTTATGAACTTCTAGTTCATATTAACTTGTTAGAGGATCTAAGTGAAAGATATTAATGATGCATTCCATATAAGTTATAACTTATGTTTTCCAGCTCTTGTTTCTCTTCCCCTAATGTTATCATTAATTATTAATCAAGTTCTTCAGGACTTTCATTGTCTATTATATCTTGAACATATTCATTAATATTTGATTTGTTTCACAACAATCACTTTGGTATTCATTTAATTCTTTCTTCTGGAATTTTGTCTACAAATATTTAACACACTTCAGGTGTGTTTTTGGATGATCCTCCAGGGATATCCATCCGAATTAAGATGTTGTCAGATTACTTTTATGAAAGAACAAATATATCTGATAATAGATTTGCTCTATTTTACAAATGAGTTATATTTTAACTTATAGTTTATATATATAAGATTAAGTATCAAAATTAGATAATGATCGAAAATTCGTCACATCAAATTTATAATCAATAAATTATGTAGTGAATAAATTCATGTAATGAAGTTCAAGATATCAAATTATGCAGGGCAATTTAACTTAACATATATGCCCGACTTTTATTTGTGACCCATTTTTGTGCGTTGCGGTGGAGCTACCGGAACAAATATTATACATCCAAAAGATTTTAAATAGTATTTACTCGGCTGCAGGCCGGTCACAAATTATATTGGGGAGTACTTATTATAAAATATTGTCTTTACTATAATTTGTGTTGCAACAAATATCATTTCATGGCCTCAATCAAAAGACGAGCTTTCATTTTATTATCAGGGGCCAACGATTAATTATAATCACATCATTCTAAGTGTGTGCGTGGGCCAATGCTCAACTATAATCTCAATCAACGTATAATACTCGTCGAGTACTTTGGATGTGACTCACTGATCATCATCAAATCGAGTTGTCGTAATTATACAATTCATAAATTATAATCTTAATTGGAATATTTGAGCAACCAATCTCGCAAATACAATATTTCGAGATAATAATAAACATATATGTGACCATCTAGCAGATGCATCTATTTATACCATGAAATATCTAGATGGTCTAAATGAAAGAGTAATAGGCCCACATATATTTCGATGAATACGCTCAAGGAAATTGGGTGATTCATTCCCAACCCTGGTTTGTGATATCTAATAATTACTTTTCCTTGAAAACATGCAGCACAAGAAAATTCATTTGATAAAAGAATCTTCTGATTCTTTAATTGATGCATATTTCAATTCCCTGTGGTTATTTGCATCATCATTGCTCCGAGATTAATGAACTTCTGGTTCATGCCAAACATGAAATTTCCTTTCGAATTAGTGAACTTCTAGTTCATGTCAAATCATAAAATTATTTTACAAATGATTGAACTTCTGGTTCATGTTTAATGATAAAGTTGCTTTTCTAATTAGTGAACTTTAAGTTCATGTCAAAATTATAAAATTACTTGTCAACTGGACCAAATCTATTATGCAAAAGTATAAATAAGTTTTAAGTCGATAAACTTCTGGTTTACTAATAAATATGACTTAATTGTATTAGTCCTTCATAATACAAATCAATAGAAAAGCTGCATGTTGTTCTATAATATATTTCTTTCATGAACATTTCTCAAAATGCTTCTTAAAATGCAGAAATATTGTCCACTATAATGAAGCACACATATTTATAACTCTTATTGTGCCCATACATACTTTGATTCATATTAGTAGTATCAAAAGAAAGAAAAATAATGATAATGATAATAGCAATAAAGAATATAAAATACAATAAAAGAAATTTTTCTTACTCGGTTCTCTCTCTAACTCGTTCTTGCTAATGCACTTTAGATCCAGCGGATGGTATCATTATCGGTTATCAACATTTTCATTATCGTGATAACCAATGTCGACATTATTATTTTCTCTTTGCCTTCAAGGCGGCTAAATAAAGCTCCACAAGATTCTAGGGCATACACATGGATATACCAAATGTCCTTTAATACCACATAAACTTTTAGACCATTTAAAAGTTATCTTTTGTGCGCTCTTTCCACTTTCTTGTGCGTTCTTCTAAATATAATAATCACAATGGCAAGTATAGTTTCCACCTTGACCTCTTTTACGTCCACATACACATTCACAATCACGACTTATATATATGGTACATTCACTTCTGGGAATGATGCGGAATCAATTGTATGAAATTCATGATTTTGCTTATAAACAAGAAACAATGATAGTAATTCACAATTTAAAGCATTTTCTATTATATATTTTGTTTATTCAGAGAAGAAAATAATAACTCTTCTGGAGTCTTGAATTATATTTATAATACGTGATATTGTATTAACACTTGTCTTTCGATTTCTAAGTATTATTTTACTTGTTCAATGTCTGCTGGACATATGTCTTTATCATCCATTTTGGATCCACAAATAAATAAAATAAATTGAATAAATATAAAGTATCATGTAATATCTAAGAGTTTACTGAAATGGTTTTCAATTACAAACATAATTAACCATATTTTTTATTTTTCCTTAGAGAGACTTTACAGAAGTCAACAAAATATTTTGGTGTACAACAGGTACTTAAACAATGCTCTTTCATAAAATATCTAAAAAACATATTTTAGAATCAGTCATAAATTATATCTTGTTGTATCTTTTCATTGTCTTGTATGATTTTCTTGTAATGGCTTCTAACATTAGTCTCATTTATGTTATTATATTGCAACATTCACTTCTGGGAATTGAGTGTAATTATTAAGACAAGTTTCATATATTTTCTTCTTTTACAACTCATTAGTTTGGTTTTCAATATATCTTACAACTCTCTTCCCCTTGTTGCTGCTTCAAGAGCAAAATAAAATGTAAGGAATATCTTTATTTAATATATATATTCTTCATCTTTTCTCAAATTATTATTTGAGAGTTGATATTCGAGATTAAGATAATATTATTGCAACTACTGGTGCTATATTTTGCAACTTCTGGTGTATAAAATAAATTTTGCAGCTTGTGTGCAAAGAATAAAATTATTACAACTACAGGTGTATAAAAATAAATTTGCATAAAAGTAAATGTGCAGAAAATAAATATACATAAAAATAAATGTGCATAAAAGTAAATGTGCATAAAATAAATGTGCATAAAAATAAAGATAAATATACTTGCAACTTCTGGTGCATTAAAAAAAATAAACATGCAACTTCTGGTTGCGTAAATAAAATTAAACAAGCAACTTCTGGTGCGTAAGTAAAAAAAACATACAACTTCTGGTTGCGTAAATAAAATTAAACAAGCAACTTCTGCTGGATACAAATTAATTTAAACGAGCAACTTCTGGTGTCTGAATAAAAATAAACACGCAACTTATGGTTACAAAATAAAAATAATTAAACAAGCAACTTTTGGTGCAGAGATATGTTACTTAAAAGAAGCTCGTAAAATAACGAATTTCAAGAAAAGAAAAGAAATCGAATAAAAGAAATCCAAAATAAATAATATAATGAAATATTAATAATTTGAAATTGTACCTTCTGAAACAGAGTTTCAGTTATGTTATTTAGAACTTCAAATACTTATAGTAGAGTCGTGCTGATAACGTGTTATAAAATAAAGAACAAAAGAACAATAAAAGAGAGAAATGGAAGGAGAGAATTTCATTGAATTGTGGATTAAGAATACAATAGTCACTGCCTCTTTATAAAGTAGAGGGTGAGTGCTGGCTAAGAAATCTCTTGCCTGATTTAGAATTACAATAAAAAAAATAATCTAACCTAAATACAATAGAATATACAGTAGTAAATACCCTGTCATAACTCCTTCAATTCTTACAAGTATTTTCTAATTTATCTTTTCTTAGGGGCCAAGTATTGGACATCCATATTAATTATATTCATAACAAAGAAAAGTTAGTTAGTTGAGCATAAAAGAGGCAAAAAAGGAAAACGAAATTAGTCCAAAAAGGAAAACTGTGATCCTGTTCTAAAAACTAGAATTAAAAAAAGAAGAAAAAATTGAAAAAAAAAATAACCAAATAAGAGATAAAACCAAATCTTTGCCACACCGTAGAGAGAGAGAGAGAGAGAGAGAGAGAGAGAGAGAGAGAACTTACTAAGATTCGATTAGGCAGAGAGAAGAGGAATTTCGCCGGCGACGACGAGGGCGATGGCGGCGGAGAGGGAGAGAAGGAATTTTAACTTATTTAATGGTATCTCAGCCCGCAATTTGCCGGCTGAAGCTTCAAAAAAAAAAAATCATAATCATGACAAAAAAAATTACATGTGTTGAAAACAAATCGATCACTATCAAATGATAAATATAAAATCGATGACATGATATATATATATAATAAACTTTCATCATAAAAAATAAATTAAATATATACATACTAATTTATTCCTTTTATCATGACGATTAAAGGAGCAATATACATATATAGTTATACTACTGTATTTTACGATAGAGTTAAAACTATATGTACATTGTTCCCAATAGATTTTTGATATAATTACTATTATGCCTCCAATGATTTTGCTCAAGATCCGCCACTATCTTTTATAACTACACATTACCAATAAATTAGTTACTAGTACATATATACATATAATTTTTTTTCATCTACAAATGCCAAAAGATGGACATATTAATCATTGAGAAAAATATCAAAAAGCTCACAACCATCTAATATTATACAACGACAATAACAAAAAAAAACTAAAACTCATTTATATAATTATATTCTTCTAAACTTGATAGGAGCACCATGCTGAGGATGCATGGTAAGAACAGTATAAGGTGCATGTACATATTTCGTCGAAAGTTCAAATTCAAAATGCTGAAGAATCATACTAAGTCCCATTTTAGCCTCTAATAGTGCAAAATTCTGCCCAATGCAAATCCTCGGGCCCCACCCAAACGGGAAGAATGCCATCTGTGTTAATACAAACAATAGTCAAAATTATTATTTATTTATTTTTCTTAAGTCCTCGAATGAGGAGTATTTTATATGAAAGAAAAGAGAAATTATTCAAACTCCAATTGGTTAATATTGGTGTATATGAAATTTGAAAGCCCAACCTCTTATATATAACTTATAAGGGTGTAAAAGATACGGGTGATGCCCGAAACCACCCGAACTGGATCCAAATAAAGAATCCTGGTCCATTCGAGTCTAAATATTGATCTGAATAATATCAGCATCCGGACAATTGTCAAATAACGGAGACATGTTTTTTGATCCAAATTGTCAAATATGGGTTCCTATTTATGAACTCATATTTGTATGTATTTAAATATCTATAAAATTAATAACATAAACAATTAATAATCTAGTAATCTATAAACATAATAAGACATTGTTTAAGGGATATTTGTGAGCATTGTTTCTTATCTACTCATATTATTTTTGGCGATTTTGTATTTTTTTTTATCTAATAATAATAATAATAATAATAATAATAATAATAATAATAATAATTTTTATGAATTAAAAATATGTTTTATGCAAATTTCATATATTTTTTTATGTATAATGTGATATTTGAGAGTTATAAAGAAAATATTTATGTTATGTACTAAATAGCCATTTTAATTATCCGAAAAAATCCAGATTTGTATAAGTATCTAAGATATCCAAACCATACTCGTATACGTTTAATATCCGAACAGTATCCAGATCGGAACAATGCTGATTTAGATTCGTATCCGGAAAATGAAAACGAATACGAATATGATATAACCACTATCCAAACAGGATCCGTACCATTAACACCTTACATAATTATATCTCAATAATGAAACACAACCACTAGATTAGGGCACATTTGCAAAATTAGATTATTTATTTATATTCAAATAAGTACAATACTCTAAAATATGCGTTTGAGATTTGTTAGTTATCAATCTTATTTTGTCACTACCGCTATCAAAAGATAATTTTGTTGAACGACAATCTCACATAAAAACTGATAACCAATTATTAATATGTTTTCTTAAGATCCATTACCTGGCCGTCTTTTGCCGCTTTTGAGATACCTTCTGAGAATCGTTCGGGCTTAAAATCTGACGCATCTGGACCCCAAATTTGTTTGTCGTGATGAATTATAAGTATAGGCATTGCTAGAAGTACATCCGGTGGAAATGTACTGTTGCCGAGTTGCATAGTTTTGTATGTTCTTCTGCTAAGAAAGACAACCGGAGGGTAGAGCCGAAGAACTTCATATAATATCATGGTTACCTGTATTTAAAATTTCATTACCAACAACAAAAAATATTTATATCATGCAATTTGTATTGATAGTAGAGCCTCAATTAGATAAAAATCAACCCAAAATTTTCAATATTCAGGGTGATATCACAAAACAAACAAATTAAATTCAAAATACAAAAAAACTAGGAATTATGTGGATTTAGTAAAAACTCACGATTTTTAGACGGCCCAAACCATCAAAATCAGGACTATTTGTCCCAAAATGGTGCAAAACCTCTTCACGAGCTTTTTCTTGCCACTCAGGGTGCATACTCAGCACGACCAATGTCCACGTCAGCAAAATTGATGTCGTCTCTTGGCCGGCAAAATAAAACAATTTGCATTCTTCTATTATTTCATCCACAGACATGCCGAGCTTAGAATTAGACGTTCCAGCTTGGGTCATTTCTCTCATGTTTGACTCCAACAATAGACCGAGCAAATCGTCCTTTGTTGCTTCTCCATTTTGTATGGCCTTCTCTCTTTTCGCGATAATGCCCCTTAAAAGTTTTCGGATTTCTTTTTCATCTGCCTTCATTCTCCTGTTATTTTCAATCGGCAGATACCTGTAAGAAAATTTAACAAGGATGTTTAGATACGTCAATTAACAAATCTTATGAAAAATGAAGGCACAAAAGATATTGTGAACCACCTAGATACTTCATAACACCCATAATATTAGGTAACTAACTCTGCTTATGGGTTTAATTAGTTCGATTGAACTAGCAGTATAAATTGTCGTTCACACTTTTATAATAATTTCATAGAAGAAACAACAAAGGGAAGCTGAGAAAAGGAAGCGACCAGTTGAAGGGAATATAAATGATCTTAAAAGCCTCGACAAGGCGTTCTTGTATCTCTCCTTGGAGTAGGAAAATGCGTCTTCCTTCCTCATAACTGCTACCAAATGCTGCTCTCGAAATAACATCTCCAGTTAAATTTTGTAACTCGGGCCAAACGTCAAGCTCAAATGATCCGTCTGATCCGGCCGAGTTCTTCCATTTGTTGATTAGCTCATCAGAACAAATAGAAAATGCAGGCAACATGCACTGAAAAGGAACAACTCTTGAAATTATAATTTCTTTAATTTTTCGATCTCTATCTAAAGATGTCACAAGGATCTAACAATTGACTTTCTTTTTTTCTGAAATAAATATGTATCCGAAGCTTTGGAAGTGTATTACTATAGTAAAATCATATGCTAATATAGTATTATTTACCTTCAATTTTTCAAGATGAAAGGCAGGATTGAGTATTCTTCTGTGCTTAGCCCATTTCTCTCCTTCATAACTCACGAGTCCATCAGCTAATAATTTGCCAATTCGGCTGAATTTTTGTTTGCCAAAGTGACCGAATTTATTTGAAAGAACTTCTCTCACCAATTCGGGGTCTGTAATTGTAACTCTTGGATATGGCCCAAACCATGTAAAAGAAAATTTACCTGTATTTTTGTGGAAATTAAGTCAACATATTTAGCAAAAAAGAAAAAGCACTATTTTAAATAAATAAATAAATATGTAAATATAACTTCACTTTCACTTTTAGTTTTGGCAAAATTTTGAACGCTCAAGGCTCAACCTGGGAGTCTTTCACCACAAAACCGATTAACTAACATATTAGTCATTCTTGAATTTGCCAAAGCATGTCAAGTAAAGAAAACCAAGAATTTGACTTCAAATTATTCTTTTCTATGCATGTTGACGTTGGTGACTGATCTTGACCAAAATCATCAGAGGAGCGTAATAAAAATTACATCAAAAATTTAAGAGTAATCTAAGAGTTTGTGACTCTCGCAAAATATGATAATATTAGTTATACAGTATACAGTATACAGTATACTGCTCTTTCAAAATCTAGAAAAAAAAAGAGTAAGAACTACAAATAATCGCTTGTTTCGTTCTCTTTTGGTTGAACTCATATATCATAACCTAAATTTTTAAGTCAATGCCGCTAGATGCGGAATTCAATCCCCTCATCTATGGAAATATGAGATAACACTATGCACAACTATTACTATATAATGAACCAACTTAATTTTTCTAAAGAAGAAACTAAAATTTCATCTTTCATCCTCACCATGTTCTTTTATGGTTCGATACAACAAAGGCTGAACGCGAGGGACAATATCGTGCGAAAGAGGCATGGGCTTGGTGCATGCTTCTTTGTTGAGCCGAGAGTTCTCTTTCATGTCTCCAGAGATGGGCCGATACACAGTACCTCTCATTCCCTGTCTCCTTAACACTCGGTCCAGGCGTCTCGGCCTGAACCATGCCCATTCAAGAGCTCGCAAAGTGCCCCATAGGAGAAACAAGAAGAAAGCGCTAATCAGCAAGCTCCATGGTTGAGAAATTAATGTTTGCATCTTTGAACTCTGTTTTACTCTTTTTGCATTTTTTTTGGGGAATGGATGGAGTGAAACTAGCAAAAGTAAAGCAAAGTCAGTGTTTGAGTTTGCTAGGTTGTCTTTAAATTTGGAATGACCCTCTCTAGACTAGGACAGAAAATCTGCCAAGGTGTGATGGATGCAGTGATGTCAGATTTGATGGGCATGTTGAGAAGAATATTTCATCCCACCCGAATTACAATATCTGATTATTTTTTGATGGATACAAAAATGACATAACAAACCCATCTATTTATAGGTTCCTAGGATGAAGTTTACTTTATTTTTTCTTAGTTAACATATTATTTTAATTAGAAAAGATCCTTTTTATCATTTTATTTTTATTTAGTTTCAACCATTCAAATTTTAGATAAAATAATAAACATCATTCCAATAATGAGCTTTTTGATAATCACTACCATGTACAATTTCATAAAAATGTGATTCATAATCTCATGATAACGTAATATTAATATATTATCACAAAACATAATCATTAGTCATTCAAGAGTTGTTCTAACTCATCAAAATCATCATTTACTGTAATTAATTGATTCGGTCTACTAATTCCAGTTCTCTCGTAAAATTTTGCTTTTTGGCCCTCCCATTTTCCGCAAATTTCTTCTATTTTATCTGTGGTTTTATTTTCTGTTATTATGTTCTTCAAGTCCTCTGTTTCCATACTTTGGCTCGCCTCTTTTAAATGAAAAAAAAAATATATGAGAAAATAAAAATAAAGATAAAATTTAAAACCCAACAAAATTCAAGCAAAATGAGACAGCCTTTAAAACAAACGGAAAAAATAACAAAAAATAGATAAATTAGAAATTTAATATTGTTATTTTTAAAATTTTGATAACAAACTATTATTATTAGTTTATTACTATTAAACAAAAAAGAAAGAACAAAAATCATAACAAAAAAAAAATGAAATGGAAACCCAACAAGGTTCAAGCAATTTAAAACAAATGAACAAAAATAGGAAAATATAGGAAAATAACAAATTTATTATTATTATTATTTTAACAAAACATGAATAAAAAAAATGAGAAAATATGAACAATTGAAACCCAACAAAATTTAACACAAGGAAACATATTTGTAACGAAATGAACAGAAATAACAAAAAATAGAAAAATAATAAATTTATTAATTCTTTAATTTACCTTGAATTGCCATTTCCTTTGCTCTTGCATAATCAGATGACATTTTCTTCAGATTTTCTAACTCCAAATCCACTCCCTAAAATAATGAAATATATTAACCCTAAAATAATGAAATATATTAACCCTAAAATAGTAAAATCAGAATATTTTAAATATCTAATAAATTTTGGCTTTAAGAAAGAAGAAAAAGAACTTGGCCTACCAGATCCATATGAAGATATCTTTCAATTTTACTATTTGTTAATAAGCTGTTAAAAAAAAGGAAAAAAATAAAATAAATTTAGTAGAATAACCCCTCCATTTAATCCTAAACCCTAAAAACTAAAAAAAAAACTTGTCATTTATAAATGTAAAATAATAAACACAAAGACATAAAATAATTTGCAAAAAGCTCCTCCAATATGCACAAATTGTGGGCCTTTTTGCAATTTATAAATTCTACAAGGGCTTTTCCATAAATTTCACACAACTTACTTTTCGTACGCAATTTCAACTCGCCGATTTTGTTGTTTCGTAATTTCGTCGAGTTTCTGACGAGCCGGCCAATTTATCATGTCAACAAATCCGAATAAAAATATATTTTTATTCAACATTTTTTTTACAAGAGAAGGTACGGTTTTCACATTGTTTTTCTTTGCCTCAATCACCAAATCTTTTAATTTTGTCAAATCACCTAAAAAGATGAATTATTAAAAAATATTTTAGATTTAATCATTATTTTTTTTTAAATAATTTTTTTTTTGGATTTTTTGCTCTTTAATTGCAAATGTAGGGAAAATTGAGACAAAAAAATAATAAAAAATGAAATATACCGAGTGATAAATAGATTTTGAAGCTTGGTTTAAAAGGCTGAATTTCATAGAGGCAATAGAGGCAATAAAGAGCCCCAAATTTATGTGATAAATGTTCCATTAAATCCATATGGCCTAAAAAATAAACGCATAGTTAACAAATTTATTATTATAAAATATAAATAAGAACTCTTAAGCAAGAATTAACATATGGACTATAAAAATTAAAGCATATTTAATAAGTTTGTTATTATAAATAATAGCCCTTAACCAAGAATTAGGGCTTAATTGTACAAACCAAAATCTCAGAATAACAACAGAAATTGCAATATTTGATTTTGTGTAACAAAACTGGTAATATTAATATGATAAATTAATAATAAGATTCTTATATTTCGTACCGATGCAATGGGTGTAGAGGGACTGCATGAAAAAGGCCGAATTTTTAGAGGGCTTAGATGCAAAAATGTAAGAGAATTTCTTTTCCTTCCATATTCTCTTAAAATCAGCAAAGCTCGTGAAATTGCCCTGCAATTCAAAAACAATTATTATTTTGTCATAAAAAAACAAATAAAATTAAACAAAATTGGAAAATTTAATATATTTAATCTTCCAAAACCTGTGTAAAATTGTTGAGCAATTCATCGATATCCAATTTGAAAGGAGAGAGATCCATGGAATAAATTAAGGCATAAAACTCATCACAGTATTGCTTAAATCATTATTATTTCCTGCATAACAATTCAAAGAAAAGTTAGTTAGTTGAGCATAAAGGGGCCAAAGAAGGAAAACGAAATTAGTCCAAAAAGGAAAACTGTGATCCTATTCTAAAAACTAGAACTAAAAAAAGAAGAAAAAATTGAAAAAAAATAACAAAATAAGAGATAAAACCAAATCTTTGCCACACTGTAGAGAGAGAGAACTTACTAGGATTCGATTAGGCAGAGAGAAGAGGAATTTCGCCGGCGACGGCGGCGGAGAGAGAGAGAGAGAAGGAAATTATGAGAGTTTGAAGGGCTAAATTGACTAACTAAATTGATTTTGGGCTTAACAGAAAAAGACTATATTATAACATTTCTTTTTTATTGGGCCAGAAATAAAGGCTTTAAGTTTGTGAAAACAATGTCAAAATAATTATTGACCTCTAATTTTTTTTTACTAAAATCTCTAAGATTTGAGATTATTATTTGTACAAACTCAAAAAATATGAATAATTATATTTGCAAATACTTTTATTGTGACATTTCTTCAACAAACAACTCTTTCTTTTGTGTTATTTAGATTTTGGATCATTCAAGTTATGATTAAATTAAATTCAAATTATTGGTTTTCTAAAAATATTTCAGTCATTTTGATCAGATAAGATGTTGCCATATATGTAAAAAAACACCTGAAATTGATATTGATATAGGGAATAATAATAGACATCAAGTAGACTATAATGCAACTTTATTGAGAAGAAGAATTAGGATAAAGGTGGTGAGCAGAGGTGTCAAAAAACAAATTCTGTATTCTTATTCTTTCTTTGTTATGCTTTTGTGTTAATTTATTAAAGATCTCTCTTTTGGCAACAAAAAGAATTCCTTACTTGCTTAATCAGACTTTCAGAAAGCAATTTAATGATTTAATCCTAATTTATGCACTAACTTTTACATTAAGAAATCTGATTTCACGGCGATAGAAATCACGACGTGCGTGAGTGCATATCCGTTTCGTTTATTTAAATCTCCGTTATATATACTTTTTTCAAAACTATATATATATATATATATATATATATATATATATATATATATATATATATATATATATATATATAACACAAAAAACAAATTTATCAGATTGTTTTCTAAGTTATATATGTTGTATTTATGTGTACTGTTTTGTGTTTTTACATACTATTTTATATAAACTATATATGTTTTCAAGAAATATATATTTATATACTATTTTCAGGATTTATACACTGTTTTTTAACTTTGTTTAATATCAGTTTTCTATTCTAATTATTGTATTTAATATATTATCTACTGTTTTTTATTTGTAAATATATATATATATATATATACTGATTTTCAAAAATAAAGTTGTCACGCTGCACGTAGGTAAATCTGCGCCCGTCATGAACATTATAACCTTTTTTTATTATTATTGGTTTGGTCAAAATAAGTGCCGAATTGGAGTATTTTCAAAACTATAAAAGATTGATAAATAGACTTAATATCTATTTTTATGTACATTTAAATTATTATTTTCAAAAATCATTAAGGTCATTAAGTCATCATATGTTACGACACCAGCTGACAAAATCTTCTCTGAAGTTGCCAAATTTCATCCGAATTGTCCATTTTATCCTTAAATAATTCGCTCTTGTACTCATCAATCAAATAATATTATAAAATCAATTTTTTATGATGAATTACTCAAAAAACATATTGTCAAGCATATTATCCCTTTAAGCAACATACCTCCATTCTCTTTACTGAGCATATATACTTGCTTATCCTCAAATTTAATAATGGTCTATCATAAATAATGGAATTTTCCAACAGCTTAAACCCTGAAATATTCAAATATTCCATCACTTCCTTACCACTAATATGTGGTCATACTTACCTCAAATAGATGTATATAATATTTTTTTGGAAAAAATAGTATAAAATAAATTAGTAGTGTATATATGTATACTAATTTATATGATATAAGTGGTAATATATTTTTTAAGTGTAGAATTATTGATTTATGGATTGAAATGGTAAAACTCATGCAGTGTATTTATTATATGTACACTGGTTTATATGTTTGAAGTGTATTGTGCAAAAACTAACATATAATATATATGCTAATAATATATTATTATCTATGTACTAATTTATATGATATAAATGGCAATAATACATTATCTTATATGATATTTGGAGACAAGAATAAAGTCCAAATGCATAAAATACCATATGCTTTCTCTCACCACTACATCCAAGGCATTTGTACCAGACACCCTTCCTAATCAAGCAACCCCTTAATTAATTCTCTCTCTAAACTGAGACATAGAGACAAATATCTATTCTTTAATCTCCATTCTATACAAAAGTGTAGATGTCCAAAATGAGATAACCAATGAATGGACATCTCCATTGCTTTGATGAAACAGAGAAGAACTAACCAAACCCTCTTAACCACACTTGCAAATCCCCTATATTAAACCCCCAAACAAACAACATTTCTCTTGTATAATCACCATTTACATATCTTTCAAAACCTCTTAAAACATGAAATATGGTGAGATCACACATTTTAGCCACCCACAACACAAACTCCGACTCGAGTACCACGAAACTCCGTTCAAATGTGATGGTTGTAAGGAAGTCGGAATTGGGACGCGATTCAAATGCAGCATTTGTGATTATGACTTGCATAAACAGTGCGCTCTTGCAGGTTCAACCCCTACGCTGCGTCATGCTTTCTATTCCAAATGCATCTTTCAGTTCATGGCCCGCCCTCCTGGTAATCTTAATTGGGACCTGATAAGTCGTTATTATGGGTTTTACAACACAAAAGAGTATATATATAGTCCATAGGGCAAAACATAATCGACACATTAGCGTGCTTCGATAAAGGGGTCATGACCCAGCATTGAGTGAACTCGCAGTTGACGTGCCGGTCACGATATTTTGTTTTGCCCTATATATAAGTTCTTTTTGTGCTGTAAAATTCAAAACTTCCTACTTTTTATACTTCCAATTTCGTTATGTTTAAACAAATTAACTAATTGTAATAATATTAATTACCTTTCATAGGTAATTTGGCCCGATACTGCAATGCGTGTGAAAAAGACGTGACAGGATTCGTTTATCACTGTAACAAGTGCGGGTTCGACCTGCACCCATGTTGTGCCTCCTTACCGCATGTTTTAGAAGCTAGTGAAGGCCTCAGACTCTATCTGTATCGTAAAGTGAGTTCAGCGTGCCATCGTTGTGGTCGTAAAGGGCGTAGCTGGAGTTATCGCAGTTCATGCAAAAAGTATAACCTCCACGTTGCATGTGTAGCAGAAATTCTCGTCGAAAGCTGGCATGAGATTTACTACAACAATAATCATGGGAGCAGTAATTATACAAATAGCATCGCGAAGAGGGGAATAGAAAATGGAATGAGTAATGGAACAAGGAACATAGCATCTAATGGAATAAACAATGGGGGAATGTATGGTGTGTCTAGTAATGGGTATAAAGTACCAAGTCTTGTAGGAGTGGGGAAAAACCACCATAGGAGAAAGGGAAAGGTTAAGAGGTGTTGCGAGTTGGCCGCTTTGGCAGTTCAGGTGGTTATATCAGCGGTTCTTGGCGATCCGACGGCTATTATCGCTGGAGTTATTGGCACATTTATATCTCATTAATAAGGATTAATCGTGATGATTTGTGATTTATGGTCTTATTTTAGGGTGCTTGATTAACCAATTAATGGTGATTATGATGTAATTAGGTGAAGTAAGGATGCCATTTGAAACTTGTGAAATATTAAGTTGAGACTTCAAAGTCCCATGTTTATCAAAGTTACCTTATCGGTGCGTGATTGTCTTATAATTAGATTACTCGATTAACATGATGATTATGATGTAATGTAATACATATTTATATAGCCAATATTAGTTAATGAACTTTAATCTTGTTAATAGTGGAATTACAGTTCCTGCTGCACAAACTGAACACAGAGTCAACTTCAAAACTAATTTTTGCTTTTGTTTTCCTTATCTTATTTTTTCGAGGTTGATTATATGACCCATTTCTGATTACTATAATTTTTGTAAATGATAACTGATATTATGAATTGATGGTTTAGGAGGCCTTAACTTCATTGGGCCGCAGATATTTCGGCCAGGCCTGCTTGTTCTGTGCTGCTTTAATGATTTTTCTATCATCTAATTTATGGTATTTTTTGTCTTGTCGAAAAAACAATTTAAAGTATTTTTTTAAGGAGGGTCGATAATATACCTCCGGCCATAATTTCATTAACTCAGTAAAAGAAAAACCACAAAGTTAGAAATCCAAATACAGTGAGAACACATAATCTCTTTACATCTCTGTTTCTTGTCTATAATGTGCTTCAATGATTTTTCTATCTAATTTATGGTATTCTTTGAGCACGGTCGATAATATACCTCCAACCATAATTTCATTAACCAAGTAAAAGAAAAAAAATACAAAGTTAGAAATCCAAATGAACACATAATCTCTCTACATCTGTGTTTCTTGTCTATAAATGTGTGGTTTGGTGTCTGATCTTCTGTGTCATGCCTTTTATCTCTCCATTAGTTTGGTGTCAAGACGACGCTAATTTCTCTACGACTCATGGTCGTGGTAATCACCCAATTTTCCAACAGTTTGTATGGTAATATGAAAAAGGATAATTGCGATGGCTAATTGATTCCGCAGGTGAGTTGTTCAATAAAATATATTACAGACTGACTGATTGATGGCTAAAATAAAAAAAATCTACATTGTTTACAAAATTTAACCACAAACATACACAACAAATTCTCACAAAAAAAGAAAACACAAAATTTATCTAATATCTTTCGAAGCTAGAAAAATAATACCTTTCAAAAAAAAAAAAGCTAAAAAAATAACAAATTTACAAAAATCGCCAATAAGAAGAAAGGGACCAAAGATTGAAGAGAGAAGACAGGACAAAAACGCCATTTAACTACAAAATTACATTCACAACTCACAAAAAAAAGCCTACATACATCAACTATAACTATCTAAGCTAGAAAAATAACAAATTTACAAAAAACGCCAAGAAGAAGAAAGGGACCAAAGATTGAAAAGAGAAGAAGCGGCTGTGAGAGCCCAAGATAAAAACGCCATTAATGCAGAGAGTTGGTACCGGCCACAGACTCCAGGCGAGCAGTACCCGTCTGACTGGAGAAGAAGGGTCACGACGCCGCCAGTTGCACATGCTGACGCTAGTGCAAGCAAGGACAGTAGCTGTCCAGTTCAGTTTTTATGTTACATTCGAAGTTTTAAATCTCATAAAATGAGATAATATCTGATACATTGAAATGTTAGCACATCTGTGACGCATAAATGTAAAATGAAATCTTTGAATCTGATCCAATGAAATTGATTTATCAATTTTATTTCTGTTTTTGGGGTTTATGTGAAATTTTAAGACAAGGTGAATTCTGTTATTGATATAAATCTCAAATTTATATGAAATATATTACAACATAATTCCGCCTTACTTATGTTTTTGGAATAACATACTTTCCGAATATATTGGACTCAATTTCGTCTTGTTAATATATGAAAAATTATATGAGATCAATATATCATTACAATAATTATTATTATGAGAAAATACCCAGTCTCCAGCTGCGATAAGAATGATTGCACCAGGAAGACGAAACGGGCATCCGAGAAAGAAAGAATACACATCGACTACTGCAAGAAAACAACTCCACGGGATTAACAACCCCATGCTAGTCACCAAAAAACTACATCACCACAAAATCAGAAAATAAATTAATGAAAATTGTTTCAAATTGATATCTTTAAAATAGATAAATTCCTAAATTTATTAATCTATATACACATTTTAGATTTGCGATATAAAAAATGGGTGAAATGATATAAATTACCAGAAAGAAGTGTAGCTGTAGAATTCGACTCCAACAGACATGAAAAGCAGTGAGGTTGTGGAAAACACAGCCTGACCTACTCGCAGAGTCAGACTAGGAACCGACCCAACTGCACCAGATGAAATCTCATTCATTTGTTCGAATACCTCGAACTTTTATTTCTCTCTCTTCTTCTCTTACAATTGCAAAGGGATGAGTTCATCTTCTTTTAGGATTTGCTTGTTTAAGCTCTTCTCTCATGTTAAGTAAGTAATTAAAGAGTTCTTTGGTTTGGAGTTGCGTTTTTATTTATTTTAATTTTTTGACTTTGTAAGTGGAGGAGGGAATAAGAGAACCAGCTTCTCACTTTTGGATGGATGGTAAGCATGAGGCCAAGGGAATTGACTATAGTTTTTTTTTTCTCATTTTTTATATTAACAATTGGCTTGTGGCGGTTTGTATAAAATACTTAACAAAGAGTCTATATTTTGTGGTGGTTTGTATAAAATATTTAACAAAGAGTCTATATTTTCCACTTTAAATAGACCTCATTAAAGTTTGTAAAATCATTTATTGATTCATTTCAATCAAAGAAAGCGAGACATAATTTCAATATAAATTTTCTATATTCACAATTCCATATTAAAGGATGATACCGCGATTACACATAAAATGAAAAACAATAATCACACTGTGGTATAAAGTCAGTGGCAGATCTTAATGGGGACTAGAGGGGCATACACAGTCTCCCTCTAGATTTTTGATACATTTTTGATACCGCCCCTTCTGAGTTTTAGGTCAAAATCCGCCACTGGGTAAAATAATGATTTTCATTTTTGTGATTTTTCATTATTTGGTCTTATGCTTTAATGGAGACTAGGGATGCAGCTGCCCCCCCCCCCCCCCCCCCCCCCCCCCCCAACACCCCACACACACACAAAGATTTTAAAGTTATAATATATATATTTGGTTGAACTAGTATATTTTGTACAAAAATTGAAAGCTATGTGTACATTGCCCTCCCCCCCCCCCCCCCTAAATTTTTGATATATTTTTCATACCGAAGATGCGTCACTAGATAAAGTAATGATTTCCATTTTTGTGATTTTTCATTATTTGGTCTTATGCCAATAAAATTTAAACATATAGTTTCTGCTGTAAACAAACACGAAAGAATAAAAAAAATATTTTTTTAACTACAGTTGAACTTCTCTAAATTAATATTGTTGGGACCGTGGAATTTTATTAATTTAGAGAGGTCTTAATTAATCGATAAATTAATAATTTATTAATTAAAAGAGGTTTATATACAGTGAACTTAAATTTAATTACATAGAAAAATGCATGAATATTAAATACTAGAAACTTGAATCTAGTATTGGGACCGGAGCTTTTGGATGCCGTGGAAAAAGTTAGGGATGAAATTCATTTTGATTTAAAGTTCAATAAAAGCAAACAACAATAGATTCATATTTTATTAAATTATCCTAATTATCTTTGTAATTTTAGGATATTATTAATTTATGATATTGATAGGACCATAGATTTATATCGAAATTATTAATTTATCGAATATTAATTATTATCTTAAATTATTAATTAATTATTAATCTTCGAAATTATTATGATGTTGATAGGACCATAGATTTATATAAGTTGAGATCGGAAAAAATTATTATCTTAGAGAAATTATTAATTTATCGAATATTAATTCAAGAAAGTTCTACTGTATATGAATAAAGGGGATCATTATCTTCGAAATAATTAATTGATAATGTCTGGCGAAAAGAAAGAGCACATTCTAATGACCCTAGCTTTTTAATGGGGCCCCAAATTGATGGAATTCTCCTTTGAACCTGGTTAGTGCACATAGATCACAATCTTGCTTATTCTCCAGTTACAATATCATTATATCACTGAATACTCCTTCACTACTCTTCGAAGATGAAATTATAATAGCCTAAAAAATCATGGTTCAGATCATAATACTTAATTGAAAGACATTATACATAATTTAATGTTGATTTCACTTTTCGTTAATTCAATTTTTTCGTCTTCATCATTGTTAATTCTTTATTAACATTCAAATGACTAAATGATGAACTTAATAAATAATACTAAAAACCCAAAATATTTGGGGACTTAACTTATTAGTCTATAACACTCACTAATTCTTACCGAACTCATTCAAAATTTTCATCTCCTCTTTTCCACTATTGTCATTACTAGTGAAAATCACTTTTGAAACTCATATCTTATACTTCTTTTTAAGATGTATATCATATATTTTATATTGGTAACTTATATTTCATTCATGACTTTTCAGTGTGATTATTTTTAGTACAATTTTTTCATAAAATGTATGCATGCTATTTCATAACTTAGCCACAAGCACTAGGAGAATATATACTATTAATATATTCCAAAACAATAATTATATTCTTATTAATCTATGATTCAAAGGAGACCTCTACTGGAAAAATACTGGAGATGAGAAGATCTCATGTAAATAGTTAATTTGGGATAGGATGTCTTTGTTGATAAGGTCCTACTTTGGGCCCATAAGCAAATGTCCAATAGACTTTTTTAGAGTTTTACGTATGGTATTGGTCTTCAATGAGTTTTATCTATCAAGTTTTCCTTTTTTTGAGATTCAATTCTTGATCTATGGGTCGAGATATTTGCGAAACAATAAGGCTACGGTGACAAACACAAAAGTACTATCAGAAACAAACGGCCTCTGTAGCTCTTCTCTCTCCTCCACATCAGACTATTAAAATAGAAGATAACAAATAGACCAAATCAATTCTCTCTGTTTAATGATTTTGTTAGGGGAAAAAGAAAACTGCTGAATTAGATTTTCTCTCCTTACATAAATAGTTGTTAGATTTTGTTACAATTTCCTCATAAATTTTCATAAATATTTGTAGATGTATCATATTTTCTCCAACACATTCATAAAACAAAAGAAATTTACAAAAGATACTACATAAATTAATACTCATTATTTATTTTCAGTTAAAATATATGTAAGATATAATACATACTCATACAGTATAATGTTATTTTAATACATACTTAAGAATACTCATCATCCTAACAAACTCAAATTTACAAAAAACAAAATAAAACCAATTTATTCTTAAACCATAAAAACTGGAAAAAAAAAAGTTACAAATTCTGAACCTTAAATCCCATAAATCCTTATTGGGTCGGATCCGGTAACCAATTCAGCAATTTTTTTTTCTTCTAACGAAATCATTAAACAGAGAAATTTGATTTGGTTTGTTTGTTCTCTTCTATTTTCATTGTCTGACGTGGAGGAGAGAGAAGAGCCACGTAGGCCATTTGTTTCTGATAGTGTTTTTGTGGTTGTCACCGTAGGCTTATTGTTTGCGAAATTACGAGCGGAACTAAATAAGTCTTGCTAAGTTATCTATCAAGTTTTACTTGTAAGAAAAAGTTTTTTCCATATTTAATTGCGACCTTTTGACTTATGAAAAAGATAAATGAAATAAATTATTACAACAAGAAGAAGAGGGATTTAAGCTAGCGCACTTATCTCACATATTGCTTAGACTCAGGTACATCTGAGAGAGGTTGACTTTCCAATATCACCAAGACACAATTAATCGATGTTGGCCACTAAACAGTGCTATAATCTAACGATATGCAAGCTGCAAATGGGGGAAAATCAAGCTGACAGTTCAATCGTGCGCTGACTAACATGTGTACATGGAATTATCCTCATGCTATAAGATTAGGGACAAAAAAGAAAATTTGAAATTAACAATAGTAAATGCATACTCTCTTTTAACAAAAAGAGTGCATGCTTAGCAATTGTTACATCATATATTTTCTCCCTGTGATACCTAAAAAGTGATTATAAATCGTATTTTACGAGCTATTTATTGGTATATTTCCAAAATGATAATATACTTGCGAGCGGAACAAACAAGAAGAAAAGTAAATGTTTCAATTGCACAGATCTCGTAAATTATGTAAATAAATATTAATGTAGAGAAAGCATAACAATGAGGTTAACTACTCTCACCTCATTTTATTCTCCCCTCAATTTGATGGGGAAAGATCGTGTTATTCCTAGTAATTTGATCAAGCTATTTAAGAAACTAGTCATACAGATAACCATGTAGCAGGTAATTAAATATGAAAGCATATAACTAACAAGTGATCAAAAATCTGATCAAGCACGCAACTCGGAACATTTTATGACTTAACCCGACATAACCCAGAACACTTTATAACTTAATTGCAATATAATTTTTATTCGGAGGTCTCCTTCGAAAGATATATAAGGTGTGTTTGGATTACGGTAATGTTATATTATCACGGGAATCGTGTTCCAAGGAATGAATTAATGAGAATGTGATTATCATGGTATTGAAATATTATTGTTTGGTTGACAAATTTATATTCGTTGGAATGTTGACTTATTAGAATTTATCTAATTATGAAATGACCATTATACACTTATACTAAAAACTCAATTATATATATTTTTCAATTAACTATGTTTATTTGCGACTCTGTACAAGATTTATTTTCTGATTAAATTTTATTATCAAGTAAATTACTATTTTAATTAGATATAATTATAATTTAATAATAATATTTAAATTATTTAATTTTATTATATTTAAGTTATATATTAGTTTGTCTTAATTAAATATAACAATTATCATTAAACAATGACCATACAAAATTAATTATACAAGATTTGTATTTCAAATTAATATTTTAATTAGATATAATTATAATTTAATAATAATGATAATAAAAATTATATTATATTATTTTATTATATTTAATTTATATATTTGTTTTTCATAATTAAATACAATAACTATTTTTAAATATAACTAAATTTACTAAATATATTTAATTAATAAAAAAAGATAATTCAAACAATAAAAAATCATAAACATATGAGGGTACTTTTGTACATTGCATGGAAATGCAACATTCCCATCTATTTTGATGTGAATCACTTACTCATGAATGTGATAATATCATATTCCCACGCTAATCCCACATTACCGCTACATAAGATTCTAGTGCAAAACAAATATGATAATCACATTCCCATATCATAAAGAGAAGGATAATCATAACCATTTTATCTGAAACCATTGGTAAAATAGAAGTGAAATCAATTTAAACTTAACGGCCGAATAAGCCGATTATGTAGTTAATTTTGCTTAATTATATCTCTAATTTTTATAACAAATGTATATGTTGATATTTTCTAACAGATTACCATAATTATATTTCTGATTTTTACAACATATTACCTTAGTTAAATTGATATTTTCTATATTTTTAACCGGAAAAAAATGATTTGGAGTTGGGTATATTTGGTTCCAAAGCTTATTTTTACTCCGAATCAAACTGAGACCTAATTCTTAGTTTGATGAGAGACGAGGCCCATAAAGCATTTAAGTTCAATTTTTTTCCTTTTTTTGGCTTGAAGTATTTTCAAGTAAAAAACAAATCAAGCTGCAATTAGATAGCAAAATTTTGAGCACTAAGATAGCAAATTTGTAGAAAAAGTAGATTTGTAGCAAATTTGTTCTTTTTGGTTCATTATTTTTTATTTTAACAAAAAATGAGCACTACTTATTTTGTATATGACAGCAAAAATTATCATTTTTATTTTTTCACATATATTTTCTCTCTCTTCTATATTTCATCCAAAATTCTCTACTGGTCTCTTTTGGATAATTATATATCTTACAGTTAAACAATCCAACATATCAAATGGACATTTCGAGAAATTTCCATTTTTTTTTCTTTCAAAATCACAGAGAGCACCACTACTCTATTCTTTCCTTCTGCGCATTTCCACGCCAGAAATAATGCTAGCTGTACCCACACCAGATAAATCTAATGAATACTCATTCTTAATATACTTGTATAGAATTCTCTGTTAAAAGATTGCAATTTCAACCGCGTTACAACAGAAAGTTAAAATTATATGAAAACTTAATCAATTACCCAAATTAGCCCCAATGAATACCAGAATTTAATCCATATATTGTGATAAATATTGCACTGAGTAAGTTCAAAGAAACTATTGCACTAATTATGCCACAGTAACTTGTCAGTGTTAGTTAATCTTTTTGAATGTATAGGGATTGAATTTGTTTAGAAGTTTGAATGCGCTTCACAATAATGCGGGTTATATCTTGTAACTGATTATCAAACATGACCCTCATGACTCAAATGTGACTTTTCTTTAATTTCGAGGTTCAAGTCTACATTTTGTTTATTTGTGCCATACTTTACTAGTGACACAAAAAATGAATATTATAATTGAAAAAAAAATGTAAGTTGTGAAAATAAATCTTACTATTGACTATTGAGAAAAAATTAGTTTCCATCAATATCTTAGGTACTCAGCTTCATAATGCATTATTGATGTGGCTGATGAAAGCTTTTGACGAACGCATCTTCCAAATTTAGAGAATAGCAGAAATAGAATGGCAATCTTCTATTCTCGCATCACTATATTCTCCCCTCAGTTTTGATGTTGAAGGTCAATATTTATAGCAGTTCTATTCTATCACACTATTTGAGAAATCGGTCATGCAAATAATATTTCTAAGTTAGGTGATTAAACCATGACTGTGATGTTAATATAAAAATAGAAATCATGTGATCAACATTTAAAGAATTAATATTATTAAACTTCGCGACGATCAGCTAGCATAACTTGATTCAAGCATTATTATACGATAATTATATCATGTTAATTTATTATTAATGATTTTTTATTATATATATTTTTCTTCATAAATATCAAAGGTTGCTAATTTTTTTTTTAAATTCATTATTTCTTTGTAAGTACAATTATTATTATTTTAAACGTATTTTAAGAATCATCATTCAATCACCACTTTCAACTTTCCACTCAATCAATAAATAAATACAAATAAAGGGTTTTTTTGGGCTTGCGTATTTTATGTAATAAAAAAACATATTAAACTACGAGTTTTCTCTTAGTAACTTGCACATTGCATGAACATTCTTAATATTCTAAGTGCATTTGCAAGTGATACTTTAGCCTAGTAATTGATTATATTTGTTAAGATATAAGAGGTTGTAAGTTCGAATCACACTTGCATCAGTTGAAGTGAAGCATTTTCTTTTTCTCTTAATACTCCTCACTTGAGGAACTTAAAAAAAACATTCTAACTGCATTTAGATAGACTATGGCTTTAAGCAACACAAAAAAAAAAAAAAATTAAAATAGCAAAATTTGTATCCTTGTAGGAAAAGTGTATAAAATTATTCTCCTTATTCTTGTAAGATTGTAAGACAAAAAAATGTGAAATGATTAGCTCATTTGGTTAATCGCAAGGTTCTTTATTTTTTATTGCAACATAAAGACTATACAAATAAAGATATATTGTTTTTCATTTATAATAAACCTAAATTCTTCATTATTTTGTTATGTTTTCTAAACTCATAAATATCATGTGACACTTCAATCCTCATGAACAATCAAAGATTGTGAATTAGTATTTCAAGATGATTAAATATTATGGTGTGGTATATATCGATAATGTCATAAAATTGAGAAAGAATATATATACTGAAAAATATGTAATTAGCCCGTCACGACAATTCAAGTAAAATTTGTGCTGAAGCAAATATATACCATCAGATATTTTACCATATTGCCTAAAAAATGATTACATAAATGAAATGAAATGAAATGAAATAATATGTTATACATTAATTACTAACTCTAAAATTATAATTCTAAAATAATGATAATAAAACTTGATATGGAATAAAAGAATAAAAATATACTTTCTATTGTAAACATAAATCTTACTATTGAAAATAAAAATCATTTTCCACCAATATCTTATCTTTCCAGCTTTATAACATTATTGTTGTAGCGAATGAAAGCGCTTGACAAATACATCCTCCATTTTATTTTTCAAATTTTAATTTTAAAATTTTCACAGCAAGGTTAACTTCTCAATTCACTTCAATGGGGAAGATCAATATTTGTAGCAATTTTATCACACTATTTGAGAAACTGATCATGCAAATAATGCTACTTAGTTAGGTAACTAAATCATGATTATGTAATTTTAATTAAAAATATAAGAGCTATAAACATTTAAATAATTAATATTGCTACATATAATACTTGAACATTTTTGTAAGATAAATTAGTTAAATCTGATTAAATAAGATTTTTTGTGTATTTAAATTAGTTTGTTACCGACATCCTAGTTATTTTTCACATAGTTAAATTAGATTTCTGAAATTAAGAAATAAAAATTTTAGAAAACCCAGAAATCTGCCTCATAATTTCACCACACGTTTATAAAAAGAAAACCTAAAATTTTGGATAATTACTCTCACGATGAAGTATTAACGAAATTTTAATCCAAATGGTCTATTTTTTCTTCAAATAAAGAAAAAAACAAAAAGTAGCTTAAATAATTAAAAAAACAAATAAAAGAAGGGAAAAAAAAGCCTACATTTAAAAGATTAAAATCGATCCAAACAGAAGGTTCCATTGATAAGAAATTAACTGAATTAAAAAAATTGTAATAAATAATTTATCCAACAACAATGGAAAATGCAACAGTCCTAATTGACATAATCCCTAAAATTAAAAAGGAATATAATCCGACTATAATCATAATTAACCGAATTAATGTTCAGTTAAGACCAGAATCTATTCACATCTGCATCAATTAACCCTTAATTGCACAATTTCTCATCAATTAACACGAATTTCAGCTTCGATATACCCAATTCATCCTTACATTAAAACAAAACGAAGATCTAATAATCATAACAATTTCCAAAATCAAGATTCCAAACCAAAATTCAATTCAATCAATCAACAATAACGCTAGAAAATAGAGATAGAAAATCAAAAGAAGAATCACAAACACAACTTTGAATGGAGCAATGTGGTTTGCCGCAATTTTAAATGGACATGGTTCACATGCATTTGACATTTGTTATGTTTTAGTTCTCCTAAACCATTTGTAGGCAGAATAAAACTTTCTAGGCATAAGGTCTGTTTTATTTTGATAGAATGTGAAGCGGGCCGGTTACTCATTACACGAATTACGACATTCTTAACTAATCATAACATCAGTTCTTATGCATATGTCCATTGATTTTATTCGGCACGTACATTGCAGCCCATCAATATGAATGAAGAATATAAAATCCAGCAAAGATAATTCAGCTCCAGATCCAACGACCCAAGAATCGCACAAGGAACCAACTAAATAAACAAGACAACATCACTTATTTGATATGAGCACACATTTTACAATATTTCACATATTTATAACTAGAATAGTTTTAGGTTGTTTATCATGCTTGGTTAGATAATATATCTGATGATTTCTAAGGTATATATGAGATCTCATTTATCTGGCATCCATTTTTATAATTAACTTTGTCATGCTGATAACCATGAGATATTGTCATGTTGATATTAACAAAATAAAAATAAGGAACGAATAAATAGCTAGACTCACAATGAAAAATGAATACAGAAAGAATTATCACTTACCATACAAAACTCATCCACTACAAATTTGTTTTTCATTTTAAAAACAATTCGAGTGTCAAGACTCAGCTCACAGTCATGTACTTACTCTAGTTTGTCTATCACATTTTAATGGATTTCATTGCGATTATTCGGAATTAATAATTAAGTCTACTAGCAACGCAAAATGAAAACAACGGTGAAAATAGATTTTACTATTACATGAAAAAGTTAGTTTTCGCCAATATCTTAAATTTTCAGCTTCATAACGCATTATTTGGTAGACAATGAACGTACTTGAGACCCTCCAAAATTGAAGGATAACAAAAATAGAAGAGTAAAATAAGTTTTTTTCAAACTTCCTTTCAAATTTTAAACTAGCACAAGATTAATTAACTTTTTTCACCTCCCCTTATTTGTAGCAATTTTATCACACTATTTGAGAAACTGATCATGCAAAGTATGCTGCTCAATGGCATGCAAATAGTGTTGTAGCTAGATAATTTAATCATGATTGTGATTTTGACCGAAGAAAAAAATTCTATGTAAAAAACATTTAAATAATTAATAGTACTAAACTGATCAATGATGAACATAGTTTTCGTATAGTTAAACTAAATTTTTCCGAAATTAAGAAACACTTTTTGTTAGAAAACACATAAATTTCTCTCGTAATTCAACCACAAAGTAAAAAAACAAAGTTTAAAAAATGTTTATGTAAGTATCCTCAAGATAATATGCATGCTTTCAAAACTTGAGAAAATAAGACAAGAAAACCAATAAAAGAAGGTAAAAAGATCCTACGTAAAAAGATTAAATCTATCCAAGCAGAAAAGTCGATTGATAAGAAGAGGAGCGGTCTATTATTCGAAACTTTGAATAATAGAAGTTCAAATTACATGAAAACTTGATCAATTACCCAAATTAACCCCAATTAAGCTCAACGGAACAAGAAGTTAATCCATTTCACATCAATTATCCCTCAATGGCACAATTACGCATCAATTAATACACAATTGAGCATCAGTCTACCTAATTCAGTATCTAACCTAAACTATAAGATCAAAACCCACGAAACCGCTATTCAATCAATCAACGAATTATGCTCCAAAAAATGAGGGAGAATCAAAGAAGGATCAGAAAAAAGAACCTCTTTCTCTTTGATCGTGAGAATTCTATTTGATGAGGAAATAAAGGCGCCATGCGGATCACCGCAAATTTAACTGGACCCGGTTCACATACACTAGCATTTATTATAGTTATGGTTCGCAGACAATATAAACTTTGAGCATGATATGACCCAAGATTTTATCTTACTAAAACATATCAAATAAAAACTTTGTAACTGTTTTAAAAAAAAGGGGCATAAATAACAATATGATGAAATTATTTTAGACAGTGATTTGAGAAATTAATTAATTTAAAATGAAAGATAAAATAAGAAATCCCGAAAGAAATTCATATTAGCCATCCAACGCCCAACTGGCGACAGACTTCTATCCATGTGAGTTTCTCCATATTTGTAGCTTTTAAATTACCACTTCTGAAATAATACCAAACATGTTTGTCTAACTTTGAGTAAAGTATCTAAAACTTTAGTGTTCATCTTAGAAAATTAAAATAGAAAATTAGTTTCCTCCATTATCTTAAGTTTTCAGTTTAATATCACATCATTTAGTAGCCAATGAAAGCGCTTACGCCCTCTAAATTTGGAGAATAACACAAATAGAAGAGCAAAATATGTTTCTTTCAGATATTAAGCTAGCACAAGGTTTATTAACTTTTCTCACCTCACCTAATTTGAAGCAATTTTATGATTTTATCACACTATCTGCGAAACTGGTCATGCAAATAATGCTGCTAAGCGGCATGCAAATAATGTTGTAGGTAGGTAATTAAATCATAACTATGCAATTCTAATTAAATAAATGATTTATGTGACAAACAATTAAATAATTAATATTAAAAAGCCTGATTTTATGTTGGTTAGGACCATCATTTTCAAGTTAACCATTAATCTAATAACCATAATAATCTCCAAACTCGAGATTCCAAATCGAGATTCAATCAATCAAAAAACCGTGCTCCAAGAAAAGAGGAATAAAATCGTAAGAATCAGAATTCGACCTTCAGATCTTCTTTTTATTTGATGAGGAAATATAGGCGCGATGTGAATTGCTGCAATTTGAACAGGACACGGTTCACATGCACCTGGCGTTAATTTTAGTTATGGTTCTGCTGAACCATGTACAGGTAAGATAAACCTTGAACATGCTATGCTATGAAAGAGTATTTTCAGATTTTTTAGCAGGAAGTTCAAAATTTCTAAATGGGCCTTTAATTGAGGATATTACGTTAAAAATTTTAAATAGAAAAAGATTTGGACCTTCAATTTTATTTAATTCTTATTGGCTCCCAATAAAATAGGAGTTGAAATTGAGAGCCGGCTCATACAATTCAATATTTTTTATTAGATCCTAGTAGCTCCAATATATTTTAGTCCAAAATTTCAATTGATCATATTGTTAGCTCACTGACTCTTATATCTTTCAGCCCAAAATTTCATAGTTTTATTTTGGTTTCTATATATACATTTATATTTACAACAACATACCTTACATTATAAACATTATATATTTATATTCACCACAATTTATCTTACATTCTAAATATTATATCTTTATATTCACTACTATATACCTTATATTCTAAACAAGAGAAAGGGAAGACTAAAATAGTTGAAGGTACAAGTCTCATCATACAGATCTAGAAGATGTGACTAATGAAGAGATCTCTCCGCAAAAAAGAGACAATATATTTTTATATCACAACAATATATTTTATATTCTAAACAATATATCTTTATATTCCAACAATATATCTTACATGAGAAATTCACTGGAAGTCATAGAGTTACTAAACAAAATAATTAGATGTTGAATTCATAATCTTTTCAGCAAAATATGAGAGCTCGGGAGTGCATAGAATTAGGAGTTCCGAAAAATTTTAAATTACTCCCAATTTTATGGATATGTGGTGATTTCTTCTTGGACGGGAGCCAAGGAATCACAATTTGTATGAGATAATTAGCCGGTTCCATTTTAAATAGGCAATCATCCAAAGAGACTGATTTATATTTACTTTTCTAACTTTGTTTTTAAAAAAAAGGCCACAAATACGAATACGATGAGATTTGAGAAAGTAATTAACTTAAAGTTTAAGATAAAATAAGAAATTCAACAGACTTTTATCACTTTTGAAATAATACGAAATGGGTTTGTCTAACACGAAAAAAATGCAACCATCTCGGGTTAAGAACATTGGCGTTGCATTGCAATGGTCGTAATCGGACTTTGAACACCGAGTCGTTCTTGTACTCAAATACTTATAAACAATTTAATATATTTTCTCACAAATCAAACTTTATTTTGTAAATTTAACTATAAAAAACGAAAAAAAAATACTATGCATAAACATGCATTCATTACCATATTTGAGTTCTACAATGGTTACAAAATTTATTATTAAAAGAAAAAAAATACACATTATTCATATCCAATGAAGATAAAAACACTCATTATAGTTTTTTTTTTTTTTTGAAGGAATGGACGCAAGTTGCGTTCCATTCATTTTTAAATATATTTATAATAAGTAAAATATATATTACATCCGTTCATACATCTCAAAATTATCCTCCATGCATAAAGCACTATCTTAAACGTGCGTAGTCCAAGTCCTAGCCTCTTCGATCGCTCGCCTTGCAATCATTAATGGCGGACAACGTTTGTTATTGAAGATCCTATCATTCCTTTCCTTCCAAATATTCCAATTAATAGCCGCCCAAAGTGGTTCCCATGATTTTCTCTTGTCTTTAGATAACCGGCTTCGTGTTTTTTGCCAGTTTTGTAGGAAGTCTTCATTAAGCTTGATTGCACTATGGTATTGGTTATTACGCTGAGCTAGCCGCCCTACGGTTTTAGTGAAAGAACATTGCCCGAACAGATGATTCCTCGTTTTCTGAGTGGCGCTACACAGTAAACAAGAGGGGTTGTGAGGCCAACCTTTTTTGCGTAGGTTGTCGGCCGTGTTCAATCTATTATGACATGTGAGCCATATGAAAAACTTCACTCATTATAGTTATATTTAACACAATAATATTAAGGTATTTTGTGACAATGGAAGTTTCGAAAATAAAAATAAAACTAATAAAAACTAATTACTATCGACCTTGAAAATCGCCGACTTTGTATTTAAAACCGTCCCTGACAAAAATTAATAATGAAATTATGGCGATTAATATTGCACCGACTAAAGTCAAAAAAATATTGCTAATTAGTAATTACACTAAAGGACTTGGTCATTTTTGAAGAGTTAATTCGATCTCTTTGAATGGTGATAGGATAGAATGTGTTTAGGAGTGTGAATGTGCTTCATAAGAAGGCGATTATATCTTGCAATTGATTATCAAAACACGTCCACGGATGACTCAATGTGATCTTTCTTTAATGTTGGGGTTAATTGTACATTTTGGTTATCTGTGCCATACCATACTAGTGACAAAATGAATATTACAATTAACCAAAATTTGTAAATTGAAAAAATAATCTTACTATTGAGAAAAAAATCAATTTCCACCAATGTCTTACAAGATTTTCAGCATCATAATGCATTATTGATGTCGCGGGTGAAAATTCTTGACGAACACATCCTCCAAATTTGGAGAATAGCAAAAATAGAATAGTAATCTTCACACTTTTTAGCTTTGAAATTTCAAACAACAATGTGAACTTATCTTGCATCACTTTATTCTCCCCTCAGTTTTGATGTTGAAGATCAATATTTGTAGCAATTCTATCATAGTATTTGAGAAATTGGTCATGCAAATAACGCTGCTCAGTTGATAAGTAAATCATGACTGTGATTTTACTTAAAAAAATAGAAATCATGTGATCAACATTTACAGAAAAGCGGTGATCAACATAGCATCTAAAGAATTAAAAGAATGGTAATCTTCACACTATTTGTTGCATTTCTATCACACTATTTGAGAATTGATCATGCAAATAATGTTGCTCGTTAGGTAATTAAATCACAACTATGTGATTTTAATAAAAAAAAATATGGATTATGTAATAAACAATTAAATAATTAATATTACTAAACTAATCAGTGATCAACATAACTTGATTAAGCTACTAATATGAACGATATAATCGTTTAAATTCACAAGTAATGGCTTTCTGTATCATTTCATCTCCACTTACAATTTTATCGCAAAATAAATAAATAAATAAATAAATAATAAGAAGCTTTTTGGATTGAGAGTTTTATCATTTTATGCTAACTTGCACATTTCGTTAGCATTCTAAGTGCATTAATATAGAAAGATTTTAAGTCTTGTAGGATTCTTTTGTTTATTCTTGGATTGTAAGACCAAAAACGTGAAATGATTAGATCACATTTAGTTAATGCGTTAGGTTTATTATTTTTTATTTTAACATTACAATAATATTTATCATTTTCACTAAAGGTTTCTCTCTTATTTATAATTAATTAATCCAAATTCACTGTTATTTTTCTTAGAAGTTTTGATCTATGTCCATAAAAGTTAAAATATCAAATTAATATTTAAAATTATCGAAATTTCTCATTTGACAAAATTAATGGATATCAAATTTAATAGCTCATAACTCTACCAAAAAATTCATCCTAACCGTCCAATTAATATAATAACTCTTAACATTAGCCATCTATTTTTGAGTCGATGCGTAATTAGCTCGCCACAACAAATCAAGTAAAAAATTTGTAACTAAGAATAATAAATATCACATATTTCTTTTACGAAGGTGGAGCATGTTTAGCGATTGATATATCATATAATGTTTTGTTGGTATACCTAAAAACGATCACATAAATGAAATAAAATGAAATGAATAATATGTTATGTATTATTACTAACTCAAAAATTATAATTATAAAATAATAATTATAAAACTTGCATGCTATGGAATAATAACAAGGAAAAGATAAGTTTCTATTGTAAAAAGAAATCTTACTATTGGAAATAAAAATCAGTTTCCACCAAAATCTTATGTTTCCATCTTCATGGCGCATTATTGAGACGGCTAATGAAAGCACATGATAAACTCAGCCTCCATTTTAATTTCCAATTCTAATTCTAATTTTCAAATTTCAAACTTGTAATTTTGTGATGTTAGCACAACTTCTCTCAGTTTACTTCAATGGGAGGAATATCAATATTTGTAGCACTTTTATCACACTATTTGAGAAACTAATCATGCAAATAATGCTGCTTAGTTGAGTAATTAAATCATGATTGTGTAATTTTAATTAGAAAATATAAGCGCTATAGAGTATAAACAATTAAATAATTAATATTGCTAAACAAAATATATTTAAGCATGTTTATAAGATAAATTAGTTAAATCAGATAAAATAAAATTTTATATTTAAATTAGTTAGGACTGACACCCTATTAATTTTCATAGAGTAAAATTAGATTTTCTGAAATTAAGAAATAATTTTTTTTAAGAACGCATAAAATTGCCTCATAATTTCACCATGCATTAAAAAAAAGGAAAACCTTAAGTTTTGGATAATTATCCTCATGATCATATTAATGAATTTTTCGTCCAAAATAGAGCCTGCTTTTAAAAGATTAAAATCGATCCCAAACAGAAGATTCGACAACAATAAAAAAATCACCTGAAATTAAAAAAATGTAATAAATAATTTATACAACAACAATGGAAAATGTTGTTGGATAAATATTTTTTTCCCTGTTAAGAAAAACAATAGAAAATGTAGCAGTCCTAGTTGACAACATCCCTAAAATTGTTAAGGAATGTAATCCAATTGTAATCATAATTAACCCAATTAATGTTCAATTAAGACCAGAATCTATTCCAATCTGCATCAATTAACCCTAAATTGCACAATTTCGCATCAATTAACACAAAATTCAGCATCCATATTTACAATTCAGCCTAACATTAAACAAAACGAAGATCAAACAGCCATAATAATTTCCAAAATCAAGATTCCAAACCAAACCTCAATTCAATCAATCAGCAAATTGCCCTCCAAAACAGAAGCAGAAAATCAAAAGAAGAACCATGTCCTAGGAATATAAGATCTGTTACATTTTGATAACAGAAAATTATGGTCTTGAATGTGAAGTGGGTTGGTATTAATATTATATTACCCGTTACAGGAATAACAATATTCTTGATGAAATATAGCATCAACTCAAAGCGATATTAGAAGTCCTGGAGATGAAACCTCACTTTGTTAGACATGAGCACACATTTTGACATTTTTAACATATTTATAACTAAAACTGGTTTAAGATTGTTATACCATGCTTGGTTTAATAATATATCTAATGATATTCATATCTAACATTAGTTAGTATTATTTAAAAACATTATTTATTAAATTTACAAAAGCTTATGCTTATCAAAAGTTTAGGGTCGATTTTGGTGGGTGCCAAGAGAATAATTTGCAGATGGCACATTGCTTTCAAGTAAAATGTCGAAATCTATCTATTTTAACAAGTCTATTATAAGCAAATCTTAAAGACAAACAACCTGATAACTGTGTGAACTATAAAAAGAAACCACTTTAGATAAAAGGGAGCTGATACTATACGATGGTACTGTAGCGATTCTGTAGCGACGGTATATAAAATTGATAAAAAATATATATATAAAGTGAAAATAAACATTATATAAAAATCCATTTTTTTAGAGGTCGTAAAAACAGTATATACGTAAAAAACAAAAACAGTATATAGAAAACAAAAAACATATAGAAATGTGGAAAAACAGTATATAAATGAAACGGTCGCTACTACAGTATCTCATCGTGATTTTCACTTTCCCTTAGATAAAATTGTAATTTGAAACTAAACCAAGAAAACCTGATACATGCATCCTTGTTCTTCACAAAAGCTATTTTCAGATAAATATATTGTAGTAATAATGGTGGCCTACATAAGCTTATTTTAGTATTTTGTAATATATGTTTCTCATATTTTGCTAAACAGAAACTAAAAATCCAAGTATGATAACATAAATGCAGTAATTAAAAAGAGACAAGTTGTGCATGAATTTTACGAGACAGAGGGTCAGAAGCACATTATGGAAGCATGAAATCCCATAAAAACTGGGTCCTATATAATTAATTGATATATATATTTAATGATCATTTACTTTATTCAAAACATATATGAAAAAATAACAGAAGTTTATTTGATACATGAAACAAGTAAATATTTGATTAATTTTTGCTTTACTTTAGATGTGCAAAGAAAAATAAATATACTCATCTAAACATTCTTAGAAGAAAAATGTATATTTGGAAGGGGATAGTTTAAGCCCTGTTCAAATTTTATCAAATAAAATATGCTTGCCTTGATAAATAGACTGAGATTAAAAAAAAAATAATAAAAAAAAAAAATAAAGTTTTAACTAATTAAATAAATAAAATAAAATAGTAGGTACGGAACCAGAACCATAAAACACGGTATGAATAAAATTACATAAAGCTCTTTAAATTTTGATTATGATAAATATGATAAGCATCTCACACCAATGATATGCACATTTCTCACCTGTCATATTCTTTTGCCACATCATGATCACAATTTTAATATTCTTATAATAAAGTTTCTTGTTTAGTATTATAACACGTCTTTACAATTTTAGAACCACGTATGAAATTGAATACTGCATAACCTAACTAACTAATACAAATAGGTATAATTTATTAATATACTGTTTATTGTGTTTGATACATCTTTTTGTATTGTAAAGTTAGTAAGGGCCGTTTGGCAAGTGGAATTAGGGAGTAGAATTGAATTTTAAGATGGAGAAGTATAAAATTCTGAATTAATTAATTCTAAAGTTTGTTTGGATGTTAAAAGTATAAAATTCTGAAAAACATAATTTCTTGTTTGGTTGTTTGTAAAAATCTGAAATTATGTTATTATACTATTTTATATTATTTTATGTAATATTATTTTATGTTATATTATATTATTTTACATTATTTTATTTTATATTACTTATGTTATATTATATTATATTATATTATATTATATTATATTATATTATATTATATTATATTATATTATATTATATTATATTATATTATATTATATTTTTTTATATTATATTATATTATATTTTTTTATATTATATTATATTATATTATATTATATTATATTATTTTATTTTATTTTATTTTATATTATATTATATTATATTATATTATATTATATTATATTATATTATATTATATTTTATTATGTTGTATTTTATTAAATTAATTTGTTTTATTATATATTATTTATGTTATATGTTTTATTCTATATTATTTATGTTATATGTTTTATAATATAATATAATATAATATAGTTTGTCGCACTTTGGCATTCCAACTTTTAGAAAGAATTATATTTGAGTGAAATTATATAGAGATGAAATTTCAATATATTATTCTTTTTCTAATTGTTTGTCAAACAAAAAATTTGGAGGAATTAGAATTTTAAGATCCAATTCCGGTCCAATATTTTAACTCCCAAACGACCCTAAGTTAATTAATTCATAAATCCAACAGTTTCTTTTGAAATAAAAAAATAAATAATCTTTAGCATCATCATAATATCTTGCATGTGCAATGTCCCACTCCACTTCCCCAATTTATTAAATCCAATCCCGAATTAGAAAATTTCACCCTTCACCTACTTAATTAAATATAATATTACAAAGGTAGAATTGTCATTTAAAGATCTTGCCAGTGTCGCCCTGGCGTCAAAGTGTCGGCGTCAATTTGGTTCTTTCTTTGTTCCTTCGTCAACTCAAAGTACTGACGTATTTACTATCTATAGTTCTGTAAAAATCTGTTTACTAACGTTCCCAAAATAACCAAGAATATATCTATTTTTGGTTAAAAAACTTCTACTCATTAAATATTTTATTTCATTTGTAAAAATCTGTTTGCTAACGTTCCCAAAATAGCCAAGAATATATCTATTTTTGGTTAAAAAAACTTCTACTCAAAATAAAGTTGGTATATTTCAGTATCAAAATTATTATTGTCTCTATCCTAGTAACATTTTAAAGCATTTGTTCAGTTACTCATATAATTATATAATAATAGTAGGTGTTTTTTTAATGTTACTCAAATAAAATTAATATTTTAAAAAACATCCATCATTTTCTCAAGTCTAATATCATTCTGCAGAATAAACAAATTAACTTCATCACATTTTAAGTATTCTTTACTCATACTTCAGTTTTCACACTACTATATTAACATTCAACTCATGCTTATTTTTTGGCTAACTCAACTCAAGCTATGTAAATTGTAAATAAACAAGTTTCTATGCATATAATCCTCAGATTTTTTTTTTTTTTTAACTTATTTTTCCATCAAATCCAGATAAAAAGAACATAAATTCGAATTCCACCTAATTTTTATGCAGTGTTCAGTGTTTTAAACTTCTTACTCAAGAACTGAAATCTCATTTTTTTCAAATTTGTTTGAATATTTTAAAAATTAAGAGGGTTACCTCCCAAACAACAAATGCAAAAAAAAAAAAAAATACTTTTTTACCAATCTTCATAATTAAATAAACATGTTTTTTTCATATTTAATTAAATAAACATGTTCAAAAAACAAAACAAAATAAAAACAAGTTTGAATGTTGACTCTCCTACTTATATATATATATATATATGTATACATCTCCATTCTTCACTCTTCAGTCAAAAAAACTCTTCTTCTTCTTCTTCCCTCTCTCTCTCTCAATGCATCATCTTCTTCCCTTCTTCCTCTTCCTCTTCTTCCTCCTCTCCATTTCCCTCTCAACCAGTTCTCTCCAGTTCAGAGAAGCTCCACAGTTCTACAACTCGCCGTCCTGCTCCTCAGTCTCCACCGTGCACGTAGCCATGACGCTCGACTCCGCATACCTCCGCGGCTCGATCGCCGCCATCCATTCCGTCCTTCAGCATTCCTCCTGTCCTGAATCCGTTCAGTTCCACTTCATCGTCTCTAGTTCTGTCGAAAACTTGAATTCCACCATTAGAGCGACATTTCCGTCTCTCAGTTTTGAGATTTACAAGTTTGATGAATCCAGGGTTTCTGGGTTGATTTCGGTTTCGGTCAGGAAGGCGCTCGATAAGCCGTTGAATTACGCGAGATCGTATTTACCGATTCTTCTCCCTGATTCGGTGAGGAAAATCGTGTATTTGGATTCCGATCTGGTTCTCGTTGACGATATTGCTCGATTGGCTTCGACTCCATTGCCCGACGGAATCGCATTGGCAGCTCCTCAGTACTGCAAGGCGAATTTCACTTCCTACTTCACCCCCAAATTCTGGTCAGACCCTTCTCTTTCAAACACATTCAGAGGCAGAAATCCGTGCTACTTCAACACGGGAGTAATGGTGATGGATCTGTCTCTCTGGCGCGCCAACAACTACACCCACCAAATCGAGCAATGGATGAAACTCCAAAAAAAACTCCATCTCTACAACCTCGGCTCGCTCCCTCCCTTCCTCCTCGTCTTCGCCGGTAACATCGCCGGAGTGGACCACCGGTGGAACCAGCACGGGCTGGGCGGGGATAACTACAGAGGGTTGTGCAGGAACTTGCATCCGGGGAAGGTGAGTCTGCTCCATTGGAGCGGCAAAGGGAAGCCCTGGGTCAGGATCGACGCCGGCCGGCCTTGCCCACTTGATGCGCTCTGGAAGCCGTATGATTTGCTCCTCCGGCCGAGCTCCGCCATTGATGACGTATGATTTTCTCCTCCAACAAGCTCTTTCGCCATTGATGACGTTTGATTTTCTCCTCCGGCGAGCTTCTTCGCCATTGATGACGTATGATAAGAGCTCTGTTTCTTTCTTTCTTTTCTTTCATTTTTTGGTTTTTTATAGATTTTGAGGAGGAAAATAGAAATGGTATTATTTTGTGTATAGACAGATGAAAAGATAGGATTTGAACATTCATATTTTTTTTGGATTGATATATAAAAATAGAATTAGTGTTTGCTTGTTATTATGTTATTTTGTTTTGGGTTAGGTTTGGTTTGAGGATAAGTACATTTAAATTGAGGCAAAAATGAATAATAATTTAGGTAAAATACATCTTACAATGATTCCTTTTTTGGCAATTGTATGATTATAATATATTAAATGACATTGGACGGAGCTTAGTACTTTTTCCTTTGGTTGATTGGAACATTTCAACCTTATGAAACAATATTATTTATAATCTCTAATTTATAACAACGTTTATTTTATTTAATGAAAATCTCAGTGACTTTTTCGGCTACAATTCAAAAAAAAAAAAAAATATATATATATATATATATATATATATATATATATATATATATATTAATTAAATGACGAATGATTCATGCTTCGGCGTTGATGACGTATGATTCGAGCTCTATTTGTTTATTTTATTTTATTTTTGGTTTTTATGGTTTTTAATAGATTTTGAGTATTGATAATTGGGCGGGTTATACTGAATTGAAAATAGAAGAAATTTGAAAAACAGAGATTTTTTTTGGATTAATAAGACCTCGAAATATATGAAAATAGAATTGTTATTATTTGTGTATATACCCCTGAAAAGTTAGTGTTTTATCAGATACAGATTTTTTTTGGATTACCTTGAAATATATGAAAATAGAATTAGTTAAATAACAAGTTAAGTTGATATTCTATTTTTTCTTTATTCATTTTTCATTTTTTTTCCTTTTTTTAAATAGTTGTTGGTTAGTATTAGGTTCCTATTATGTTATTTGGGGTTAGTTATGGTTCGAGAAAAAGTGAATTTAAAATGAGGCAAAAAAGAATTGTAGTTTAGGTAAAATACATCTTCTTTTTTTTTTGAATTGTAGGTAAAATACATTTTAAGATGATTTTTCGGCAATTGTATGATTCTAATTTGTTATCTTAAATATAAATTGTCATACTATGTGTTTTTAATCATAGCAAAATACACGTTTTATATACTTTATTTTAGTTTTTCATGCTAGTTAAAAGGAAATTATTTTAAATGAAAGAAAAGTAACAAATAACAATTAGCAGAAAAGAGTTCACATTTCAGTGAATAATCCATTTTATAAATTTTATTTTATTTTTTGGGAATCTTTACAGAAGACATGATATTTTAAATTAAAGAAAAGTAAGGGTCAGAGGAAAACGCGTAGAAAGATAATTGGTGGAAATTCTAAGTATGCTATGTCAAATAAAAAAGTTGATATGCTTATGTTAAAAAAAAAGGTTGATATGTTTATGTCAAAAAAAAAGTTGATATGTTTGTGAGTTGGACACCAATTAATTAAGTACATATATTAAGCCCCCAAATTAGTCTAGTATTTTTTTTTTTTTTTTTTTTTTTGCAAAAATGCTCCATAACATGATCAAAAATCTCGATTTTATGCTGAAAGAGCATATAATGTAAATATTATTTCTTTAACTAATCATAAACTATGTTGGAATGCTGTCAATTTTTGGTCGTGTAGTATAGCATTATTGTTTTTTTTAGAAAAGTTAAAATCTCTGTTGAAGAAAATTGAACAATATTTCTTTTTTTGACTTCCATAAAGTGGGTCTTAATTTACTTTTTTTTTTACCTCAAATCTAGTGGGTACAAATTTTTCAGATCCAATCTAGTGGAACAAACTCCTATTTCTATAAATTGAGTTATTAATTAATGTAATTATTAAATTAAAAAAATAATGTCAATTAGAAAATGACTCCAATTTTCTCATTATGTCTGTATTTTGTAAAGGTTTGCACGGTCAGCAGAAAAGAGTTCATATTTCAATGATTTATCCATTTTATAAACTTTATTTATTTTTGGGTACTCCTTAAAAAAAACATGGTATTTTAAATTAAGTATGGGTCAGAGGAAAACGCGTAGAAAGATAATTGGTGCAAATTTTAAGCCATGCTTTTTTGAGTCGAGAAGTGAAAAGTGTATATGTTTGAGTTGGAGACATTGATTAATGGGAGCTGATATTGGGCGACTGTACTTTAGCGATCATATAGCGACGGTATATTAAAACTAAAAAAAATATATAAATTGAAAATAAACAGTATATAAAAAAATCATTCAGTAAAACAGTATATATTTTAAAAAATGAAAACAGTATATAAAAATTCATTCGGTAAACAGTACATATTTTAAAACATGAAAAGAGTATATAGCGTATATAGAAATACTGGAAAACAATATATAATTTCATTCCGTCGCTATAAGATCACTAAAATACCTCGTCGTGATTTCTTATTTTTCTAGTACATACATTGAGCCCAAAATTTGCAAAAAATATGACTACATGGCCGAAAATGAAAAATCTAGACCTCATCGTGAAAGAGTCTATAATGTAAATATTATTTATTTAATTAATTAGATTAAATTATAATATTCTCTACCTTGTTCTGCAAGAGTATAAATATTATTTATTTAATTAATCGTAATTATAATTTTTTTATTATAAATTTTGTCGGATTGTTGTTAAGATTTTTGGTTATGTTGTGTAGCATTTTTCTTTTATTATAGGAAAAGTTCAAATTTTTGTTGAAGAAAATTGGAAAATGATTTTTTGACTTCCACAAAGTAGGTCTTCAGGTATTTTTTTCTTTACCTTAAATCTAGTGGGTACAAACTTTCTAATCCTATCTAGTGGAGCAAACCCTATATTTCTGTAAATTCAATTATGAAATAATGTTATTACTAAAATTCAGAAAATAATGTCATTTAGAAAATTACCCCAAAACTCCCATTATCTCTCTGTTATAAATTTTCTAAAGGTATACACGGTCAATATTTTACATATCTAGGGCCATATCTGATTGAAGAGAAAAATAGTTCATATTTTTTATATTTTGAAGCAATTTAGGACACTTTACACATTTGGTCGTATGTCAACATACATAATCAAACATAAGAATAGACGTAAAAATTCACGAGTTGGGTTTCATTTCTGGAATTTCCACCAAATCAAACAGGCCCAAAAAACCAAAAATATGGGCTCGGCCCATTTCCTCAAAAAATAATTGAGACTGAAATAGTTATTGGAAAAATGAGTTATTTTGGAAGAAATAGTCGTTTTAAAATTTATCTATTGACATTACTTTTCCATACAAAATTTCCTAAATTTTTCTAACCCAAAACTTCCCCAACCATAAATAAATAAAATCCAAAAGTACTTGTTAGTTTCTCCTAGCCTACCCTAAACCCCAAAAATTCTTTAGGGCCTGTTCGTTCGTGCAGTTTTGGAGAGTAGGAAGTGGAGTTTGTATGACTTCCATGGAATCAAATTTTTTGATATTCAGACCATGCATAAATGATGAATAGGATTCAAGGAATTTAGATCCTAAACCATCAAAACTCAGGGCCTGTTCGGACGTGTAGTTTTCACCCAAGTTTTCCCTAGGATCCTTTGCTCTCCACGGTTTCTCAAAACTGCTGTTCCGGTCATGCAAGAAATTTCACGGATTTGGCTCCTACAAGCCTAGGATTCCACGGAAAGTAGCTGTTTTTGTGGCTTTTGAAAACAAATACAATAAGTCTATCTCTTTAATTCTTAAGATATCAACCCATAAGCTTCACGAAATGAAATCTGCTCCAATCTCTCCTCATGGCGAGCTTCTGTTCCTTTGGCTTGGACGAGATGATCTCTCTGTTGTGCTAGTGCTTATTGGCGATCTCTGCTTTTCTCAGGCATGATTGTTATGAAAGTCTGTTGTAAAGTCTGAACTGGAATAATGAGAAGAACAACTTCGCTTTGCTTCTACACATAAATTGGAGGCTTGATATAATCAAACTGACCGAATTTCTTTCGATATAAGGCTGATTTTACTATATAATAATTAGGTGTAATGGGGAGAGATTTGTGCGCTGATTATAACTGGAAAAGAAAGTGCAATTTGGCTATATAATAATTGCTATATATAGCTGATTTGGCCGAGATTTTTGCTTAATTTGATTAATTGGGCGTAATTAGTGCACTGATTATAACGGGAAAGAAAAGTGTAATTTATTGTGATGAAATTGTGCTTAATTTGCTATCTGTAATTGAAGAACCAAGCATAATTGGTCTTAAATTCAATAGAATGCATGGACATAATTTGAGATGGTAGTAGTACTGTATTGGGCAGCAAAAAACAAATTCTTTCAAGATTATTGTATACTGGTAGTACTTATCGAATTGCCGTAATAAATTTGTATTGGAAAAAGAAATGATAAATATAAATTAAACTTATAACTGATTGTGAAATTTTTTTAATTTTTGTATTTTGTATTTTGAAATTTGCTATTTGCTGAATTTTTGTATTTTGAAATTTGTATAAGCTTTTAATTGGTTCTTAATTTTGAGATGTGTTATTTTAGAATTGTTTTAAATTTGATGGATTAGGTTTTTTCTTTATCAATTTACAAGCTAGATTTTTGTATTATGATAGTTATGTATTAAACTTTAATGATTTGAAAGAAAACATACGGGAAATGTTTATGTCGAAAAAGAAGATATTAATTTGTATTTTGAAATTCAATGAGTTGGTTTAACCCGAATTCATATTGCATTGAATTGGTACTATTTTGTGCATAATTTGAAAAGGTTTTTCTCAATAATTGACATTTTTTTTTTATTTTTTAATTATATTTGATGATAAGAATTTGACAATATAAAATTAAAATAAGGAACTATGTATGATCAATCAAAAGTATTGTTAATATAATTTTCTCATTTTAATTTGATTATCTCCGTGACTATTTTTTTTTAAATGTCAATTTTATATTCATAACTTCCTGTGTATTGATCAAACACCTCTTTTTGATACTTTCATGAAGTTTTACGTAGCTTCCTGCAACCATGGCTTCCTGATAGTCACACATTAGCTTCCAGCAACCATGGCTTCCTAAACCTTACTCAAATCTACGCTAGCAAACAGTCCCTTACATTTTTCTTGGCTTTTTGAAAATCCACTCCGAGTGGATTTTTGCACGGATTGGATAGGATTTTATCACTTCTTTACTTCTCTCAAAATGAGAAAATTTTGCGTGCTACATAATACAAATAAAATTCAAATTTAGTGGAACATATTTCTTGATAAAATGGGTACAAATTCAAAGATATATCTAAAAAGTTGTATATTTAAAAATTTATTAATATATGTATTTTTTTCAAAAAAAAAAAAATTATTGATGCACACATGACACATATGATATAATTTTAATGGTTAAAAAAATTATATATATATAACATATCATAAACATGTTATGCTATATCTAGACTTATATTTTTTATTTAATTTTTCTAATAATCACGCGAATTGCTAATAAAACATAATTGTACGGTATAAACATAATAGAACAAAATATATCATCTAAATATTTTATTCATTATTTTCATAGCTTCCCGTGTTTTGATCAAACACCTCTTTTTAATACTTTCATACAATTTTACGTGATTTCCTGCACTCATGGCTTCCTGATGTTCACACATTGGCTTCCTGAAACCATGGCTTCCTAATCCTCGCTCAAAACTGCACGAGCGAACAAGTCCTTATTTGGAAAGATTGACAGGTGTCACATTAACAGGAGTAACTTGTTCAACTTTTTTTTTAACAAAAAAGTACCGACTTTTTTCTCAAAATAACACTTTTTTGCAAAATATTTCAACAGATGGCGCTATTTTGAAAATAATTCAGCATCTAGCACTTCCGCCAGAGGTTTCGGTAGAACAGTAGTGGTTATGCCAGAGGCTCTGGCGGAATTGTCCATGCTTTCATTTTTGTTGATCCCGACCATTTGACAGTCTTAAACACGCTTAATTAGGCAAAAAGTACAGTTCCGCCTATTTTATATTTTTTAGCCTCTAAACATTGTTCCGCTAGAGGTGGTGGTAGAACAGTGAATAATAATATATATATTTTTTTTTGCTAGTTCTTTCCACATTAAGCATATCATACGGGACCAAGAGTCAATCAAACGAAAGAAAATTGAAAGATGAAGTATCAAATTCTATGATTATAATATATCAAAGTTGCAACAAATAAAGGAAGCATGATCTGATGATACCTCAGTAATATTCCTATAAATGGGGAATAATAATTCAGAATACCCCCAAAATGAATAAAAATATCAAAATTTGATCATCAGAGCTTGCAGCCCACCAATTAACACACTCAAATAAAAAAATAAAAATAAAAACTAAAGTCCAGAATTTCTTTATGTTTCGAGCAGCAACTTGCAAAACTTGCCACCCACCAATGAAACCTAAACATCACTACCTATAATAACTCTCATCAATAACATTATCTCAAATTTCTCTCCGAATAAACCCTAAACCCTAATGTTATTCTCAGCGCAATACTTCTTGAAGGTCTCATATGTCGTGAAAACAATGCCAACACTCGGCTCGACCTTATAGTGCTCAGGCAGAATGCCTTTGTACAACTCTCTGAACCCTATTGTATACACCTGTGCTCTTCCGCCTGTTCCTTCCAGCTGCATTCTTCTACGCATCAGGTCCAGCAGAAATGTCGCTGCACCAGTTAAATAAAAATTAAAATTAAGTTACAGTATTCAAATTAAAATTGCAAAAAAGCCCCTATATTATGCTGAAATTGTAAAAAAAACCCCTACATTAACTGGAAATTGCAAAAAGGATTTAGAAAAAAAAAAAACAATGTTTATTTTTTTTTGCCTCTAAACAGCCATGAAAATTTGGCAAAAAAAAAGTTATTGTTCACTGTTCCGCCACCACCTCTGACGGAACAGTATTTTTATTTATTTATTTTTTTGCTGCTCAATTTTTATGGCTGTTTAGAGGCTAAATAAATAAATAGGCGGTTCTGCCAGTGGTCCTGGCGGACTGTCTTTTTTGCCTAATTAAGCGTGCTTAAGACTGCCAAATGGTCGAGATCAACAAAAATGAAAAAAATAGAGAGTTTCGCCAGAGTCTCTGGCGGAAGTGCTAGATGCTGAATTATTTTCAAAATAGCGCCATCCGTTGAATTATTTTCTAAAAAATGCTATTTTGAAAAAAAAAAGTGGATGACTTGTTGAACTTTAATATTAATACTGCTATAAAATTTGGCTTTGTTTATATAAATCCAAGTTACCATTACAACTCCCACATGGATCACTACTTCACTATGCCTTTTTTAATACTTCCCATAGAAATCCACTAATAAATGCATTTATCTTCTTTCTCTTGAGGGATAAGTCAAAGGTCAAGGTCCTAAGCTCTTTCCTGATCCATGGAGTTCACACTGTGGTTTGCATTCACTTCATTCCTTCTTCTTTTTCTCCCTTATCTACTAACTCTCATCAAAAGAAAAAATTTCATTCACTCCAAATCTAAGCTACCACCCGGCCCCATGTCATTTCCGATCATCGGAAACCTCTTCCTCTTCTCCAAACAACCCAACCAGGTTCACCGAACGATGAAAAATCTCGCAGATATTTACGGCCCTATCATGTCTCTAAGGCTCGGTCTAAGCACCCTTATTATCATCTCCTCCTCTGACTCAGCACGCGAAGTTCTACAGAAGCATGATCAATCCATCTCTGACAGGTGGGTCATCGACAATCCACATGCCCTTGGCCATTATGAGGTGTCCCTAGCATGGCTTTCAAGCTCTTCTCCTTTGTGGAAGCATTACCGTGAGATTCTTGCAATGAATCTCTTCTCGAACCGAAGCCTTGACAGGTCTCAAGCTGTCCGGCATGCGAAAAACCGCGAGCTTATGACCTACTTTCAAGAAAATGCTGGAAAACCGGTGAAAGTCGGTATTGCGACTTTTGGGATCGTGCTCAATTTAGTTGCGAATCTTATCCTTTCTGAGGATGTGGTTGACCTTAGCATGAATTCACCACAAGAATTCCGAACGTTGATTTCTTCATCACTCGAAGAGATGGCCAAGCCAAATATTTCGGACTTTTTTCCTTTTCTACGAGCTCTTGATTTGCAGGGCAGGCGGCGTTCTGCTGAGGGCTATCTCACGAAATTCTACAAGTATTTTGACAACATTATTGATCGTAGGTTGAATGATATGAGCACCGGGGGAAAAATGAATCATGATTTCCTAGATTATATGCTCTCTGATTCAAAGCTTGACCGACGAGCAATCAAAGCTCTGCTAACGGTAACGACTATTTTTATTAATTTTACGAAATTATGTACTAGAAACGAATAACTTTGTTTCACAGAAGTCCACAATTCATTTACCAGGATCTATTCGTTGGGGGTGGTGAATCGAACTCAATTACCATCGAGTGGGCAATGGCAGAGCTGCTTCGTAACCCTACTGCCATGTCAAAAGCTCGTGCCGAGTTACGAAACACACTAGGTTCAAAACAAGTGGAGGAATCTGATATAGCCAAGCTTCCGTATCTCCAAGCCATAGTGAAAGAAACCATGAGACTATATCCAGCCAGACCCCTCATGTTACCTCACAAGGTATCTATCACATCTATTGTCTTTTTAATTAAACAGAGAGGAGTTTTTATTCCACTTCCATTTTTTTATTCTAGGTAACAAAAGCAGGAATAGAAATCAGCGGATTTACATTACCCAAGAATGCACGTGTGATGATTAACGTTTGGGCGATTGGGCGGGATCCAACCGCTTGGTCGGAACCCGACATATTTAAGCCGGAACGGTTCTTAGACAAAGAAATAGAATTTCGAGGCAAGAATTTTGAGTTCATTCCGTTTGGGTCGGGAAGAAGAGCGTGCCCCGGAATGCCTCTTGCAGTGAGAATGGTTCCATTGATTTTGGCTTCGATGCTTCATGAGTTTGAGTGGAAATTGCCGAACGGAATGGAGTGTAACGATGTGGATCTTCGCGATAAGTTTGGATCCACGCTTTCTTTAGTCACTCCACCTAGTGTTATTCCCATGTTGGCTATGAGTTAAAGTTGTTGAGATTTCATCAATGAATATTAAAAAACTGGCAATAAAATTGAAAAAAGAAAAAAGAGCGGAGAAGATTAACGTGTGTTGTGTTCAAAGTTTGAAGTATTTATTTCATTAATAAAGTAGGTCCTTGTACATAAGTCATATATTTTTTGTATATATTATGATTTTTTATGTCCCCACAATTTGGGTATTCATTAGATAAATAGAACAACAAAAAAATCCCTCAAGAATCTGAATGAAACATATAATATATTTCAATTTTCATTAATATTATTAAGTTCTAGTCTCGTCTCAAAAAATAAATATTTTACAAAAGGTGCTAAACATAACCACCAATTAACACAATTGTCCTATAATAACAATAATAATAACCAAGCATTAATTCTCTCTTGATCGAACTCTCTTTTCTCTATTCTCAAATAATTATTCTCCTTGTCTCAAATAATAATATTCTACAAAAGTTACTAAACATAACCCACCAATATTACAATTGTTCTATAATAACACCAATAACAACAACAATAATAACAAGTATATATCCTCTTCTTATTCACTCTTTCCTTTACCCATACTCTATTATTTATTATCTTTATATATATCACATATATACCTCAATATACCATTCCAATTTCAACATACAAAATCTACATTTCAATACGGAAACGACCCGGCCAACTTTATATGATCAAGAGTCGTTCTAAGCCCGTACTTATTAACCGCTTTGATTCCGAGTCTAAAACCATCTCCATAAGCAGAAGAGCTATCAGTCTCGATCTGGTGTTTGAAAAACTCCCCCAATTTTTTCTCGAATTCCGATTTCGGTCCTTTTTTCGATGAGGTGGCAGGTGCTGACGTGGCAGATGATGACGTGGCAGATGATGATGTGGACGGGATGTCAGCAGTTAAGACGGACGGATTTTCTGATTCGAGCCATAAATGAGCGAGAACTTGGCAAACGCCTTCTTCTACTTCTGGACTGAGAGATCTAAATCCTGAAATTAAATGAATATTGTTTTTTTTAATGATTTGTTTATGTAATTTTTGAGTGTTTTTTGGATTAATGGTGTTTGTTGTGAAGAAAATTGAATCACGTTATCTTTAAATTGAAGAAATATTGTGTTTTTAGGTTATTTATTCAACTAATTATTTTAGAATGTATTTTGGATTAATGGTGCCTGTTGTTATTTATAAAATTAAATTACCTTATCCTTAAATTAAAGAAATGTTCCGTTTTTTGGTTATTTATTCAATTTAGAATTGTTTGAATTACGTTATCCTTAAATTAATGAAATATTGGGCTTTTAGTAATATATTCATATAATTTTAGAATATATTTATGAATAATTATTGTTTGTATTAAAAAATATAATACCTTTGAGACGGAGCCACGCATGCATCATCTCATGAGCCAGAATTGAACCGGTCAACAATCTAAATCATAAAATAAATACAAATTAAAATTTTCACATTATTTTGAAAGACTAAAGTAGGTTCTCAGACCAAAATATAGCATTAACTAATAAAAATATTACTAAATTGATCAAAATAATCGATCCTACAATTCTTCTATTTAACCCCAAAAATCTATAACCAAGAAAAATAATTATATCAATTGAATAAATTTATTCATTTTTTTAATTATTAATTTAATAAAGTTTACCTTGGAAGTCCAAAAAGAATAAGAATAGCTGTAACTTCGCACCGTCTTACGAGTCTGTAAGGTCCTGTTACCATGTCTATGATTTTATTTCCCGGTCCAATAAAAGGCCGTTTCAAAATCTGAAATTTATTTTATTAAATTAGTTTTAATTTTTAAATGTTATATGAATAAATGATGGTTTAGATATAGATATATTTACCGTTCTGACGATCTGCTCCTCGGAAAGGCAAAGACCTCTGGTTTCAGGAAGATGGTGGTGCTCCTAAATTTGAATTAAGAAAAATATATTAATGTTTTAAGAAAAACATAAAATAAAATTTTATCAGAAATGAGCTAGATTATTGAAATTTTTTGTAGATATTTTGGACTAAAATTTTGCTCTGATTCTCCTTTAATATATTTTGCTCTTGTAAAAGCGTAGATTGTCATTTTTTTTCCCTTTTTATTTGAAAACAAAAACGTCATAAAACCATAAGTATACCCAAATTGCAAAACAAAAACCAAAATCAAATGATAACTAACTAACTAACCACATAATATATATAATTCTCGAAACAACCAAAATTCAAAATTTGATGTGAACTATATACCTTTCGCCTTCCATGGCTTCATTCAACGCCTATCATTCGAAAACTTGACGTGAAATATATAATTCTAACATCATAAAAATCAAAAGTATATAGTTTTTTCAATTTTATGCACTGTCTATCAGCTACATATACTGTCGTCGTGTTGCAGGACGGGAAACCCCAATCGTGAAATAAAACCAAAACATTATCTAACAAACTTACCACTTTTTCGCCCTCCATGGCCTCGTTTAAGGCCTGTCTCTCAACCAACAATAAAGGGACCTGCTGCTCGACCTTCATATTCAATCCTTCGTAAAATTCTTGAATATCTATATAAAGCGGCTGGCACTCATCGTTGTCCATGACGGCCGAGTTCAGGCACTCGAGGCAGAGTCTCCTGCCGTCGTCCAGCGTTATGTACTTCACGTCGCGCGGCTGTAAAATGTTTGAAAGATTTATGAGATGATGAAAGAAGATTAGTTCTGATGGTGTCTACTAGTTGTTAAAATAGTATATTTGTTTAAGGATCGTGAGACGTTCTAGACAGAGCAGAGCACGTGGCTGAAAAATGTTTGAAATGATATATCAGATCATATTGATTAGAATTTTTTAAAGAATATACCGGAGCATGATGAGGTTAAAATATGAATTTAAAAAAATATATATTAAGAATATAAAGTTTTTTAAATTTTCTTACAGAATTTTAAAAAATAATAATTTTTTTAAATAATAAGTATTAGTTTTTAAAATAGTATGTTTGTTTAAGGGTCATGAGGCATTCTAGACAGTTTTCTGCCTTCGCCTAATGTTATGTACTTAACATCACATGGCTGTTTGAAATTATTATGAGAAACTTTATATTTGAAGTCTTATACTTAAAGACTTGTTAAAAATTGGGTATACGTCAAGACCTAAGCTGGAAAGTAAAATAATGAGCTTTACGTACTCCTGTTTTACTTATTATCTAGCGCGGATTTTGATGCACATATGATTCTAAAGTGTTATTAAGCATTTGAACTACCAAAAGTAATATTAAAAAAGTACAATGCATTCAAAATAGTACACTATACTTGTTTAAGTCGCCCTTATATGTAATTATGAGGCTATTAGTTCAATTTTACTTTTATTTTTATTGTTGTATATAGAGATATAAATAAATTGAGACCTCCATTCGTTCGCAGCTGCAGCATCGTGGCGTTCCATCTTGCTCGTGCGAAGGACAATATTTCTGCATCCAGAACGGGTGCGCACGATACTCTATCAGCCCGTTTTTATTCGTCGGAATCTGAAAAAAGAAAATAATTAAAAAAATTATAATTAGGTTTTCATTTAAATAATTAGACTGTTGGTTTCTAGGATTTGATTTCGGGGTTTTAAAAACCCTTTCCGAGTTCTTGTTTCCATTATTTTTTTCTATTTTTACTTTTTCCTTTTCTTCTTTTCTTTTTCTTGTTTCACGAATTAATTTTGACTCTGTTTTTTTTTTTTTTGGGAAACCTTTTCTGTTACTTGATTTTTGTAGAATACCGATCCACGAAGTATAATAAGGTAAATTATCGTTGAATTATAACCGATTTAAGAAACAGAGCAATAAATTAAATGTGACTTACGAAATTTTTGCAAACGTCGCATTTGGGGTGATAAAGATCCCTGTAGCACGACTTATGATAAGGGTGGTCATCATGCATCGAAAACTGTGCCAACACAACATAATTTATTTATTCACTAAAATTCATTCAATGTTATAATCAAAGGAAAATTTCTCATTTTTCCTCGCAAAAAGAAGAAGAAAAATGTACATCAACATGTTATTATTTTGTCAAATTATCATCGGAAAAATGTTATGATCAAGGCTTCAAGTACGATGAATCAACCAAAGTGAAAATTGAGTGCTTTGAAATTTGAATAAAAACTATATGGAACATACAATTTAATACTATAAATTTTAAAATATATTATATTACCTCATGATCAGAAATCGGTTTGTTACACGCATCACATTTAAAGCAATCAGGATGCCAAACGGAATCCATGCAACTCAAAAACCGGCCCGGACCAATCGCATTCTTACACCCGTTACATATCCTAATTAATTAATTTAATTAATTCAATATTGAATAATTTAGTTAATTAAATAAATAAGTAATAATGTATGATGTAGTTATCGATATGGCATTCCTTGGAGTTTTATTTTTCTTATAATAAAGAAAAACAAAACTCCAAGATATGAATACTCACCATATGAACCCTAAACCCTAAATTTGAAGTGTTTGAGGTTCTATGCCTAAATTTTATGCATTTTATCCAAAATAAAGGAAAGACGAAATGATCACAAAACCCTAAATCATCACAATAGCAGAATCATACCATACCTTTAATAAATTCCCCAAATTCCTACTTTTATCTAAAATTTCATCCAAAATCAAAATTATTATTTTAATGAAATATTAAAATAAAACCTGAGTCCACTTGGCGGAATGACAGCTCGCGGAGCGGTTTGACCAGTTTGACCATTTTGAGACTCTTCTGAATTTAAACTCTCTTGTATTGCTTTTGCGAGCAATTCATCTTCTTCTAATTGAGACTCAGGATCTGATGCAAATTTACGATTAAAAAATAATTATCTAATTTATTTGATAACTAAAAAAGAGAAATTTGCAAAAAAAGTCCCTGTATTAGAGTGATTAACGTAAATTTTGCATATTGTTAACATATAGAGTGGTTTTTTTGCAAATTTCCATAAAAAAAGGAATTAAAGTACATATAATTCGAATGGTTGACCCAAAACGGCAAATTATACTGTTATTTAGCTCAATTAAATTAGTTATTTTTTTTTATTTTTTATTCTGAATTTTGGCCCATTTTCGTCTCAATTTAACATATTTTATCCAATTTTGCAATTAAATACAAAAGAACTGAAAAAGGAATTGCAGTAAAAGATAAAAGTTTCTATTTATTATTTATTTGATTTTATATAAAATTATTTACCAACTGTTTTTCCTTTTATTTGATCTTGTTCTGCTAAAGACAACGCAATTGCATGGTCCAAATCTTCAATCTCATCATCCTATTAATTTTTAAGAAAAATAAATATATTATAATCTTACAAGGACTAAATCGCAAATTTCAGCGTAATCAATTCAATTGGTCTATTGTACAAATTGAGGTTCATTTGGGCTTAATTGCAAATTGAACAAATAAAATGATTCATGGCCTGTACTGTGTATCCAATTTATAAATTTATTTGTTGAAAAAGTAAAAACAATAATATTTAAATTAAGAGGGCTAAAGTGTAAACTGTGTACATTGTATTGAGCTCTTGAAATTCTGTTGCTGGATCCTTTGAAAAATTTGCTTAGCCAACCCATGAAAAGTAATTATTTTCTAATTTGTCCTGTAAAATTTCCAAATACAATCAGAAATAATTGAGAAAAATCTGATAATTAATCAGCGATTTATCATTAATTAAATAAGAATTGATCAAACAGTAATCACAAAAAGTGAAAAATCAGAATTTGATAAAGTTTCAAAATTCAAACTGCAAACAATTCAGAGTATTACTTTACTCAAATTTGAGCAATATGAAGTAATTAAAACACCCAAAAAGGAAATATTTAATATCTAGAATAAAATCGAATAAATCAGAGTATTTCTTACCTCAAAAAGAACACAATTCGATCGATCGAACAGGAATTAAATGAAACCCAAATTGAATTATCATCTAAACATAAAAACCCTTCAAATTCCTCTTCCTTTTCATATAATTATTCCTCCTCTTTTGGGAAAGAAAAGGAACTCCTTTCTCTCTCTAAGAACAATAATAAGAGAAAGAATAAAAGAGGAGAGGAGAGAGAAAGAGAGAGAATAAGAATCTTCTATACCTGACACATGACAATAATACAATTCACAGAAAATAACAATATCAAGTCAATTAAATAAAAAATAACCCAATATGAAATTTAAAAATAGATTAATTAGATTAAATTAATTAATTAAATAATGAAAAAGATGAGGTTGACTGAAGAAGAGAAATTTGCGGTACGAGTCAAAAAATTAGGATTAAGAGACTGTCTTTACACTCCATTTCACGTTCTTCTGTAGCATTAAGACTTTATCCATTTATGTGCCAATTCAATAGATAAACAAAATTCATTTTTTTTGGTTTTCCAAATAAAATAAAATCAATTCAAGATAAAAAGATGTAATTTAAGAGGAATTTGGTTTACCAGGCCACACGTGTTGGTTTAACAGAAGAACCACTTTCTCTCTCTAGGAATGGAATTGCCATCACCGACGTGACAATGCATTAAAAAATTAGGGTTTGAGGCTAGAGAGAGAAACAAAGTGATTAAGAAAGGTCTGGATCCATCTCCCACATGGTGCGCCGTCTCTTTCACTCCTCTCTCTCTCTCTCTCTCTCTCTCTCTCTCTACATTTTTGTGATTAACTTTGTTTAACAAGTAAGTTGGTTGTTAAAGTGGATTGGAAATTGGCGGGGAATTTACCTGCCTTCTCTTTTTGTTCCATTCATCTCATCTCCATTTTTACGAAATGGAGAGGAAAAGGAAATTGTTTGGAGATGGTTTGGTTGCTATATGGTCAATGCTCTAATTAAATGATTGATTTTATTGGGAGTAAAGTATGAATGTTTGAATTTGAGTTGTTGGTTGTGTTGAAAAGAATAGATTGGAAATAGTTGATAGAGTAATTTTTCAAAAATTGACTTCTTTTTGAAAGAACTTAGAATAGTTTTTAGGATTGTTTTGGGATATAACTTTGTAGAGTTCTTTTAGTACATATTATATAATGGAAATAGGAAATCACGAGGGGAGTATTGTAGCGACAGATTAAAATTATATATTGTTTTCTTACGTTTCTATATACGTTATATGTTGTTGTCATTTTTTAAAATATATATTGTTTATCGAATGAATTTTTATATATTGTTTGTTTTCAGTTTATATGTTTTTATATACTGTTTTCATTTTTTTTAAATATATATTATTTTACCGAATGAATTTTTTATATACTGTTTGTTTTCAATTTATATGTTTTTTTCAGTTTTTATATACCATCGTTACAGGATCGCTACAGTACCCGTCGCGGAGTATCAACTCCCATTATATAATTAGAAACTGAAGTTTAATGATAAGGTGGATCTTCCACCTTTGACCCCTAATTTTGTGTGTAGACTTCTCTTGGATCAAACATGGAATATTTATTATTTAAAGATGACTTACAAGATTTAAATCAAAATTTATTGAGCTCTACAAGCATTGGATATCATTTAGATCTGGCACGTTATATCATACTTAATTAATAATGAATAATGAATGGTGAAGTTAAATAAATAAAGTATGAATTCTTAGAACTAAGAGGCCCATTGTATATAATCTTCTTATATCAATATCAATTCCATACAGTTTTGAATCAACATCATCTTATCTCTTTTTTCATTGCATGAAATATAAAATAACCAACATACATTATATAAAACTTTATATATTTAAACATGCGGATCAAGATTACCACCCCATCAATAAGGCCCATATATAATTCATAGGGGCCCATTTTTAAAATAAAAAATAAAATATCTAGTGCAAGCCCTACATCATGACATGAGAATTCTAATCTAATCATCTCTTTTTTTTTTTTAAAAAAGAAATAATTTTAAACACCTCTGAATTATAATCAAAAGTCTATGCTGACCAATCACAACAATAATATATAATAAATATTCAATATAAAAAATGCTGAAACATAAACAAACAAGCAAATATATAATGAAATGAAGCCTCCATTTCTTAATTCCAAATCTGTTCAAATGGAGAAGATACATACTAGGGCAAGCATTGACCTGCCTCATGTCAACCATAGACTCGGTCTATTCAGAACATACGCATCATTCATCAATCTTCCTATATTCCATTCGTAGACCACGTCCACATAAAATTCTCTTTTCACATGTTCTTATTGAAAATTACCAAAACGCCCCAACTTTTCTGAATATCTCAAAACACTCATTTCCGGATTCTCCTCAAAGCTCCATTTTTTCAGGAAAATTCAAAATTTCAAAAGTTGAATATTTTGATATAAAATTTTTTTTTTGATGCAGATGCTAAAACCCTAAAATTAATAATCCTAATAAAAAACCAAAATAAAAAATCCTCTCACTTTACAAACAAAAATCGAGAATCAGGAAATATACACTGTTTCACAATATTCAGAAAAGTGAGGGCTATTCTGCAAATTTCCCATTAATAAATCCGCATTTATAACTCGCACCAACCGAGGACTGAATCCTAAAACCCACCTCAATTATCTCACGATCATTCACTCCCCCCCTCCCCCAACCAACTCACCCACACACCTCCTGCCACGTCATCCGCAAATCATCCTCCGTAAACCCCACGAGTCTTACAAAAACACACAGAAACTAAGACCTTTCTGCCTCCTCATATCCCCACCGCAATATCGCACGACCATTTACTCTCGCTCTGAAATTCATCCTATCTCGTCCACTGAAATCCCGCCAAGTCAGCCGGCTTAACGTTGCCTAAGCTGGTCATGTGGGAATAGATAATGAGAGAGAGATATATCATTATATCTCCTTACTGGCTCATTAAAGGCAGAGCAGCACGCTCATTAATTCAATTTCTGCATCCATTAACTCACCCTCTTTAACCGGTGGCCCCCCTGCCCCTCACCTCCTATCCCCAGTCGTCCTATTCATGCCTTCCTCGCCACCCTTTGATAGTCACCGGCCGTCACCGGTTTACTAGCCGTTCCGGCGAGAGAAGCGCTTCCGGGTCGCCGCAGCGCATTCTGCTGGAGTAGAACCCCGTGGTCATGGAGCGGGTTCTTCGGGAAGATGGGCCGGCGGAGAGAGGGAAGAAGAGGGAGCCGCCGGCGGCGGCTCTGCGCCGGGTCAGTGGAGATTTGCGTGAGGAGCGGAAGGAGAAGACGCGGGAGGAGCGGGAGGAGGAGGAGAAGTTGTTGTTGTTGTTGTTTGTGAAGGGCGAGGAGAAGAAGCGTTTGCTCCAGAAGCTGTTTCGGTGATGGTGGTGGTTGTGGCGGAACCGCCACGGGGAGGCGGTGGAGGGCTCGAGGACCATCATTCGTTCGGAAGCTAAGCCTCGCTCGAAGCCGAAGGAATAGCTTCGTTTCAGGAAGAAATTCTCTCTTCTGTTGGAGTTTAAGCTGTCCAGTTGGGGGGAGAGAGAAACAGAGGGTTGAATTTGATCGATGGGTGCGAGTTCGGAAATTTCGGGGTCGGTTTCTTGTGGTGGGTAGAGAAGAAGGTCGTCGAGGCTCGGTCTGATCCGAGAAGCTCGCATGGGGATGAAAGGGGAGTAGGATATGAAGTCCGGCCGAGTGACGGAGGACCGGCAGAGGGGACACGTGGCGTGAGACCGGAGCCAGATGTCGATGCACTCGACGTGAAATGCGTGAGAGCAATACGGCAGCGTGCGTAGCGAGTCGTTGTCTTCGAATTCCAAAAGGCACACGGCGCAGTCTCTGTTCGTGCAAGCGAGATGCTTCGCTTTCGATTTGGAGAAGAGGGATGTGGGCAGGTTCTTAATGGAGGTTTCGTCGAGCCCGTACGGAGAGAAGAAGCTGAAAAAGTCCGACGAGGAGTTGAACGAAACCGCACCGGTACCTGTACCGGTACCAGGATGAGGCGAGGTTCCTGGCAACAGGAGTCTCCGGCGGAGGCGGCGGCGCAGGAACCGAACCAGATGAGAGATGACGTGGGTGTAAAGAATGATGAGAAATGCTGTACCGATTACCGCCACCATCGCGATTAATGGCGGGCTGAGATTGAACGAGAGGTGGGTCGTCTTAGTCTGCGACATGGATGGAGCCGGCGAAGGCGAAGCTCCTCCCATTGGAGGCATTGCTTGAGGAGGAGGAAGAGGAAGAAGAAGTTCGCCATTAGTCATTTACGATAGTTTTTCGTTTTGATTGTTTGTGAGAGTGATTGAGAGTTTGTTTTGGTCAAGAAGATGAGCTTGTTACGAGAGATGGTTCTATATGTTGCGTGGACTCGGTGTATGAAGTGTTGTAGTAAGTTGTTTCACTGACAAGGTGGGTTTATTTTGGTGTTGGGACCAGGAAAGGATGGATTTAGGTGGCGAGCGTTATAAAAGGGCGGTGATATTTTAAGAGCATATTTCTTATTCGGAGAGCGTATTCTCAATAGATGAGGTTTATTTCTTATTATATCTGCTCTTAGAATAAGAAATATGCTCTCAAACTATCATTCCCCTTGTAAAATGCTTCTGTAACGGTTTGAATAACAGATGGGATAAAGCAGTATTTGTATTGTGGGGTATGTTTTTCTTCTTCTAATAAAGCAACCAATAGATTGATTAAGATGTCCAAAATGCATTTATGACTAATCTGATAACTATTAATTAATTAGATTATATAAATTTTGTAGAGTAATTAATGCAATTGTACAATACAATAATAATTTGCTTTTAATATTATTATTATAACTAAAATTGATGTCTTTGGTATTATGCTGCAAAAATTGATAGCCGCTTTAGATTAAGAAAAACATGCTTTAAGAATAATGTTATCACAAAGTTAGAAGAATGTTTAGTTTATTTGGATGCAGAATAAAAGTATGATTAGTTTATGTTAATTATTACTGTTTGATATTTCAGTTTGTTAAAATAGTTAAAATATGATTTTAGACTATAGAATTAGTTGGAACTCGAGAAAATTCTGGTTTAAGATACTTAATTGATCTGACGGAAGCCAATGTTTTAATAAAATGAATAATTTGAGTAAAATAAACGGGTAGTAAAGTCATTAATTGAGGGGCAAAGTATAGAATTAGTTAAATTTTTATAAAAAAACGAATTAGTTAAGTTCCAAAGTATACTTGAACTTCTTTTATATCCTTGGTCAAATCAATCATAAATATATCATCAGTTTTTGTGCAAGGATAAATCTGAAAATTGGTAGGCGTAACAAACTAATTTTTAATATAAGAAATCATACTTTTCTTTTTATTTTCCCTAATCACACTACCTCTTTCAAAAAAAAAATAATAATAATATCACATTACCATATGAATATTTTTTGAATGATGTGATCAATAAAAATAGTTGTTAATTAGTTATCAAATTTTGATTCCTGAGAATGTAATTATTTTTTGAATAACTAAAGGAAATAATCTTTCATATTTTATTTCTTTGTATCTTAGTTTATTTTATATTTTATATAAGGAAATTATTTTATAGTAAGAAAGTATATTTGTTGTAACAATTCAATCACTCTCGTATAAAGACTCTATTAGCTATTGTAGAAGCAAGCGATTAATTATTAATAACTCATTTACTTGACTTGAGTATTATCCATCTTTGTACTCCGTCTAATCTTATCCATTCTAGTCTTATCCGTTTCTCAATTATCCGACCTGTCCGCTATCATTTGACATTAGAGCTTAGATTCAATTTCTAACGCCCATCAACAAAGATATCGTGACGCCGTCGCCTAACCGGTTACAGAAACCAATGTGAAGAATCGCCTAATCAAAGAGATGCAAAGATTTCTAGAAATGATATCATATCTAGCCTTTGCATCTCTTCGATTAGGCGATAATTCGCATTGGTTTCTAGAACGGCGGCAGCATCACGACCTCTTTGTTGATGGACATCGAATCTAACCTCGAATGCAAAATAATAGTGGACGAGTCGTATAATTGGAAAATGAATAAGATTAGACACCATACAAAAAGAAGTGAAAACTCAACTCACGGTCGCAAATAGATTTATTAATAATTCATTGCTTGTTTCTACAATAGCTCATAAACTCTTTATATTTTTCAAAATTCCAGACATTCTCTAAAATAGTTTCCTAAAATAAGATATAAAAATAGAAAGTAAACTAAGATACATAGATATAAAATATGACATATTATTTCCTTTTGTTATTCACATAGGAACACATTTTCACTTTTATTCTAGAAAATATATATTAATTACTTGCAATAAAAAAAAATGTGTTAATGATGAATGTATCCTATATTTAGTTTCGAAACTAATGACGAATTTATCCCTAATTTAATTTTAATCCAAAGTCTAACATAAATTTAGCCGACGTCGTCTTCTTCTTCTCCATTCTTTTAAGGGTTTGGTTTTACTCGATCGGAAGAGAGAAAGGAAAGAGAGAAACAAAGATGTTTTTGGGGGCGTTTCCAAAGCGGCCGGACAAGAAATTTTCTGAACTAATCTAAGCTTTAATTGATTTGATTATTAGACCCAATCTTTAATTGTAGGCCTATTAATCTTAGTTGTGATTATTTTATTTATTTTTGTTTTTAAGCCCGTAGGCTAATCCAAGTTCTGATCTAGCATGCACATTTTGACCATGTGAGGTCCATCCAGTAAGATATGATTCAGGCCCAAAGTTAATAAAAAGGTCCATCTCTTCTTGCTCTACAAAAAAAAAAGGAGGAGGAGCTCAAGCTCAAGCTCGAGTTCTGATCTGATCTATATCTGTCTAGATTTAGTTTCAGAATATTGTGAATTGTAGATAATTGAAATATTTTTTTTTCTCATTGAGTTCCACCGACAAGTTTTCTTATCATTCTAAAAATATAACATAAAAACATATTTGATAATTATTATGTTATATTTTATGCCAAAGCTCCTCTAGTAGGAGTGGTAAGGCAACCACTCTATCAACTCAAAAGTTGTGGGTTTAAATTCTATACACTACACTCCACAATCTCTAAAATTCTACCCCCTCTACACTCTTAATAGCTCTAACAATAGGCTACACAATCATATATTTTTTCACTTCACACCACACAATAGGCTACACAATCATTCGTCACAGAGAATCTTCTCTATCCATCAATGCCTTCTGCCGGTCTCCATGTCATCCAAGTTAGTTCTTGCGTCTCTCGTTTCCGCTAGCTGAGTTAAGTACGCACGCGGCCAGAATGCTAACAATTACAACAAAAAAACTTGTTATTCATCATAATTGTACATATTTGGAAATTAGCAAAAAAAAAGAACCCTCCATTATCAGAATTCTCAAAAAAACGTATATTCTTGAGAAAACTGAGAAAAGCTCCCTAGTTTTTTAATGATTTCTTGATTATCATAACTCATAAGCGAGATGAACTTTTGTTTCTCAAGAATGTAGGGTTTTTTTTCTAATTTAGCCATAATGTAGGGGTATTTTTCCAAATATTACTTTTCGTATTATTTATGAAGTTAATTAAATAGAGAAACAAAAGTCTTACCATCCACATCATACGGAGCGGGGAAGAATTGCAAGTAACAAAATGACGCCACAACCAACCCTACAAAACAAACAAACTAACAATCATCACCCCCGCAAATGGCCCATGGCATAATTGGTTAAAAGATTTGTATATGTAATAAAAGTCCATGGATTCAATTCTCGGCAAACTCAATATCACACATATTTAGCAAATTCTCTCAACCCAACAAATTAAATATAAAAAAAAAAATCACCCCATTTCCTTACAATTTTCCCTACAAAACTAACAATCATCACGTCATTTCCTTACAATTTTCCAGATTAGAAAGTATAATTACCGATGAGCCCTCCGGTGAAAACGTCCTGCCAGTGGTGCCAATAGTCGTCGACACGGGAGACCGCGACCATGGCCGCCAACAACAGCGGCGCGACCACCAAGCACAATTTCGCTACGTGACCTTTCCTATCGAATACATTTATTTTCCCAGCTAAGTACCATGATAGAAACCCTAATCCCGCAAACGAAGCTACAAAATAAAAAGTAGAAAGTTTAGCATCATTAAAATATTTAGGAAATTTTTTCATGACTTCTCTATGTTTTGGGAATATTCGAAAAACCTGAGTTTTGACTTTTCGTTCTGAGAAAACACCTGAATTATATGAGTGAAATATAAATAATAATATAATGTGCAAACACATTTTCCAAATTGTTTGCCTATTATGAAGAAAATATACTAAGCTGCTTATTCGTATATGTTTTGATCTATTATTGAGAAATCTGCGAGGGCTTTTTTATTAAATGAAATATTACAGTTAGGTTTTTTAGATATTTTACGAGTCATGGTGTTTTTTGAAAAGTAGAAAGTTTGAAGTAATTTTTTTTTATTATTGCAAGAGATGGTTTTTTTTAAAATAAAATATATTTATTTGAATATGAGAGATACCAGAGGCGTGGCCGCTAGGGAAGCTTTTATGGCCTTCTTTTATTACAGCTTTCGATCCGTGACATATCACATTAGTCGTCACATTATCATATACCTACAAAAATATTAAATTAAAGAAATTAAATCAAAAAAATATTATTTGTTGAATAAATTAACTAATTAATTACCTCTTTGCCATCAGGAAAGCATCGCCAGAAGAAATCGGGTCTCGGTCTACCAACACCGTCTTTAATCGCTTCGGTAATTATAGCCGTTATAAGTACCGAAAATAAAAGCCCTGATTTTTTAAACAAAAAATTTCAAATCTTAATTTCGAAACATTAAGGTCGTTTAAATAAAACAATTGATAAATGTAAAATGTTAAGTACCAAGTATGGCATGATGCAAGTCATACACATTCTTCTTCTTTATGTAAATTCCACTAATTATCAACACCGGCCCAATTATTGCAATAATCTTAAAAAAATTCCAAATAAATAAAATAAATAAATATGCAAATATGCAAATATTACAAAAATTTGGAAATTTTGAGAAAAAAATTTCAATTTTTTGTACCGGTACGGCCCAAAAAGGAACTGTGTTGCCTTTGAGTGGGTATCTCAAATCGTTCATCATATCTCTTCCAACGAACCGATGAAACGGCTCGATTATGTTTAACAATCCATACGTTACGGCCAACAAAACAAGAATTATCCAATCGTATAGGTGAAATCTCGCGACTTTAGCGCCGTGAGATCTTATTGTGTGCACTCCCAATTGTGTGTCCGCCATTTTTGATGAGAAATTTGTGAAGAAGTTTGAAAAACGAACGGAATTCTTCAAAGTGGGTTTAGGAATTCAGTGGGTTGGTGAAGAAAAAGGATTGTAAACAGTGTTATTGGATGATTAATAAAGGTTTAGTGATCATTGTCATTCTCTCTTTTTTTTTCTTTCTTTTCGACAGAGATAATTGTCATTCTCATTATACAGTTGTTAAGGGGAAATGGAATTGATGAGTGAAGAGGAAGATGAGCAAACTATGTGATACCTCCTCTCCAATTATATTAACAGGATTTATCCATTGTAATTAACTGGAGAGTAACATGAGCAAATAAATGGAGGAAATGATTCCAGGAATATTTACGGGTTAGAAAATTAATTTGAAATTAAAATGTGGTAGAATTCCAAGTACACAGAAGTTTCAAACTCAAATTCCCAAAAATACAAACATCTCAAACTATTTTCCATTATAACACTTCCCCACTTTAGAGTTCAGTTTTGATGTAAACGAGGGGGGCTGGTTCCGCTTCGGACCTAACAGTTTTATCAGAAATGATAAAAATAATTATTACATATTTCATAATTTAACAACATAATTTTCAATTTTGTAGCTAAATTTTTTTTAAATATTGAACACGGCAGATTTACATGATATTTACTATTATGATCATCTTTGTTAATACATTTTTTAATTTAAGATAGATTCAAATATGAATGTTACTATATTCATGTTATTTTTCTTTTCTATCATAATTATGCTATTTTATAACATATTTGCAATAAATGTGAAAAAATAATATTTTATCACTCGTGATTTAATCATAAAAAATCAATTATAATTTAATTTGTATTGTTTATAACAACTCATACTATTACTAAAATATGATCATCATATTATTGCTAATAATTTTCGGAATTTTAAGACCATAATTATTGGTGAATATGACTAACCACGCAATTGTTAATTGATAAATGCATACTGATTTTAAATTATATGATTAAAAGCGAGATATTTATTTTGGTTGTAAATGAAATCATATCTTAAACATATATACATACATATAAGTGGCATTAATAATTCTAATATTTTTTTTGAGAAATTTTATATTTATCTTTTTGATTAATAACATGTATAATTAGTTATATGAATTATTATAATTTTATGATAACTCAATACATCAAACTAATACTTGAAATATCACTAAAAATCATAAGTAAACAAACTTGGCTTAACGGACTGAATATGACTCGCAACGCAATACCGATTGATAAATGGCTACAGCGCTAAATAGACACATATCACAAAAAGCACTTTTTTCAAACTTTATATATAAGAGGGTAATTCCGTAATTAATAATATTTTTATAATATTATTACTCCTTATCATAACTTAATAAATTAAAATATTTCTGTAAAAATAAAAATAATTATTGGCAAAGAGAATCAATATTGAGGTCAAATTGGGGATCCTTAATAAATTCTATAAAAGATAAATATATTTGTTCGGTTCAAAATAGGGATACTTATCAAATGATAATACATATGGAGAATTAATTGGGTGCAAGCTGGGTATCGTTATCAATTCTTATAGGAACACGTGTCAAAGATGCCCCAAATCATAAGCTTTATACATTAGTTATTATAACTTAATAAATTAAAATATTTCTATAAAAATGAAAATAATTATTGGTAGAGAGATTCAATATTGAGATCAAATTGGGGATCCATAATAAATTTCATAAAAGATAAATATATTTGTTGGGTTCAAAATGGGCGTACTTATCAAATGAAAAAATATATAGAGAATTAATTGGGTATAAACTGAGTATCGTTATCAATTCTTATAGGGACACGTGTCAACTAAGCTCCAAATATAAGGTTTATACATTAGTAAGAATTCGCAAATAATCTCCTACCCTGTTATCTATCTCCAAATTGCACACATTTAATTGCAAATTAATTTTTTAAAAATATATATCCTATTTAAATTCACATACAGCTATCATAAATATTTAATTTACCATTAATATTATTAAAAAATTTATATAGAAAAAATAATAATATTTTATTATATTAAATATTTTAAACATTTTGAATTTATTTTCTATAAGCTTTTCAAATAAGAAAATAATATTTTAACCTCAAATTTCACACAAAAGTATTTTTGCATAATATTTTAAAAAAAAGGTAGTTAAATTATCTGAATTTAACTGAGATAAACATACTAATTAAATTACAATTTTTTTTATTTTTTTTATTTTGAAAATTTACCATGAAAAAAAATTGTGTGCATATTGGGAATGAAAACCACTCGAGGATTTTCTTTACAAAATTTGCATTTTCTTTCATAAACCGGACTCTTAGAGTCCGAAAATGTCACGTTGGGAATACGTTTCAAAACTTCATTTTTTTAATTTCATATTGTAATATGAATACACTTCGAAATATTCCAAAGAATATTATATATATATATATATATATATATATATGGAATTTAAATAGTATATATAAATTTAAAAAATTAATTTGCAATAAAATTTATGCGATTTGGAGATGGATAGCACGGTAGGGATTATTTGCAAATTTACACCAAAACCGAGTTCTGAGAGTGCGAAAGTGTCACAATAGGAAATATTTTGTTTGATATTTGATATTTTTTGGAATTTCAGTTTGAGGCTTGTATATGTTTGGAATTATACTATAAGGCCCCGTTTGGATGAAGGATAAGAAAGACATAACTCAACTATTCTTCTTATTTCTTGTTAAACACATGAACTAAAAGATAAAAGAAGGTATAAGTTATGTTGCACGGACACGGACGCGAGTGTCATGTCCGACACGACACGGACACGGCGACACGGCAAATCTCAAAATTTATTAGGATACGACACGTTTTATAAATATATTATTATATTATTTTTATGAATAAAATATATAATTTAATTATTGTATATATTATTTATGTCAATTTTATTTTATTTTAAAGGATTATACATAATATTTTTACCTTATAATTAGAAAGTTATACGTAATATTTTTTAATTGATACAATATATATAACATCTGAAGTTGCACTTTTATACGTGCATACAAGTATTTGACGTTTTACATGTTTGTGTATTGAAACTTGGTACTAAATAATCAAAATTCACTTTAAATGTATAGTCCCACAATTACTGAAGAGAATAGTAAAATGAACTAATCTCTAAATTAAGAGGATGATATAATGCAATAATTGCGTCAACAAGCACAATGCACGTGTCTGAGAAGTGTCCTGAGAAGTGTCCGAGAAGTATCCTGAGAAGTGTCCTGATGATTTGACACGCCATGTATTGTGTCGGACACGTGTCTGAGGAATGTCCGAGAAGCGTCGTGTCCGACACGGACACAACCGGGTTTTTGAAGTGTCCGCACAACATAGGGTATAAGAGCTTTGTCATATAAATCTCTTTCATTTGAGATCTCAATTGAGATACTTTCGATTCATTGTGTATTAATCTAAACATACATGCACTATTTTAATTAGATATTATTTTGTATGATGTTAACTTATTTTAATGCGTGTTATGTTAATATATATATATATATATATATATATATATATATATATATATATATATATATATATATATATATATATATATATATATATTACTTTATAATAATATTTATGCTGCACTTACACATGATTATTTATGTTTAGTTAATTAAATATAGCATTTTAACATTTATACAAAAAGAATGGCAGTTTGATCATTTGGGAGAAAATATATTTTAAAATCAACACTATTCCAATATTTACACTTGTCATCCATCCAAACATCACTCAAGAATAGAGGAATAAAGAGGCATAACTCTTTATACCTAGATAATATTACACTCATCTTATCCGCCATCCAAACAAAACCTAAGTATAAAAAACATTCCATTGATATATGATTATACCTAGATAATATTACACTCATCCGTCCAAACAAAGCCTAAGTATAAAAAACATTCCATTAATATATGAGCGACACGTGTCCCTTTCTTTACAGCATAACCCTCACGAGAAAATGAAAAAGCTACATACGGAACCCACATGAAATGTCCAACCATGTATTATCCAGGCAAAGGCCCATTCAACACTCATGCCTTCTTTTTCAACTTCCTTCTGGATCCTCTGTGCCAAATTTGCTAACAGGAATATATAATAAGTCGTTTAATATTGTATTTTAACCCATTTTATAAGAATTCCATTCCATAGAACACTATATGAGGAAATAATTGATCTTTGTACTTGGATATGCTAAAATGTCAAATTATTCTTTCTTATACATACATTATTTATTTGCACTTCAACTTTTCCTGTTTTACAAAACGTCCTAAAAATCATCTATAACCCCGCAAAATTTATCTACAAAAGTATAATATTATCAGTTCATTATTTTTTAGTTTATTATCATTTTATTTTTATTTGAACTTTTCTTTTTAGGAAATAAGAATTTCATATACACTCTTAAAAATTTCAAATTCAAATATCAAGCATATAATATAACAGTAATATTGTTATTATTTTGTTTTTATATCAAGAGGAGAAGTTCATGTACTATTAAATTTTCAAAACATCAAGTGTATACCCAGAACCATGAAATAATTTATGTTGTGTTGCGTTTTTATGAAAAGAGATCACATGTAATACTTTTGATATGTCATAATATCATTATGTACATCCTTACATTATGGTGAAAATAATGAATCTCTAAACAGTATAATTTCAAATATATTCATCAATGTTTGAAAAAGCTTAAACTGTAATAAAATAAGAATATATATAGAAATATTTATAAATAAGAAAATAAAATGAGAAATAATATTTCGACATTTATTTTTTTGTAAACATGCCAATTTCATGTATCCCTACAAAATCTAAATAAGATATATAGTCCTATAAAATTCAAAATGACATTTGAGAGGTATCATATCATATGTGATCATAAAAATATTTTATGAATTATATTAAAACAAAACTTAGATAAAAAAAATATTAGTAATGGCTACAAAACATCAAAGCAAAATTCCTGTTTTCTTTGATGAAAGGGTATTTTTATTTAGCCAATTTTTTACTCCCTTGCGAACCCCAAAATATAATATATATGGGAGCTGATACATCACGACGTACTGTAGCGACTCTGTAGCGACAATATATAAAAACTGAAAACAGTATATACAAACATATGAACTGAAAACAAACAGTATATAAAAATTCATTCTATAAAACAGTATATATTTAAAAAAAATGAAAATAGTATATACAAATATATAAACTGAAAACAAACAGTATATAAAAATTCATTTGGTAAACAGTATATATTTAAAAAAAAATGAAAACGGTATATAACGTATATAGAAGCTATTTTTAAGTAACAACTTCATAATTACTTCCAAAAAGTTATATGCCACCGAAGCGTAGCGAGGTACGCTTTAGTTCTACCTTAAAATGTTTGATCATAAGAAATCCAAAAAAATTACAAATTACCCCCTAATGTTTCTAAATATTACAAAAAACTTTCTACATTTTCAAATTTTCAAAAAAATCCCTAGGATAAACTTTTCATTTAAAAAAAAAATCACTCCATGCACTTTTTCATCAAATTAAATTTTAAGTATTTTTTAATTCCCATTTACCCTCCTATGACTAAATATTTTTCTTAAAAAAATTCTTAAATTATTTTTGTAAAACATTAATTTTTGAAAAAAATATTTATCATTTTGTATATTTTATTTTAAGAAATTGTTTTATTAGTAAGTTTAGAACTTAGGAAAGTATTTTTTTGGTAACAATTCAATGCTCTCATGTTCTATTTGATAGCGGACGGGTCGGATAATTGAAAGAAGAAAAAGATAAACAGGATAAAAAAGAGTAAATATTCAACTCAAGAAACAACTTTATTAATAAATAATAATTTATTGATGTATTATTATAATAGCTAATGGACCCTTTATATAAACAAGTCATGAGGAGTTACCAAAAACCACTTGCTTTATTTCTGAACCTATCATAAAATAATGCTTAATACAAAATCGAAAATAGAAAAAACAAAATAAACCTCCTTCCTTTTTTGTAATCTTTCCTACGAAATTTCTTTCCTTTCTTTTATTCGTTCCTAATTTGCAATGAAGGAAAGTTGAGTGACACCACTCTTAGCTATTGTAGAAGCAATTGATAAATTATTAATAAATTTATTTGCTTGAGTCGAGTATTTATTCCTCTTTGTATTGTATATAATCTTTTTTATTTTTCAATCATCCGATCCGTCTGCTATCATTTGGCATTAGACCTTAGGTTTGTTGACTACAACCCGCCAACGAAGAGGTAGTGACACCGCTACCTAACCGGTTCTCAAAACCAATGCAAAAGATCGTGTAATCAAAGAGATGCAAAGAAAAATGCGATTTACAGTTTTCAAACGGCATCTGACTTTGCGTCTTTTCGATTAGGCGATTCTACGCATTGCTTTCTAGAACTGGTTGGGTGACGGCGGCGTTATGACCTCTTTGTTCATGGGCGATAACCGCTAAATCTAAGCACCAATAGCAAATGATAGCTAATAGACTCTTTATATAGAAGATCATTGTTTTGTTACCAAAAAATATCTTATTAAATTCTAAACTTACTATAATATTGTTTTCTAAAATAAAATATAAAAATAGAAAGTAAATTAAGATACATAAAAATAAAATACGATATACTATTTCCTTCTATTTTTCAAATCTTTCTTAATTACGATTAATTAAGAAAAAACATCATAGAGATCCTATCAGGTTGCCGGACTTTTTGGTCATATCATATATTTTTCTTTTTTGTTTTTTTATCTATAATTAGGGAAAAAAATATCAAATTGAAACTATAACAGCACACGTTTTAACTTTTATTCATTTCTAAAAAATAAAAATATATTAACAATTAATTTCCCTATTTTTTGTTCCAAAACTAATGATAAATTCATCCCTAATTTTAAGGTAGAATCTACTGTTCATACAAGAAAAAACAAATTCCCGAAAAATACCCGCACTTCAGAAGTGCGATTTCCATTTTAAAATCGGGCCTTGCCAAATATTTCAATTTTTGTCCAACTGCACTTCTCAAGTGCGGTTTGGATTTTTTTTTTTTTTTTTGCCTTTTTTGTCCAACCGCACTTCTCAAGTGCAGTTTGGAATTTTTTATTTTATTTTATTTTTTTTCCGTTTTTTGTTCATCCGCACTTCTCAAGTGCGGATTTCTATTTTTTTTTATTTTTCCGTTTCGCTTAAACCACGCGGTTTGAGTATTAAATTTTTTTTTTAACCGCACTTTATAAGTGCGAATTGTAATATTTTTTTTTTTGCGTTTCTTTTCGCACGCGCAGTCCAATCAAATTCAATTCTGTCGCATAATCTAACTGTTTCCACCTACCACTTCAGCCGCTATAAATATAACATTCGCCTCGTTCATTTTCATTCATCTCCTACCACTAATATCAGCTTAAATACGACCTTCATTTATTTTCATTCACATACTACTCTCATCTCTCTCTCACTTCAAATAAATCACGCTTTTTTCTCTCGTTTTCAATCTACAATCAAAGAACAGCTATTGTTTAATTTTTAAGGTATTAATTTATTTTTTCCTAATTTTTTCTTGAATAAATTATATTTATGTATATTTTTCATCTTTTTCTAGTTCGGACGTAAAATTGTGGAGTTAAAAATCTTTAAATTTCTTGGATCTACAAACTTTCTAAGGTTTGTTATGGAAGGCGGTTATATAAAATTGATAATTTATTGGAACGGTACTGTTAATAATACTGGATCAGTTCCCCGCTATGAAGACGGTAGTAGAAAAATGATTTACATGTCTGTATTAAGCAATTATAATAATCTTAAAAATTTAATATACGAGACCATAGAAATTAATCGAGAAATTTATGATTTAGAAATTAAATGTAATTGGCCTTTAGGTGGGGGGGATAACGGATCTTATAGATATTAATGATGACAACAATGTTTCAATGATGGTTATGTCCCTCGGAAATAGAACAAATCAATTATTTGTAAAAATTATACCGTATAATAACCCGAATACCATGCAATATCAATGGAGTCAAAATATTCACGTTGCACCAAATTATAGCCAAAATTATGGGGCACCTAATTATGATGGATACTATAGTTGTTACGGTACTAGTGGCCAACCAAGTGTAGTAGGCCCTTCCCAATCGTTTGATAGTTCTTACGGTATTAGTGGCCAACCAAGAAGAAGAAGACGGAGGAGGAGGAGGAGGAGGAGGAGGAGGGGAAGAAGAAGAAGAAGAAGAAGAAGAAGATAGTATAGATATTGAAAATTTACCTGATGTGTTTAAAGATGATGAATGGGTGCGTAATATGGTGTGTGAACAATATGGGGATGAAGAGAATTATAACCAAGACCGACTCGGAGAAGAAAGGTCGTGGGTGGATATGATATATCCTTCCAAAGAAGAATTGAAGAATGCGGTGAAAGATTGGTCTGTTGACCACTTTGTGGAGTTTAATGTGACGAGAAGCACCAAGGCACAGTGGAAAGCAGAGTGCAAAGACCCGGAATGTCAATGGAGAATGCGTGCGATTAATCCAAAAGGAAAAGAATATTAGAAAATTACACGATATAATGGTCGTCACACATGTAACAGTACCACATGTCCGAATGGTAATAAATTACTCACGGCCAAATATATATGTTCACTGATAATCCCTTCATTAAGAGATAACATAACTTTATCTCCACGGGACATCATGGACATTATATTTAGGAAGTATAAGAATGTAATTTCGTACAAAAGAGCATGGCGGGCTAGGAGCCACGCAATTAGTGTTATTTATGGGACGTGGGAAGGGTCATATAAAGACTTGCCTAGATACATGGAAATGATTTCTCTCATAGATCGTAACGCCCAAGTAGATTTTGAATTCGAGGGTCATCCGAGGGGGTGAATATTTATACGTATGTTCTGGACACTTGGTCCATCAACTAATGGATTTACGTACTGTCGGCCAGTTGTGAATATAGACGGAAAAAGTATGTATGGTAAATATAAGGGTTGTCTACTTATCGCGACAGGGGTCGATGCAAATACAGGGATCTTTCCACTTGCTTTTGCAATTGTGGAACAAGATAATGTATCATCATGGACATGGTTTCTTCATCGGGTCAAACATTATGTTACGAAAACTGTACCTGTTTGCATTTTAACAGATCGTTGGACCGGGCATAAAAATGTATTTGCCGATATTTTTCCTAGCCAAGAGGGGCACGTCTATAGATATTGTATACGCCACAGCCACATTCAACAGAATATTGTTAGAAAATATGGTAATAAGGCGGTCGGTAATTACTTCTGGGGAACGGCAACAAAACAAACAATCCTAGAGTTAAATCAAAGACTAGTGCAACTAGAAATAATGCAACCAGGAAGATGATGGCCGGAGATGGGGTTTAACAACCACAAATCTTTCAGAGTGTTTCAATGGTATATTAAAAGGCGCACGGGGACTCCCAGTTCGGGCCCTAGTAGCTCAAATATACGCTCGTCTTAATATTTTATTTTGTAATCGACGAACAGAAGGTGCCGAGATGGGGACTGAACTCTGCATTAAGGTGGAGAAAGCAGTTTTAAAAGCTAGAGAACGTGCCCGGAATATGAGTGTTACGCAGCACTTTGAGGATTTATTTAAGGTGAAAGAACATAATATTTATCGACAACAAGAGGAAATATATGAAGTGCGATATCGAGGACAACAGAGTACATGTTCTTGCATGATCCCTCAGTTGGAAGGGATTGTATGCCCACATTTAGTGGCAGTGTGTGGTTACTGCCGTCAAAATCTGTACGCTTGTTGTTCTGATTTTTACCATGTGGAGATGTACAAATGCACGTATAAACAAGTCTTTCCGATCATTCCGGATCGTCGTCACTGGCCAAGAGTGAGTGGCCCAAACGTTCTTCCTCCAAAAGTAGCTAGGACAGCAGGGCGTCTAGCTAATAAACGTGAGAGGACTGAGATGGACCCTGAGGGAAGGCAGTCCCAACGATGTTCATTTTGCCAGCACAATGGGCATACAAGACGCACTTGTCAATATCTGCAGTCTGCGAGAAATCGTCACAATTGATATATAGTATATTTTTAATTTTGAGTTAACATGGTATATTTTTTTTCTATTTTTCATGTTATTTGCAATGTTCACCGATTTACTTATTTTTCATGTTATTTTTAATCAAATCACGGGTCAAAAGTTGTGAAATCGCGGGTTAAAAATGACAAAATTATAAAGAGGGAGGGAATCAAAATCATGGGTCAAAAGAAGGAATTGATTTGATGTATTGTGTATGCCATGACAGCCTTTCAATTATTTACATTTTTCAGATATGTTGTCTCGATTCATGTATCTTAATGGTATATCATCGACCTTAAAAGACGAGCACTTGTAGATATTTGTGCAAACAATAATGAAACAAAGGAGATCCACATATATATGTGGATCTCCTTTGCTTCATTATGGTTTTCACAAATATCTACAAAAGCTCATCTTTTAAGCCCGATGATATACCATTAAGATACATGAATCGTCGCTCTAATGGTAACATAATCACCGATATACATGACCACCTACTTAAAAAAAAATTCTTTCTTATTCTCAATACAAATCCCCTCTAACCAAAAAAATTCCAGAAGTCCGAAAAGTTATTTGAACCATCTTGAACAGGTGGCTGCGAATAATCATGATCTTGAACAGGTGGCTGCGACTGCATCAAATCTAGAAAAGTAGGTGGTTCCGGCACATGGTGCGAGAACTGCGCGCGTGTATCCTGACGTGATGAACTAGCTCCATGATCATACATGGATGCATGACTGATCCGAATTCGAATGGCATGGCTGGGCCATACGAACCTCGATTCATCCGAATATTATTGTTGTAGTCAAATGATGGCGGGGGTGGTGTTGGTGCACACACTGTCTGAGGAATCTGGGAAGGACGGTCATGCTGAGAATTCCGTGAAGGTCGCGCATTGCAACGATTATGTCGATTGCTACGAGGGTGTTCATCAAAATCGGGATTGAGAGGCAGTGTGGAAAATTCCGACCGTATTTGTTCAAATACTTGAGCAAGTTCAGCATGATAAGGATATGAATCGGGAATTTTATCTAAGATCGCTCTCAGCCCTATCAAATTTCTACGCACAATATTTTTCTGTAGTTGAAAAATTAACGTGTCAAATAAAAAATGAATTGTATAAAAGAAAAATAATAATTTTAGAGATATGTTTAGACCAGAATCCGTTCATTAGCCGCCCTAGGCTGATAAGTAACAAGCGACATATTTGGTTTTTTTGTAATCCAACGCCGCGTTATTTGCCAATACCAAGTCAGGTACACGTCTTTGGTATAATTTACACCTGAGACCTCATTATGCTCATTAACAACACATTCGGTCCTGTCATCCCACATAGATAAGTACTGAGCAATCTCATGCTCTCTTAGTTTTCTAGATGGAATTCGATGAGGTGCAACGGGTATGTGCTGATTGAGTCCAAATTGCAACATAACTCGATCTGGAAGATGCATCTCAATAATATTTAAGCAAAATAGCGGTACCACCGCCCTCCACACATGAGATCCTTGAAAGCATGCACGTGGTAGTCGCAACAATTCTTCTTGCGAATACGGATCCCAAGTGACCTACGCGTAATTATAAAATGTGAATGTAGTAAATTCAAAGTTATCGAAGTATAAAAGTTTAGTGAAACCTAAAATTGCAAAACTTACTTGGGTGCATGCCATCTCGTCAAAATCTCCAGCAAAAAAAAAGCGATGTCGTACCCGTATTATTTGTTTTTATATGTAAATGTGCTCCTAATATAACGACTCATGAGCGGCAGTTCCTCAGTACGTAAGTCCTCGAAAACTCTGTCTGGTCGTCCCAGTGCTATATGAAAAAATGACCATACCTGCAAAAAATATAATACCATTATTATTATTATTATTATTATTATTATTATTATTATTATTATTATTATTATTATTATTATTATTATTATTATTATTATTATTATTATTATTATTATTATTATTATTATTATTACCTGGATTAAAGAGAACCAACCGTAAGTTCTCGCAGTGCCGGCTCGACTAGCGCGTGACATTGCTTTATATATGTATGCGAGAGTGGCTGCTCCCCATGCATATGTACCGCATATATCAAAATTTTCTAACAATAATAAATATTTTACTGAGACTGATTTTGTAGATGAATCAGCTAGCATTATACAACCTAAAAAGAACATGATATACGCCCTAGCATGATGATCGAAAATCTCTGGTGTCGGTTCTGGGTTCTCCGGCACTATCATATAATTGTCTTGCAGCTATTGGAGCCGATGCGGGGATCTGATTCGTTCCATACGGGTGGAACTTTACCTAATAAATTTATAAATTGTTCTTGTATTGGTAATCCATCTACTGGTAATCCTGTCAGGATAGAAATGTCACGGAGAGTGATAGTCATCTCTCCTTATCTAAAATGAAACGAGTTTGTTTCCGGACGCCATCTCTCGATTAATACCGTCAATAAAGGATGGTGCAATTCGGCTGCTGCGCACTGCATGGTAAGATAGAATCCAGACCGTCTGAGTCTGTTATCTATCTCAAGGTGACAAATCATCCATTCTTTCCATTTGATCAAGTGTTGGGTATAAGCAATATTCGTTGAAGATACGCTAGATCGGTGAACATCTTGAGCGTATAGAACATGAGCATCTACCGGTCCCTGGTGATCAAAATCGTCTGTCGACATCTGCAAAATATCAATAATTTTGTAAATAAATAATATAAAATAAGTAAACATTCATTTAAATCACTCAATATAAAATATTAATTAAAAATTATATAAAACAAACATTTAAATAAAAATGATAGTTGATTGTAGAATAAAAATGAGAATGAGAGAGATGTTATTTGTTGAATAATGAACGAAGAAGAAGATTCAGGAGATGAATGAAAATGAATGAGACGAATGTTATATTTATAGCGGCTGAAGTGGTAGGTGGAAACAATTAAATTACGCGACAGAATTGAATTTGATTGGACTGCGCGTGCGAAAAAAAACAAAAAAAAAACAAAAAAAAAAAAATTATAATCCGCACTTATAAAGTCCGGTTAAAAAAAAAAAATTTAATACGCAAACCGCACTTTTGAAGTGCGGTTTGAGCAAAACGGAAATTTTTTTTTTTTAAATCCGCACTTGAGAAGTGCGGATGAACAAAAAACGGAAAAAAAAAATAAATAAAAATTTTCCAAACCGCACTTGAGAAGTGCGGTTGGACAAAAAGAAAAAAGAAAAAAAAATTCCAAACCGCACTTGAGAAGTGCGGTTGGACAAAAATTGGAATATTCGGCCGGGCCCGATTTTAAAATGGAAATCGCACTTCTGAAGTGCGGTTTTCAATCCACCTGTACTTCAGAAGTGCGAAAATGCCATACCCTGGCATTTCCAACCCGTTTTGTATTTTTCGGGAATTTTTTTTTTCTTATATGAACAGTAGATTCTATCTAATTTTAATCCAAAGTCTATCATAATTTAGAACATACATTAATGGCTACACCATGTCTAACATCACTTCCTCTCTCAATATATAATTCCTTCACAGCCGACGATTTCCTCTTCTTCTTCTTCTTCTTCTTCTTCTAGGGTTTCGAAAGAGAGAGAGAGATTAACGAAGGATGTTTTTGGGGGCGTTTCCGAAGCGGCCGGACAAGGCGGCGGCGTACAAGCAGCTGAGGAAGCACCTGACGATCATGGGCACCTGCATCGCCGCCATCCGCGCCGCGCCCTACGTCCTCCACTTCCTCACCAAGGAGAACGAGGAGCTCAAGCTCGAGTTTTGAAACCGATCTGTCTGCCCGCAGGTTCGTGTTGTTGGTTGGTCCTTCTTTGATTTTGGAAGTTGGTATGGTTATTTGATCTTAGTTTTGATTAGTGTTGGGATGGATTGGTAGATTGAATGGTGATTTTGTTGTAATTGATGTGTGATTATGTAAAATTAGTGTTAATTGATACAAAATTGATGGAATTAGGGTTTTAGTTGAGACTTAATTTAATTTGGGGCTAATTATGATGTTACTTATTTTTGTATTCTTTTTTTGTTTAGGGATTTTTTTTCAGTTAGGGTTGTATTTTATGTAGTGGTTGGATAAATTGGTAATTACTAATTTTATTTTTTTCTTAATTCAGGTGGTTTTTGATGAGTCGAATCTTCATGCGGATCGATTTTAGTCTTTTAAATGTAGGCTTTTTTCTCTTTCTTTTTGTTATTTTTCTTGCTTTATTTTCTCAAGTTTTGTAAGCTTAAACATGTCACTACTTCATCTTGAGGATAATGATCTAAAACTTGTTTCAAGTATTTGTTTTTTTTTAATTTATGGTGGAATTACGATAGAATTTTTATATGATCTTGATAAATTATGTTTCTTAGTTTTAGAAAATTTTAACTTAAAAAACCCAAAAAAAAAAAAAAATAACTCGGGTGTCGGGCATAATCAACAAATCTTATCAAAATACTTAAATCAAGTTGTGTTGCTCTTTAGTTAGTTTATAGTAATATTTATTATTTTATTATTTATCACATAATCCATATTATTTTTGAATAAAGCACATTGTCATGATTTACTTACCTAACTAAGCAGTGTTATTGGCATGATCAGTTTCTCAAATAGTGTGATAAAATTGCTATTAATATATGTTTGTTAAATTTTGAAAGTTAAAAGTGTGAAGATAAATTTTCATTATCTTTTTTTATCCTCCAAATTTGGAGTATGTGTTGTGAAGTTGAAAATTTAAGATACCGGTGGAAATTGATTCTCATTTTCAATGGTAAGATTTAATTTTAAGATATTGTAATTATAGACACTTGAAATATTTTTTTCTCCTTCCACCGACAAGTAGTTTTCTTATTATTTTAGAAATATAACATAAAGAAAATTTGATAATCATTATGTTATATGTTATTCATTTCAGAAAATTTGATAATTAATTATGTTATATGTTATTCATTTCATTTTTATGGTTGTTCTTTAGGGCAAAGAAGTAAATTTTTATGTGGCGTAGCAAATTCTTACATGCTATATTTTCATCAAAATTATTTTTATTCACATATTACGGTATTCGAATTTAAATGTCCATTGTTTATTTTGTTTCATGGTTTTAATTACATAATTGAAATGACACTGTTTATTTACCTAGAGGAAAGGATGAAAGAGTTTTTCAAGTACTAATTTTATAACTTAAATGGTTCTTGGAGAATTAAGTGTAATACGATATTGTTCTTCTCAAAGAAAAAATGACATTTCTCTAATTTTATAGGTTAGGTTAGTATTTGAACTGTTGATAGGTATATAAAAGCTTGTCCAAATGAGAATCTGGCTTAACTATGAACAAATTGCCCAAATGACATAGAAGCGTAATCTCACATTTTTGGTATGTTGATAGGAAATTGATAAATCTCTGATGTAGTCCCTTTAAAATTTATCTTTTGTATTGATTAGCTAAATGAGCTAATCATTTAACATTTTTGGTTTTATGATCTTATAAGAAAACAAATATTAACATGTAATTTGTTTTGAAAGACTAACATTTTTGCTATCTAAATGCAGTTAGAATGTTATAGGAAAATTATTTCAAATAATTTTTGCGAAAATATAGTTTCTAGTTCATTTCTTCCAGCATCTTATTGAAAATTATGGTGCAGAATATGAGATGATTTTCTATCTTAGAATATATTACATTTTGCTAAAAAAAAGTTCTTAGCATCATTAAATAAATGGATGTTTCTCTCTCACATGTTACGCATGACTTGCAACCGAATAAAAATAAGACATGTAGTTAGTGCTCATTCACAGTCTTCATTTCTTTCCAATATAATGCTAAATGTATTTTTCAACATGTGAAGAAATTGAATAAAAAAAAGAAAATAATTATGGACTATGATGATAAAAGATTATTTACTTTCATAATTTGTAAAATCTTTATTTGTAATTTCGAAAACTATCATTGACTAAATGCGGACATTCTTTTGAGAGATAAGATAATTCTGTAATAATTACATAATTCAGTTAACTATACTTGAATGTTTACATGTATAGCTGAATTAGAAAATACAAGCGTACCCAACAAAACTAGAAAATATTAATTTCATGTTTAGTAAATCTTTTTTTTATTAGGTTCAATTGGCATTATCCAATCCATTCAATAATATCAACTTTATATATTTTTTTAATTTTATTTTTAGTAAATCTTGTTCAAATTGTAAATATTTGTGGTGCCTTATTTGTAAATAATATTTCTAAAAATATGAAATAAAATGCTTGAAAAAGCATACAAAACCACCATAATTTCACCACAAATTTAAAAAAAGTTTTAGATGATTATCCTTGAAACAAAGTAGCAATATGTTTAAGCTTACAAAACTTGAGAAAATATTTAAAAGTAGAAAGACAAATAAACATACATTTAAAAGATTAAAATCCTCTGCGTTGAAGATTCGACTGATCATAAATCACCTGAATTAAGAAAAAAATAAAATAAATACAACCACAATGGTAAATATAATCCTAAATTAAAAAAATCCTAAAACAAAAAGGAATATAATCCAACTAATATCATAATCACCCCCAATTCCAACTAAACTTCAACTGAAACCAGAATTCAATCCAATTGCATCAATTAACCCTAAATTGCACAATTCCGCATCAATTAACCCTGAATTGCATAACTCCGCATGAATTAACACAACTTTCAACTTCAATCTACCTAATTACTCTAACATTAACGAAAACGAAGATCTAAAAACCATAATAAGTTACAAAATCAACATTCCAAACCAAACCTCGATTCAATCAATCAACAAACAAGACTCCGATAAAAAGGGAGAAAATTAATAAGAAGGAGAAGAAAGAAAAGCCTTAGGATCAGAATTCATAATTCGAGCTCTTCTTTTTCTTTGGTTTAGAAAATGAATCGTAACTGCCTTGAGAGCATCTCAAATCGCTGCAATTTTAACTGGACATGGTTCACATGGATCCGGCATGTATGATATCTATGGTTCTCCTGAACCATATCCAGTTGTAAACTTTCTTGGCATGAAGATCTGTTATATTGTTACAGTAATAACTATATTCTTATTTCTCAAAAAAAAAAGTAATAACTATATTCTTAATGAAACATAACATCAATAGATTTTCATTGGCCTATTTTTGGTCGACTATCAATATGAATGAAATAAAATAAAATAAAATAAAATCCAGCAAAGATAATTCAGCGGTTGATTCAACGACACAACAATCTCACAATTCAATGACCCAACTAACAACACAACATTACTTATTTGATATGAGCAGATGATTTCTAAGGTAAATATATGAGATCTCATTTTTCTGGCATTCATTTTGAAACACAGTTTGAAGCAACATTCATTACCAAACATCACACAAGCGAGAAATTAGCTTGCCGATATAGATGGCTAGCGGATTTCGCTCAATATTTCTCCTCTTCTACCCCTACCACAGGCAATGTAAGAATACGGGGATGTCCCAACGCCTCATCTGATTTTCTAATTTAATTGAAAAAATTTGGAGGTGATTTTGTAAATTCATAATTTTAGATGTATTATGGTCTTAGAGGTTAATTTGATAGAATTTGCAAATCTAGAAATATATGAATATTTTTTAAACATTTAATTAATGATTCAAAAGTATTGGATACTAAAAGAATGATCATAGGAAAAAATGTGATTCAATTCTTAGCCCACATTGAATATGAACAGACATTAGTTATATCTACTCAAACTAATCTACAGTAACCTACTAAGGAAAAATCCAAAATATGAGACTATATTATCTCATTACACTAGCATCATTTTCATAATTCTCACAAAACAAATGCACAACAAAACAATTCATACAAATGCATAATAAAATTCTTCAACATTACTAATAAATATTACAACATATACACACGTTCCAATCAATCCATCTCAAAACAAACCACCACAAAACCCAAAACAAAAGGCCTAAAACATAATCAAACTCGCAACAATAAGAAACCCAACCGCAGTAAGCAACGCCTTCAGAAACTGATCCTGCGTCTGTTGTCCTTGCGACACATTATACCTAAACTCGTGCCCATGCTCGCCATGAACCGGGTTTGCATATCCATGCGGGTATCCAACACCCGGTCCAAATCCAGAAAAATTATTAAATTGAAACTCAAACATTGGAAAAAGCCCAAAAGCAATGGTAAAGTTATAATTCCCAAATCTGATATTCCCAACCGGAACTCCACCAACAAATCCAAATGGGTTCGGATTCTGATTCTGAAACCCGTTTGGATCTGGTTGGGGAGCTGTTGGAGGCCTTTGGCCGGTCAGTCTATGGGGGTTTGTTCGGAATTCGGTACCGGTTTGGTACGGGATCGATCGGGTTTTTGCCACGGCCGTAGAGCGGTACGAGTTTGGATTCTTTGATTAGAGCTTTGCAGACGGGGCAGTTTGGCGAGTGGGTTTCGATGCGGAGTCATTTGTAGAGACACGGCCAGCAGTATAAGTGGCCGCGAAGAGTTATGAGGGTCGTTAGCAAGTTCTGTTGTTGCTTGGGGATTAACATGATATATTCATTGCCTACAGGCTATTGTCAAAAAAAAAAAACATGATATATTCATGCTTAATTTTGATATTTCTTTTGTTTTGTTTTTGGAGATTGACGTGTGAAGTAAAGATCTTGCTTTAATTAAATTAGAAGACTAATTTAAATATATTTTGCTATCATAACCATTTGCACCTTTATATTTTAACTGTATAACAAATTAGGAGGTGAGGTATTGTACTTTACTTTATTTAAGGCATTTCGCCTACTGAAGATTCAAAAAGAAAAATTAGGAGGTGAGATATTACGAGTTGCAATGCAGAGAAATAAAGTTACCGTGAATGGGCCCTAATTAGGAGCGTCACACTTTTTTTGCGAGTCATGCTTAACATACGGTGCAAAGACGATGGTTACTTAAAATACTACTTGTGAACTTATTTTTAGCAAATCATCGATACTGTATTATAATTCCGAAACTCAATTATCTCAAAATTTCACAATTTCTTTCAATAAAATGTTGAAGAAAATTGAATCAACAAACACATTCTTTTGTCAAATATTAGAAACCATTTCTTTATAAACTAATGAACCTCTAGTTACTTCTCTGTTTGGTCAACATATGTTAGATAAAAATATTATTATGTGTCTGAATCTAAGAAACTCCATGATTTAAATTGCCGAAGAGTTGGCAATGCCTCCTAATCAAGACCGAAACTTAGAAAAAAGAATTTGATGCAAAGATTAGCTTGCCAATATAGATACCTGCGGATTCTACTCAATATGTCATCTCTATCATTTCTCCCACAAATAATCGAAGGACGGAATAAGAAATATAGCAATTGGTTTCGTTTTGTGTATAGTTTAATTGAAAAATATTGGGAGTTGATTTGATATATTTAAGTTTATTAATATATTTTTCATTCACAAATTGATTTGATATTTTGTACAAATTAAGAAATATGAGACCATGTTTTAGTACGAGTTATCCTCACAATTAAAAAAAAAAAGCTTTGCTAACTATGTATATTTTGGACCATAAACACCTTTATGAAGTTAAATCCATGTAAAAACTTATTTTTACTTAAATATCTAGCATAACTTATTTAAAAAAACAGTCTACGATCTCTGATATAGTCAGAAACCCAAATATTGAGTCAACACTATCTCGTTACATAGCATCATTTTCTTAATTCTCACAAGCTAAATATATCACAAAATAACTCATAGCACAACAAAACAATTCAAAAAAAAAAAAGAGAACTAAAACGATTACTTGATATTTGTTCTCTTTTAAATAAGTTTATATGTTATCATCTAAATTTTTAAATATATCCTGCTAGACGCGGAATTCGAACCCTTACCTATGAATAAATGACGTTGGTACCATAACCACTAGACTAACGTAGTGATGGTACAACAAAACAATTCATACTAACGCAAAACACAATATTTTGACATTACTAATAAATATTGCAACATGTACACACATTCCAATCATTCCATCTTAAAAAAACAAACGAACCCAAAAAAAACTAAAGCATAATCAAACTCGCAACAACAAAAAACCCGACAGAGATATGCAATAAGATCTTGTGCTTGTTGTCCCTACGACACATTATACCTAAGCCCATGCTCATGTCCGCCATGGACCGAGGAATATTTTTATGAAAGAAAGGAAAATTGCTATTTTATTTATTATTGATGCATATGTAAGTTGAACATTATTTTATCTCAAGTAAGATACTTAAACTATGAGACTATATGTATGATTTAGTTACTATGATCATTTTAATTTTTTTAATCATTTGTATAATTGGTTCGGTGAGAAAATATGATTTGCTTGGAAAATAATGAAGATTATGTGAATGAAATTAGGAACCACATTTCCCCCTCCTTACAAATCATGCATAATATATGATAGGAAAACAGCCATATACATAAAATCATATTCATAAGTTTGTTTTTAGTCATATTCATAATGTATTCTGTGACGAAATTATGTTATATTTTGCACAATTTATTTTGATATGATGATGGAGGAAATTGAATTAAAAATTATATTTTGGCATAAGATGATATAATCCACCTTGTATAAAAGAACTCTAAATACATTCTCTTGTATCAAGAGCATATGTTAATGATTAGTACTATTAGCTGTATTTTAATACTGTGAGCTCGATGTTTTGCACTAAGTTGACCTTGTCTCCTTACAAGAAGAAGAATTTGAAAATTTTCCTTTCGTGACTACCTTGGAGGAGATATTAGCCTGCCGATATAGATGGCGAGCATGTTTCACTCAATGTGTCTCCTCTATACTACACTACACGTACAACGCAAGTTTGATTTCTTAATTTAATTGAAGAAATTTGGAGATGATTTTGTACATTTAGATTTCTAGATGTATTAATGGTTTAGAGGTTGATTTTATATATTTTGTAAATCTACATGAGTATTTTTTTCTGAACATTTACTTAATGATATAAAAATATTAGATACTAAAAAGAATTATCAAAGGAAAAACTATGTGATTTCAATTCTTGGCCAGAGTTATCTTTATGATCAAAGACGTAAGGTTAAATCCAACTTAAAGTTATATATCTGCTCATACTAATCAACAATAACCTCCTAAAGAAAATCCAAAATATGAGACAATATTATCCCTTTACAGTTTACACTAGCATCATTTTCATAATGTAAAACAAGCTAAATGCACAATAAAACAACTTCATTCAAATGCAAACAAAATATTTCAATATTACTAATAAAATTACAACATTATACACACATTCCCATAATTCCATCTTAAAACCTAAAACATAATCAAACTCTGAACAACGAGAAACCCGACCGCAATAAGCAACACCTTCAGAAATTGATCTTGCGTCTGTTGTTTCTGCGGCACATTATATCTAAACCCGTGCCCATGTCCTCCATGGACCGGGTTCGCATATCCATGCGGTTATCCAACACCCGGTCCGTGTACAGGAAAATTATTAAACTGAAACCCAAACATGGGAAGGAGCCCAAAAACGGTGGTAAAGTTGTAATTCCCCCATCTGATACTCCCAACTAGAACTCCACCAACAAATCCAGACAGGTTCGGATTCTGATTCTGAAACCTGTTTTGAACCGGTTGGGGAGCCGTTGGAGGCCTTTGGCCGGTCGGTCTGTGAGGAATTTGTTCGGAATTCGGTAGCGGTTTGGTACGGGGATAGGCCGGGACGCGCTTGGATTCGTCAACAGATCACTAGGTCTTGAACGTTTGGGTTTCGATCTGGACCCATTTGTAGAGACACGGCCAGCAGAATAAGTGGCCACGGAGAGTTATGATTGAGTCTTGAGCGAGTTCTAAGCAGAAGTCACATTCGAAAATTCCCGATGATCCGTTGTTGCTTGGCAATTAACACGCTAGATTTTTGCATGATTTTGAAGTTGATTTTTTTGTTTTGTTTTTGACGACTGACCTGTGAAGAAAATAGATAAACTGAATCCGGCTTAAATTTTTTTTTTTTTAAATAACGCCTAAAACTGGAAGAAGGCATCGGTCCCCTAAATATTTTTTGAAAAATGATTGCCTTCATCAGATTTCAAACTGCTCGAGCAAACATTAAAAAAAAAAAAAGATTTCAAACTGAGTGAGCAGGTTTAGCAGCTTAGAATCTAACTATTGCACGTTGCACCAACACAGTTTTTGGACCGAGTGCTTTTCAGAAGATATATATAGCTTACTTTTTAGGTGACACATGTTTACTGTGCATGAAACTTGAATTTCCTTTGTACTAATATACACCAGAAGACTAATTTAAATATTTTTTTTTTTACCATGACCACTTTAATTTTTATATTTTAATTGTATAACAAAATTGGGTGAGATATTACGAGATGCAATAAACAGAAATAAGGTTACCGTGAATGGGCACTAATTAGGAGTCATACTTTTTTCTCCGGTCATGCATAACATATGGTGGGAAAATGATCGTTGCTTAAAATAACACTTGAGAACTTATTTTTAGTAAAGCATCCACACTGTATTATAATTCTGAGTCTCAAATATCTCAAATTTTTCACAATTTCTTTAAATAAAATGTTGGAGAAAATTGAATCAAAAAACACATTTTGTCGTAAAATATTAGAAGCCATTTCTCTACAAAACAATTAACCTCTATGTATCTCTTTAATATTGAGTCAATATATGTTATATAAAAATATTATTAGATGTATTTGAATCGAAGAAGCTCGATGATTTGAATTGTCAAATTTCTGAGAAGTTGGCAACGCCTCATAATCAAGAGCAGAACTTGAAATTTTTTATAGAGATTATCTTGCCAATATAGATGCCAGCGGATTCTACTCAGCATGCCTTCTCTACCTTTACTGTCACAAGTAATCCAAGGAAGGAATAAGAAATATAGCCATTGGTATTTTTTTGCACATAATTTAATTGAAAACATATTGGGAGTTTATTTGATAGGTTTAGGTTTATTAATATATTGTGGATTCATAACTTGATTTGGTATTTTGTACAATTAAAGAAATATGAGTTTTCACAATTAAAAAATTTGAGATGTTAAAACTTTAACAATATATATAAAAATACATATTACAAATTTCAGTACACTTACAAATTTCAGTATACATATTACAAATTTCAGTACACTCAAACGTAAATAAAATTAAGTTTTAAGGTTTTAAAATCAGTTGCGTTTTGAAAAAAGATTGACTTATTGACATGAATGTTATATACTAATATTTAATTATTATAATAAAAAGCTTTGTTAACTATGTATATTTTTGGCAATAAGTACCTTTTATGAAGTTAAATCCATCTACAAACTTATATCATCAGAAACCCAAATATATATCGAGTCAATACTATCTACTTCCTTCTCACAGAGCATCATTTTCTTAATTCTCACAAGCTAAACATATCACAAAACAACTCATAGCACAACAAAACCATTCATGCAAATGCAAACAAAGTATTTCAACATTACTAATAAATATTACAACATTATACACACATTACAACAATTCCACCTTTATAAGAAAAAACACCAACACCAAAAAAATAATAATAAAACTAAAACATAATCAAACTCGCAACAACAAGAAACCCGACCGCGATAAGCAACATCTTGAGAAACTGATCATGCGTCTGCTGTCCCTGCGGCACATTATACCTAAACCTGTGCCCATGCCCTCCATGAACCGGATTCGCATATCCATGTGGGTACCCAACACCCGGCCCGTAACCCGGGAAATTATTAAACTGAAACCCAAACATGGGAAATAAACCAAAAGCAGTGGTAAAGTTGTAATTCCCCCATCTGATATTCCGAACCGGTTTGGATCCGGTTGTGGGGCGGCTGGAGGCCTTTGGCCGGTCGACCTGTGAGGGATTTGTTTGGAATTCGGTACCGGTTTGGTAAGGGGATCGGCCGGGTTTTTTCCCACGGCCGTAAAGCGGTATGAGTTTGGATTCTTCATTAGGGCTTTGCCAACCGGGCAGTTGGGTAAGCGGGTTTCAACTTGTAACCATTTGTAGAGACATAGCGAGCAGTATAAGTGGCCCCCGGAGTTATGACTGGGTCTTGAGCTAGTTCTGAGACAAATGTTGCTTTCAATTGCCTAATGGCTCGTTGTTGTTGCCTGATGATGAAGAAGAATATGATGGATTCATGTCTGGTTTAGAACTTTGATTTCCATATTTTTTTTTTATTTCCAAATTAGGTGAGAAAACACGATTTGCAATGGAGGGGAATGCAATCTCCATGAATGGGCACTAATTAAGAGTCTTGTGCTTTATTCAGTCATGCTTAACGTATGGTAGGAACCTAGCCATCTGTTTAAAATGAAACAAAAATATTTTAGATTTTTAGTACAATATCCATATTGTATTCCGAGGCACAAAATTATCACATATTTGAACAAAACTTTCAATAAGATGCTGGAGAAAATTGAATTAAAAATTATATTTTGGCATAATATATTAGATACCATTTTTCTATGAACCCCTGGAATTAGGAATACATCCTCTTATATGATCAGCATAGATTAGAGAATAGTATGGAAAGAAGTATTCGAATATGAAAAACTTGAGGGTTTAAATTACACAAGAGTTGACAACACTTCTCAATCAGGAGTTGAATTTGACAATTTTCTTTTGGAGCTAATTTGATAAAAAGATTAACTTGCCGATATAGATGGCCAGCGGATTCTAGTCAATATGTTGTTTTTACCGCCTCCCTCAGAATTGATCCAATGGCGGATTTAGCTGTTGTTTTGCGCATAATTCACTGAGGAATATTGGAGATTGATTTGATATATTTAGAATGTGTTAAAATATCTTGGGTTTACAAGTTGCTTTGACATATCTTGCAAAATTAAGAAATATGACATTATTTAATATTTAATGATTTAAAATTATTAAATGAAAAAGAATCGAGCGAATATTCACAAGTTTTACGACCAATAAAGCAAAAAAGAAGCTTAATTGTATATTCTTGGCCAGAGTTATTTTTACAATCAAAGACACAAAAAAAATTAATTTAAAATTTCATATTTGCTTGAAACAAATCTTCAATTATCAAATACCCAAATATGAACTAATTTTATCTCCATACAATGATACAGGAATTCATTCTTTAGTTCTCGCAAGTTAAAGGCATAACAAAACAACTTCATTCAAATACAAGCAAATTATTTTAACGTTTACTAATAAATATTACAACATTATACACACACTCCAATCATTCCATCTCAAAACAAAAACCCACAAAACCCAAAAAAATAACTAAAGCATAATCAAACTCGCGACAACAAGAAACCCAACCGCGATAAGCAGCACCTTCAGAAACTGATCCTGCGTTTGATGTCCCTGCTGCGCATTATACCTAAACCTGTGCACACGCCCACCATGAACCGGGTTTGCATATCCATGCGGGCACCCATCATCCGGTCCATATCCAGGAAAATTATTAAATTGAAACCCAAACATTGGAAAGAGCCCAAAAGCCGTGGTAAAGTTATGATTGCCCCATATGATATTCTCAACCGGAACTCCACCAACAAATCCAAACGGGTTCGGATTCTGATTCTGAAACCCGTTTGGATCCGGTTGCAGAGCCCTTCGAGGCCTTTAGCCGGTCGGTCTATGAGGGATTTGTTCGGAATTCGGTACCGGTTTGGTACGGGGATCGGTCGGGTTTTTGCCGCGGCCGTAACGCAGTACGAGATTAGATTCTTTGATTAGGGCTTTGCAAACTGGGCAGTTTGGTGAGTGGGTTTCGATGTGGAGCCATTTGTAGAGACATGGCCAGCAGTATAAGTGGCCGCATAGAGTAATTAAGGGATCTTGGGCGAGTTCTAAGCAAATGTTGCGTTCGAAATTGCCGGCTGATTCATTGGTGGTGTTTGATGATGATGTGGATGATTCATGTTTCGAATTTGGGATTTTGGAGTTTGTTGGGTGATTTGGAGTGTGAGGAAAGATATAAGTTTTAGAAAAAGTAGAAGATTCGTTCCATGAAACTTGAATTCAGTATATATATATATATATGTGATTATTGAAATTTTAATTATACGTGATTATTCTAAAATATTTGATGGTTATTAAATTTTTTTTTATAAATAACCATATTATGAGGAGGTGGACCATATTGACCATAAACTCGAGAAACTAGAAATTATGTATATAAACCCTTAATTGATTTACCATATTTTATTGAGTTGGTACTTATGCAAATGAGGCATCAGTTGACAAATTTATGCCTCATATAAAGACCACACAAAATAATAGCTTATATTGCAAAGAAACCTAATACTGCACAATGATTTTCTGGTGGTGCAACACTAACACAAAAAAATAGCATATAGAGATAACCAACATTATATAAAATTAAACAAACAATGTATATGATTTATCTTTTTGTACAGACAATAAACAATATATATATAAAATAATGAAATCAATATATAGAAAACAAAAGTATATTGAAAAAGAAAAAAACAATATATCATTGTGTTTTGATCGTGCTTAAGCCCATCTCATTTTCATATTTTCCTATTATAAATAATATATATTTTTTCCTACTAACTAATTTGACTTTTCAGATTTATAATTAAAGACTTAATTGCAAACGACTCGAGCCAATAATAAACTTAATGCATAGTCAAGCCAATTATAAACTTCATTTTGACTTTCTAAACTTTCTCTAACTTGATCTATAGGTTTAGATGTATAAAATCTCAGTAAAATAATGTTATTTTATAATAAAAAAAACTTGAATTTCTTTCTTAATTATTTAATGTAAAAGAAATCCAGAATTTATTATGAACAATTTTAAAATAAATTATATGATATCATTTGGGAATAACTTCATGTACTAACTAATATATATGAGATAAACTCACAAATATTTTAATTCTCTTTGAAATCAATATCTCACCAACATTTTTTGTGCATCAACTTTGAAAATGTTGCAAATTGATGTTACCAAAATTAATATGTTTAATTGGGAAGGAGCACTCGTAATGGTATGCACGTGAGGTTTGCTAATTCCCAAAGAATATTTTAGTTATAAACTTTTCCTTATTGTTTAAGTTTTTTATTTAGGGAGTCCAAAAAAAAAAACACCTATCATTTTTGAAAATAAACAAAATTACTTTTTAAATAAAAGTAGATGATTTAAATATATTACTAAATTTTTTTACAAAAAGTTATTTTAAACTACTCTATCTCAAAGAAATATCTTTTGAAAAATATTTGTGAGCCACATAACTATTTTTAGTTATATTAATTTTAAAAGCTTAGGAACAAATAGTACATAAAAAATGTGAGAAGATTTGCGTACTGGTTTAAACATCATCTAAACACAAGCACCACCCATCATATATTTCTACATATTTTGATTTCCACTATAACTTTATATATAACTATTATTATATCTACACATCATATCTTTTTTATATGTGTATATTATATCTTTTTTATATCAATATATATTTTGTAATTATGTTATAGCTTCTTAAATTACAACGATACCGATGATAAATACGATGATTCACATCAGGTCCAAAAAATATTTATCGCAATTATATTGGGGTATTCATGACATATTTTAATGATATTTTGATACTGTATACTTTTTTATTTTATATGATTCACATGAATTCTTCCCCAAGCATATTAAATAAAATATAGACCATCTACATCTTGGCCAACTTTCAAAAATTGACTAGTTGAAGAAACATACAAAATCCTCTCCAGTTCACATTCCATTATGATTATCTAAACAAAGCAATTTAAACTTTAAACTGGAGATCTGAAATCTATACGAAAAATCAAAACGAGTCAGTCTGACTGAACAAAATTGTCGGCTTTCCTTTTTATACTTCAACACAAAACTAAAAGAAAGAAATTAACAAATAAGAACAAGTTGGATTTATTATTCTAAGATTCCTCAAATTACTTCTGTACAAATATCAAAAAAAAAAAAAAATTTTAAAGAAAAGAAAGAAAGAAAATCAGAGAAAAATATCACATTTTCTCTTTGGTTTGTTTCCCCTTAAAGATTCCATCTCTAATTAGACCTGAATCTTCAAAAAAAGGGCACCAAAAATCTAACTTTATTCCTCACATCCATAATCTTTCTAATTCTATATACACAATTTATATCCAAAAATAGCTCAAAAATCACTCAAAAATCCCTCAAAAATTCCCAAATAATCAATCCACCTTCTTCTCCTTCTCCTTCGCGAATTTCTCATTCTCGGTCCGCCACAAATGGCTACTACCAACCCAATCCTCATCTCTCTTGCCATAAAAATGCAAAAAAGCTCCAAAAAGAGCGGCATTTAACACCGAATTCACAACCCAAGCTCCGATTCCACTACATCCACCTTTTCCAAAATGCGCGAAAATCACCCCGAATTGACAAACCGTGTTGCAAAAAACCAACAACAATTGGCATCCAAAGACGACCGGAGCCGAGCCGGTCTTGACCGGCAATCCAACTCCGGCCCAAAACCGATACCCAAAAACCACAGCGTAAGCCAAAGTTGTAGTCAAAATCGCGAGAACCTGGAAAGATTGCGAAAACTCAAGCCAAAGAAACGACATAGCAACAAGAGCTCCATGACAAAAAACCCTCGCCATGATCGACCTTCTCCTCCTCAAAATCGCGATATACGCTCTAAAAAGATGGAGAAATCTCGATAAATAAAACATGTAGCTCCAGAAGAAAACTCGGCCGGACGGCCGAGTACCCGGCGGGAAACAAAACAGCCATTGAATCGGGCTGTTTCTCGTCCGGCCTCGCCACGCCCACCTCGTATCGCGAATCTCAGCAATCGAAGATACCAAAATTCCCAAGAAAATCACGCCTGAGACCAGCGCCATGGATAAAGAATGCATGGCCGGAATCGGGCCGAGCGGAATCGGTTTCCGCCGGCCGGCCAAAGACAAAACCACATGCAGAAACACCGCAGATACAAAATACAGGAACAAAGACGAAACGAGAAACGACCAAGTGGAGCCGAACAGCTGGGAATGGCTCCACCGGAACCCGACGATGGCCGGGTGCTCCGCCAGCCAATAACCGATCTCCCTTCCAATCATCATCGCCGGAAAACCTAGAAATCCCGATCGAATGCGAGGGTTTGGTGTTGAGCGCAAGGTGTTCGACGAAATGCGAGAGTTGGATGAAAGGTCGTGTTTTATGTAGAACGAAAGAATGAGAAATGATAAATGAAGAGAAAAACGGCTTGTGTATAAAATAAGAGGAAAGAGTCTCTAGAAATACACATTCAAAACTTACTCTCTCCATTAATTAACATACTGGATAAATCAAGTCTAATTAATTTTTTTTTGCTTTTAAAATCAAGTCTAATTAATTTTTTATTTATTTTACTTGCCAAAAATCAAGTGTAATTAATATAGCACAGTTTTAAACTTTTAATTAATTAATGGGAAATTTTCAATAAAAATCACCTAACTTTTCTGAATATTACAAAAAGTTCCCTAGGTTTTCAGATTTAAGAAATCCTTATGATAAGTTTTTCATTTTCAAAAAAATCCCCTTCATCTATTTTTTTTATTAAAAATAGTTTTTTTAGAAAATTAGTTTGTAAGAAAAAAAAATTACAAAAATATTTTATCATAGGTGATAAAACGGAATTTAAGATAAATCTAATTAATAATTACATGGAAAAGTAGATGGGGAATTATTTTTGAAAATGAAATGTTTATCATAGGGATTTTTTTGAAAAAGTTAGGTTTTTGTTTTTTATTATTCCCCTTAATTAATGCCCTATTAAATGGAACTATCAGTTTTTAAATAACTGAAGAGAAAAGGAGAAAATGAGGTTAAACGCGTGGTGCACGGTGGACCGGGAGTAGAAGACTGACATTTTTTGTCGGCATTTACTTTTGTTTTTGCTTATTTATTTTGTTTTTGTGTATTTTATTTGATTGGGGTTTGTAGATTGGAATTTTGTGATGCTATTTTGTAGGATGTTAGTTAGAGTAGAGTAGTGGTACAGTATAGGTATATTTGTATAGGCAAAAAGATGTATTTTGTTTGTACATATATTTTAGATTGATTTTATTGTGATCACACCAAAAAAATCTCAAAAAATTATTTTTTTATGTAAAGTTATATTTTTATGTTTATATAGTTTATATTATTTTATTACAGTTATATTTTATATTTTATATTTATTATTATTTTATTTTTTATTGAAAGTCTAAAATAGCCCAATCGGCTATATTTTCATGAAGTGATAGCAATCTTTGTACAAAACCTCAGAGACCAATAATTATGAGACCAAAAGACAAGTTGGTAGTTGGATTTTATTATATATGTTTCATTAATACATATATGGATATGTATACGATACAGATATGATGATATAGTAATTTTCGAAAATATCAAGATACGTACGAAAATTTTATATATTTAATTATTTTTTATATATTTAGATATGAGATTTTGCTTGGGAGAGAGTAACAATTTTTTATTTACATAAATATTTTTTTTGCAAAGTATTTGCTAGTTATTGTTAGATAAGCATTTGCTAGTTATTGTTAGATATATAATTAGATATTTCAATCTTGTTTTACTGGTTTCATATTTTCTATTACACATTTTAAGTATATATGTTCTTACGTTAGAGATATCCGATGCAGATGCGCGAAGTATTTGTAAAGTTTTCATTATTAGTTTGAAATAAAATATTAGAATACGTCATGTGGTACATCCTATAAAAATGTCAGTATCAAATACAATATGATTGGATTCAGTGACAGAATTTAGTAGAAACTGGGAAAGGCATAGCCCTCCTAAGATTTCTGATATTTACTGTATCTATAATGAGGCTTAGTGCACTATATTATCATAAAAAAATTAAAACTCAGTGTATTGCTTTCCCAAATAATTTATAAATATAAGAAGGTATAGGAATTTTTTTTGGGCCCCCCAAATTTTGGAGGCAAGCTGCTGGAACTTGGATTTTTGAAGTATTCGTGTGGTTTATGAGTTAAATTTTCAATTTGAATTAATTTAAACAATCTTAATAATCCAAAGTGCTATGATTGGTGGAATGAGAAAATAAAAATGCATGATGTGATATCAGTCTTTGTACAAAAAGTGAGAGGCCAATAATAATGAGACCAAAAAACAAGTTGGTACTTGGTAGTTGGATTTTATTTGATTTGATTCCATTAAACCCTTGTTAAAACATCAAATTAAAAAAAGTCACATCCAAAATTTAGAATTTAGCTTTTTTTTTTCTTTTTTCTTTTTTGATGTAGAGCATTAAATTTTGCTGATGTATGAATCACGTTTTCTTTATGGTCCTGCTTGAGTTGACATCATATCATATGTAGAATGTATTTAGGTGGCCAATCAGTTCAAGAGTATGGCCATGAATATATGATATGTTACCAGTACAGGAGCTTTTATATATTTATTTAAAAAAATATTCTTTTTTTTTTGAAAAAGGGTTAAAAGAGATTATGTGATATATATATATATATATATATATATATATATATATATAATTGTTTTTTGAATTTATAGAGGCTCATGTATCTCTCATTTATTTTCAAAAAAATCCGCTTTGCTAAATTTTGAGTTAGTAGGATGTTGTCTTACCACTCTATTAAAGACGGTTTGGCACTCTTATTTTAGTTTAAATATACATTAGGGACATGTTAGAGCACGACGTACTAGAGCACGACTGTTCATGACGGATCCAATAACAACATATATAATTTATTTTCTAATAACAATATATACATAACAATATATATTTAATTTTCTAATAACAATATATACATAAAAGTGAAAACAGTATAAAAAATGGAAAAACTGTATATAAAATGGGAAAATAGTATATAAAAGTAAAAAAATAATAAAATACACAAAGAATAAACAGCAGTATATAAAATGACAAAACAGCATATAAAATGAGAAAACAGTATATAAAATGAAAAAAATAGTATATCTACAGTGCTGTCGTGCTACAGTCGTGCTACATTATTTTTTTATTAATTTGGATGGTAAAATAGAATTTTGGGTAAATTTGATATAAAATAAAGTTTAAGATGGTAAATTTGATATTTTGGGTTTTTGGAAGGGTATACGTGATATTACCCCTATATATATATATATATATATATATATATATATATATATATATATATGTATAGTGAGTTCAATTTATAAAGTTATTAATGAAACTTCATTAGTTCAATTTTTTTTATTGAATTTAATAGACTTGCATCTGAAAAAGTTACTAAGGAGTCTTTTCCTTTTTATTGCAGTTTCAAAATTCATTTTAATAGTGAATATAAAGATATTTTCAAAAACTTTTATGATCACATGCATTTGAATAATGTAAACTTATATCAACATCCAACTTTTTTAAATTGGAGTTGTTTTTTTCTTTTGCTTTTTTGATAGCCACTAATGTAAGTTTCATGTTCTTTTTGAACTTGTAACGTTTCATTTTCATAGAAAATTTTAAGAAAGATAAAAAAAGTAGATACAAAATGTCGTGCATTAGCAGTTACAAGGCAGTAACATAAGCTACACGTAATCTAGAAGGCTAATAACTAATTAATTAATGAGATTAATTATGCCCTTTTAAACCGGTCAACAATTTGACAAATATATTTTTTATTGCTATTTTTTTCTCAAATTTAATTCTCAAATTTTTTTCTTGTAAAATTTATTCTCTTAATTGTAGATTTCTTTTGAAAAAGTGACTACTAGCTTTTTTTCAATTTGCAGAAGATTTAAATTTAAAGTATAATATATTATTTAGTATTTTTGTTTTTTAAATTTCTCTAGTTGTTACATGATATTTAGTAGTGCAAATATTTTTCGAATTATATTTGGAAATTTATTATCCATATTCTAATTTCAGTATTTTTTAATACTTTTAGGGGGCGTTTGGTTCGAGTTATTTTTTGTGGATGCCTTGACATCCATCAACATATGTTCTAATTTTTATGTTTGGATGAGACACTAGATAATAAAGTAACGGCATCTTGAATGTCTTAGATAATATTTTGCATTCTTTGAAATATGATTCCTTAGAATCCATTCATTACAAGATATCCTTCAAATACTCGAATCAAACGGTCCCTTGAATTAATCCTGATTTTTAGCGTAGAATATTTACAATCTAGAAATAGAAGCTTCTTTCAGTGACCCTTCACAAATTAGTGGATAAGGAGAAATGATTACACTAATTTGGAAATTATGCACATAATCTGTTAATATATTAGACTTTTCATGAAGTTTGTGTGATTAAGAAAATTCTAATTCTAAGTAAAGTCATACAATACAAACCCAAAACAGAAATTTATTATCTTATCATGATGTTGTAAAATTGACTACACATAGAATTTGAAGAAGTTCTGATTTAACCAAACTATCATATCTTTCTAGACTCTTCTTTTCATCTTTATGGTCACTCGCAGAAATTTGACAAATTGTGCCAAAACTTCTAATTTCATTACTTAATCATTATTAAACATATTATATGTTCTCGCGAAATTTTCATAACGTTTTTCTAGAAAGTGAAAGTCACAAATATACTAGTAATACAACATTTTTTTACAATTACGCTTTACATGATAATAATAAACCTTGAAACTAAATCCACTAAAATCTATATTCATCCCATAAACCTCAAAATCTCATTCAGTAACTCAAACATTCTAACTCTATTAAAACAAATACTTTAACTATATTCCAATCTAAATTCTAAACTAAAAAGATAATTTATTTAATTATATACTTTAACAGGCCTTTTAATTGCATTATCAGCCCAAAATAGCCCTCAAAATCAACCACGTGTCACTCTATTATTTGCTGTCTTCATCCCAATTCCAAACGGGTTCAGAATCCGAAACCCATTTAAGATCCGTTAAATGAAGTTTCTCAAGCAAATCATAGAAACTTCCTTTTACCCTCCTCTCCATTTCTCAAACATTCAACAGTTTTTTCTAGGCCAAATTTCATATGTACCCCTAAAAAACCTCATAATTTCATATATACCCCTACAAAAAGTAAAATATCACCAATATCCTTACAGAATCACTCAAATATCATGTATACCCCTACAAAATCACGTATATAATACCCTATTAATAATTACATGATAATTTCATGTTATTTATACAAGATTTTTAAATTTTATATGTTATATGTTATTTATATAAGAAATGCTCAATTCATTAAAAAATAAATTATATAAGAAATGATAAAAACTAAATAAATGTATTCACCTAGTGTTAGCTGATTTGTCATGACTCCTTAAATATGTGTGATAGGCTGCAAATGATTTAGCGTCTGAGAAGCAAATTCTTAAAATATCATGAACATCATTGTCGTTAATATTCCGTCAAAATTTATTAATCAAATAACATCTACAATGATTGTAATTATTAATTACTTTATTAAAATATAAAATAATTATTATATACTAATTTTTTATTAGAGAATTGTAATTTTTTCTCTCAAACATATTTATCTTGAATCTATTATATATAAATATATAAACTAAAAAGCACAAAAATAACTCAATATAAGTTATTGCCATATTTACATTGTGAAAAAAATGAAAGAATAAAAAAACAACGTTAATATTAACACTAAGTATATCGTAGTAGTATCTATGATATTTGAATGATTTTGTAAGAATATTGGTGATATTTCATCTTTTGTAGAGGTATACGTGAAATTATGATCTTTTTTCCTTTTTTTTTCTGTTCATTTTCCTCTCATTTCTCCGAAAGGTATTAAAACTGGAAGAATCCGGTTAAATATTTAACTGGAGAATATTGGTTTTTTGGTTTAATAAGAAACGAGTTGTTGCTAGGTTTTTATTCTTCTTCTTTTGTCTGGAGACTTCTGATTGATTTCTGAGGTACTGATTTCTCTCTTTGATTTGAGATTTGGGGTTTTGATTCACGGATTTTGTGTGGGATTTATTGGGTTTTTGGGTTTTTTTTTTGTTTGATTTGAGTGTGGGAACTGGGGTTGTGAAGGCGAAGGGGATTGGGATTTTTCAGATTTGAATTATTTCGAGTTTTCTGTGATTTCATTGTTGGGGAAAGGATTTGGGTTTAATTAAATCTCGATTTTGATCTTCTAGTGGCGTTTGATTTTCCAATTTTACTGAAATACTCTTATATCAGTTTACTTTACGATTCAATTCGTTTTTTCATTTAATCTTCAAAAAACTTAGTATAAACCTCCTTTACTTACACAATAAATCCAACTTCCAACAAATCAATCTTCTAATTCCTCTCAAACTCCAATCTTTCCTTCACAGATCCCTCTCCAAATCCCCAAATCAACCATGAATCCATCCATATCCTCCTCCTCCTCAAACACCACCACCAACGAATCAGCCGGAAATTTCGAATGCAACATCTGCTTAGAACTCGCTCAAGACCCCGTAATAACTCTCTGCGGCCACTTATACTGCTGGCCGTGTCTCTACAAATGGCTCCGCGTCGAAACCCACACGCCAAACTGCCCCGTCTGCAAAGCCCTAATCGAAGAATCCAAACTCGTACCGCTTTACGGCCGCGGCAAAAACCCCACCGATCCCCGTACCAAACCGGTACCGAATTCCGAACAAATTCCCCATAGACCGACCGGCCAAAGGCCTCCAACGGCTCCGCAACCGGATCCAAACGGGTTTCAGAATCAGAATCCGAACCCGTTTGGATTTGTCGGTGGAGTTCCGGTTGGGAATATCAGATGGGGGAATTATAACTTTACTACTGCTTTTGGTTTATTTCCAATGTTTGGGCTTCAGTTTAATAATTTTCCTGGATATGGACCGGGTGTTGGATACCCGCATGGATATGCGAACCCGGTTCATGGAGTGCATGGGCACGGGTTTAGGTATAATGTGCCGCAGGGACAACATACGCAGGATCAGTTTCTGAAGGTGTTGCTTATCGCGGTCGGGTTTCTTGTTGTCGCGAGTTTGATTATGTTTTAGGTTATTTTTGGGAGTTATTTTGGGTTTGTGTGTTTTGAGATGGAATTACTGGAAGGTGTGTATACGTTGTAATCATTGTTGTAATATTTAGTAGTAACGGTTGAAATACTTTGTTTGCATTTGCATGAATTGTTTTCTTTTTGTGAGAATTAAGAAAATGATACTTTTGTAAGGGGACAATATATTGATTCATTTTGGTATTTTGAAAATACCAGAGATTTTAGATTTTTTTATATTAAATTACACTGGATTTTATTATATTAATTTGCATTTCTCCGTGTCTTTTGATCATAAAAATAACTATTCAAGAACAACAATTTGCAGATATTCCTTTTTCTTTTTTGATTATAATGGTTATGAGTGACGAATTTTTTTTGTTATATTTACTCCTTTTAAGTTATTAATGTTCAAAAAGGAATATTCTCATATTCCTAATTTATAAAGAAAATATTAAATCCATATATAAACCAAATATATTAATAAACTCGAATTATTTTAAATTACATTAAAATATTCCCGTATTGCTTCAAAAAAAAAAAATTACATTAAAATATTCATCAAATTAAATTATGCGCAAAATCAGATTGTGCTAGAATGATATTGCATCCTTATATCGCTTGTGTCGTGGGCGGTGAAGGCAACATTTTGGATATTGGTGATCGCTACATATTGGATAATATCGGTTGGCCATTCGTATTGGCAAGGTTGTCTCTTCATCAATTTATCCCCAAAATAAAATTATTAAATTCTGCTCTTGATTGGAGGTCATGACCCAAATGCAATCCCAATTATCGAGTTTTTCATGCTAAAATACTTCTTTCCATACATTCTCTTATTTATACTCATCATTCAAGATGATGTATTTTCCGTAGATTTTACAGAAAAATGTTATCTAATATTTTATGCCATAATATAGCTTTTAATTCAATTCCCTCCAGCATCTTATTGAAAAATATTGTTAAAATGTGATAATTTTTTGTTCAAAATATGGATATTTTACCAAGAAAAGTTTTGAGTTTCAATTTAAATAGATATTTCTAGTTTCGTACCATACGTTTCACATGACATGTAAAGAGACAAAATGATGACTCCTAATAAGCTTAGCCTCGAAAAAACATGACTCCTAAGTCCTAATTACTCTATGTTCATGGAATCTTTATTTCTTTTCATTGCAAATTATATTTATTCACATAAATTTGTTATGCAGAGAAATTAAAATAAAAAATGAAAATGGTTATGGTAACAAAAATGTGTTTTATAATTGAGAAATCTAGAAAAAATGATTTAGGTAACCTTTAAAAAAAATTATTGTTGCCGATTAATGTACGTCCATACAGTGGATAACATTGAGAAATCATTTTGTAAGGAAATAATATTGTGGTCTAATATATATATATATATATATATATATATATATATATATGTATTTAGATCTTTTTCTCTGCCAAGGTTTTTTTTTTTAATAGAATGGAGATGTTTTTTTTTGTCTCACATTCATTATTTAATGTAAATTAATATTTAACTGATGACATATGATTTGTTCTGTTTTGCATTTAACCACTGGGCCATGAAACAATTTGCATTTTGTTGTGCGCTTGTTTGTGAGAATTATGAAAATGATGCTAGTGAGGAGATAAAATTGTCTCACAGGTTGGATCATCTTAATTAGCAGATTATCATGAGTAGATATAAACTTGGATTTAACCTTGGCTCTTTTGATCATAATAAGCTAACTCTGGAAAAGAATTGAAATCACATAGCTTTTTCCTTAGATCATTTTTTTAGTATGAGTAATACATTTAAATCATTAATTAAATGATTAAAAAAAATACAATTATATTTGTTGATTTGCAAAAAATATATTTAATCAACCTCTAAAATCATAATCTATCCACAAATCTAAATTTAAAAAATCACGTCTTAAAATTTTCAATTAAATTAGAAAATTAGATGAGACGGGTATAACATTTTTATATCATTATATTCCTTGTGGCAGGGGTAATAGAGAAGACATATATATTGAAATCCGCTAGCTATCAAAATTGGCAAACTAATTTCTTCATCAAGGTAGTCCCCAAAGAAAATTTTCAAATTCTACTCCTTATTAGGAAGAATGGTTAAATCCGTGTCAATCCAAACTGTCGAGTTCATCATATTCAAAAACATCTAACAATACTAATCTTTAACTTATGTTCTTGATACATGATAATATATAGATCTATTCTTTTATACAAAGATCGATTATAACATTTTATGTAAAAATACTATTTTTAATTCAATTTCCTCCATCATCATATTAAAATAAATTGTGAAATATAAGATAATTTTGCGTCTCAGAGTATATTTTGAATATTTTACTAAATACAAGTTTATGAATATCAATTTAAACAGATGGTTGTTTTCCTATCATATATCATGCATGATTTGGGAGGGGAAAATGTGATTCCTAATTTCATTCACGAAATCTTCATAGTTTTCCAATGCAAATCATATTTTCTCACCTAATCCATTATGTGACGGAATTAAAAAAAATAAAGTGGTTATATTAACTAAATCATATTATATATTTAACTCCTAAAATATAGAATTTTTTAATAACCTACTATTCTTCTTACTAGTATACAACAGTCTGGTCAAATTAATCACTTCGTGACATTCTCGTTTTAGTTATTTTATAGATGGAATGATTGGAATATATGTATACAAAATGTAATAATAGAAATGTTCCAATACTTTGTTTTAGATTTGCATGAGCTGTTTCGTTATGCATTTAATTTGTGGAATCAAGAAAATGATTCTTGTGTAAAGTGAGACAAATTGTCAAGCTTATATTAAAAAAAAAAGTGAGACAAATTGACTCATATTTAGGTTTCTAGGTTATGAGAAATACAAATGAAGTTTATATCTCACAAGGAAAAGTTTGTATTTCCAAAGAATATTTTATACATCTAAATCTATAGATCAAGTTATGAGAAAATTTAAAAAGTCAAATGAAGTTTTTAATTGGTTTGACTATGCAGTTATGTTTATAATTGGCTTGAGCTGCTTGACTATGCAATTAAGTTTATAATTATAAATCTGAAAAGTCAAATCAAATTGTAGGATACTTGCTGGTAAACTACGCTTTTTACAATATAAGCTAAAAAAATGTCCAACATATGCACATACGTATATATGTATCTTTAACATTGAAAGTGGCACATATCGTCAAGTGATAGTGATACCTCATTTTGCAAAATTACCAACTAAAGAAAATATACTAAATTCAATTGTCTACAATATCTTTAATATGCAACTAAAAGGAAAAATTATAATCCAGATCCTAATTATTTATAGTTTTTATTTGAAAATTCCCTAATTATTATTTCTAATTCCTTTATTCTTCCTTATCTATTTTAAAACCTCTATAAAAACTATACACAAACGACCAATCACAAAACCTTCAATTCAAAAACAAACCACGCGAAGCAAACCGTAGAAGCGGTTCCAACGTGCTCGGCGCGAACTTCCTTCCGAACAGAAAACAAATCGACGATTCTTCATCATTATACTTACATTTCTGACCTTTAAGAACTCTTTTAATAAACGACTCAGTAACATCTTTCTGTCCAAACGTGGCGGGATGAGCCCCGCCTCTCGACCAGTCGACCCAAGTCAGACTTCTGTTTGCGATTTGATTTGGAGTTTCGATCGCCAGCACAGTTGGGAAATAATGTTCATCTACGTAACAGGCAGGTCTGCAAAAGTCTCGGAATTTTGGGTAGTATTTCGTGTCGGATATAATTTTGATCGCCAATGCTCTGTTGACTTCAAACCATTGTGAACCCTTTCGCCATTGCGAGATCTTTACCTTTTGAAGAAAGAAAAATGAATAATATTATTTTATTAGTGTTTGTATTTATAAAACAATTCAAATTTTTTGTTTACTGTTTCTATGTATTTATAAAACAATTCAAATTTTTGTTTACTGTTTCTGAAGTTGGTACATCAGATTCGAACTGGTCACTGGTCAGCATGTAAAATGATTGAAACAATTTTTTTGCCCACAGCATTCGATTTGTCTTTAATTAATTTGGGCCAAGATAAGACCTAAAAGTATTCTTTTTTGGGCTGATTAGATTTTTTCTGTAATTGGGCCTAGGACTATAAAAAAATAATACATAACTTGGGGAAATATTTTCATAAGCTCCGTAGCTTTTCTAAACATTTTGAAACCCCTCAATTTTATTTTTTAGGTTCCCTCTAAAGTAATTAAAAATTTCAGTACCGATATTTTGATCAAAAACAAATATAATGATTAAAATATTAATTTAACTCTCAAGAAGAGGTCAAAAGATAATTCAATCTATTTTTAGAGAAACCAAAAGATGAATCTATTAGTAATTTTTTCGAATCATTGAAAAAAAAAGTTCACGGATTTTTTAAACTTTCCCAAAAACTATACTACATACAAATAAATTATCCCACCAAAATATAATAAATTACAATATAAACAAAATACCACTATGCAAATTTCATACCTCAGGCGACATACGCGGGTTGTAACGGCCGCGACCATACGGACCAGGATCGTCAAACGAACCAACATAACTGTATTTCGACTCAACGAGGTATTTGTATATGATAGGAAAGGAGAAAAGAGGAACGCATGATTCCGAAAGAAGAACGAACCGCTCATTTGACAGGTCGAGCAGCGCATTTGCGAGTAGCCGACGCTCTGCGTCGCACATGCTCATCTTGCCCCATTCCGCCACCTAGAAGTTTTATTCATACATTAAGTAAATATGATATGTAATTGTTTTTGAATTTATTGATGTTGAACTTTTTTTGACAGCATTTGATGTTGAATTTTTAATATCTTCATAGATATTATGCATACTGATTTTTAATTGGTCCATACAAAACACCCAAGTCACACAACCAACCCAATAAATGAGAAGCATCTTTCTCATGAATGAAATATCTAGAAGAGGTAGAATCTTCTACAATGGATTTTGATGTGACATTTAGACTTTGACATGTTAATGTCACGAATTATAACACGGCTATTATAAGGTTAACATAATGTTCTTTCATAGTCTATGTAGGGCTCCACTATAACCGAATTGTCATCGTGCAGCAAAGACTTAATCCTAAAACAAAAAAATTAAAAATTAAGAAACTTTGGGGTGTAATTGAATTGGGAAGAAAATCGACTGCCTGCATCTTATTCAGAAAATATATGTATCGGAATGAAATTTTTTGTATATGTTCAGTGGGAGGTTCATGAGAATGGGTTCAGTGCTTCGAACGGAGTACAGAACTTCGTGCTTTGCACACAAAAAATAGAAGCAATTTTTTCCATATATAAAAAGGGATCCGATTCAGTAGTTTTTCACAGGATACAGATATAAATATTAAGGATACACATATGTTATTATGATATTTTGCTCATTTTCATTGTTTTTTCTAAAAATTCTTTATGATTTTTTTTCATTATTGTTTTTTGCAATTAGCACTAGAACATTTGAGAGAAACCAGTGCAATTATAGCGATACTATTTTACATAGTACAGTATTTTGTGACGAAATTTGATATATTAGAACTAAAGAATAATCTTTAGTCATATTATTTTATTTGTAGGTTATTGATTTAATATTATTTCATAGTAATTTAACGGTGCAATCATGTTTGACTGTTCATTTTAGTATCCGGCGTCAATTCCATATCCGTATCTGATAATCGGAATCATATTGATAGCCTAATATTATCCTTATTTGTATCCACATTTGAAATATGGTTCTGCTTTAATTTCTAAAAAAAGAAATGTGGTTGTGTTTCTCTTTCCAATGTTTCCATACATATTATAATAAAAAATTATCCTTTCTAACTGATTAGCTTAGCATATTATATAACTTAAAAACACTCCTGTCTCTTCCAGAAGCAATTATAAACCAATAATGAAACAAAAATCAAATCTCAATTCATCTTTTTTCAATAACCACAACCACACGTCATATAATAAAACAACAAAACAAAAATATATGAAGTAAAATCATTTTACCTTACTTGGTATTTGTCTCCGGTAAAAAACTGAACTCCGGCGAAACTCCAGTTGGTAACCCGGCAAAGTATGCACATAAATTGAGAAAAGACCATTATGCCCCTCAAAGAACTTCTCCCAAAGTGGATGAAGTGGCAAAGGACCTCTTGTCAAAAACATAAAAGCCACCTTTGGTTTTCTCTCAAATGGATATCCCTTAATTTTTGGTACAAACAAAGCTCGCCAGAATAATTGTTCATCCGTCATGCCATGCGTTAGATTTGAAGGAGGCTCGATCCAATAACTGAGATTAATCGGTTCATTTTGTTGGTCGGAAGATTGGTTGAATTGACTACGAGTTTGAATCATGATTGATTGAAAATCGAAGTAACGAGTTGTTAAGAGGGTGAGAATTACGAAACCGAAGCCGAAAATCGCGGAAAGGAAGAGGAATTTTAGGGGTTTTGAGGGGAAATATTTGGATTGATTTTGGGTTTTTTGAGTTTCATCTTTTCCTTCTTCCAGAGATGAAATCCTTGGTTGCATGTTGATTTGAAGAGAGAAGATCAAATTTTTTAATTACCCTTTTTCATTCTTCTCTTTTTCTTTTTGGTTAAATTAAATAGTATATAAAGGGAAGATATATCAGAGTATCTGCTTTGGGAGAAACAAAACCTTGTATTGGCCTTTTGTGGTTTTATTTGTAAGAATTTGAGTTGATTACTCTAAAATAGTTCCAGGTAGAATGACTAGAGAACTTCAATTTAATTTATTAAGAAAGAAAATTAAATATTTAATTACACTTTTCCAAAAGAAGAAAGAAAAATAAATCATTAAATTAGTTTTTTTTAACCTACGCTTATGTCTAACTGGTATTAAATAAGTTCATTTGGATTTATGTCATTTTAATTTACAAATTAACTCCGAATTTTAACATGATTGTTGTACACGAAAAATTGTAGAACAGTTGAATTGATTGAATTTTAAATATTAAAATATTTTTTTTGTGGGAGGGGTATATGACTTACAAGTCCATATCCTTGACTTACGAGTCCATATCCTCTGTATCAATATGTATTTGTGATATGTGTTATGAGTAATCATCATTTCTTACTCAAAAGACAAAGCACCAAAACTAATCTCAGTCAAGATTCTGAAAATTGGAATCGAACCGGAGTCGGTTCCTTGGGATAGCAATATAAAATCGGCTGAATCGGATCAGAATCAGAATCAGTCGAATCGAATGAAGAATCAGACCAATTTATATAAAAATATTTCTTTTATATATTCGTGAGAATCGGGTATTAAACAGATCAGAACTTGTCAATTCCGACGAATCGGCTGAATCGGATTCGGAATCGACGATTCTCAGAACCATGATCTCAGTAAAATCTAAAATAAAAAAAATACAACAATAACTCTCTGAATCCAAATATATAGCTATGTTTTTTTTTTAAGCCAAATTAATTGAGATCACAGTTGTAAAGTGATATACAACATATATGGCATTATTTAAAAAAAAAAAACAATCCAATCATCCATAATGCTTCCATATCAACCATTTGTACTTTTTTCTACTATAAAAAAGAATCAGAAAGAAAAATCATACTTGTAGCAGTCAAGATGATTGATCTCTTTGTGTTGGCAGTAATATTATTATTGGTTTTCGTATTGCTTTGTGGTGGTAACGGACCCACACCTTATCCGGAACAATATCGTACTGCTTATTTTCGTATTGCTTTTGTGATTATGGGTAATCACTTTCAAAAAACTTCCTTTCTCTTGTGTGTGTACTACATAAAATTCATGAAATTCAAATTATTTGATATAGGTGTACATATGTATGCTTATTGGTTACTTCTTTTTTCATTACGTTTTCTATAATTTGTTCTTTTTTTCGTTATTATGAACAATGAATAGGTCCTGACTGGAGAAATCAAGACGGAGGTTCATCCCCATCGTTCATATACCCTCAAAATCCGCCTTCCCTCCTCCAGAAAGTGAGAAAAATTCTATTTTTTTTTTCATTCCTATTTTAACTAATATTTATTTTTTGAGATATAATATCAAATTTCTGTAATGCAGGAGGTCGTTAAGGATCATGGGGAATATTGTAGCCGCAAATACATAAATTAGAGTCTGGAGAATAAGTTTAGAGTAGAAATTGAGGTCATTATTAGTCGTGTATGTTCTATGCTATTCGAGTATTTTTTTTAGCTATTTTAGTAAGTTTAAAAACTTCAATATTATCTTTTTCAGTAAGGCGTAATATTATTATATTTTAATTATGGGACCTAATGCTCCCGTCATGCAAAAAGACACTATATAGCAGCGATAAATAGTATGTAAATTAAACAAATAGTATATAAAATTCATTTTTTTAGAGTCTGTAAAATAATGAAAACAATATATAGAAAAAAAAATATATATTGAAAAACGGAAGGACAATATACGGTCGTGTTTTTGGGCGTACTCAACCCCGTTGCTTTTGGATTTTTTTTTGTGTGAAATGCTGCATATATTTTAATTATTTTTCATTTGTTGTACGAGCAATAGAGTTACCAATATATTCAAGTAATACAAGATTTAAAATTAGTTTACAATATAATAATAATGTATCATAATTATGCACCAAGATTCGTTCCAATAAAAAAATCTAACAAGATTCAGTTATTGGAAACAAATACTAAATGTATTGGACTTTTTGCAATTTGCATGCAATATACTCTTTTTTTTTTTTTTGAAAAATAAGTGTTTCATTCAATCAAAAATAAAATAAAATAAAATAAGTGTTGCTGTTGCATTATTGCAAATATTATCAATGCAACTATTAAGATGTTTCATCTCATAAAAAAAAAACGACATTTGAGTTTTATAAAAGTCTCGGGTTGAGTTTTCCAAATGTTTGCATTGCATTTATAAGCCTACCAACAATCTAAAAAATTTCAAGCTAACATTAAAAAAAAAATAAAAATTAAATAATGTATTGGTGGGAAAGAGGCCCAAAGGCCCAAATTTGTTATTAAAAAAGTGGGCACAGAACAATATCAATAGAAAATTTCAAAACTTTAACAAGAAGTTAGAATATATTAAGTATTTTTGCGGTATATCTGTCAGCAACTGCAAACATACTAATTTCATTGCATATTAAATACTATGTTATTAACTTATTACACATTAGAACTATATTAACCAGTTTCAAATTTATAATCTCATAGATGAAATTTTTTGAAAATCTTCAAAAATCTCATACATGAATCTCTAGGAACTATTTCTTTTTAATTTTTAGAGAGATGAACTCTGAAGGAAATTATTTCATTTTGGTCCTTCAAAAGTTCAAATAAGTAAACATCACCTTCTTGCAAATTATTTTCAATTACGAAAGATTTCCAAACATTTGAACGAATTTGTGATCTATTTTGTGTATGGACATACATGGCTTCCCAAGGTCTTCCGTTGTAGTGAAGTACCACTTTTTGGGTTTTTCTCTGAAGATATGTTGCTGAAAAATTGGTAGGTACACCCTGCAATGCAAATTTAAGTAAACAATTACCTATTCATTTTCTACTTAAACAACTATAATTGGAATAGACATGCAACACTTATATGCTACTTAAACATGTCTCGTTTACTATTCTTTCTTTTAACAGAACTATACTTGACTTATTTTAAATATTGATTATGTTGGGAAATACATATCTGTAAAGTTTTTGGAATAGACACATGAACTTACAAGCACGAAACTTCGTTGGAATCCAATACAGGAAGGATTAATGACACCCACAAAATAAGGGTTTCCTGGTTGAACCTCTTGAGCCAACCTCAGAGCCTCATTCTTTTCTGTGTTTGTCATCTGTAGCTTTCTCGCAACGTACATAAAAGGGGGCTCGCTCTTAGTCACTTCACAATTATTTCCGTCCTTTTGATTTTTTGAAGTCCCTGTGCCTTTTTCTGTGTAATTATCGTTTCAATCAAACAATATTTAGTGTCTATAAATACAACTATCATGAGTGATAAGATGAAATCATAAAAATTTTAGTGAATAAACATACTTGGCCGTTGTCTTGGCTTCTCATCAGATGTAGCAGATTGTTCGGTGTGATTTTCAGAATCGCTTGAGGACCCAGATGAAAGATTCTCATGTTGGCATATATTACGCGTAGGTCCATTAACCTTTTGCAAATTAGTCCACTTTTCCTCCACGAAAAATGAAGAAATCCTTTCGCACCCATTTGGTCGAAGTATTTGGACTTGAAAAGAAGAATTGCCATTGTAATTGAAGATTAAAATGTCATTTTCCTTTATGTCATTAGCAAGTGCGAACTCTTTCCATCCAAATTGAAGTACGAATTTTTCAGCTTGTATCGCAACTCCAACTTGCCATATGTTACCATTAGGCCCCTTTAGTTTGACCATTTCGTGGATTTGGCCTCCAAAATTTGCAGTGAATTTTGGAGGAATGCTCTGTGAAGAACAAAAATTAAGTTTACCATAAACAAAAGTATTCTTAATTACACCTGCCCAAATTGACTACAATAGACAGCAACAATGATATTTCAAATAGAACCTTGATATAATACCTTATGTTTAATACACCTGTTAAATGATATATCGTTTAACACATTAAGTGTTAGATAAGATTTCGTTTAACACTTCATGATATACACAAAGGATAAATTGGGGACAATTTAAAGAGAGCAATTAGAATTGTCTTTTCAAGTAAGTATCCCAGCACCAACACAAAAAAAATGAATAAATAGATAAATTTTCAAATAAATAGATAAAACTATAAGCATGTGATGGAAAATATACATGTTATTTTGTTTCACTGTTCCACATGAAAAAAAATGTACTCATGGAAGGATAAAAGGCAATCAAGAAAAAGAAAAGAACTAAGGAAAACAGAGGACAAGGGTATAAGGTTTTGATGTGAGCTAAATTTGACAACATAAGCACAAGTATTTTCTTAATTCTTCCTTTTGCTTCATTATACCTCCAATTGCCAATGCACAAGATAGAAGGAAAAATATAAAAAAAAGAACAGAACGAAAAGAGAGCTTTGCCATGTGATCCATGAAAGGAGCATTCATTTCTTTGTAGAAGCTTGCGTCTATTGGGTTCCTCTTTTCGGTTTCTCTTTTTTTTTTTTTCTGCTTCTTTGGTAGGTGTCTCTTGCACTCTCTTTTCTACTCAGAAGTAAATAAATCATAATCAGAAGTAAAAAAGAATAATCATGATGACCACATGTGAACTTGTTGTCCTTGTTGTCCTTTCACCAAATAACTCTTAGCACTATATTGATTGAATTTCCTTAAACATCAACCTGCGTGAACAAGTTCAAATAAAGTATGTCTTGCACAAATGAAATGTCAGATACATCCAAAAAAAAAAAAATGAAATGTCAGGAAAAAATGGCAAAAATTGTTCAAAACCACGACAATGTACAATGAATTCATTAAAACTGCAGGCCTTTAGATTAGCATTTATTATTAACTTTACCCAATAAGAGAAAACACATATTAAGAATATAAGGCCCAATATTTCAATTAATAAAACCAGCCTGAACCAACAGAAATATCCAACAATTACATGTATTTTTTGCACTTTAGACCCTTCAACCTCCTAAATTTTCTTCGCTACATTCACATCAAATCGAGATCATGACATTTAATCCTTTCACTTCAACGGAAAATGTTCATTAACATTGTTTTCTTCATTACAAAACAATTGCATGCTCATGGATAATCCCACTACATTCATTTCAATCAAACGTTTTAAGATGAAAAACAAAAAATCGGCCATATAAAGTAGAAGATACAAACATCTCACTACTATTTAATAGAACACACATTTATAACAAAAGGCATTTAAAACACACATTTCACCATTTAATAGAACAAATAATTATAACAATTTAATACAAATTTACTGCACAAATGCAAACAATACCAAAAGGCATTGTATGCTTATTAACAACAACAAATACACAACAAAAGAAATATATTGTAAACAAATAATAAATATACACTCATGGTAGTTTAAAGTGACTAATTAGTTGCTGAGAGCTGAGCTTGAAGCCAGTCCACAGTTTTCTTGTCCAATTGAAATGCCTTAGCGAGTACATCATCCGAAATAGACGGGTTTGATCCGAAGACTGCATTAGCAATAGTGATCAACCCAGGATTTTGACTGCTTAGACTAGCAATGGCAAAAGCAGGAACAGGTCCGATATTGAATTGGAAATGGATGAGTCCTTCAGGGAAAACAAACACATCACCCTTGTTCAACACTTTAGCGAAAAGTGTATTGTTAGGGCTGGAAGTAACAAATCCGACATAGAGAGTGCCTTCAACAACTGTCAGGATTTCAGTTGCTCTTGGATGCGTGTGAGGAGGGTTAAGGCCGCCGTAGGGAGCAAAGTCTAGACGAGCAATGGAAATACCAAGGGTATTGAGACCGGCAATTTTATTAACATTGACAACATTAACACTTGACCCGATTTTGATTGAGGTGTTTCCGGCCTTGTCAAGTCCTTCAAAGAAGAAATCTTCGGGCTTTACGATAGCCGGATTCTTACAAACAAATCCATTAACTAACACTGTATCAAAAACAAATTTCATGTTATTATTTCAGTTGCATAATGTATATGGCCCACAGTCTAGTTGGCACAGTATGGTGCATGTATAACAATAGTTCATGGGTTCAAACGACATTTTCATTTTTTTTCTTTATGTAATTAAAATATGCAACAATTGTTGCTTTAAAAAAAAAATAAACAACATTCTTACCTGCATAAAATATATATTATATGCATATAAATAAATGAAACAAAGAGTATTGTATATACCTTGAGAGGTGTTGTCAGCAACACAGAAGTCCTGAAGGGGGCTAGGGTCAGAGGCAAATGCCTGAGAAGAAGCAAAGACAAGGAGAGCTAGGAGAAGCACGGTTTGCGGAGCCATCTCAGTAAGTGTTTCTCTTGTAGTGTATCAAATGAAAGTTGTTTGAGTGGATGTTATGGTTCAATGGCATAGGATTTGATGGATATATATAGTGTAGTTAGGGCTTTGAAGCGATCAATTCTTGTAGGAAAAAAAGAGGGTGGCTAGTTCATTTTTGGTGAAGGTTTGAAAGGTTCCTATAATTACTTTTGAAAATATCCTCCTTCCAGTTTATATAGACAAGTAATTAAGAGTTATAGTAGCAAACTTGTACTACTTGTACATATTTAGCTTTAGATTATTTACAAGGGAAAGAAATAGTCAATCTTACTTGCTAGAAGAAAAATATAAGTGTCTATTTCTACAACATTATCATTGGACCAGGTCAATTGATTACATTGACAACAGTGAACAAATGAAACCAATTTTACCCAATATTTAGCTAATTACGGAAACTTTCAACATGTTCTATCTTTATTAATATAGTCTATTTTATTTATTCAATCGTTTTGAAGAAGTTCGGTTTTATTTCGCATACTGTTGGAGAAGATAATGAAGATTTTCATTATCTGAAGAAATTAGAATATTAAGTAGATAATTAAATATTAGTTGTGTTTCTAGAAGTTGGGCTTTAAGTGCATTGGGCCTCAGAATTCAAAGTGTTATTTTATCCACTAGTCATGTGAAGACCACTCTATCCACTATTCACATGTTTCTGTTATGATCAAACGGTCTAAGTGATATTTACTATAGATCAACGGCTCTGTTTAAATGAGTTGGTTTTTCTTATCTATTAGGTTTTATTTTTAATTTTAATTAATTGTAAATTCCTGCTTATATATATAGCAGAGTATTGTAAAGCACAATTAACAAAAACGAAAATCAAAATAAAATCTTCTTCTTAATCTCTTTTTAATCCTCTTGTTAAGATTTACACATACTAGTATTATGTGCAAATATCTCAATCAACATGTTTTTAGTACAAGTGGTAAATGAGCAGGTAGCGGTCGAGCTTGGAAATGGTTGTTTTTGGTTTCAAAAAATTCAAGTTACGAAGCATTTAGATTGTGAGTCTTTTTATGGACAATCCTAATTTCGTGTTGTTTGATTTCAAGTGTTTATATTTTGGATCATTTGGACGACAGATTACTCAACAATGAGATATTTTGGGTTTGGTCATGAATTGGATCAAAGTTACATGTCATTCGGATTTATAGTTCCTGTTGTCTTTCAATCAGATCATAATTTTATATCAGAGGGAATCACGAAATATGGTGCTTCACTAGATTTTGTGGACTCAGGATATTAGATATTTTAGTATTATACCTAGTAACTTGTTTTAAGTTCAAGCAACGGTTATGAAGTCTCTCATTGTGAATCATTTTGATTTTGAGTCATTTGATTTATGGTTCTTTATTGGCAAGTCATTTAGTATATTTTGGCCATTCGAACTATGAGTTCGTTTAGGTTTCGAATCATTCAGATTCAGGCAAGAATAATGCTTGGGTTTTGATTTTGATTTTTATTTTTCAACATATACGTATGTGATGGTTAATATGGGTTGGGTTGGGTGGATTATTTTGGATTAGGTCAGATTTTATCATGTATAAGTTTTAGTTGCAAAAACGAGAGATGTTTTAATCACGGAGCCCTCCTCACCTGCAGGAAGGGAGGCAAAAACGAGAAATGTTGGATATGAAAAGTGAGGAGAGTTTAGACAACAATTTTTTTAACATTATTTAACATTTGACAGCTAAAATTGCATTTGCGGACCAATTAAATGTAAATTTTTAGTTTTTACCAATAAGCACGTCAAAAATATTAAAAATAAAACGATAGCAACAAAAACTAACTAGTTCCCTCCCTAAAAAAAATTAACTAGTTCCCAAATTTATGAAGTCTCATCCAAAATATTGAAAAGTCAAAGCATTCCACTTCAAAAGACAACCTTCTAACATGATACCATAAAAAATACTCCAAATCAAACAAGTTCTAAGTTTAACTTATTTTAATTTCTGGAGAGATGAACTCTGAAGGAAATTATTTCATTTTGGTCCTTCAAAAGTTCAAATAAGTAAATATCACCTTTTTGCAGATTATTTTTAATTACGAAAGATTTCCAGCCATCTGAACCAACTAATGTCGTATCTTTTTTACAGATATACATGGCTTCCCATTTTCTTCCCTTGTAATAAAGTAGCACTTTTTGGGTTTGTCTCTCAAGATAAGTCGCCGAAAATTTGCTAGGTACACTCTGCAGTGTAAACATTAGTAAATAATTACATGTAAGTGTGAAATAATTTTCAAAAATAATCGGATAAACATGTAACATTTGATAAAATTAAGTCCAAATATATAATATTGATGTGACAAAGAAAATTAACTTAAATGCCACTTAAACATGTCCCGTTTACTACTAGTTAGTGGCAAAATATTGAAGGCAATATATATATTCTTTCAACAAAAAAACGTACTTTAGATGCAATTAGATACAAAATAAGCACAAATATTTTCTTAGTTCCTTTTGCTTCATTAGTGTGCCTCCAATGGACAAGAAAGAAAGAAGGGAAATCATTAAATAGAAACAGAAATGTGAAAACACTTGCCATGTGATGCATGAATGAAGCACCCATTTCTTTGTAGAAGCTCCTATTTGTTGGATTTCTCATTTCGATTTCTCCACCTTATTTGGTCTGCTTCTTGTCTATACTTTTTTTTTCTTAAAGTAGTCTGCTTCTTGTTTATACGGAAGTGTCTCTTATAGAAGAGACAAGTCTCTTCAACTTCGAAGTTTGGAACAAAAATTCTGTTCAACTTAAAAAATAGGTCTCTTCAACTTCTCTTTTATTCAAAAAGAAGATTTTTTTTTGTCTCAAAAAAAAAAAAATTAAGCCTCTTCAACTTCTACTCAGAAGTACATAAAATCAAAAAAAAATGGCAAATTCTTCCATGCCCATCATCAAATCCGTCCGTTCATTTTAGTAGATCTAAAGGTCAATATTGTGGATATTGTGGTGGGCATGGAAGATGCGCCTAAAGACAAATTCTTCCATGCCCACTATCAAATCCGTCTGTTCATTTCAGCAGAACATATGGAAAGTCGGTGTTACGAAACGAGCTGAAAAATTTGTACTTCGATTTGGATGGAAGGAATTCTTATTTGCTAATGACATAAAGAAAAATGATATTTTAATCTTCAAATACAATGGAAATTCTTCTTTTGAAGTTCAAATTTTCCAGCCGAATGGGTGTCAAAGGAATTCTTCCTTTTTTGCGAAGAAAGAGTCGACTAATTTGCAAGAAGTTGATGGACTAGAGCGTAATAGACACCAACATGAGATAATAATATCTGAGTCCTCTAGCGATTCTGAAAATCATATCGAACAATCGCCTACTACTATGAGAATCCGATACGGCAGCCAAGTATGTTTATTCATTAGAAATTTTTATTATTTAATTTTACACCTCAATTTATAATCACTGAATATTATTTAATTGAAATATAATTACGCAGAAAAAGATGTGTGGACTTCAGAAAACCAAAATGACAGAAAGAATCGTGAAATGGATAAGAAAGGGCCTCCTTTGATGTACTCGACTCGTAATGTACACTTGACAAACACACAAAATAAGAAAGCTTTGAGATTGACTCAAGAGGTTCAACTGGGAAACCCTTATTTTGTGGGTATTATTAATTCTTCCTGCATCGGATTGGGAGGAAATTTCATGTTAGTAAGTTCTTATATACATATTTATTCCAAATAGTTAATGAATTTGTAAACTAGGAATATTTACAAATTCGTTATTAACAATAACTTTTTGTTAGGTGTGAGTCGCGAGAGAGATAAGGTGTTAGGGAAAGAAAATCTGTATCGCCATTGTTGTTTGGTTAGAGACAAGAGAGAGGGAAAGAAAATCTGTATCGCCATTGTGGTTTGGTTAGAGACAAGAGAGAGGCAGAAGAATTATATAATTCGAATGGCCAAAATATACTAAATGACTTGCCACTTAAGAACCATAAACCAAATGACTCAAAATCAAAATGATTCACAATGAGAGACTTCATAACCGTTGCTTGAACTTAAAACAACTTACGAGGTATAATACTAAAAGAGTTCATCTATATAGACCCTAGAATGCCCCATGGGAGTGGCGATGCAGTCAGCTGACCTCAGCGAAACCACTGGTAAGCGAGTCAAAACCAATGACCGGTTTGTGAAAAATGGTTTTGTGATTTCTTGGTGGTGAGTGGCAAGTCAGCATACCATTGCTAAGCAGTAGAAAATTGGATTCCGGTTTAGAATTTTTTTTTTTTTTTGAAAAATCATGCTAGGTTTTAGTACTTTTCTGCCATGATTTAACAGCCGTACTGACAAATCCCTACACTAATTAAACAATATTCCGTCATTAGTATGGGAAAATATATCCTGCCCCATGGATTCCTCCCAATAGTGGCGATTGAGTCATGCTGACGTAAGCAGCGGTGAGAAGTAATGTCATTTTCTGGTTTTAGTTGTAGGTTGTTGCTGATAATTGAAAATGCAGATGATTTACGATTTCCAAAGTTGTTTTGCAATTTATTCATATTATTTCATTGAAATGACATGTGTCGGTATAGTACATTAATCTTATTTGTAGTCACATCAAATTTATTATATTTATCGTAGTTAATGATAATTTTTAAAGATAAATCAAATTGTTTATTTTACTCATAAAGTTATTATCACTTATTGATGGTAAGTACTGCACTTGCTAGAAAAATAAAAAAAATAATAACTAGTAACAATTATTATAAATTATATTAATTAACAACACACATAAATATCAACTATGCACAAAATAACACCAAATGATAATGAAATCGTTGCTTAATAAAACAATTTACATTGGAAATAAATTTCATACACTTTATTTTCTACAAATATATTCTTCATGAAAAATAAAATTTCCTTAACATCCAAATTTTCTGGAGCTAAATTATGTGAACATCAAAATCTTCTTTCCTGTATTAATACCTACAAATCAAGTAATTCATATAAAAAGCAAATAATTATCGAATAAATATTTTTTATCAACAATTTAAGGTAATAAGGACACAAAAAATAACATAAAAATAGAAAAAGTAATTTTGAAATATTTTTTAGAATATGAATATAATCTATTACGATTTTAAATAATAAAAGCTGATTTTAATTTTGAATTTTTTTTATAAAAAAGAGGTTGGACTTGTTCTATTACTGCTGATAATTAAGCCTAAAATAAAATAAAACTGAATAAAGCAAAAAAAATATATGAATATAAATAAAAAAAATGAATGAATAAAATTTAAATGTAAAAAATAAAATTATAAATAAATACAAAAAACACAAATAATAGAATGAAGAACAAAACATAAATATTAACATCTATGAAGAACAAATAAATAGAAAAAGCCAAATAGAAACATAAAAATTAATAAAAGCCGAAATATATAAAATCCAAATTAAAAAGGAAAAAAAAATTAATAAAATTAATACCTTTCAAGATTTTTCTTTTATCAACCATGAAAATCCTCTCATCTATGCTCAACTTCAATCAACACAAAAAAGAAAAGAAACTCATTTTACATCTTGCTAAAAATGTATTAATTTCACGATATTGACGAATTACCACTGGAAATAACTCGTGATGGCTGTTATCGGAGAGATCGCCGGCGAGTCGTCAAGCCACGAACTCTCCCTCTCTCTCTTCTCGTGTTTTATGGTGGAAGAGCAGCTAGAAGGTAATTTTTTTTTGAAATTATGTTTAGAAGAGAGAGAAAGAGAAAGAAAGGCAATATATATGGTTGGTTTGATTTGAAAAATTTTGAAAAAAAATGGACGAGGTTTTCGCCTCTTACCGGTGGTAAGTGGTTTTCAAAAAATTTGAAAATATCCTGAGTCCACAAAATCTAGTGAAGCACCATATTTCGTGATTCCCTCTGATATAAATGACCCAAAATTATGATCTGATTGAAAGACAACCGGAACTATAAATCCGAATGACATGTAACTTTGATCGAATTCATGACCAAACCGAAAATATCTCATTGTTGAGTAATCTGTCGTCCAAAGGATCCAAAATATAAACACTTGAAATCAAACAACACGAAATTAGGATTGTCCATAAAAAGACTCACAATCTAAATGCTTCGTAACTTGAATTTTTTGAAACCAAAAACAACCATATCCAAGCTCGACCGCTACCTGCTCATCTACCACTTGTACTAAAAACATGTTCATTGAGATATTTGCACATAATACTAGTATGCTAAATAAAACCGAACTTCATAAAAACGATTGAATAAATAAAATAGACTATATTAATAAAGATAGAACATGTTAAAAGTTTCCGTAATGAACTAATTATTGGGTAAGATTGGTTTCATTTGTTGACTGTTGTCAATGTAATCAATTGACCTGGTCTCATGATAATCTTGTAGAAATAGACTTATATTTTTCTTTTTTGCTTCATCAGTGTGCCTCCAATTTTCGACAATGGACAAGAAAAAAGAAGGGAAATCATGAAATAGAAACAGAAATGTGAAAAATACTTGCCATGTGATGCGTGAATGAAGCACCCATTTCTTTGTAGAAGCTCATATTTGTTGGATTTCTCATTTCGATTTCTCCACCTTATTTGTTCTGCTGCTTGTCTATACTTTTTTTTTTGTGAGTGGTCTCTGCTTCTTGTCTATACAGAAGTGTCTCTTATAGAAGAGACAACTCTCTTCAACTTCCAAGTTTGGAACAAAAATTCTGTTCAACTTAAAAAATAGGTCTCTTCAACTTCTCTTTTATTCAAAAAGAAGAATCTTTTTTTTTTTGTCTCAAAAAAAAAAAATTAAGCCTCTTCAACTTCTACTCAGAAGTACATAAAATCGAAAAAATATATATATATATATATAATATACTGGTAGAATGACTCGTCATGTCCCTCTCAAGTCTCAACTCTTTTGAGCTATTTGGATTACGGTCCAGTAATATCTTTTCGTAAGATACTTTGGTTTCACTTTTTATCGGTACAATTTCAGCCTCCAAAATTAATGTTATGGCAATTGCCTAAAGACCCTAAAAGTCCAAGGCCTCCAATTATTCAATCCCTTAATCACATATTAACTAGATTTTCCTAATAGCCCAATGTGAACTCCTTTAGCAACAGGCCCAAAGCAACAAAGAAAAGTAAATAAAGAAAAGGAAAGGGAAAAATTAAGGGAAAAAAAAGGAACGGAATAAAGAAAAAGGAAACAAAAGAATCAAAATGGGAAGAAATAATAAAATACATTGAAATTGAAAGTGGCAGATTGGAAAATGAAAAAATAAAAGAAAAAGAGACGCATGCCTCAAGCGAGCCAATTGTGGGACATACTTTTGCCCAAGTGCAATTCAACAGTATATTGCTTTTGTCAATAGTCTCATAACCTAGTGATTGAGTATAAAGTAACACAAATTATAAGTTATGAGTTCAATTTCTATTGGCACCAAAATAGAAGTGGGACAAAGAGTCCTCTCTATTCAATAAAAAAAAAATAGTATATTGCGTTTCTAGACTACAATTTGTGTCATTATTGTTTTCTTCTAATTTCTAATTTGCATCAATTCCAAGCACCAATTTCATCTCCAATTGCTTCCTGATTTTGACTTGTTGTAAAAATTCTCAATTAAAGGTTAAATTTCTCTCTTTATTTCTTTGTCTTTTATTCAATTCGTTTGAAAATGATTTCGCGGAAAATCTAGATTATTCAAGTTTAATTGATGAATTTGCTTCAAAAAATTAAAGAAGAAATTTTTTAAAGTTATAATTATTTGTTATTGTAATGTATTTTTTGGAAATATTTTGGTTATTATAATTTTATGTATTATTTTTTAATTCATTTTCCGTGCTTATTAATTTCTTCTGGGACCTGATAGAGCACGACGGTACTATAGCACGACTGTTCACGACGGATCCAATAACAATATATATATATATATATATATATATATATATATATAAAATTTATTTTCTAATAACAATATATACTAACAAAATAGTATATAAAATGAAAAAAATAGTATATCATAGTGCCATCGTGCTACAGTATCATCGTGTTTGCATATTTCCCAATTTCTTCTATTTATGAGATTTTCATCACTTGATTTCAGATAAACAAATGCCTTTCTCTCTAGTGGCTACCTCGCAAAACCCTAATAGTTGCCTTAACCCTAACAGTTGAAGAGGAGTCTCAGTTGGAACACAAAGAAAATCGACGAAATTGGGCGGAGCTCAATGGGGACATTCTTATTTTGATTTTTCGAATGGTGAGGACAATTGACGTGTTAAAGAATGCCGAATTTGTGTGTCATTCATGGCAGAAAGTTGCAAAAGATGAGCCTGAACTTTGGAGACACATCTTGACTAATTAAAGCCTATTTGGGGGGGGGGGGGGGGGGGGGGGTGAATAGGCTTAACAAGTGCGGAAGTGTAAATTAAAAATTCTTTTACAATTTTAATTGATTTACTTTTAATATGATGAATGTGATAATTCAAAGTAATAAAAACAATTAAAAGTAAATAGAGTAAAAGATAAAGATTATCAATATCAAACATTCGAACTTGTTGACGAAGTTCAACCCAGAGGTTGCGTAAGTCTTAACTTCTCTTTTACTGGTTATCAGGCCTTACCGAGTTCACGAGTGGTCTAATCTCTGGGACTTGCCTTGCGGCTCCGATTTCACTAATCCAAATAACGTTTGATTACAAGACTCGAATCACCGTTCGCTTTACAACCCATAGTGAAATGGAGAATCAAAAACTTACAATAATTTCTTTCAATCAATAACAACACACAAGATTTGCAAAATTTGCTCACAACAAATGTCTCTCTTGGCTCACAAGATTTTGAGTAAATTAATCAAACACAAAGAGAGAGATAGAATATCACTTTTTAACTTATCAAAGTGAGAGAGAATGATTACCCAAAGTGAATCTATTTGTTTCCTTATAAAGGATGACAGATTCACGCCTATTCCGTTCAAAATGGAGTTATTCCGTTTAGAACGGAATGATTTCAAGTTCAAACGGCTAAAAAATCTCATATTCCGTTCCGAATGGAATATTCCGTTCAGAACGGAACTATTACGTTCCGGACGAAATGATTTCGTTCGGAACGGAATAAATTCGTTCGGAACGGAATGAATTCGTTTTGCCAACGAAATTTACAGTGGACTTCCGTTCTGAACGGAATCATTTCGTTTTGAACGGAAAAACCCGTTCAGAATGGAATGAGTCTGTTTTGTATGTTTAGCAATATTATTTCTCTCAATTTTGTATTTAAATAATATAACTGAAAAAGAGTTTAACCTAATTAAATTAAAAACTTTAAGACGAGCTCTAACACTTGATTAGCTTGAGAGGTGAGTCATCTTCTTGTTTTTTCGAGAGCTAAGACGTCATGTCCGGTTTATTGACGTGAATTATTTTAGCTCTGAAACTCAATCTCAAGAATATATTAGTAGCTCGGAATAGGTTTAAATATCATCAAACTGAGAATAACAACAATAGATATGACACATCATGGTTACGAACCGTCAAAGATACTGATGAACCTGACTGAGCTTGCCATCGATCGGAATAGGGGCAGACTGGAGGAGCTCAGGATTCAGAATTTCGGTAACGATGATCTTCTCGAGTACCTCTGTGACAGGTATTATATTTTTCTGTAATGATTCTAGTAGTATAAAAGAGTAATAAATGTAATTAAATGTAGAGATTTTTAGAGAGGTTGTTTCTAAGTTATTTAGAAAACTAACATAGTTGGGTATAAATTGGGGATTTTTAGTAATAAGAGTTGATATTTGGCTGGTTATAAATAAGATCTCCAAATTAAAGTGTTGAGTTGTGTTGAATATCATTTTGAGTATTGTTTTCTCTTGGATCAATTTTGCTCCTTTGAGAGCTTTATCAACAAAACCCTAAAACACAAAATTGTCTGCACGCATGATAGTACCCTCAGGATTTTGCCCTGAATATCATTTGTATAAGTCTAGTACATTAATTGGCCTGACCCAACCATCAGGCCCACATCATATTGGCCATAAAAAGGCTTAAGCTTGATTAGTGCTAGTAATTAATGCACTAGCCTATTTAAGTAACTCTTTTCTCTATTTATAACTCAAGGTGGGACTAATCCCTGCCTTCTAATTTCGTTATGGAGCGTTACAAACTCCCCCACTTAAATTTCTAACGTCCTTGTCAGAACCCACAGATGGGATCAGGCTCATCCTAGTATACATCCGTGCGCATCCGAGACCTCTTACTTGTCCGCACGCACGATAGTACCCTCAGAATTTTGCTCTAAATATCATTTGTATGAGCCTAGTACATTAACTGGCTCAGCCCAACCATCAGGTTCACACCATATTGTCCTGAAAAAATCTTAAGCTTTGTTGGTGCTAGTAGTTAATGCACTAGTCTATTTAAGTAATTCTTTTTTCTATTCAACGCTCAAGGCGGGACTAATCTCTGCCTTCTAATTTCGTTCTGGGGCGTTACAGAAGCTAAATTGAGTTTCGAACCACCACGGTTCGTGAGAACTTCCTTACGTTTCAAAAAATAACTTGGATATGTAATATCATCATCATTTTAAATTCCAATAACAAAAATTATTATTTATAGAAATTTATATATAAAAATCTTTTTTTTTTTTTGCAGAAGTTATTATTTGAGGATGTTTCAAAAAATAACTTGGATAGGTAATATCATCGTTTAAAAGGATCTATGTAAGTGAATTTTTTTCCTTGTTTTAAATGTCTCTTCAACTTCTTTTCATAAAAAAAATAATAAAATAAGTCTCGAATGACTTGCTAGTTATGTCATGTCCTCTCACGGATTTAACTCTTTTCTAGAATCAAGTCCGTAGAGTCTTCGAAAAGATCAATTTTGCCCGAACAGGTTCGAGAGATAAAAGATGTCTAAAAATGTTATTTTCTCAATTTTGAAATATAATGTTTTTTGGATTTATATACCATTTTTCTATATATTATTTCGCTACAAAAAATGGTAATGCTGCACAAGATAAAAACTCAATATCTAAATAAGAAAAATAATACAATAAACTAGGGGATGCTTCGCGTGTTGCGCAAAATCATGCCACATAATTTAAAAAATTGTTTCACGACAATTGTTACACACAAAATAAAATAAAAACATTTTTACACTAAAATATAATAAAAAAGTGACCAACTCAAGAAACAATACAAAAATGCATATTCATATATAATGTCCTACCTTCATTCAACCCCATTTTCAGCTAAAGGAAATTTATAAAAAACCTTAAAAATTAATATATTAATGATATTAAAAATTAAACTAAAATGTTGGTGTTAATATGTCGAAAGTCCCGTTAAAACCGGTTTTGTTACACAAAGAAAACTGTCGCACAAAAACTTAAAGTCTGAAATTCATTTGTCTCGAGCGCTTCAAGAAATAAATCTGTCCTTTAGGCTAAATTTGTCCCCTAATTATGCAAAACGGGTCTTGACGAACTTACTTCCAGGATATCTCCAGTTATAGTTGATGGCAAGGTGCACAACTTGAAGTCAACCCCTTAGAACTAGGGCCGATTTAAAGAAGTCTTGATCTAGAGTTGTTAATGGAGGAATTGAGGTTTGTAGAAGAGAAAAATATGATAAAGATGATTTTTTTTGCATGATCTTATGTTCTTTCAAACATTGACCTTATATAGGCTTTAAGAATACATCATCATTAATATATACATGTTGATAAGTTCATGAATTTTAATTCTCAATATGATTCATGAACTCTAACCAGTAAATATCACATTGTCCCATGCACATATTTCAACACAATGCATGTATCCAAAGGCTCAAGAATAATCTAGAAAACATGTGTTAAATATCATAATAATTATTCTATTGAATTATTTTCATTCTAGATTATATGTCACATGACTAATCAGTCTTAATTATTTGTGACCACTTGTGCACCTCTTGCAACAAGATATTTTATAATTATTATTTCTCTTCTACTAAATACAAAAACAAATTTATTTTGAAAAACTCCGACAATTCCCCACCTTTTTTAAAATAAACAAAAGTTTTATTATATATATTAAAATAGTTTATTACATTTATACATAAAATTCTCCAGATCATAAATAACTTCCTAACTCTAACTTTCAATGAGGGCATCTTCCGATTTGAACCGTTCATCTAGTAGAGACTCATCAAAGTTACCCATATTTGTACAGTAGACTAAGCTTTGAACTGACGAATATCTTCGGATAACCGGACTTGTCTTTGCATTAGAATTAATGACTCAACCAAAGTTCATACTTAATGACGCCTTTGAATGACCATGCGCCTATATCCTGTTTCATGAATGCTATAAGAATCCAAGCCCTTAGGTTCCTAGAAGCGGCCTCACTTCCATTCATCTAGGTAGACTCTACCAAGAATGTCCCCACTTTAGACATTCCAACCGACATCGGTTAATAGGTCTATTGAGAGCTTAGCTCATCCTACCGTTTACTCGTGGGACCAAATACTCTTTAAAACCTTGGGATGAAAAGAATCATAACGATTCTTAGTCGAGTATTTGCAATCGTTCTTCTAACGGAATCAATCATTGAACCACAAGATCCGATGCACCCTCGGACGTTGGGTCGAAGTCCCGTTATTGACGATTTAACATATTGGGCTTTAATCCCATCCCTAGTGACGTCTTATTAATCAGAACTCTCGTAAGAGGCTTTGTTAACGGATCCGCTAAATTGTCACGCGAACATACATAGTCAATAGTAATTACCCCACCGGTTATCAAATGACGTACCGTACTATGTCTACGGCTAATATGCCGAGACTTGCCGTTATATACTTCATTATACGCCCGTGAAAGGGTCGCTTGACTATCACAATGGATAGCAATCGGAGGAATTGGTCTTGTCCATAACGGTATATGATACATCATATCGCTTAACCATTCTGCTTCTCTACTTGCCGTTTCTAAGGCAATAAATTCCGCACTCATTGTGGAATCCGCAATGCAAGTTTGCTTCTTTGATTTCCACGAAATAGCCCCACCGGCTAACGTAAATATATATCCGCTTGTAGAAGCGTGATCTTCACTGTAATTTATCCAACTTGCATCCGCAAATCCTTCTAATACCGAAGGTTCCCCATAATATGTAATACATTAATTACTTGTGCATTTCAAATACCGAAGTAATCTATGTATTGCATTCCAATGCATTTCACTTGGATTACTTATATATTGACTCAACTTTGAGACCGCATATGTTATGTCTGGTCTCGTACATGTCATAACATACATCAAGCATCCAATCACTTGTGAATATTTCAATTGATTTATCGTTCTACCTTTCTTAGGTAATAAATTAATAGCCATATCAAAAGGCGTTGTAATAGGAGTGCTATTATGACAATCAAATTTGTCAATCACCTTTTTAACATAATGTTCTTGAGATAGAGTTAAACTATTCTCTTCTCTAATAATTCTTATACCAAGAATTACATCCGCCTCTCCCATGTCTTTCATGTCAAATTGACTAGACAAGAAACTTTTAGTTTCATTCACTATTTCTATATCATTTCTAAATATCAACATGTCATCTACATATAAACATATGATGACTCATCTTCCATTAATGGATTTACTATAAACACATTTATCACATTTATGTAACCATTAATTATCAAAACTTGGTCAAACTTTTGATACTATTGCTTTGGCGCTTGCTTTAATCTGTACAAGAATTTAACTAGTCTACAAACTTTCTTTTCTTGACCCGGCACTACAAAGCCTCCGGGTTGTGTCATATAAACTTCTTCATCCAATTCTCCATTGAGAAAAGCGGTCTTAACATCCATTTGATGTATAACCAATCTATGCACCGAAGCAAGTGCTATTAGCATACGAATCGTTGCCATATGTGCAACCGGAGCGTATGTGTCAAAAAAGTCTATTCTCTCTTTTCGAGTATATCCCTTAGCTACTAAACGAGCTTTATATTTATCGATTGTACAATCGACTTTCATTTTCGTTTTGAAAATCCATTTACATCCAATCGGTTTGCTTCCCGTCGGAAGATCGGCTAATACCCATGTATTATTTCCTATGATGGAATCCATCTCATCATTTATCGCTTCTTTCCAAAACATGGAATCATGTGACTTCATTGCTTCATCAAAAGTGAGCGGGTCCGATTCTACATTAAAACAATATGAAAATTGTGTAGAAACTTCATTTTCTTTTCCATTTCCTTCAACCAAGAACATATGAAAATCCGGACCAAAGTCCTTACCCTTTCTAGCTCTTTTACTTCTTCTAAGCTCAACATTATCATGTTGACTTTCATCATTTTCATTTCTTTCATGAACTACATTTTTAGGTCTTTGAATTGAAGTAAACCTACTTTCATCAAATATTGCATTTCTTGACTCTATGATAGTATTTATCGAAACCGAGTCATTTGGTTCTATTACCATGAACCTATATGCTTTACTATTATGAGCATAACCTAGGAATACACATTTGATTCCTTTTTCTCCTAACTTTTTAATCTTAGGCTCCGTTAATTTAACCATAGCCCGATATCCCCAAACCTTCAAATAACTAAGGTTAGATTTTCTATTTTTCCAAAATTCATATGGAGTTGTTAAGCTCCTCTTATTAGGGCATCTATTCAAACTATGACAAGCCGTTAATAAGGCTTCACCCCAATAACTTTTACTCAAACCCGAGTAAGATAACATTGTATTTATCATTTCGGTCAACACTCGGTTTTTGCGTTCCGCAATACCATTTTATTGTGGTGTATATGGTCCCGTTGTTTCATGCACTATACCCATTGACTCGAAGTAATGAGGACTATAATATTCTCCTCCCCGATCCATTCTTAGGATTTTAATATTTGTTTCACATTTTAATTCTACTTCTTTCTTATAGATTTCAAATTTATCTAGAACTTCATCATTTGAATGCAACAAATATACATAAAAAAATCTAGAATAATCATCTATGAATGTCACAAAATACTTTTTGCCACCTATGGTAGGGGTACTATGCAAGTCATATACATCGGAATGAATTAATTCTAATAATTTTGTTGTTCTTTCAACTTTAGGAAATGGCTTAGCAACTATTGTAGTGTGCATACAAATTTTACATTTATCAAGATTTTTATCAAAAGTATGTATTAAATCTATCTTAGCCGTATCAAACATTCTACGGTAATTAACATGACCTAATCTATAATGCCATAAATAAAGAGAATCAATAACAATATAAGCTGAAACAAATTTATTGATATTGAGTTTGAACATACCATCACGCACATATCCTTTTCCAACAAAAATACCACCCTTAGACAAAATAAAATTATTTGCTTCAAACACAAGCTTAAAACCAAACTCATTGAGCAAACCACCCGACTCAAGATTCTTTCGCACTTCTGGCGCATAATACACGTTACGTAAAGTAAGCGTCTTGCCGGATGTGAATTTGAGTTCCACGACTCCTTTTCCCTCCACACGTGCCTTGGAAGCGTTCCCCATGTAAAGAGCATTTTCATCTCTTTCAACCGATTCAAGAGTTTTGAAAAGACTCTTGTCGTTACAAACATGTCGGGTCGCACCGGTATCAATCCACCAAGCCCCATCATTCTCCAAGGATAGAGAGTTAATTTCTGGCGACAAATCTATCATTGGCGCCTTGTGCATCCTTTTCCTTTCCTTTCATCTTAAGAAAATTACGACACTCGTTCTTAAAGTGTCCTTGTTTCCCGCAATGGAAACATGCACCTTTCTTCTTTTTGAAATTAGGGCTATTCATGACACCATATGGTTTCTTTTGATAATTATTATTATAATTATTGAATCTCTTTTGTCTATTATCATTATTGTTACTACGAACAACATGGACTTCACTATTCGGAATTTTCTTTTCCAAAATTTCTTGTTTGCGATACTCTTCCTCCAAAGATATGTCTTCCTTAACTTGCTTAAGGGATTTCTTAAATTCTTTCCACGATGGTGGTAACTTATCAATAATTGATGAAACCACAATAGACTCGTCAATTTTCATTTTATAGTGAGTAAAATTGTTCAACAAACGTTCAATCTCATAGAATTGTTCAAGGACGGGCCTATTGTCTCATCTTAAAATTATTGAAACGGCTTAAAATGAACTTCTTACTAGTTGCATCCTCCGTCATGTACCGCTTCTCGAGTTTGCCCCATAACTCCTTTGCCGTCTCCACGACTTGAAATATGTCGAAGAGCGAGTCCACCACGCCATGCAAGATGTGGCCGCGACAAAGAAAGTCATCGTTCTCCCATTTCTTCACGTCTCGCACATGTGCCAAAGGCGGATCTCCTTATCCTTCAAACACCGGTTTTGGCGAGTCGATCACGTAGTACACCTTTAGGGAGGTGAGGAGAAAGTTCATTTTTCTGCCATCTCAAAAAATTCACACCGTCAAACCTCTCCAACTTATCTGTAGTCATCTCCTTGTGGGCAGAAACACCGCCGGTTGCCAACGGAATCATCGACATCTTGAAATACGGGAATTAAGTCTAAAGATTGTTGGTGTTAATATGTCAAAGCACCCGTTAAAACCGGTTTTGTTACACAAAGAAAACTGTCGCACAAAAACTCAAAGTCTGAAATTCGTTTGTCTCGAGCGCTTCAAGAAATAAAGCTGTCCTTTAGGCTTAATTCGTCCCCTAATTGTTCAAAACGGACTTGACGAACTTCCTTCCAGGATATCTCGAGTTATACTTGACGGCAAGATGCTCAACTGGAAGTCAACCCCTTAGAACTAGGGCCGATTCAAAGAAGTTTTGATCTAGGGTTGTTAATGGAGGAATTGAGGTTTGTAGAAGAGAAAAATATGATAAAGATGATTTTTTTTGGATGATCTTATATTCTTTCAAACATTGGCTTTATAGAGACTTTAAGGATACATCATCATTAATACATACATGTTGATAAGTTCATGAATTTCAATTCTCAATATGATTCATAGACTCTAACCAATAAATATCACATTGTCTCATGCACATATTTCAACACAATGCATGTATCCAAAGGCTCAAGAATAATCTAGAAAACATGTGTTAAATATCATAATAATTATTCTATTGAATTATTTTCATTCTAAATTATATGTCACATGACTAATCAGTCTTAATTATTTGTGACTACTTGTGCACCACTTCAACAAGATATTTTATCATTATTATTTCTCTTCTACGAAATACAAAAATATATTTATTTTGAAAAACTCGAACATAAAATACAAATTTTTTATTTCCAAAATTAAATCAAAATACAAATTAACTTGGGAGACTTCTTCCTTCTTTCAATCAGGTATCTGTTTTTGCACCATAAGTACTTCTTGCTTTTCCTGTTATTTATCTTATGTGATTGTTTAAACTCAGTTGGCTTTAAGCAGATCTTTAAATAGACTTTAGTACCACAAATGCTTCGTCACTTGAATTATTTGAAACCAAAAACAACCGTATCCAAGCTTGACCGCTACCTGCTCATTTACCACTTGTACTAAAAACATGTTCATTGAGATATTTGCACATAATACTAGTATGCTAAATAAAACCAAACTTCATAAAAACGATTGAATAAATAAAATAGACTATATTAATAAAGATAGAATATGTTGAAAGTTTCCGTAATAATTATTGGGTAAGATTGGTTTCACCTGTTGACTGTTGTCAATTTAATCAATTGACCTCGTCCCATGATAATCTGGTAGAAATAGATTCTTATATTTTTCTTCTAGCAAGTAAGATTAGGTCTGCATCAAACATTGACTATTTCTTTCCCTTGTAAAAAATCTAAAGCTAAATAAATATCTACCAGTGTAGTACAAGTTTGCTACTATAACTCTTAATTACATGTCTATATAAACTGGAAGGAGGATATTTTCAAAAGTAATTAGAGGAACCTTTCAAACCTTCAACAAAAATGAACTAGCCACCCTCTTTTTTTCCTACAAGAATTGATCGCTTCAAAGCCCTAACTACACTATATATATCCATCAAATCCCATGCCATTGAACCATAACATCCACTCAAACAACTTTCAATTGATACACTACAAGAGAAACACTTACTGAGATGGCTCCGCAAACCGTGCTTCTCCTAGCTCTCCTTGTCTTTGCTTCTTCACAGGCATTTGCCTCCGACCCTAGTCCCCTTCAGGACTTCTGTGTTGCTGACAACACCTCTCAAGGTATATACAATACTCTTTGTTTCATTTATTTATATACATATAATGTGTATTTTATGCAGGTAAGAATGTTTATTTTTTTTAAAACAACAATTGTTGCATATTTAATTACATAAAGAAAGAAAAATGAAAATGACGTTTGAACCCATGAACTATTGTTACACATGCACCATACTGTACCAACTAGACTATGGGCCACATGCATTATGCAACTGAAATATTAACATGAAATTTGTTTTTAATGCAGTGTTAGTTAATGGATTTGTTTGTAAGGATCCGGCTATCGTAAAGCCCGAAGATTTCTTCTTTGAAGGACTTGACAAGGCCGGAAACACCTCAATCAAAATCGGGTCAAGTGTTAATCTTGTCAATGTTAATAGAATTGCCGGTCTCAATACCCTTGGTATTTCCATTGCTCGTCTAGACTTTGCTCCCTACGGCGGCCTTAACCCTCCTCACACGCATCCAAGAGCAACTGAAATCCTGACAGTTGTTGAAGGCACTCTCTATGTCGGATTTGTTACTTCGAGCCCTAACAATACACTTTTCGCTAAAGTGTTGAACAAGGGTGATGTGTTTGTTTTTCCCGAAGGACTCATCCATTTCCAATTCAATATCGGACCCGTTCCTGCTTTTGCCATTGCTAGTCTAAGCAGTCAAAATCCTGGGTTGATCACTATTGCTAATGCAGTTTTCGGATCAAACCCGCCTATTTCAGATGATGTACTCGCTAAGGCATTTCAATTGGACAAGAAAACTGTGGACTGGCTTCAAGCTCAGCTCTCAACAATTAATTAGTCACTTAAAACTACCATGAGTGTGGATTTATTATTTGTTTACAATATCTATATTTTGGTGTGTATTTGTTGTTGTTGTTGTTAATAAGCATACAATGCCTTCTAATTTCGTTCTGGGGAGTTACAAACTCCCCCACTTAAATTTCTGACGTCCTCGTCAGAACCCACATATGGGCTCAGGCTCATGCTCGTACACATTCGTGCACAACCGAGACCTCTTACTTGCCTCGAATAGACCTCTTACTTGTCTGCAAGCACGATAGTACCCTCAGGATTTTTCTCTGAATACCATTTGTATGAGGCTAGTACATTAACTGGCCCGGTCCAACCATCAGACCCACATCATATTGGTCATAAAAAAGCTTAAACTTAGTTAGTGCTAGTAATTAATTCACTAGCCTATTTAAGTAACTCTTTTTCTACTCAACACTCAAGGTGGGACTAATCCCTGCCTTCTAATTTTGTTCTGGAGCGTTACAAACTCCCCCACTTAAATTTCGAACGTCCTTATCAGAACCCACAGATGGGCTTAGGCTCATCTTAGTACACATCCGACCTCTTACTTGTCCGCACGCACGATAGTATCCTCAGAATTTTCCTCTAAATATCATTTGTATGAGTCTAGTACATTAACTGGCTCAGCTCAACCATCAGGTCCACACCATATTGTCTTGAAAAAAATCTTAAGTTTTGTTGGTGCTAGTAGTTAATGCAATAGTCTACTTAAGTAATTTTTTTATTCTATTTAACGCTCAAGGTGGGACTAATCTCTGCCTTCTAATTTCGTTCTGGGGCACGAACCACCTCGGTTCGTGAGAACTTCCTTATTACATATTTTCGTCGAAATTGTGATGTTTAAACTTTAAATTAGTATTACATGAATCAATTGCTCTCATATTAGGTTGTTAAGTTCTAAAAACACATTTATTTGAACTTTTTTTGCAGGACAAGTGTGCTAAAAAGTTTGTGATTGATATCATGCCCCAATATCTCAGAACTAGTCGTGACGGCTAAAAGACCACCACTTCTAGATGAATTAGAAATCACACATGGATATTTCAATAGAAAATTGACCGAGTTAGTAGGGGAAGCATTACCGTTTAAATTAAATCGTATTTGGTATGGCTATGCACCTCATAATCCTCAATATCCTCATGAGGAAGGGTTGAATAATGAGATGGCATTTGGGATTGCAAAGACTATGCATCAGCTTCGTTGTCTCCAGCTTGTCGATACCGGGTATATTATTACCATAACTTAAAAAACCATAATAGTTATGTATCAAATTTTGCCCCTTTGAGTTGCAACCGTATATTACAGAGATACAAATACGGGTATAAGGATGATTCTAGAAGGATGTCCGCATCTAGAAAAATTAGACATACGTAAGTGCAAAAATGTGGAGATGGATTATGAGATGAGGGCTCGGTGTGCCAGTCTCACAACCTTCTGGTCTCCTGATGACTCTTTGGATGACTATGAGTATCAGGCCGAAGAAAGACAATATGATTATGATTTGAAAATGGCAACGGCAATCCTTGATGTCTATATTAGTACCGGTGACGAAATTTAATAAAGACAGGGAGGAGTCATCCCCCCATCAAGATTTTGAAATTTATTTTATGTAATTTTAGTGCATCATAAAAATTAATTTATAAATATTAGAAGGGATTAGAAAATTTATTTGGCTCTCTCTATTATTATGGGTCATGCTCCGCCACTAATTGGTGCTGATAATTTTGTTTATCCTGATAAGGATTAGTAGGTGAACGGTTATGAGTTTGATTTCTGTATCTTGTTTTCAGAAGTTCTGTACTAGTGTGAAAAGCCAATGGAAAGAGTTTAGACAGAGTGCTATTCGACTCCAGTGGATTAGAATCTATTTTGTCTAATGTAATTCTGAAATGTTTTGCATTTGAATGTTGCGGAGGCCTAGTGTTTATTAATGTGACTTGTTCGACTATTTCTACATTTATTTTCCTGCATATTATTTCAAAACATCCAAATACTTTAGTAAATTATTTAATAATTATAACACTGTTCACGATTTATTTCAGAGTAGTTTCTTAAATATAGCTTTTCACCTATGAGCACATTAAAAATTTCGTCCCATGATAATCTGGTAGAAATAGACTCTTACATTTTTCCTCTAGCAAGTAAGATTGGGTCTGCATCAAACATTGACCATTTCTTTCCCTTGTAAATAATCTAAAGCTAAATAAATATGTACAAGTAGTACAAGTTTGCTACTATAACTCTTAATTATATTTTTTTCTTTTTTTCTCTAGTTATTTTTTCTCATGAGTTCTCTTTCTCTATATCAATATTCTCTCTATTATTCTAACATGTGTATATCTCCATATTTATTCATTTTTTGGGTTCAAGTATCTCCAAAATTTCGACAATGGACAACAAACAAAAAGTGAAAATATGTAAAAAATAAAAGGAACAAGAAACAAAATAACTTGCCATGTGATGCATGAAAGATGAATCAATTTCTTTGTAGAAGCTCACACTTTCCATTTCGATTTCACCTTCCCCTTCTCTTTCTTATTTTTCTCTCTTTTTAATTCTGTCTTTGGTGAAATCTTTCCAACAACTTCAGTTCTTCTGTGACGTATACATGAAAATATGTGAAGTGACGTCACAAAACTTATATATAAAAATCTTATTCTTTTTTGCAAAAGTTATTTTTTGAGGACGTTTCAAAAAATAACTTGGATATGTAATATCATCATCATTTTAAATTCCAATAACAAAAATTATTATTTATAGAAATTTATATATAAAAATCTTTTTTTTTTTTTTTTTTTTTTGCAGAAGTTATTATTTGAGGATGTTTCAAAAAATAACTTGGATAGGTAATATCATCGTTTAAAAGGATCTATGTAAGTGAATTTTTTTCCTTGTTTTAAAAGTCTCTTCAACTTCTTTTCATAAAAAAATAATAAAATAAGTCTCGAATGACTTGCTAGTTATGTCATGTCCTTTCATGGATTTAACTCTTTTCTAGAATCAAGTCCCTAGAGTCTTCGAAAAGATCAATTTTGCCCGAACAGGTTCGAGAGAAGATGTCTAAAAATGTTATTTTTTCAATTTTGAAATATAATGTTTTTTAGATTTATATACCATTTTTCTATATATTATTTCGCTACAAAAAATGGTAATGCAGCACAAGATAAAAATTCAATATCTAAATAAGAAAAATAATACAATAAACTAGGGGATGCTTCGCGTGTTGCGCAAAATCATACCACATAATTTAAAAAATAGATTCAAGACAATTGTTACACATAAAATAAAATAAAAACATTTTTACACTAAAATATAATAAAAAAGTGATTAACTCAAGAAACAATACAAAAATGCATATTCATATGTAATGTCCAACCTTCATTCAACCCCATTTTCCGCTAAAGGAAATTTATAAAAACCTTAAAAATTAATATATTAATGATATTAAAAATTAAACTAAAATACAAATTCTTTATTTCCAAAATTAAATCTAAATACAAATTAACTTGGGAGACTTCTTCCTTCTTTCAATCAGGTATCCGTTTTTGCACCATAAGTGCTTCTTGCTTTTCCTGTTATCCAAAAATGAAAAATAAATAACTTGATCTAAAAAATATAGATAAAGAGTTATTTCATTAATTGATACCTTTTAATTCCAAATAATAATTTCCTATTAATATAATCTTATGTGATTGTTTAAACTCAGTTGGCTTTAAGCAGATCTTTAAATAGACTTTAGTACCACAAATGCTTCGTCACTTGAATTATTTGAAACCAAAAACAACCGTATCCAAGCTCGACCGCTACCTTCTCATTTACCACTTGTACTAAAAACATGTTCATTGAGATATTTGCACATAATACTAGTATGCTAAATAAAACCAAACTTCATAAAAACGATTGAATAAATAAAATAGACTATATTAATAAAGATAGAATATGTTGAAAGTTTCCGTAATAATTATTGGGTAAGATTGGTTTCATTTGTCGACTGTTGTCAATGTAATCAATTGACCTCGTCCCATGATAATCTGGAAGAAATAGATTATTATATTTTTCTTCTAGCTAGTAAGATTAGGTATGCATCAAACACTGACTATTTCTTTCCCTTGTAAATAATCTAAAGCTAAATAAATATGTACAAGTAATACAAGTTTGCTACTGTAACTCTTAATTACTTGTCTATATAAACTGGAAGGAGGATATTTTCAAAAGTAATTAGAGGAACCTTTCAAACCTTCACCAAAAATGAACTAGCCACCCTCTTTTTTTCCTACAAGAATTGATCGCTTCAAAGCCCTAACTACACTATATATATCCATCAAATCCCGTGCCAATTAACCATAACATCCACTCAAACAACTTTCAATTGATACACTACAAGAGAAACACTTACTGAGATGGCTCCGCAAACCGTGCTTCTCCTAGCTCTCCTTGTCTTTGCTTCTTCTCAGGCATTTGCCTCCGACCCTAGCCCCCTTCAGGACTTCTGTGTTGCTGACAACACCTCTCAAGGTACATACAATACTCTTTGTTTCATTTATTTATATACATATAATGTGTATTCTATGCAGGTAAGAATGTTTATTTTTTTTAAAGCAACAATTATATTGTTGCATATTTAATTACATAAAGAAAGAAAAATGAAAATGACGTTTGAACCCATGAACTATTGTTATCCATACACCATATTGTACCAACAAGACTATGGGCCACATGCATTATGCAACTGAAATATTAATATGTAATTTGTTTTTAATGCAGTGTTAGTTAATGGATTTGTTTGTAAGAATCCGGCTATCGTAAAGCCTGAAGATTTCTTCTTTGAAGGACTTGACAAGGCCGGAAACACCTCAATCAAAATCGGGTCAAGTGTTAATCTTGTCAATGTTAATAAAATTGCCGGTCTCAATACCCTTGGTATTTCCATTGCTCGTCTAGACTTTGCTCCCTACGGCGGCCTTAACCCTCCTCACACGCATCCAAGAGCAACTGAAATCCTGACAGTTGTTGAAGGCACTCTCTATGTCGGATTTGTTACTTCAAGCCCTAACAATACACTTTTCGCTAAAGTGTTGAACAAGGGTGATGTGTTTGTTTTCCCTGAAGGACTCATCCATTTCCAATTCAATATCGGACCCGTTCCTGCTTTTGCCATTGCTAGTCTAAGCAGTCAAAATCCTGGGTTGATCACTATTGCAAATGCAGTTTTCGGATCAAACCCGCCTATTTCAGATGATGTACTCGCTAAGGCATTTCAATTGGATAAGAAAACTGTGGACTGGCTTCAAGCTCAGCTCTCAGCAATTAATTAGTCACTTGAAACTACCATGAGTGTGGATTTATTATTTGTTTACAATATCTATCTTTTGGTGTGTATTTGTTGTTGTTGTTGTTAATAAGCATACAATGCCTTTTGGTATTGTTTGCATTTGTGCAGTAAATTTGTATTAAATTGTTATAATTATGTGTTCTATTAACTGGTGAAATGTGTGTTTTAAATGCCTTTTGTTATAAATGTGTGTTCTATTAAATAGTAGTGAGATGTTTGTATCTTCTACTTTGAATTTGATGTGATATGGCCGATTTTTTGTTTTTCATGTTGAAACGTTTGATTGATCAAATGAATGTAGTTGGATTTGTAATGAAGAAAACAATGTTAATGAACATTTTCCGTTGAAGTGAAAGGATTAAATGTCATGATCTAGATATTATGTGCATGTAGCGAAGCAAATTTTGAAGGTTGAAGGGTCTAAAGTGCAAAAAATATATGTAATTGTTGGATATTTCTGTTGGTTCAGGCTGGTTTTATTAATTGAACTATTGGGCCTTATATTCTTAATATGTGTTTTCTCTTTTTTTTGAGCAAAACACGTGCTTTCTCTTATTGGGCCAAGTTAATAATAATAATAATAATAAATGCTAATTCTAAAGGCTTGCAGTTTTAATGAAATCATTGTATAGGGGTTTTGATTAGGGCCGACAAAAAAGCTCATAGCTCATAGCTCGCAGCTCGGTAGCTCGCTCGATAAAAACTCGTTTTAAATAGCTCAAAACTGAACCGAGCCGAGCCAAACCAGCTCAGTTTATTCCGATTATTATTGCAAATTATTTAAGACTTACATGTAATTATTTACTAATGTTTACACTGTAGAGTGTACCTAGCAAATTTTCTGCGACTTACCTTGAGAAACAAACCCAAAAAATGCTACTTTATTACAAGGAAAGAAAATGGGAAACCATGTATATATATCTGTAAAAAGGATAGGCCATTAGTTGGTTCAGATGGCTGGAAATCTTTCGTAATTGAAAATAATCTGCACGAAGGTGATATTTCCTTATTTGAACTTTTAAAGGACAAAAATGAAAAAATTTCCTTCAGAGTTCATCTCTCCAAAAATTAAAATATGTTAAACTCGTTTGATTTGGGGTATTTTCTTAGTATCATGAATTTAGAAGGTTTTCTGAAGTGGAATGTTATAGACTTTTCTAAATTTGGAGATTAGTTAATTTGAGTTGCGATCGTTTTACTTATAAGATTTTTGACGTGCTTATTGGTAAAAACTAAAAGTATCATTTAATTTGTCTGTAAATGAAATTTCAGCTGTCAAATATTAAAAAACAATTTGTTATCCAAACCCTTCTCACAATTCATTTCCAACATTTCTCATTTTTTTAACTAAAAAATTAGAGATGATAAAATCCGACCTAATCCAAAAATAAATCTAATCAATCTTTGTAGACATACAAATGTTAAAAATTCATCTTTGTTTGGATCTGAATGATTCGAAACCTAAACAATTCATAATTCGAAGGCCAATATCACCCTGTCGGTCGCCCAAGTTCTTAACGGGGCAATCGATTTCCAACAACTTCCTGCATCATCGGAGGAGAGAATTCGAAAGGAAGCGCAAGACATCTTCTTAGCAATTGCGCTAATTACATTCGTTATGGGGCGTTACAAACTCCTACACTTAAATTTCTGACATCCTCGTCAAAACCCACAGATGGGCTCAGGCTCATCCTAGTACACAACCGTGCGCATCCGAGACCTCTTACTTAACTCAAATAGACCTCTTACTTATTTGCACGCACGATAGTACCCTCATAATTTTGCTCTGAATACCATTTGTATGAGCCTAGTACATTAACTGACTCAGTCCAACCATCAGGCCCACACCATATTGCCCTGAAAAAGGCTTAAACTTGGTTGATGCTTGTAGTTAATGCATCAGCCGATTTAAGTAACTCTTTTTTCTATTCAACACTCAAGGTGGGACTAATTCCTGTCTTCTAATTTCGTTCTGGGGAGTTACAAACTCCCCCACTTAAATTTCTGACGTCCTCGTCAGAACCCACATATGGGCTCAGGCTCATCCTCGTACACATTCGTGCGCATCCGAGACCTCTTACTTGCCTCGAATAGACCTCTTACTTGTCTGCACGCACGATAGTAACCTCAGGATTTCCCTCTGAATACCATTTGTATGAGGCTAGTACATTAACTGGCCCGGCGCAACCATCAGACCCACATCATATTGGCCATAAAAAGACTTAAACCTAGTTAGTGCTAGTAATTAATGCACTAGCCTATTTAAGTAACTCTTTTTCTACTCAACACTCAAGGTGGGACTAATCCCTGCCTTCTAATTTTATTCTGGAGCGTTACAAACTCCTTTTTCAAGTTCCATTGTTCAATCCTTTCTTCTTCTATTATTGATCTTTCTTAGGCTAGTGTGAGCATATTGCTGCACAATTATTTCCGCTGCTGATAATCACAAGGTCGCTGCTGGTTTAGTGCTGTCGTGTTAATGCGCAGTCACTATTGTTCTGTTTCTCTGATAGCGACGCGGTTATCTGGTTCAGTCCTTGTGTGACTGTCTGGTTTCTTTACTTGGTACCAGAGCTTCAAGGGTGATAGACGACGACGTTGGCGATAGACGGTGTTGTTCTCGTCCCTTGGTGAAGAAGAGGATTGTTTATTACGGCATCCATGGAGTTTGGAGGTCGGGTTAGTGGACTTGGTATTGAGGCTCTAAATCTTTCGAATTATTCTATGTGGAAGAGTTGTATGAAGTCTTGTATTAGGAGTGAGGGGTTATGGGAGATCGTTGTTGGTACGGAGGTTGCACCGACGCCTGTCACCGATACGAATTGTACGGTGACGAATGCAGACGCAGTAAAGGAGTGGTCAAAAATGAATGCTAAGGCGGAGTTCTTGTTGAAGAGGTCGAACGCACGATAATATCCTCAGAATTTTGCTCTAAATATCATTTGTACGAGCCTAGTACATTAACTGGCTCAGCCCAACCATCAGGTCCATACCATATTGTCTTGAAAAAATCTTAAGCTTTGTTGGTGCTAGTAGTTAATGCACTAGTCTATTTAAGTAACTTTTTTTTCTATTCAACGCTCAAGGTGGGACTAATCTCTGCCTTCTAATTTCGTTCTGGGGCATTACCGAAGCTAAATTGAGTCTCGAACCACCTCGGTTCGTGAGAACTTCCTTATTTCATAGTTTCGTCGAAATTGTGATGTTTAAACTTCAAATAAATTTTTTATTACAAGAGAAAGAAAGAGATACAAAATATTGTTGTTGTTGGAATGAATAAAACTCTACCCCTACCCTTTTATTTATAGGATAGTCATATCTAATATAAGGAAATAACCTAAAGAATTATTTCCCCAATTAACACCTATACATGGAAATACTAAACCTCCTTGTCAAGAAATTTTTCATACCACATAATTTAAAAAATAGATTCAAGACAATTGTTACACATAAAATAAAATAAAAACATTTTTACACTAAAATATAATAAAAAAGTGATTAACTCAAGAAACAATACAAAAATGCATATTCATATGTAATGTCCAACCTTCATTCAACCCCATTTTCCGCTAAAGGAAATTTATAAAAACCTTAAAAATTAATATATTAATGATATTAAAAATTAAACTAAAATACAAATTCTTTATTTCCAAAATTAAATCTAAATACAAATTAACTTGGGAGACTTCTTCCTTCTTTCAATCAGGTATCCGTTTTTGCACCATAAGTGCTTCTTGCTTTTCCTGTTATCCAAAAATGAAAAATAAATAACTTGATCTAAAAAATATAGATAAAGAGTTATTTCATTAATTGATACCTTTTAATTCCAAATAATAATTTCCTATTAATATAATCTTATGTGATTGTTTAAACTCAGTTGGCTTTAAGCAGATCTTTAAATAGACTTTAGTACCACAAATGCTTCGTCACTTGAATTATTTGAAACCAAAAACAACCGTATCCAAGCTCGACCGCTACCTTCTCATTTACCACTTGTACTAAAAACATGTTCATTGAGATATTTGCACATAATACTAGTATGCTAAATAAAACCAAACTTCATAAAAACGATTGAATAAATAAAATAGACTATATTAATAAAGATAGAATATGTTGAAAGTTTCCGTAATAATTATTGGGTAAGATTGGTTTCATTTGTCGACTGTTGTCAATGTAATCAATTGACCTCGTCCCATGATAATCTGGAAGAAATAGATTATTATATTTTTCTTCTAGCTAGTAAGATTAGGTATGCATCAAACACTGACTATTTCTTTCCCTTGTAAATAATCTAAAGCTAAATAAATATGTACAAGTAATACAAGTTTGCTACTGTAACTCTTAATTACTTGTCTATATAAACTGGAAGGAGGATATTTTCAAAAGTAATTAGAGGAACCTTTCAAACCTTCACCAAAAATGAACTAGCCACCCTCTTTTTTTCCTACAAGAATTGATCGCTTCAAAGCCCTAACTACACTATATATATCCATCAAATCCCGTGCCAATTAACCATAACATCCACTCAAACAACTTTCAATTGATACACTACAAGAGAAACACTTACTGAGATGGCTCCGCAAACCGTGCTTCTCCTAGCTTTCCTTGTCTTTGCTTCTTCTCAGGCATTTGCCTCCGACCCTAGCCCCCTTCAGGACTTCTGTGTTGCTGACAACACCTCTCAAGGTACATACAATACTCTTTGTTTCATTTATTTATATACATATAATGTGTATTCTATGCAGGTAAGAATGTTTATTTTTTTTAAAGCAACAATTATATTGTTGCATATTTAATTACATAAAGAAAGAAAAATGAAAATGACGTTTGAACCCATGAACTATTGTTATCCATGCACCATAATGTACCCACAAAGACTATGGGCCACATGCATTATGCAACTGAAATATTAACATGAAATTTGTTTTTAATGCAGTGTTAGTTAATGGATTTGTTTGTAAGAATCCGGCTATCGTAAAGCCTGAAGATTTCTTCTTTGAAGGACTTGACAAGGCCGGAAACACCTCAATCAAAATCGGGTCAAGTGTTAATCTTGTCAATGTTAATAAAATTGCCGGTCTCAATACTCTTGGTATTTCCATTGCTCGTCTAGACTTTGCTCCCTACGGCGGCCTTAACCCTCCTCACACGCATCCAAGAGCAACTGAAATCCTGACAGTTGTTGAAGGCACTCTTTATGTCGGATTTGTTACTTCAAGCCCTAACAATACACTTTTCGCTAAAGTGTTGAACAAGGGTGATGTGTTTGTTTTCCCTGAAGGACTCATCCATTTCCAATTCAATATCGGACCTGTTCCTGCTTTTGCCATTGCTGGTCTAAGCAGTCAAAATCCTGGGTTGATCACTATTGCTAATGCAGTCTTCGGATCAAACCCGCCTATTTCAGATGATGTACTCGCTAAGGCATTTCAATTGGACAAGAAAACTGTGGACTGGCTTCAAGCTCAGCTCTCAGCAACTAATTAGTCATTTATGACTACCATGAGTGTGGATTTATTATTTGTTTACGATATGTATCTTTTCTTGTGTATTTGTTGTTGTTGTTGTTAATAAGCATACAATGCCTTTTGGTATTGTTTGCATTTGTGCAGTAAATTTGTATTAAATTGTTATAATTATGTGTCTATTAAATGGTGAAATGTGTGTTTTAAATACCTTTTGTTATAAATGTGTGTTCTATTAAATAGTGGTGAGATGTTTGTATCTTCGACTTTATATTTGATGTGATATGGCCGATTTTTTGTTTTTCATCTTAAAACGCATGCGTTTGATTGATCAAATGAATGTAGTTGGATTTGTAATGAAGAAAGCAATGTTAATGAACATTTTCCGTTGAAGTGAAAGGATTAAATGTCATGATCTAGATTTTATGTGAATGTAGCGAAGCAAATTTTGAAGGTTGAAGGGTCTAAAGTGCAAAAAATATATGGATATTTCTGTTGGTTTAGGCTGGTTTTATTAATTAAGCTATTGGGCCTTATATTCTTAATATTTGTTTTCTCTTTTTTTTTTTAGCAAAATATGTGCTTTATCTTATTGGGCCAAGTTAATAATGATAATAATAATAATAAATGCTAATTCTAAAGGCTTGCAGTTTTAATGAAATCATTGTATTGGGGTTTTGATTAGGACTGGCAAAAAAACTCATAGCTCGGTAGCTCGCTCGATAAAAACTCGAAAAAAGATCGTTTGAAAATAGCTGAAAACTGAACCGAGCCGCGCCGAGCCGAACCAGCTCAATTATTATATATTTTGACTTAATTTTATCAAATGTTACATGTTTATTCCGATTATTATTGCAAATTATTTAACACTTACATGTAATTATTTACTAATGTTTACACTGTAGAGTGTACCTAGCAAATTTTCTGCGACTTATCTTGAGAAAAAACCCAAAAAATGCTACTTTATTACAAGGAAAGAAAATGGGAAACCATGTATATATATCTGTAAAGAGGATAGGCCATTAGTTGGTTCAGATGGCTGGAAATCTTTCGTAATTGAAAATAATCTGCAAAGAAGGTGATATTTCCTTATTTGAACTTTTAAAGGACCAAAATGAAATAATTTCCTTCAGAGTTCATCTCTCCAAAAATTAAAATATGTTAAACTTGTTTGATTTGGGGTATTTTGATAGTATCATGGATTTAGAAGGTTGCCTTTTGAAGTGGAATGTTATAGATTTTTCTAAATTTGGAGATTAGTTAATTTGAGTTGCGCTCGTTTTACTTATAAGATTTTTGACGTGCTTATTGGTAAAAACTAAAAGTATCATTTAATTTGTCTGTAAACGAAATTTCAGCGGTCAAATATTAAATAATATTAAAAAAAACTTGTTATCTAAACCCTTCTCACTATTCATTTCCAACATTTCTCATTTTTTTAAGTAAAAAATTAGAGATGATAAAATCCGACCTAATCCAAAAATAAATCTAATCAATCTTTGTAGACAAACAAATGTTAAAAAATCAACAACCCAACCATTATTCATCTTTGCCTGAATCTGAATGATTCGAAACCCAAACAATTCATAATTCGAAGGCCAATATCCCCTTGTCGGTCGCCCATGTTCTTTACGGGGCAATCGATTTCCAACAACATCTTGCATCATCGGATGAGAGAATTCGAAAGGAAGCGCAAGACATCTTCTTAGCAATTGCGCTAATTACATTCGTTTTGGGGCGTTATAAACTCCCCCACTTAAATTTCTGACATCCTCGTCAGAACCCACAGATGAGCTCAAACTCATCCTAGTACACATCCGTGCGCATTCGAGACCTAGTACTTACCTCGAATAGACCTCTTACTTGCCCGCATGCACGATAGTACCCTCAGGATTTTGCTTTGAATACCATTTGTATGAGCCTAGTACATTAACTGACCCAGTCCAACCATCAGGTACACACCATATTGCCCTGAAAAAGGCTTAAACTTGGTTGGTGCTTGTAGTTCATGCACCTGCCAATTTAAGTAATTTTTGTTTCTATTCAACACTCAAGGTGGGACTAATCCCTGCCTTCTAATTTCATTCTGGGGCGTTACAAACTGCCCCACTTAAATTTCTGGCGTCCTCGTCAGAACCCACAGATGGGCTCAGGCTCATCCTAGTATATATCAGTGCGCATCCGAGACCTCTTACATACCTCGAATAGACCTCTTACTTGTCCGCACGCACGATAGTACCCTCAGGATTTTGCTCTGAATACCATTTGTATGAGCCTAGTACATTAACTGACCCAGTCCAACCATCGGGCTCACACCATATTGCCCTGAAAAAGGTGTTACACCCCGACTCCAATTTCGACCCGAGGTATAACGGTCGTATACCCTTAAGGATATACGACGCTAAAATCGTACTACACAGCGGAAAAATTCAAGGAATAACAAAATCAAGTATCTAATATTTTAATTACATTTAATTATTTTTATATTTATTTTATTTTCTTGATATTTGACGACGTTCAACCCAATGCATCCGCCTAATAACTGAACCTGAAATCTGAGAGAAGGGAAAAAGGGGGGTGAGCACAAAACTCAGTAAGGGTATGCTCCGCATACATTGAAAATAATATTAATTTTAGTAAATAAATATTTCAATAAATCATAATAAATATAAATATAGTTAAAATTCTCTTATATTGGGATATCGATTTCTCATTCTACTTCCACGCACACACATTAGATCATGCTCTGTGGCATCGAGTACGCGCACAGATACAAGTCTTTCCGAGCTCGTTATTAGATGAATCAGCGGCTTTGGCTTCCACCTACCAAGTACGGCTGTATTGATCTTAACTATTTTCACTTTTCTCAACATCACATCTTTATCCCATAATATAAGTATCTCTCAAAAATATATTATTGTTATTATGTAATATTCTATTTTTATAAATAATAAAATATTCGGTATGAGCAATATAAGCTCAAATAAAAATATACTTCATATTATTAATATTTATTAATAACAAAATAATTTAAAAATGATAAACGTATTTGAGAGCAAAATTCCTTACATGAATCTATTGGAAGAAAGTAACATATAATCTTCAGAAATTTCAAAGTCAAGCTCCTTGATACTTTCATGGAAGTAGCTCGTAAATGTCAACGGTATGTCTCATACAGAAATATAGTGAAGCTCTAATTTGATAATATTTAGACCAAACTTGATGTGAAAATTGAAAAGAGTATGAGATGAAATGACTTCCCCATATTATATTTATAGCAATGGAAAGAGTGCTAGGAGCTGGTAAAACTCGGTTACAGATTACCCATATAAATGCAAATTAAAGCCATTAATTTATATCCGTTTGGAGACAAAATGACACATGAGAATTTGACTCAGTCAAGACTGATTAATACATAGCAACAATATTCTTTTTATTATGTTTTTATAACCGTAAATATTACTAAGTTTATTCTCAACCAAAGTATTACTAAGTTGACTCTGGTCAAGAAATATCAACACAATAAAGGCCCAAAAAGTACCCGAAAAGAATAAAGGCTAGGTTTTTAATATAATGAAATAACTTTTCTTATTATTAAAAATCTGAAAAACTTCTACATTAATTACGGGTTAAGGAAAACAGAGGGGTAAAAGCTCATATGGATTATATTCAGTTTAGTCCCTGATTACGAAAATATAACAAAATTCCATAATAGAACTAATAAATTAAAGAAACCAATATCTCATGCTATGAAAATCCAAATCTAATAACTCAAGTATCTAAATTCTTATATCAAAGGTAGAAATTTATAAAATATTTATTTTTAAAATCTACGAAAGTTAAAATATTAATAAATTACAAAAATACCCTTGAACCAAAATTTCAAATTTTTCGAGGTATAACAAAAGGCTTAAACTTGATTGGTGGTTGTAGTTAATGCACCGGCCGATTTAAGTAACTCTTTTTTCTATTCAACACCCAAGGTGGGACTAATTCATGTCTTCTAATTTCGTTCTGGGGAGTTACAAATTCCCACACTTAAATTTCTGACGTTCTCGTCAGAACCCACATATGGGCTCAGGCTCATCCTAATACACACCCGTGCACATCCAAGACCTTTTACTTGCCTCGAAATAGACCTCTTACTTGTCCGCACGCACGATAGTACCCTCAGGATTTTGCTCTGAATATCATTTATATGAGCCTAGTACTTTAACTGACCCATCGCAACCATCAGGCCCACACTATATTGTCCTGAAAAAGGCTTAAGCTTTGTTAGTTCTAGTACTTAATACACTAGCCTAGGTGGGACTAATCCCTGTCTTCTAATTTTGTTCTGGAGCGTTACAAACTCCCCCACTTAAATTTCTAACGTTCTCGTCAGAACCCACATATGGGCTCAAGCTCATCATGGTACACATCCGTGCGCATCCGAGACCTCTTACTTGTCCGCACGCATGATAGTACCCTCAGGATTTTGCTCTAAATACCATTTGTATGAGCCTAGTACATTAACTGGCTTAGTCTAACCATTTGGCCCGCACCATATTGTCCTGAAAATGGTTTAAGTTTGGTTGGTGGTAGTAGTTAATGCATTAGTCTATTTAAGTAACTTTTTTTCCTATTCAACGCTCATGGTGGGACTAATCTCTTCCTTCTAATTTCGTTCTGGGACGTTACAGAAGCTAAATTGAGTCTCGAACCACCTCGGTTCGTGAGAACTTCCTTATTACATATTTTCGTAGAAACAGTGATGTTTAAACTTTAAATTTTAAATTAGTATTATATGCATCAATTGCTCTCATATTTGGTTGTTAAATTCTAAAAACACATTTATTTGAACTTTTTTTGCAGGACAAGTGTGCTGAAAAGTTTGCGATTGATATCATGCCTCAATAACTCAGAACTTGTTGTGACGGCTAAAAGACAACCACTTCTAGATGAATTAGAAATCACACATCGAAATTTCAATAGAAAATTGACTCAGTTAGTAGGGGAAGCATTACCGAATCTCAAACAATTTAAATTAAATCGTATTTGGTATGGCTATGCACCTTATAATCCTCATTATCCTCACGAGGAAGGGTTGAATAATGAGATGGCATTTGGGATTGCAAAGACTATGCATCAGCTTCGTTGTCTCCAACTTGTCGATACCAGGTATATTATTACCATAACTTAAAAAACCATAATAGTTATGTATCAAATTTTGCCCCTTTGAGTTGCAACCCTATATTACAGAGATACAAATACGGGTATAAGGATGGTTCTAGAAGGGTATCCACATCTAGAAAAATTAGACATACGTAAGTGCAAAAATATGGAGATGGATTCTGAGATGAGTGCTCGGTGTGCCATTCTCACAACCTTTTGGTCTCCTGATGACTGTTTGGATGACTATGAGTATCAGGCTGAAGAAAGACAATATGATTATGATTTGAAAATGACAACGGCAATCATTGATGCCTATGTTAGTATCAGTGACGAAATTTAATAGAGACAGGGAGAGGTCATCCCCCCATCAAGATTTTGAAATTTACTATATATAATTTTAGTGCATCATAAATATTAATTTATAAATATTAGAAGCGATAAGAAAATTTGTTTGGCTCTCTCTATTATTTTGGGTCAAGCTCCGCCACTAATTGGTGCTGATAATCTTGTTTATCCTGGTTAGAAATTTAATGTATTCCCCCCCCCCCCCCCCCCCCAAAAAAAATTGATTTCTAAATATTAGAAAGGATAAGAAAATTTGTATGGCTCTTCCTATTATTGGCTCAAACTCCGCCACTGATTGGTACGTATAATTTTGCTTATCTTGATTAGGATTAGTATGTTAAAATAATAATAAACTTTATATTTATTTAATAATTATATGTAGTTATGTGTGAAAAGGTGTGTGTAGTTATGTGAGGAGTTGTGTTTGTGTGAAAGGGGTGTATGTGTGTGAAAGGGTGTGTTTGTGTGTGAATGGGTATGTATGTATGTGAAAGGGATGTATGTGTGTGAAAAAGTGTGTTTGTGTGTGAATGGGTGTGTATGTGTATGAATGGGTGTATCTAGAGGATAAGACTCTAGGAGGGCATGCCTCTATATAAGGGTGCCTTGTGTGTCATTTGTTATATGGAGAAAGTAATGAGAAGATAATAAGAAAGAGAAAAGAAAGAAAAATTTGTGTTCTTCTGCCTCTTCCCAATTTCATTTTTCTAATAAGTGGTATCAGAGCCATGGTTAATACCGTTATGGCCGGACAATCGAGTTTCCCTCGTCTTACGAAGACGAATTACGAGAATTGGAGTATCTAATTGAACGCCCTTCTCGGATCAGAGGATCTATGGGAGATAGTGAAAACTAGTTATGATGAACCGGACCCAACTCCAACGAAGGGTGTCACATTGAAATCGTTGAAGGAAAGTCACAAGAAGGATAAGAAGGCGCTTTTCTATCTCTACCAATCGGTCGATGAATCCGCTTTTGAAAAAATCGCCGGTGCATAAAATTCAAAGGAGGCATTGGGGATTCTCCAAACGGTCTATAAAGGGCCGAGCGAGTGAAGCAAGTTTGCCGACAAACACTTCGAGGAGAACTCGAAGCGATGAAGATGAAGGAGTCGGAGGGAGTTTCCGACTATGTTACAAGGGTTCTTACCGTTACCAACCAATTGAAACGGAATGGTGAGACTCTAAGTGACGGGCGAATTGCAAAGAAAATTCTTCAGTCTTTGACCGATGAATTCGAAAATGTTGTGTGCGTGATTGAGGAGTCCAAAGATTTGGACGAAGTCACGGTAGATGAGTTGACGGGATCGTTGGAAGCCCATGAGACGAGAAAGAAGAAAAGGAAACAAGAGACATTGGAGGAAGCACTCCAAGCGAAGATGTCGATTTCCGATGAGAAGAAAAGTAAAGGCCAACAAAATCGTGGTTGAGGACGCGGCCGCGGTTATAGTCACGGTCGTGAAAGAGGAAGTATAGAGAAGAATTGAGAAGAACGGGGTTCGAATTCTTATGGCGGCCGTGGACGGGGAAGAAACAGAGGATTTAACAAATCTAATAAAAAGTTTTACAAGTGTGACAAGTTTGGTCACTTTGCCGCTGAGTGCAAAAGTAAAGTAGTACGATGCTATAATTGTGACAAAATTGGTCACTATGCATCAGATTGTTGGGACAAGAAAGTTGACGAAAAGATGAATTTCGCCAACAAAGAAGATGAGAGTAATGAAAGTGTGGCGTTATTAGCGTGCAAGAAGTTTGGTTCCGACAAAAGTTGCATGTGGTATTTGAATACGGGTGCGAGTAATCATATGTGCGGTTATAAAGATATGTTTGTTGAGATGGATGAAAAAGTGAACAGAGATGTGTCTTTTGGAGATGCGTCAAAAGTAAAGGTGAAGGGTCAAGGAAAATTTTTAATTCAATTGAATGATGGTAGCCAACGTTATATTACCAACGTGTATTATGTCCCGGATATGAGAAGCAATATTTTGAGTCTTGGACAATTATTGGAGATGGGTTATTCCGTTAATATCAAGGATAGAAGTCTCTATTTGCGGGATAAAAATAAAAAACTACTTGCTCATGTAGAGATGGCGAAGAATCGGATGTTCCTATTGAATATTAAGAACGTTCGAGCGACGTGTTTGAAAGCGTGTGTTGGTGATGAATCGTGGCTTTGGCATCTTCGATTTGGACATCTCAACTTTGGAGGGCTCAAACAATTGGCGAGCAAAAGAATGGTGAGCGGTCAACCTCACATAGACTACCCCGACAAATTTTGTGAAGGTTGTGTGTTTGGGAAGCATCCACCGAATAGTTTTTCGAAAGAAGCGAATTATCGTGCAAACAAACCGCTAGAGTTGGTACACACCGATATTTGTGGACCCATCATGCCTATGTCGTTGGGTGAGCACCGTTATTTCATCACATTTATTGATGATTACTCAAGAAAAACTTGGGTTTATTTTCTCAAAGAGAAATCGGACGATTTTGGTATTTTCAAGAAGTTTAAGGTGCTTGTTGAGAAAGAAAGTGGTAATTATATCAAGGTGTTGAGATCAGATCAAGGCGGAGAGTTTACTTCATCCGCTTTTGAGTTATTTTGTAAAGAGAATGGCATAAGACGAAATTTGACGGTGCCTTACTCACCTCAAAAAAATGGTGTTGCGGAACGGATGAATCGGACCATTCTCGACATGGTTCGGAGTATGCTGAAAAGTAAGAACATGCCCAAGGAGTTTTGGGGCGAAGCGGTGAATTGTGCAGTTTATTTGATAAACCGATGTCCAACGGCAAGCGTGGAGAGTATGACCCCACATGAAGCTTGGTTTGGTAAAAAACCGTCTGTATATCATTTGAGAGTGTTCGGAAGTGTTGCTTATGCTCATGTTCCGGATCAAAGACGTGTCAAACTTGATGACAAAAGTGTGAAACTTATCTTCATTGGTTATGATGGTAGATCAAAAGCGTACAAACTTTATGATCCCATTAACAAAAGGATACGTATAAGTCGTGATGTGCAAGTTAATGAAGGAAGCATGTGGTGTTGGACACAAATAGAGATTCCTCATGTAGAAGAACAGGAAAAGGAAGAAGTCCCGACCCCGGTGGTTCCAATAACACCAACAAGACGATCTCCCTCTTTACCCGATGATGAGATGAGGCGCAACCCAAGAGTGAGGAGTTTGCGTGATTTATATGAGGCGACAAGTGAGATGCATTTAGTATGTCTTTTGCAGGAAGATGAAAATATAACTTTCGATGAAGCGGTTGATGATAGCAAATGGCGAGCCGCTATGGATGAAGAGATACATTCGATTGTGAAGAATGATACTTGGGAAATTATATCTTTACCCAAGGGTCATAAACCCATCGGAGTGAAGTGGGTTTATAAGAAAAATGTGAACGCACAAGGTGAAGTCGAAAGATACAAAGCGAGACTTGTTGCAACAGGTTACAATCAACAAGAGGGGATAGATTATGATGAAGTGTTTGCTCCAGTGGCTAGAATAGAAACCGTCCGACTTCTTATTTCGTTGGAGGCTCAATCGAAATGGCTTATTTATTAAATGGATGTTAAATCGGCATTTTTGAATGGCGTTCTTGAGGAAGAAGTTTATATCGACCAACCTCCCGGTTATGTAAAAACCGGAAAAGAAGAAAAAGTAGTAAAATTAAAAAGGCATTACACGGGTTAAAACAAGCGCCCAGAGCATGGAACATACGAATTGATGCGTATTTTAAGGAGTGCGGGTTTATACAATGCCCGTATGAGCATGCGTTATATGTGAAAGTGCAACATGGAGATATTTTTCTTATGGCTTTATATGTGGATGATTTAATTTGTACGGGTAATAATCGTCATATGATTGATGATTTTAAGAAAGCTATGACACGTGGGTTTGAAATGACCGATTTGGGGCTTATGTCGTATTTTCTCGGTCTTGAAGTGAAACAAACCAAGGATGCTATTTTCATTTCGCAAGAAGCTTACGCGAAGGAAATACTTCGAAGGTATAAGATGGAGGATTGCAATCCGGTAAATACACCGGTTGAAAGCGGCATAAGATTATCTCATTTTGATGAAGGCAAAGCGATTGATGCAAAGTTGTACAAGAGTTTAGTTGGAAGCTTACGGTATCTTATTGCACAATATCAGATATTTTGTATTGTGTCGGGTTGGCAAGCCGGTATATGGAGGAACCAAATCTACACATTGGAAAGCATTAAAATGAATTCTTCGTTACATCCGAGGTACACTATCGATTGGAATATTCTATTCTCATACTAATAATTTTGTTCTTTCTGGATATTCGGATAGTGATTGAGGAGAAGACGTGGATGATAGAAAGATTACTTCAGGTTTTGTATTTTATATGGGTGATACGGCATTTACGTGGCTTTCCAAGAAACAACCAATCGTTACGCTATCAACGTGCGAGGCGGAGTACGTGGCAGCATCTTCATGCGTGTGTCATGCGATATGGTTAAGAAGGTTGTTAGGTGAGATGAATTTAGCTCAAGGTGGAGCAACAGAGATTCGTGTTGACAACAAGTCGGCATTTTCATTGGCAAAGAATCCAGTGCATCATGAGAGGAGTAAACATATTGATGTGCGATTTCATTTTATTCGAGAGCATATGAAGAAAGGTGATGTGGAGATGATTCACGTGGCGAGTAAAGACCAAGTAGCCGATATCTTCACGAAACCCCTTACAGTGGAACTTTTCAATAAGTTCAAGAATCTTCTCGGGATGCGAGACGGAAGAAAATATTAAGTTTAAGGGGGGATGTTAAAATAATAATAAACTTAATATTTATTTAATAATTATATGTAGTTATGTGTGAGAAGATGTGTGTGGTTATGTGAGGAGTTGTGTGTGTGTGAAAGGGTGTGTATGTGTGTGAAAGGGTGTGTTTGTGTGTGAATGAGTGTGTATGTATGTGAAAGGGATGTATGTGTGTGAATGGGTGTATCTAGAGGATAAGACTCTAGGAGGACATGCCTCAATATAAGAGTGTCTTGTGTGTCATTTGTTATATGGAAAAAGTAATGAGAAGATAATAAGAAAGAGGAAAGAGAGAAAAAATTGTGTTTTTCTTCCTCTTTCCAATTTCATTTTTCTAACATAGTAGGTGAACGGTTATGAGTTTGATTTCTGTATCTTGCTTTTAGAAGTTGTGTACTAGTGTGAAAATCCAATGGAAAGAGTTTACACAGAGTGCTATTCGACTCCAGTGGATAAGATTTAAGAATCTATTTTGTCTAATGTAATTCTATTTTGCATTTGAATGTTGCGGAGACCTAGTGTTTATTAATGTGACTTGTTCGACTATTTCTACATTTATTTACCAGCATATTATTTCAAAACATCCAAATACTTTAGTAAATTATTTACTATAACCATGTTCACGATTTATTTCAGAATTGTTTCTTAAATATAGCTTTTCACCTATAAGGACATTAAAAATCAAGTAGAATGATGAAAATTATGATAACCATTTTAAACACTAAATTAACTTGTTCCAAATTTATAAATATCATATACAAAATATTCAAAAGCCATAGCATTCCACTTCAAAAGCACTTCAAAATAGTCCAAATCAAATATATGCAAAATATACTACTAAAAAACATATGCAAAAGATATCATTAGCCATTTTAATTTTTGGAGAGATGGACTTTGAAGGACATTATTTTATTTTGGTCCTTCAAAAATTCAAATAAGTAAACATCATTTTCTTGTAAATTGTTGTCAATCACAAAAGATTTCCAGCCACTTGACCGAATTTGTGTTCTATATTTTTTACGAATGAAGTTATTTTCCCATATTCTTCCCTTGTAATGAAGCACCGCTTTTTGGGTTTTTTTCTCAAGATATATCGCCGAAAATTTTCTAGGTATAGTCTGCAGCATAACATAGAAACATCAGTTACATGCAAGGGTCAAATAATTTGCAATAATAATCAGATTAAGTATATAACATGTGATCAAATTTAGGCAGAACATATGTAACAAAAGAAAACTTCTATGCCACATGGTCAGTTAGTGTAGCAAAAAATGAAAGGGAATAGATATATTTTTTTCAACAAAATAAAGTGCTTAATTTGTTTTTAAATATTGATGCTCTGGAATGCAAATTTGCAAATATTTTTGAATATATATAGTTATCAACTTTCAACTTACTAGCACGAAAGAATGTCTAACACAGTTAAAATGAGCAACACCCACAAAATAAGGGGTAGAAATTGTGATGTTTAAACTTTAAATTAGTATTACATGAATCAATTGCTCTCATATTAGGTTGTTAAATTCTAAAAACACATTTATTTGAACTTTTTTTGCAGGACAAGTGTGCTGAAAAGTTTGTGATTGATATCATGCCTCAATATCTCAGAACTAGTCGTGACGGCTAAAAGACCACCACTTCTAGATGAATTAGAAATCACACATCGATATTTCAATAGAAAATTGACTGAGTTAGTAGGGGAAGTATTACCGAATCTCAAACAATTTAAATTAAATCGTCTTTGGTATGGCTATGCACCTCATAATCCTCATTATCCTCACGAGGAAGGGTCGAATAATGAGATGGCTCCAACTTGTCGATACCAGGTATATTATTACCATAACTTAAAAAACCATAATAGTTATGTATCAAATTTTGCCCCTTTGAGTTGCAACCCTATATTACAGAGATACAAATACGGGTATAAGGATGATTCTAGAAGGGTGTCCGCATCTAGAAAAATTAGACATACGTAAGTGCAAAAATGTGGATTCTGAGATGAGGGCTCAGTGTGCCAGTCTCACAACCTTCTGGTCTCCTGATGACTCTTTGGATGACTACGAGTATCAGGCTGAAGAAAGACAATATGATTATGATTTGAAAATGGCAACGACAATCCTTGATGTCTACGTTAGTACCAGTGACGAAATTTAATAGAGACAGGGAGGAGTCATCCCCCATCAAGATTTTGAAATTTACTATATATAATTTTAGTGCATCAAAAAAATTAATTTATAAATATTAGAAGGGATTAGAAAATTTGTTTGGCTCTCTTTATTATTTTGGGTCATGCTCCGCCACTAATTGCTGCAGATAATTTTGTTTATCCTGGTTGGGAATTTAATGTATTGCCCTTCCCCCTAATCCCCCCTTGTAAAAAAAATTGATTTCTTAATATTAGAAAGGATAAGAAAATTTGTTTTGCTCTTCCTATTATTTTGGCTCAAACTCCGCCACGGGTTGGCACTGATAATTTTGTTTATCCTGATTAGGATTAGTAGGTGAACGGTTATGAGTTTGATTTCTGTATCTTGTTTTTAGAAGTTGTGTACTAGTGTGAAAAGCCAATGGAAAGAGTTTAGACTGAGTGCTATTCGACTCCAGTGAATTAGAATCTATTTTGTCTAATGTAATTCTGAAATGTTTTGCATTTGAATGTTGCGGAGGCCTAGTGTTTATTAATGTGACTTGTTCGACTATTTCTACATTTATTTTCCTCCATATTATTTCAAAACATCCAAATACTTTAGTAAATTATTTAATAATTATAACTCTGTTCACGATTTATTTCAGAGTAGTTTCTTAAATATAGCTTTTCACCTATAAGCACACTAAAAATTTCGTCCCATGATAATCTTGTAGAAATAGACTCTTACATTGTTCTTCTAGCAAGTAAGATTGGGTCTGCATCAAACATTGACTATTTCTTTCCAATGTAAATAATCAAAAGCTAAATAAATATGTACAAGTAGTACAAGTTTGCTACTATAACTCTTAATTACATTTTCTCTTTTTTTTCTCTAGTTATTTTTCTCATGAGTTTTTTTTCTCTATATCAATATTTTCTCTATTATTCTGACATGTGTATATCTCCATATTTATTCAGTTTTTGGGTTCAAGTATCTCCAAAATTTCGACAATGGACAATAAACAAAAAGTGGAAACATGTAAAAAATAAAAGACAAAATAGCTTGCCATGTGATGCATGAAAGATGAATCCATTTCTTTGTAGAAGCTCACACTTTCCATTTCGATTTCTCCTTCCCCTTCTCTTTCTTATTTTTCTCTCTTTTTAATTCTGTCTTTGGTGAAATCTTTCCAACAACTTCAGTTCTTCTGTGACGTATACATGAAAATATGTGAAGTGACGTCACAAAACTTATATATAAAAATCTTATTTTTTTTTGCAAAAGTTATTATTCATGTTGAACCTCTTGAGCCATCCTCAAAGCTTTCTTCTTTTGTGCATTTGTCAAGTGTAGCATTTGGGGTAAGTACATAAATCCACAATTATTTCCGTCAATTTGATTTTTTGAAGGCCCCGCAATTTTTTCTGTTTAATTAGTGTTTCAGTAATATTTAGTGATTATAAAATATGAATATCATGAGCCGTAAGATTAGATCGTAATTTTTTTTTAAAGCAGATAATAAAATTTTGAAGTACTAAACATACTTGGCCATTGTCTCGGCTTTTCATCAGAACGTGATTTTTCGGTGTAATTTTCAGAATCACTCGAGGATCCAGATGTAATTATCTCATGTTGGCGTATATTACGCCCGGATCTATTAACTTTTTGAAAATTGGTCCACTCTTCGGCCGCAAAAAAGGAAGAAATCAGTCCGAAGTAAAAAATTTTCAGCCTTTTTTGTAACTCCAACTTGCCATATGTTACCACTAGGCCCCTTTAGACTTTAGTTCGACCATTTCACCAATTTGACCTCTAAAATTAGCTGTGAATTTCATTGGTAAGCCCTGTGAACAGCACAAATTATTGAATTAAGTCAAAATAAACCAAATTATTATCAAATATTCTTAATTACATAACTCCCCAAGTTGACTACAAGAATGCAACATTGATATTTGATATTTCAAACAAGCATCTCCAACACCACATGCAAAAATAAAGAAATGAATATGAAGTAAATAAATAGGCAAAAGTATAAACATGTGATAGGAATTACAAAATGACAGATTTTTATCACATTTGTTGCATAAGAAAATACTTTTGTCATTCTTGGAAGCTTAAACAATATGAAGTTTGAGACTGATTTAGTTTTGAAATGACAATCCAATAGGGCCAACAACAAAAAAATTACTTCAAACCATTTCTCAAAAAAATGAAAAAGAAGAACTTCAAACCATCTATACTAGCAAACAAACAAGAATGTACAAGGAGCAAAAGGGGTTTAGTGTGTAAGGTTTGGAGTTGAGCTCAATTTGGTAAACTATGCACAAATTCTCAATTTCATTTTCCTTCTTTTGTGTATATCTCTATATTTATTCATTTTTTGGGTTTAATTATCTCCAAAATTTCCACAATGGACAATACAGAAAAAGAGGAAATATGTAAAAAATAAAAGGAAAAAGAAACAAAATAGCTTGCCATTTGATGCCTCAAAGATGAATTCATTTCTTTGTAGAAGCTCACATTTTCCATTTCGATTTGTCCTTCCCCTTCTCTTTGGAGCCGTTCGGAACAAGAAATTTTGAATGAAATTTGCATTTTAAAATCTAGCAACTACACTATAAGAATTCTCTCTTTTTTAATTATGTCTTTGGTGAAATCTTTTCAACAACTTCAGTTCTTATGTACAGTATACATGAGAATATGTGAACAGACGTCACAATTTTACATACATAACCTTTCAAACAATCAAAAATATTAAACTTATCAGGTGTACCCCTTCCAAATCACAAATATGTAACCAAATGTAAATGGATTTGAGTAGTTTGTTCTTTTTTTAAAAAATGATGGAATGATATTTTTCAAATTACGTTGATAATATATTTGATTGAAAATTTGGAATATCTGTATATCGGTCCGATATGAAAAATTCGCTAAGAACATGTGTTAGTCGACAACAAGGCGAATATTCTACAAAAAGAAATCTGGCAATTGGATAAAAACTTAGAGAGATCCAAGCGTTCAGAGTTGGAGTTAGAGAAAAAAAAACATAAGTTGTTTCAGGCCAACCCGTGGTAATTTAAGGATTTCTTCAACTACAGGCGTTATTCTTGGCTCATTCTTTTTTCTATCTCCTCAAGACATGCAAAATAACAATAACCTATCTTTGTCTAACCCTCACGTGTGATGAGATTTGAACAAAAAGTTGACAATATGTTCTCTCTCCCCTTGGCCGAATCTGGACGGCAGAACAAAAAATCATATTCTATCTGAATAAGGGTCCAATATGAGAAATTCGCTAAGAACATCTGTTAGTCGACAACAAGGAGAATATTTTACAAAAAGAAATTTGTTAATTCGATAAAAACTTAGAGAGATCCAAGCGTTCAAAGTTGGAGTCAGAGAAAAAAAACATAAGCTGTTTCTGACCAACCCGTGGTAATTTAAGGATTTTTTTCAACTACGGGCGCTATTCTTAGCTCATTCTTTTTTCTATCTCCTCAAGACATGCAAAATAACAATAACCTATCTTTTCCTACCCCTCACGTGTGATAAGATTTGAAGAAAAAGTTGATAAATATGTTTTCTCTCCCATTGGCCGAATCTAGACAGTAGAACAAAAAATCATTTTCTATCTAAATAAGGCTCCAATATGCAAAATTCGCTAAGAACATCTGTTAGTCGACAACAAGGAGAATATTTTACAAAAAGAAATCTGGTAATTCTATAAAAACTTAGAGAGATCCAAGCGTTCATAGTTGGAGTTAGAGAAAAAAAAACATAAGTTGTTTCAGACCAACCCGTGGTAATTTAAGGATTTCTTCAACTACAGGCACTATTCTTGGCTCATTCTTTTTTCTATCTCCTCAAGACATGCAAAATAACAATAAACTATCTTTGCCTACCCCTCACGTGTGATGAGATTTGAACAAAAAGTTGACAAATATGTTCTCTCTCCCCTTGGCCGAATCTAGACAGTAGAACAAAAAATCATATTCTATCTAAATAAGGGTCCAATATGCAAAATTCGCTAAGAACATCTGTTAGTCGACAACAAGGAGAATATTTTACAAAAAGAAATCTGTTAATTCGATAAAAACTTAGAGAGATCCAAGCGTTCAAAGTTGGAGTCAGAGAAAAAAACATAAGCTGTTTCTGACCAACCCCTGGTAATTTAAGGATTTTTTTCAACTACGGGCGCTATTCTTGGCTCATTCTTTTTTCTATCTCCTCAAGACATGGAAAATAACAATAACCTATCTTTTCCTACCCCTCCCGTGTGATGAAATTTGAAGAAAATGTTGATAAATATGTTCTCTCTCCCCTTGGCCGTTGTTTCCAAAAATAACCTATCATAAAAATATTTTGGAAAATAATGTGTTTATATCTGAGTTGTATAAATAGCATATGTTTTTTCCTATTTTTGAACTGGGGAAGTTTGAAATCATTATTTCATGTCAAAACAAAAAGAAGAAAAAAAAGAAATTTAATTTTAAATTCCAAAAACGAAAAAAGATGAAATTATTATTTATCGAAACTTATATATAAAAATCTTATTTTTTTTGCAAAAGTTATTATTTGAGGACGTTTCAAAAAATAACTTGGATATATAATATCATCATCATTTTAAATTCCAATAACAAAAAAAGATGAAATTATTATTTATAGAAACTTATATATGAAAATCTTTTTTTTTTTTGAAAAAATAACTTGGATAGGTAATATCATCAAAGGATATATGTAAGTGAATTTTTTTCCTTGTTTTAAATGTCTCTTCAACTTGTTGAGAATCAAAAAAATAATAAAATAAGTCTCGAATGGCTAGCGAGTTATGTCATGTCCTCTCACGCATTTAACTCTTTTCTAGAATCAAGTCTGTACATTCTTCGAAAAGATCAATTTTGCTTGAACAGGTTCTAGAGGGAGAGATAAAAGATGTCTAAAAATGTTACTTTCTCAATTTTGAAATATAATGTTTTTTGGATTTATATACCTTTTTTATATATATTATTTCGCTACAAAAAACGGTAATGCTGCACAAGATAAGAACTCAATATCTAAATAAGAAAAACAATACAATAAATATCAAATTAATCAAAGTGCTCTCGAAACATGTACAACAAACGTAACATCTTTCGCATTCCTAAAGAGTTCAAACAAGCACATTTCACCCTCTTGTAATTTATTCTCTCTTACAAATACCATCCAATATATTTCCTGTATGTAATAGCATGTACCATTTTTTTATACTATCTTTTGGTTTTATATGTTGTTTTTCTATATTATGTATTGTTTTTCTATATTTTGTTTATATTTTTTTTAAACATGCTATTTTCAAATATATATTTTATATACTATTTTTTTAAATTCTTATTTTTTTTTCTATGTACCGCAATTTATTCTCTCATACAAATACCATCCAATAGATTTCCTGTCTGTAAGTTATGTACCACATTTAGATCTAGCGCGCTACAAAACTGCAAAGCACAACATTTATCTCCAAAATAAGCTATAATGCTCTATATCGGCAATATAACACGCTATTTGCAACATTAATTCTTTGATATATGTTGTTTTCAAACATATATTTTATATATTGTTTTTTGATTTCATATATCTTTTTTCTATATAATATCTCGCTATGTAATGCTGCACTATGGCAACAAACATATTTTCCAATACTAACAAGATAAAAACTCAAAGGGGTAATCTAAATAATACAACACATATCAAATTAATCAAAGTGCTCTAGAAACATGTACAACAAACGTAACATCTTTCGCATTCCTAACTAGCTCAAACAAGCACATATCGCCCTCTCGTAATTTATTCTCTCTCACAAAAACCATCCAATATATTTCCTGTCTGTAAGTTCTGTATGTGTATTTTATTCGCCACCTTTTTTCGGTTTCATACAAGCAGAAAATAAACTCGCCGCTTTCTTTTGGTAGGTGATTCACCGCAAATTTCTTCGGTACTTTCTGATTAATAAAATAAATAGAATAAAATGAATAAAATAAAACTCTCTTTGGTACTTTATGATTAATATTAAGAAAATGTATTTATATATTAGTATATTCATGATATTTCATGTTTTATATATTTTTGTATATAGGTGATATTTTTACATTTAATAGGGTTAAACGTGAAATTCAGCCTTCTGTTCTATTTTTATTTATGCTTATATTGCAAACTAAAAAACCTTCATTATTGGAAATTGCAAAAAACCCTCTATTCTTTAAAAAATTACAAAATCGCCCCTCTTTTAAAAAAAATCCTAAACAATAGAGAGTTCTTTTTGTAATGTTCACTAGTGGAGGTGTTTTTTGCAATGTAAGGGCTTTTTTTGCAAATTTTTCTACAAGCAAAAGAAAAATGAAATAAAATAAAATAAAATAAAATGTATAATACAAAATAAAATAAGAAACGTACTATGCCAAATCGGTCAAGATGGGTCGGTTTCAAAACTTGCAAAAAAGACGGATTTCCATCTTGAACTTGACTCGCCAAAATGTCGGCTTTTCTCTTTTGATCTTCGTTCATTACAAGACAATTCGGCTTGTAATAAGAGTCAGTATTATTATTGCGCGCCTTAGTTTTCCCTAAATCAACTAAAAATATAATATGAATGATTTAGTAATTTTAGGTGAGTTTGTGTATGTAACTCCTATAATTTTAGGGAAATTTTCAAATAACCCCTTAACTTTTTGAATATTACAAAAAAAACCTCACTTTTAAGATTTCTCAATAAAAAAAATATTTGACCCCATAAATTGTTAACTTAAACACCATATTCACTTTTTTTTTTTTTGAGAAATCTGAAAAGTGAGGTTTTTTTTGTAATATTCAGAAAACTTATGGGGTTATTTGAAAATTTCCCTTGTTTAAAAAGCTAAAATCTCGGCTTTTCTCTTTTGATCTTCGTTCATGACAAGACAATTTGGCTTGTAATACGCGTCAATATTATTATCACTCCCCTTACTTTTCCCTAAATTAACTGAAAATAATAATGTCACGTAATATTTCAAAAATATTAACTAAAAATATAATGATAATATTTTAAATATATAATATGCATGATTTAGTAAACTTTAGGTGAGTTTGTGTATGTAACTCCCATAAATTGAGAAATAATAGATTAGTTTGAATATAATTTTTAATAATATAATATTTTAATATGAGTTTTTAAAATACAATATTTTAATAATATAATATTTTTATTATAATGAGTTTTAAAATATAATATTTTAATATAATTTTCAATTGAGAGAAATAATAAAAATAAGTTGAAAATCAGATCACTTTGAATATTTACAAAATTGAGAGATAATAGAAATGAAAAAAAATAATATAAATAATTACCTAAGTCTAAGTTGCTTGTGCATATATTCAAAGGCATAACATTAACAGGAGGAGTCAACGGTTGACTTATTTCCAAATCCGAAGTAAGAACCGATTTTTCACAACCGTTTAAATCGAAAATTAGGGTTTCAAATTCCGACCCACCAAGATATTTAAACACAACCGTGTCATTTTCTTGTATATTATTTCCTGCGATAAAATCGTTCCAGCCCGGTTTGAGAATTAGGGTTTCGCCTGATTTTATTAAACCGACGTGCCAGCTGGCGCCATTTGGTCGCTTCAGCGCAAGAAGTTTGTTGGTTAGGTCTAAGAATTGTGGAGTTATTTGATCTGGCAATGTCTGTGTAGAATTGAAGGAATAATAATGAGGAAATTGAGCATGAAACAAAAGTTAGTAGCGTTAGATCAATTTGATTTTCGTTTTTGGGTTTGTTCGGTTGGTGTTTAATTGAGGTTTTAGTGAGTTAATTTGGGATTAAATGAAGCCGAAACGATGAAATTCAGGGCTTTTTTAGGAGAAAATATAAAATTATGGAAGTAGAAATGAAATTGCAAAAGGGAACAGTTCAAACAGTTATAAATCAACAAACCCAATACAGAAATTGGAAAAATCTCTAGAAAAATACACTTATTCTTACAAAAAAAAATTGCAAATTACTGCAAAATCAACATTACAGAAAGAAAGGGGGAAAACCCAAAATGGGTGCAAAAGCAAAATCAATTTAACAGAGAAGAGAGACAGAGAGTTTACAATGCTATGCGTAAAAACGCCATTCATACGCTTCATGAAATGCCTGTTACATAAATCCATGAAAATCGCGTTCCGATCGCAACAACTTCAACTTCAACTTCAATTCTCGCAAGAGCTCTGTAAATTGTTTCGGTAAGAGAGAATTCAAGAGGAAAAGGGGAAAATGTGGAGGTTTGTTTGGATGGATGGAAGTTGGTGAAGGAGAAGGAGACGATTTTTTGTTGGAGGAAGATTAATATTTTACTCCAACATTAATTTTGGAACATTTATGTTTTGGGTTGTGTGGGTTTAGATAATTTGTAAATAATTTCAAATTATAAAAGAGGGCTTTAATGGGCCTATTTAGCAAAAATAAATTATAAAAAAAACAGATGGAGGGTTATGATGAGAGAAAATATTTTGATTTGTAAATAACTTTAAATTATTAAAGAGGGCTTTAGTGGGCCTATTTAGCAAAAATAAATTATAAAAAAACAGATGGAGGGTTATGATCAAGGTTCTAAAATGCGGTCCAGGCGGCCGCCTGGGCGCCGCCCAGGCGCTAGGCGGGAGCAAAACGCCTAGAAATTATGCTAGTCGGCCTTCTGTGCGTTTTGTCCGCCCAGCGACCGTCCAGACCCGCCCAGCGTCCGCCCAGACCCGCCCAATCTGTAACGGTTTATACGAAAGAACCGTTACAAATATAGATCTGTAACGGTTTTTATGAAAGAACCGTTACAAATATGCATACAATCTGTAACGGTTTATATGAAAGAACCGTTATAAATATAGATCTGTAACGGTTTTTATGAAAAAACCGTTACAGATATATATCTGTAACGGTTTTTATGAAAGAACCGTTACAGATATTGGCAATTCTGTAACGGTTCTTTGAAGAAAACCGTTACTAAGAGTTAATTAGTAACGGTTTTTACGAAAGAACCGTTACAAATATGCATACAATCTGTAACGGTTTATAATAAACCGTTACAGATATTGGCAATTCTGTAACGGTTCTTTGATGAAAACCGTTACTAATAGTGTATTTAGTAACGGTTTTTATGAATTAACCGTTACAAATTACAAAGTAGTCCAAATCGTTACAGAATTTAAAAAACCGTTACCAATTTTAAACAACCGTTACTAATATTAAAAAACCGTTACTAAATCTGTAACGGTTCTTTAATAAAAATCATTACTAATTTATATATAATATTTAAAAATAATAAAAAATATAAATCCGCCTAGTTCCGATTAATCTCCGATTAATCCCCGATTAATCCTCGATGGTTCCGACCGCCCAACTAGCGCCTAGCGCATTCTGTAACATTGGTTATGATGAGAGAGAATATTTTGATTTGATTAATTTTGTAACATTTTTGTTATAGTTATCAATGTATAAAACAGAGTGAGCTTTTAGTATTTAAAAAAAGATTATAGTTAAAAGTGGCCAACCTCCATAATATGGTCATTTATATTAATTTTTTGTTTTGATAACTATTTAATATTTTAGAAAAATTATATATAATTAAAATTTTCAGTAATTATTAATTAATGATAATCACTTATCATTAAAAAAAAATAATGATTATAGAACCCGCTTCCTCATTGGTGAATTTTGACTTATTTACTTTAGAAAGAATAAAATCCAACATAAGAAGAACAAACAATGATGCTCACATGAAAAATATTTATACTAACACAACCTATTTTCAAACACAATTTTTTCCACCAAAAAGAGAAAAAAGAAATAATCAAAGAGATGAACAATTTCAGATAACTTATTTCGAAATATTACGAACAACACTAAGTTAATACCGAAAATAAAAGTTACACACAAACCCTAATATTAAACAAGACTAGGTTAATACCCAAAATAAAAGTTACTACCAACCCTAATATTACAAACAACACTAGATAAGTACCCAAAATAAAAGATATAATCAACCCTAATATTAAACAAACTAGGTTCACTAAACCTTAATATTACAAACTACACAAAATTAGCCTTCTAAAACCACTCTAAAGTCTAAACTCTTGTAACATGCACAATAAACGTCATTATTTCTGCATTTTTATCAAGTTCAAAAAGACAAATATCGCCTTCTAATAAATTATTCTCACGCACAAATTCTATCCATCGGAATTCATGATGTTTTTTATTATAATTGCATATAACCGTCCATTTCCTCTTTTTATCAGGCAGACGAAGAATGATATTTTTTCTTTTCATCGGAAGAAATCCCTTGCAAAAATGTCGCGGCACACTCTGAATTAAAATAAATAAAATTGCATTATACATTATGATAAAACGATAGAAGAATGCACTAAAAATTATTGTAAATATTTTGAAAAACTTACGAGACTAAATCGGCTTGTGATATGGACCGGTCTCAAAACTTGCAAAAAAGTTGGATTACCCTTTTTAATTTCTTCTGATAATTTGTTCGTCTTTTTGATTTGTTCTTTTGTCATGATTAGCCCTTGTGGCGAGTAAAACTCGTGGAAATTTGTTACCACACCTTCTTCTAAATTAATTTCAAACAAAAATTATGTCAGAAATTGAATTTGATATGTATAAATTATATATATATATATATATATATATATATATATATATATATGAAATTTCCCGATATTATAAAAAATATTGATTGTAATGCATTTTTAAAATAAAAGAAAAAAGAAGAAAAAGTTACTTGGATAAAATCTCTGAAATTTTTTATAACGATTTTTTCCACTCTCTCCTTCTTCCTCTAAATCTTCTTCCGTTTCATTTAAATCCGAATTATTTGAATTTCCCTCAGAATTTTCTGCTTCGGAACTACTAAATTTCACAAATTCATCATTATCTGCTTGATTTTTCTCAATTCGTTCCTCTAAGTCCTCATATTCAATTTTTATTCCGTCTCTCCCAATTGATTTTTCCAATTGTTCGTTCCAATCTAAAATGACAACTTCAAATTCGGATCCGCCTTTGAATTTGAAAAAAAGAAGATCGTTTAGTGAAATGGAATTATTTCGCACAAAATCGCACCAACCATCTTTAAGCTCCAATTTTGACCCGCATTTGGCCAGACCGACTCGCCAACTAGCGCCATTTGGGAGTTTTAGATTGACATATTTGCCGACTAATGGAGCGAATTTTTCCGTTAGTTTCTCAGGCAAGCACTGAAAATTGAATGAGTAATTAGGGAAAATAAATTTCAGGTAATATTTTGGTAAAAAGTACACTTTTTGAGCTTTGAGAAACAGAGGAGTAATCAAAATAATTGTCAATCAGTCAGTTTCTTTTCACTTTCTGAAGTTCTTCTTTCTTTGTACAAAGATTTGAAAGTCAGAAACCTGAGGTAATCAGACTTAAAGCACGAAATTCATGAAAAAATTGACTCCACTCATAACAGAAGTACACTTTTTGAGTGAAAATCACATCCAAGTAACTTCAAAAAAGAAAAGTCCCTTAAAATTCAAAAAATTCAAAGAAGGAAGGAAGAAAGAAAGACTTACAATGCTGTTCATGCAGAAACCGCGCATTTGCATGAAGAAGTACATCCTAAAAGCCAGAAATTTTCCCACAAAACTCAACTCCTAAAACCCTATTTTCTTCTTCAAAAGAAGCTCGTAAAACCCTTTGTTTCTCACGTGGCAAAGTTTGGCTGGTGGATGGAACGAGAGAGAATATAAAGAAAGAACTAAAATGAATTGACAATCTTTCAAAAAATTGAATTGACAATGTTACCCTTGAATAATTGCACTACCCCAATGATGTAATTGTTTGAGTTCTTTCTGAGAGAGCATAATAGAATATTTCTGAGTTTCTATGTTAGTTTGTTATCATAGTAAGATGTCAAATTTTATATAAGTAACCAAAGTACTAATTTTCAAATTTATTATTGTTTTTTTTTTATTTTAGGTCAATGGCTCAATAATAAAATTACATACAATTCCTAGATTGAAGTTTGTAACAAAAAATTACTGTACTAATACTTCATCTCAAGAAAAGTTTAAAAGATACATAGGAAAATATGAATATATTGTATATGTGAGATATAAAAATTTGTATATTAAAAAGTGTAAAAAAAGAGTTTTATTTTGGTACAAACTAGAAAGTTGGTATCACTGTGTCAGGGGTAAAAGAGTCAATTGATCTACATGGTTGTCCGTCTAGAAATAAAGCCTGTACCAACCTGATTAAATGAGATACTTTAAACTTAAGGAAACTATAATAAATAAGAAAATACACATGAAGTAATATTTATGCATATTTTATTTTATTTTGAGAATCTGCAAAAAGCTCCTACATTATGCTGAAATTGCAAAAAATCCCCTACATTATTGAAAATTTCAAAAGACCTCTACATGAACATCGTTAGTTTTGGCTCTCTTGCTCTTGTGATCTGCTATGGACCTATGGTCAATAAAATATTCGCTTATCCATTTTAGCTTAATTTAACATTGAATTTTTTTTTTTCAAAAAACACTTCTAAATATTATTAAAAATCCATGACATTTTAGATTTCCTAAAAAAACTCTCATTTTTAGGCTCTCTCTCAGAAGCTCCTTAATTTTTCTGAATATTATCAAAAAAATCCTTACTTGTTATTTTCATCTTCACATAATATATTTATGCCCTTATGATTCTATTATAGCTTTTTTTTAATGTTTATGCTTATTTTGCCAACATGCCAGATTATATAAAAAAATATAGCCTAGTTAGTTAAGTCCAATGCTTGTAGAGCTAAAGGTTGTGGGTTCAAATCTCCATTGACACACTTATGCAACAATAGTTGCCCTCAAAAAATAAATATGTACAAAAAATTACACAAACCAAACTCTTAGAATTATTTATAAATAAAAATTATGTTTTTCAATAAAATAGTGAAAAATAACAATTATTGTTAATAATAACTATATTTTTTATAAATATTTTTACAAATATGTACAAAAAAATAAAGCATTTTAGCATTTTCATAAATATATTAACAAGTTAGGGGTTTTTGATAGAGCTTAAGAAGATAGGGAATTTTTCAGAAAAATCTAAAGAGTTAGGAGTTTTTCTATAATATTCACAAAAGTGTTTTGAAAAATTTCCCTTTAACATTTCAGATTTTCCAATATGAGGTAAATTGGGTATTCTATTGATATGAGATTTTATTAGAGTTATAACACAACACTAATCTATTTTAGTTTAGTTATTATTTACTTTGTCTGTAACAATTTGTAAAAACAATAAAACACAAGGGTATATTTGAAGAAAAGAAGAAAAACCAGGATTCAGGACTCAGTGACTCACAAGGGTATATTAAAGAAAGTAGCTTTTCCTACTTTCTTTAATTAAATGAAATATGCCTAAGGGCCTTCAACAGCAAAAAAAAAAAAAAGAAAGACTCACATGTGCAATTACTATCTCAACACAAAACTAGAAAAAAACAGAAAAGAAGAGAACCTAGTACAGTTCTGTGACAACACAATTTAGAAAAAAAAACAAGAATGCTAAAGACAAACCAAAAATTATTAACATATAACAACAAAAATATAATTAAAAAAAATTATTTTTTTTAGACATAATTTATATTTGATTTCATGCACCTCTATTTTTTTATATCATCATTTGATAATCCTCAACATTAAAAATTCTTGAAAAATACAAAAAAGACTTAACACTATAAATACAATATTGCCCCTTTGGGCTTTGATTAAAGGGTAACTATGAAAAGACTTGACAATATAAAATACAAAAAATAGGAGCTTGATTAAAAAATTATTAAGGTGTATGATATAACAAAATTAACTCTTTAAAACCCCTAAAAGTAATTTAATGGGGGTATGAATTTCTAATAATAAATAATTAATAATTATTATTAATAATTATTACTATTAATAATAATAATAATAATTATTATTATTATTATTATTATTATTATTATTAATTATTATTATTATTATTATTATTATTATTATTGTTGTTGTTGTTATTGTTGTTGTTGTCGCCGTCATCATGGTCGCGTACCAAAATCAAAATAGGTCTATATTTAAATTGAATTAAGAATATAAAGAATAGTAGGTGTGTCTTTGTAAGTTATTCATGTAGCATTCTTCACAATAATTTTTGTACCATTCCTCAAACTTACACTTGAAATGTACACAAAAGGGAACTTCAGTAAGTAACCAATACAGCAATACTTCTTATGAATGATGAAATTTTTCTAAGAACAATTGAAAATAACAAATTACTTTGAATCATCAATATATAAAAAATTATTAAATAGCACAAAATATGTTTTCAATTCAATTTATTTATATGATAGACAATTTGTTGTAAGGCCTAATTTTTTTTTTCTTGTTTTGCATAGACCTCTTAGGCTCTTGTTCTTAAAGACTTAAATAAACACATTAAAACTGCTACTAATAACACATTAAATCACCATAGTAGGATAAAATATGCATTTACTTTTTAATTCTTCCATGCTTTCTTGTGTTACTTTAGTAATACATAAAAATAAAGTAGAGGCGGTCCAATTAATATCGCTCTAAAGTCTAATGACATGCACAAGAAATGAAATTTTGACTCATTTTTATCAAGTTCAGACAAACAAATATCTCCTAACAAATTATTCTCAGCATGAATTCTATCTATCAAATCTCATGATGAATTCTATCTAACCAAACTAGAATTACAAACTAAGTTCCAGAAAAACCTAATATTACAACAAGACTAAGATAATACCATAAACAAAAGTCATAATCAACCCTAATTTTAAACAAGACTAGGTTAATATCCAAAATAAAACTTACAATCAAACCCTAATATAAAACCTCTAGAGTCTCGTAACATGCACAATGAACGTTAATTTTGGCTCATTTTTATCAAGTTCAAACAGACAAATATCGCCTTCTGATAAATTATTCTCACGCACGAATTCGATCCATCGGATTTCATGATGTTTTTTATTATAATTACATCTGGCCGTCCATTTTTTCTTTTTATTAAAACGACGCAAACTGATATTCTGCCTTTCTTTCGGAAGAAATTCCGTGCAAAAATGTCGCGGTACACTCTGAAATAAAATAAAAATTATATTAACAATATAATACAACAATAGATGACCCAAAAAGAGATTTGACATCTCCAAACTAACCAACTTTTCAACTTTATTCTCAAACTTACCCAAAACAGACTTTAAAAATCATGTACTAATTTATAAGAAAAAAAGTAACCGACTTTCAAAATCTGTTTTAGGTTAGTTTGAGAATGAATTTGAAACATAAAACATTTATTATTATTTTTCTCTTTTTTTAATTTATTTAAAAAACTTACGAGGCTAAATCGGCTCGTGATATGGGCCGGTTTCAAAATTTGCATAAAAGTCGGATTTCCTTCTTTGATTTCTTTTGATAATTCTTTTGCCTTTTTTATTTCTTCTTTTGTCAAATGAAGCCCTTGCGGCGAGTAAAAATCGTGAAAATATGCTACCACACCATCTTCTGAATTAATTTCAAACAAAAATTATGTCAGAAATTGAATTTGAAATATGAAATTTTCTGATATTATAAGAAATATTGGTTGTAATGCATTTTAAAAAAAAACTTACTTGGATAAAATCTCACGAATTTTTTATAACGATTTTTTCCACCCTCTCCTTCATCTTCAAAATCTTCCTCAATTTCATTTAAATCCGAATTATTTGAATTTCCCTCAAAATTTTCCGCTTCAGAGCTACTAAATTGCATCAATTCATGATTATTTCCATAATTTTCCTCAATTGGCCCCTCTAATTCCTCAATTGGTTCCTCTAATACCTCAATTGGTTCTTCAAATTCCTCAATTTCTTTTTTTATTTCGTCTCCCCCAATTGATTTTTCCAATCCGTCCGAATCGAAAATCACGACTTCAAATTCGGACCCGCCTTTGAATTTGAAAACCAAAAGATCGTTTTGTGAAATTGAATTTTGGCGAGCGAATTCAAACCAACCGTCTTGAAGCGCAAGTTTCGACCCGCATTTGACCAAACCGACTCGCCAGCTGGCGCCGTTTGGGAGTTTTAGTTCGATAAATTGGTCGATTAATGGAGCAAATTGAGTTGTTAATTGCTCAGGCAAGCACTGCAAAATATTGACCAAAAAAAAATGAGAAATTGAGGAAATATTAGATTTTTAAAGTAACAATTTGAAAAAAGAACGAAATTATTTGGAGGTGTAAGAAACGGAATGAATACTATTGAAATTATTGTATTGTTAGTTTCGTTCTAGTTTCTGAGGTTTTTTCTTCGTACAAAGGAACAGAAACCTGATCGCAACAGACTCAAATCACAAAATTGATGCGAAATTTGGCTTAATCTCAACACAAAAGTAGATTTTTCAGGTGAAAATCAAGACCCAATTAACTTAAAATCAGAAAATTAAATCAAAATCAGACCAATTTCACATAAAATTCAAAACAAATTCAATAAAAAGGATTAAAAAAAGAAGAAGAAGAAACAAAGGAATTACCACGCTGCCCATGTAAAAACCGCACATTTGCTTGTAGAAATACATCTCCAAAAAAAAGCTTCTAAAACAAAACACCCTTTTTCTCTCCTAAAACCCTCTGTTCTTCTTCTTCTTCAAAAGAATCTCGTAAAACTCTTTGTTCTTTCTCTTCTCCTTTCGCAACCTTTCGCGGTATATATAAAGAACGAACGCGGTTCGATTATGAGATAATTAAGGAAATAAGAGAGAAGTAATTAAAAGGAAATATTACTCAGATTTCCATTTGGGCCTTCAATTTTTAAGCTCTTTATTTTGTTATGTTATAAAATAATTAAAATAACAAAAAATTTATAACACGTTATCAGCACGAGTTTTTGCTCTCAATGCATCTAAGAAACATATGTCCGTCTTCGGTAATAATATCATGAACTAAATCTAAAGGTGAACTAAACACGACAACAATTGAATAAAAGAGTTCTACCTATATTTTATGTATTTCTCTTTTCGTTATTTTAATTATTTTATAACAATGTAGTAATATTTTTTCTTAGGAATTATTTGTCCTTTATATTTTTAGCTTGTAAATCTATAGGAAAAAAATGTTAAGGGATTTAAATTGATTAATTCAATTTTTATTTGGAAGGGGATGCAGAAGTCCTCTCCAAATTTCCTCAAAAAAAAAAAAATATTTACTTGGTAATTTATTGCCTAATTTAACACCCTGAGATTTTCACTGTTAAGAAACTCGATATATCCATTTCATGACATTTTTTTTTTTAAGAATTATTACTTTTACAATAATCTATTTTGATTATTATCACTTTGTTAGTTTTGTTTTATCTATTCATAAAAATAATAAAAGACTAGTGGTACATTTTTGGTACTTTTTTAATAAAAGAAAATCCAGAGCTCACATGTACAGTACTATCTGATCAACACAAAACTAGAAGAAAAAGTATATTTGACCCCCTCTAAAAATCTCCCCCACCTTGCAAACAGGACACTGTCAAACGGGACCCACGGTCAAATAGATGTCAAACGGGCCCGTTTGACAGCATGTGGGGCCCGTTTGACAGTAAAAGGAGGACAAATGGGGGATTTAAGTGGGGGCCATGTATATGAGCCCAAACTAGAATACAGAACCAAATCTAGTAATATATGTTCCGAAATATAAAAAAGACTTGGCAGTATAAAATACAAAATTGCCCCTTTTGGGTTTTAAGATTATTAAAGATAACTAATGAAAAGCTTAACAATATAAAATACACAAATTTAGGAGCTGGATTAAAAATATTAAGATTTATGATAATAACGGGCACAACGACAACGACAACAACAATAATAATAATAATCAGTGATGGATCTTAATAAGGACCATAAGGGCAACCGCTCCTCTCTCCTCCCTAAATTTTGAAATTTTAGTTTGTATTTTATGATAGATTTATAAGTTATCAGCACTCCGTCTCTCCAAGATTTTTGATTTATTTTTCATTACGGCCCGCTACAATTTAGGCCAAGATCCACCACTAATAATAATTCAGCTCTTTTCAAATTTTGTCAAAAAATAATATTAATTGCATTGAAAATTGAAATACATCACATATTCATCTTTGGAAGCTTTTTCAGTTTTGACAGTTCTTTCTTTTGTAGTAAAATGAAAGTAAAGATATTTTAGATGAGTCATGAAACCCAATAAATTGAAACTAAACAAACCTCAATCCTCATCAATATTTCTAATCTCAAATCAATACTAAACAAAAAAAGTCTTTCATTTAAAAAAAAAAAGCAAAAAAAATCTCAAAAAAACAAATCTCTATTAATCAAACCTATCTAACTAAAAAATAAATAATTTTATTACATTTTGTATAGTGTGATGAATTAACGAATGAAACATGGCGCCACAAGATATTCAAAACTATAAGCGAGTTTCTCTGCACCGGGGAAGTAGCGTAAAACGGCTGCAAAACACTTATCCCAATCTCCCATCAACTTGCTAAGTGGATCGCAACATATTTTCCTGATGTCAAAACCGAGGTTAGGAGAGGAGGCAATGTTGGACACACATCCCTTCATATTTATGATCTTGTCTAAGCAATCAACAATGGTTGTCACATTTGGAAGAGGAATCTTATCCTCGTGAATCGGATGATCAGAGGAGTCTGATGAAGGTGCTGGAGTTTCTTTTGTTGTTGTTGCTGCTGTTGCTGCTGCTGAAATGATAACAGCCACGATAAGGAAAAATGAGATTTTAGAGAGGGACATGGTTATGAATTAAGGTGAGATGTGAGAAGTGAGATTTAGGGTTTTACGTTTGAAAGAATGTGTGAAAGATGAGGCAGTATTCTAATTTATAGTAGGATTTATTTGAGGAGGGTTTTTTCGCTAATAACTCCTAAATATTTGATATATGATGTTAACTTATGCATGTAGAATTTATTCTTTGGTAAGTTTTTTGGGAGGTTTTATTTCTAATGAAATTATAAATAAGATCATATAAAACTTACTTATTTAATTAATTCAACATAAACATAGAAATCAGTTTTTTCATTTTTCTGTTTTCTTGTTTATTAAATACATTTTTTGTGTTTCGGTTTTATTTTTGAAAATAAGTTATTTTTTGTTTAAAATTAATGATAAATCTTCATGCATGTTGTTTTATAAAATGCACATTTTATATACGTCATACCTACCGAATATTTATATACTATTTTTTATGTTGATATATTGTTTTCATTGTGAATACATCATTTTCTTTTTTTGTGAGAATATATCGTTTTCAATGTCAATGTAATGTTTAAATCTCTAAATTAATTTTTTGTGTGTTAATATATCATTTTCAAAGTCAATTTATTATTTTTATTAATGTCAATATTTTCTTGAAATGTTTAATACGGTGGTTCATACATCCCCACACATTTTTCAGAAAAAAAAACTGACTAGGCTGGGCTCGAACTTGGGATCTCTCCCTTATTCGAGTGTGTTTTTGACCACTTGATCATACGTCCCCATGCATTTTATGTCAATAATATTGTTTTCACTATTTTCACTTTAAATATAAAGTTTCTCGTGTTCGTAACCAACTTTAGTTTAATCTACTTTTTAGTATCAGTACCAGTGTCAAATATTGTTTTTATTGTAAATATAATGTGTTTAGTGTTAATATGTCGATTTAATAGTCAATATTTTATTTTTAGTGTTAGTGTTAGTATATTGCTTTTAGAATAAATTTAAAGTTTTAATGTCAATAAGTCTCGATTAAATCGAGTTTTCAGCGTCAATAAACAATTTTTAATATCAATATATTGTTTCAGTACCAATATAATAGTCTCAATGTAAGTATAAAGTTCTCATGATCAATATTTTTGTAGTGTTACTATATTATTTCCAGTATAATATTTTTCTAGTGTTATTATATCATTTTTAGTGTCAACGTAAATTTTTAGTGATAGTTTATCATTATTGTATCTCTTAGAAGTTGTGTTAATATATTATTGCGTGGTTGGAGACATGTACGAATATTATGGGTGATAACAAAAAATAAATAAATAAAAAACGTATTTTTCTCGCTTCTGAAATCTTGCTTTTTATTTGCTATTAGTGCCCTAAAAAAGTTGAAGCAGAACTAAATACTGAGACATGTTTTATTTTTTCTTGAAAAGAAACAAAAAAATAGGAAATAATATCATATACCAAATGATGTCTTAATTATTTAATTTAAGTTCCCTAAAAAAATTATTTAATTTAAGTTTTTTAAAATCATACTATGTCATCAGATATCAATAGTTATCATCTCAAATATTAAATCAATGCTAATGCGTATTTTTATTTCAAGCAAGAACTATCAAAACAAATCTCCATCCATCAAACCTATAACTTATTCCTACGACTCAATCGCCTCCCCCCTCCTCCCAAACGAAATATAAATTAATTAATTAATTATCACTTTTGGCAAATTATGTTTAGTAAATACTAAACACATTAATGAGACACAGCACCGCAAGCATTTTTGACAATCGGAATTAGTTTCACCGCACCAGGGAAGATGTTGAAAACGGGGGCTAAGCACTTATCCCCAGTCGCAGCCAATTGATCGCAACAATTTTTTGGGACGTTGATATGTAAGTGAACGAGGGATGACAGAATGTCTACCACGCAACTTTCCATGTTTTTAATCTCGCCTAGGCAATCTTCCACAATTGTCGCGTTGATGAAATTCGAAAGCGAAAACTTCTCATCTAGAATCGGCTCAGTGGAATATGGTGAAGGTGCTGGAGTTGCAGCTGTTGCTGCTGAGATGATGGCAGCCATGACAAGGAAAAATGAGATTTTTGAGAGGGCCATGGATGATTGAGGTGAGAAGTGAGAAGTGAGAATTAGTGTTTTAGGTTTGGAAGGATGTGTGTGAAAGATAAAGGAGGGATTCGTATTTATAGTGAGATTAATTTGAGGTTATAGTGAGATTCATTTGAGGAGGTTTGTTTCTCAAATTAACTTCTAATTTATGTATGATGTTAAGTTTTGCATGTCAAATTAATTTATTGGTAAGTTTTTTTGGGTTTTATTACTAAAGAAACTAAATATATAAGATACCATAAAACATAGTTATTTGATTTATTCAAGATAACAGCAAATTCAATTTCATTTTTCTGTTGTTAAAAGCAAGAGGAACTTTTTTGTGTTTCGGTTTTTATTTTTGAAATAGGTGTTTTTGTTTTAAAAATTAAAGATAAAACTCATGCTCGTTATTTTATCTATTTATACATTTTATATATGTCATACCAATTGAAGATTTAGTACACTATTTTCTACGTCAATATATCATTTTCAATATCACATATTGTTATCAATTTCAAATATTATTTTGAAACTGATGATGTCAATATGATTTTCAGTATCAATATAGAATCTTTAGTGTTAATAAAGAAATTTAAATTGTGTTAATATACCAACTTCAGTGTTAGATATCGGATTTTCTATGCTAATGTACCGTTTTCAGTATCATTATATTATTTTTTTAGTGTTAATGTATTATTTTTACTATACATATAAAGAAGGCTAATATGTACTTTTTTACATTGTTAACAGTGTTTAAGAAATTGTTGGGCGGTTGGTAAGCGGCGCCTAGATGTTTTAGGATTACAACACAAGAGATTTGTCATCAATGTACACACAAGTACTAGAGAGATGGAATTCAGAAATTTGTGAACAAAACTCTTGGAATTAGGTTGAAGAAATTAGATTGATATCTAGGCGGAAAAATCGGATCCAGGCGGAGAGATAGCAGCCGGGCAAAAAAAAAAAAAAAGATTTAAGTGACCAGGAATTTGGCAGAACTAATATGAAAAAATATCGGTAATTAATCGAAATAATTGGAAATTAAGTAGTTCTAGACGACAACTGATTTGCCTACAATTCCTCGGTGGAGGACTGATTAGCATCTATGCGCTATTTTTAAAACACTGATCATTAATATATAGTTTTTAGTATAAACGTATAATTTTAGTATAAATATAGAGTTTTCAGTGTCTATATTCATTTGTGATATCAAACATTTCGCTCGCTGCTACTACAGTAGTCGCTTTTGCTTTCTTTTCCAGTGGCTACTAAGATACTTTAGTTCATCAGGTTGTCCCGTAAACCATAAATTACTCGGGCATCAACTCAGGAAAAATTGATTCCAGGTTTATGATATTGTTTTCAGTATCAGTATGTATCAATGTGAATATAAAGTTTTTAGATCAATTAATTTTTTCAATGTTATTATATCATTTTTCATAGTCAATGTAAAATGTCAATGTTAATATATCAATATTGTAACTTCTTATAAGAATCTAAAGTGTTAATATATATTCTCGTGACTAGCATCTATTTTAAACGATTTTGTGAATAGCATTTATTTTATGCAGGGCAATGTATGAATGTTACATGTGTGATAAAAATAGAAGAATTTTTTTTCTTGTTTTCAGAATCTGTATTTTATTTTGCTACTTGGACCCAAGAAATCATAACGACCTAAATATTCAAACATGTTTTCTTTTCTTGAAAAAATCAGAAAACATGAAACATCAATTCAAAAAGATTCCTTAATTATTTAATTCATTCAATACAACATTAAAACATACTTCTTTATTTTTTTTGTAAGACCATACCTCTCATCAAATATTAAGTCAATGCTAATTCATTTCTTAATTCAAACAAGAACAATCAAAACAAATCTCCATTCGTAAACCTATATTGTTTATAACTTATTCCTACAACTCAACCCCCCCCCCCCCCCCCCCCCAACAAAAACAAAACAAAAACAAAGCAAAAAAAACCAAAATCCCCAAATAAAAATAAACAAAGCAACAAAGAAATACTTCTTGCTAATTATTTTTGGTGAATTTATCAATGAGATACGGCATCACACGCACTCCTGAGACTTGGGATGAATTTTGCGGCACCAGGGAAGATGCTGAAGACAGGAGCGAAGCACTTATCACCAATTCCAGCCAATTGATCACAACAATTTTTCGGGACGTTGAAATGTAAGTGAACAAGTGATGATAGAATGTCTACCCCACAACCCTCCATGCTTTTAATCTCATCTAAGCAATCATGAACGATTGTCGAATTGATGTTCGGAAGAAAAAACTTTGATACATAAGATGTAAATTAATTTATGGGCATATAACTTTGATACATAAGATGTAAATACATGTTAACAACAATTAAATTGGTGCAGTATTATTCCATTCATAAAGTTAGATTTTTGAGAGATAGGAGTAAAAGAGAAAATTTGAAAATTAAATATATTTTGATTGATTTGAAATTTTCATTTGAAGAGTAAAAATACATCATCAGTTATTCTAATATAATTCAATTACACAGTACACTCTAGTCCCTAACAGCTATGTTTACCAGAAGTACTATAAATAAAACAAGAATATGACATGAACATGTAAATATAACTCCATAATGAAAATTTTCCGAAATAAAACAGACAAAATATCAAAGTTTTCGCTAATAACAGAACAAAATCAACACAAGAAAACCACCAGAAACAAAGTTATCTATTCAGTTAAAACACCCTAACTAATTAACTAATTAATCAATCCAAGCCACAAAATTCCCAAAACAACAATTCTAACATAAATATTTCGAGCCAACTTTCGCAAACAACAAATCAAGCAAATAAGCCCCCAAACTTTCACAAATTCTCTACAAAAAAAAAAACAACCAAAAAACTAAAAAAATATCACAAAAGCCCTACTAAACCCTACTAAAACCCTAAATTTTCATCAACAGCAGAAAGTCTCCGTTCCGTTTCCATTTCTGTCTCCACAAACCCTTCTTCCAAAAACCTCGCCACAAAACCCCACATTCTATAAACATCTTCAAAATTCGTCAGAAACCCTAAACTCGCCGTAACGACCCCAACCCTAAAATTCTCACTCCTCCCGCTCACCTCATCCACATGCTTCACGTTCGTCAGAAACCCTAACCCTAATAAAATCCCGTTCCTCTCGGCCAGCCTCAAAACCGTCTCGGGCTTCACAAACGACCCGTTTGACCCGTTTCGGTCCCGCACATTAAATGCCACGGCCGCCCCTCTTTCGTACTTTATCTTTGGACCGTAAATGCAAACTAGAGGGGTATTTTGGTCAATTCTCAATTGTAGTAAAGATGTGACTAGCCAATTGACCAAATATCTTAATCTTAAACTCGTACGATTCAAACCCATTTGGTCAACATGGTCAATGTGTTTGCAAATTATTTCGGGCTCTTTTCGGCCCGATGAATCCAAATTAATATCCAAATCCATACTCTCACTCATCATCACGACATCATCATGATGACGGTTTTCCGTTAAGTTATTAAACGACTCTCCTTCTTCTTGTTCTAGAGAGAGAGAAACCCTAGGATTCTCTCTCTCTCTCCTCCCCAAGAGCCGAAACTCGCCTTCCGTCTCTCTCCTAATCGCGCTCTCCTTTTGTACCGTCCCACTTTCTCTCTCCTCTCGAATTTCACAAAGATTATTAACATTCTCAATCGACAAAACCGCATCGTCAAAAGAGACCATCAAACCGTCATAAAGAGGGCTTTTTGACACCTTTTTACCATTATTATTAATTTTTCTTTTGAGCCAAGAGGGCGAAAAGGGCGAGCCAAATTTACCTTTTCGCCCCTGATTCGATCCGTTCGGACTCGAGCCCAAATCGACCCAAATCGATTCGGTTTCTGACGATCCGTCCTCACTAAAAACCGGACTCTTCATTATCTCACACATTGAAAAAACACTCTCATTCTCATTCTCATTCTCATTTTCCTCAAAAATCGTGCTCGTACCGTCCTTATCGTCAGAATTACTCTCTCTCTCTCCATTTATATCCGACTCTTCAAAAACCTCTCTCACTTGAGACGAAGTATAAGCCCCCGAAAAAACTGGCATTCCATTTCCCGCTTTCAAATCCGGGATTTCATTTCCTGATTTTTCAAAATCCGGAATCTCAACTTCCGCTTCAAAATCGATCGAATTATCGCTCAAGTACTGTTCAAAAACCGGTACGAGACGTACCATTCCCGACCCATTACACCCGTTAGGGTTTTGCAAACCCGCCAAAACGGATTTTTTTATCAATAAACATCCAAAACCGGTCGGATCCGACCCAAAAACCCTATAAAAAGACGTGATTATAAAATCGGGCCGAAATAATGATAAACCTAATGAATCCATGTCTTTTGGGCCTAAAGCGCCAGCGTCTAATAACACATGCCAATTATTTTGTTGAGCTAAAGCCATCCATTGATATGAATATTTCGCGCCCGTAACCCTAGATTGTACCGGAAATACAAAAAGGCCCTTTTGAGAGTCTTTCTTTCGTCTTTTCTTCTTCATAATTTGTTTCCTTAGCTCCAAAGAGTTTAATTTTAAGGTGGGCCATTTGAAATTTGAGGAAATTACCTTTGCGCCCTTGGATTTTGCGCGGTTGACCATAAAGTTGACCGATTGACTTTCATGGTCAAACATGGTCAACAATTTCTTGTTGGTTTGAAAAGGATAACATTCAGCGAGAAGTTTGAAAGCCGAGCCTCTACTTGTTGTGAAAACTAACACGTATTCATTTTGCGGTACGTTTAAATAGTCCATTATGCGTATTTTTATGTCATGTTCAACCGTTCCAATTTCGGGCCCGCCATATAATGCGTGATTGTTTAAATTAGCGGTCGAAATTTCGCGAATCGTGAAATTTGAAGATTCGTAATTTTGAAACGTTTGTAGAAATGAGAAAAGACCGAATCCGCAATAGTCTAAGATTACCTTTGATGATGACTCGTCAGAAAGATGGGAATATTCTTTCGCACGTAATTCGTCGATTTTTTCTGACGATTCGTATTTTGGGTACATTGTGAGGAATTTGTGGAGCGATTGTTCGAAATTGGGGATCGAATCGGGCGAGAAGTAGAATTGGTCGGCAAAAAAAGAGGTCGATTTGAGGAATTCTTTTTGGGCTTGGAGACGAGCGAGAGACCTGGAACGGGTCACTGACTGACCCGTTTGGTCTGGTTCTGGATCTGGGTCTTGAGATTTTGAGAGAGATCCGTTTTCTGAAGCTTCTTCTAGAGCTTCGCGGAGTTTGGCTTCTTGAATTCGTCGGATTATGGAAGAACTGTGAGGGTTATGGGGTTTCTTGTCGAGCAGAAGAGCTGCACAGTGAGATAATGGCTTCCAGATTGAGATATGCATTTGGTTTGAGAGATTGAATCCAGTTTTGGGTATTGGGCGATTTGAGAATGGAAGAAATTTGCGGGTTTTTGTTGGTTTTGCTTGAATTGCAAGAAGAAGAGGAAGAAGAGATGAGGGTTTTAGGCCATTGGAGTGAGGGCTTTTGCTTTGTGGGTTTTGGGGATGAGGGAAAAGAGAGAAAGTAAGGATTCGAAATACAGAATCAAATGCTCTGAATTGAAGAAGAATGAATTTGGAACTCAAATTAAAGCAGGACAAAGAGGAATATCAGACAAGAAAAGAAAAAAGAAAAGAATAAAGAGAAAGAAAGAACTTCTTTTCTCCTTCTTATTCAGACCAAAATCCTTCCAAAAAACTCACCCAAAATCAAGATTAAAACCTTTCTTGCTGAGTGAAAAACAGAGCAGAAAAACCCAGATCCGTAAATGGCCCTAACATGAAATGAAAATTGTGAAATTAACACACACCAACTCACTCTTTCTCTCTCTCTAAACCAACCAAACTGCAACAAAATTAAAAGCTGGCCATCTTTTGCATTAAATCCACAGCGGTCAACCTCTCTCTCTCTCTCTCTCTCTCTCTTTATTTCATGAGTGCATTAAAATCTAAATGGCCCAACTACATTATATTTGGCATTGCTTCATTATTGCCTGTCCAAACTACTCTTCTTTTACTGGCTCAGTAAAAACATAATCATTATGAAAGTAAAAAACTAATGTAGGGTACAAAAAATATTGGAATATTTGGATTTTGACAAAAAAAAAATTAAATAGTTTATTTATTTTTAATTTGTTATTTATTTTGTGTTTAAAGATTTCGTATGGAAAGTGTATTTTGTTTATCAATAAATAAATTGTTTCATTGTTGGCCAAAATGTGAATACTTTAATAATTTTGTACCAACAAATAATGATTAAAATAAAAAAAAAGTAAAACAGTAAAGTGGTCCGTGGTTTGGTCATTGACTTGTTATAATTAAATAGTTTTAAAATAATTATTATAGTTAAATGATTTTGAGAGTTGTTTAAGGGCAAGCCACATCAGTCCAATTGAGCAACAACATTTTATTAACTGTTAGTTTTAGTGGGCTGTACTGTGTTGCTTTTTGTTTGATAAATTGTGACAAGAGTTTCTGAAATTGTTGTAGTAATTTGTTGTGAATTTTTTAAGAACTAATATCAATCTTATGTTATTATTTTATATTCGAAACAAATTATCCTTATGCATTATTATATTTTGGTACCATTCTATGTATCTTTTTCTATTTTACCTAGTTTTTCTGTATTTACTTTTTGATGGTTATTTTTAGTTTTAGCAGTTTGAGTGCATTTTCTTTTATTTTAGTGAAATTTTGGTACACACTTCACTTTTTATGTTTTATAAAGTTGAATTGGTATTTTAACAATTATAACATATTAGCAGTAATAATATTATTGATTATATATATTAAACTGAAAATATTGGTACTTGTATTGCAAGAAAAGTATAGATGAGCAAATTTGAAATAGTACTCAAAATTAAAACATATTTTACTTGGTATTTCCGCATAAGAAAGTTTAGGAAATAAGGAATTAAGAATAATTAGTCTTGTAGTTTAGTATTTTTGTTGAGATATAAATTGTTTAGTTTAAAATTTCATTGGCGTCAAATAGTTAAAAGAAATTCACATAAAAATATATAATAAAATAACATACCACATATATGCCCACAAAATTGTCTTTCACAAGGGAAAACTACTTAATAAAGGTGGAGTGAGTGAAGTCAATGATAGTGAGCCTTGTGAACAAACCTATAGTCCAAAACTATGATCTTCTGGCATTTTTATTTTATGATTTTTATTGTAACAAATGATATTTCAAATTCCATTGACTTGCTACACAAACTATAATATTCCTACATTTTAGGATCTAAAATCACGTCTAAAAACTTTTATGTGATTGGAGGTGAGTGCATGCTAATGCCCTATAATTAAATACTTTATCAGATTACCCTTCTTTTTTCTTTTAATTCCAAAAATAATATAATTTTTAGTTTGTAAAATAATATTTAAGTTCCCTTAGGATGCTAATTGCGAAAAAATCCCAATCCCAAAAGTTCTTTACAAATACTGTTTTTCCTATTAGCAATTTAGCATCCACTTGTGGCCTTGTGGTTGTGGGCACAAATTTGTAATTAGTGCATATTTAAGGAGGCAGAAATGCTATTTCTGTAAATTCCAAAAGCAAAGTCGTTTATACAAATTAAAAGAAAAAAGAGGATTGTTCTATAAAAAGTACTCTCTATAATTGCACTGACAATATCTCTTTTAGTTAGACATAGTCCATTATAAACCAGATTATAAGAGAATTCATCAATATCATGCCACTTAAAAGCTCTCTTTGATATTGGTTGAAATAGTGTGGACCAGACACATGTATTAACAAGCCTTTTATTGGACAAAGTGGAACTGCCAATCATTATATTTCTCCTTTTTAGAGGGATCTTTGCTTTGGCACTTTAAGCCCCAAAGAGAAATTATTGCTTGATGGAGTTTATAATTATAATAATGAAAAACTATTTTGATATAATTTTTATGAATAACCCTACAAAGTAATGAATGATATCATGTATGGCTCGATCAGATCAGATGCAAATAATTACTATATAGCAGAGCTAAAAAAAAGTATATTATGACCAATAACATTAGAAAATGTATAGTTCTAATTAGAACTCGAAAGTGTTGACTTACGACTAAAAAGATTCTAGTTGATAATTTATTAACAAACTGGCACCAAACATTACTATATAATATTAATAAAATTTAATATTGTATGAACTGAGGATAGATTGATCATATAATCCGCAACTCATATAAAATGTAATCCAAACTTGAAAGAAAAAACCCGACAATTCAAAAAGAATTTTTTTTTTTGAAGTAACTAAACCCGACAATTCAGAAAAAAGAAAAGCTAAAGCTGAATAATCTGTAACCCAAAATTAAGGATTAATCAGAACAAACATGAAATAAATTTTTATAAAGAGATGAGAAACATGAATTAAATTTTTTTTTTTAAATTGAGAAAAACATGATTTAAGTTGATTATCCGAATCTGAAATAAACAGCCTAAACCAATATGAACCACTTGAATCCACATGTGGAAAAAGTGGCATTCAAAAATTTAGTAGATATACTGACTGTCTAAATTCAGTACCTAATCAAATGATTTTGTTGCCCTAACTTGTGCATAATTAATTACAGAAAAGGACCAAAATCAAATATTAAATTTATTGAAAGTTGGAATTTGATTATTTAGCCTCATCAAATTTATCAAGGCAAAACCAAAACTTAAGTTCAAATTTAGTTAAGACATATATTAATAAAATGGAGAGAGTAGACTAAGAATCTGACATGTGCATTTTATATTCTATATTTTAATGTGTTGTATTTTGGATTAGGTTTAGGGTTTAATTAACTTCAAATGATTCCTTCTCTCGGTTTGTTGTCTTTTATTAGTCCTTGGGCCTCACAAAATGTAAATTTCTTTTGGTGAGGAAAAAAATATAATATGTTCCTTTTTGTTTGATTGTGTTTGCTTAATTTTTGTGTCAACTTCATAATCTCATATTTCAAAGCAATATGCATTAATTGTGGCGTAGCCGTATGGTTTGGTTCGTTGAACAAACAATAAGACGAGGATGTTAGGGTTTAATTTCCCCCAATTCTAGGGTTTCTAAACTTTGTTGATTTCTTTCTTGAATGGATAATTTCAAAAAAAAAAATTTAAGTCAAAGATTGAAGACCGAGAGAGTATTTGGGTTTTTCTACATATATGCTAACCGCCAATCAAGGCATGGTTAGTAAATTTCAAATTTTGTATTTTTTTTAGTTTGAATAAGCAAATTTCATATTCATAAAATGGAGAAATTCCAAAATGTAGGGCTTGGAGAATAATCAATCTTTTTGTATGGAATTTCTCCATTTATATGGAATTTTTGTATAGTCATGTACCAGTTCTAACAATTAATTAGCTCATTGTTTAATAATGATTATTCATGATTCTCAAGTAATTCAATCCATAATTCTGCATTAGGATTATGATAGATAATTTTATTTTAGTTTTCAAAATTAAGCTCTTGTCTGGGATCATTTTTGTTTTTTATTTTCTTTTTTTTTAAATGAAAAACAGTTTTTTGTTTTTTTGGTTTCTGTTTTCAGAAAATTGTTTTTCTTTTCTTACATGACTACACTCAAGATATGCTTACATGATTAACAACACACAGACATAGGATTTTCTGGAATATAAAAAATGTTAAAAACAAGAAAATAAATTTTACACAAAATATCCATAGTAATACTTTATATGTTTGTTATTTATAATATGTTTGTTCCATAACAAGAGCAATGTTTCAGACAGTGAATTTTTTTTTTTTTTTTTTTTTGAAAATTACGGAGGAAGAGCTTGAATAAGACAGTGAATTATATTTGTACTTTAGTTGATCAAACATGAGATCTCGTCCCTTCTTCATACTAGAAAAATAATTATTAGAAGTTCTAATATATTAAGTACTTCATTACAGCATATTACAACTTAGAACTCAACTGGGGTCAAACACATAATATTAATTAAAACAAATCATTAGTAAAAATCCAATCAAGGACATAATAGGATTAAAATATACTGATTTTTTAATCTTGTTGCAGAATCATTGCAAACACTGATTCAGAAGGTCAACAATTTAGCACCATCACCAAAAAAAAATGGCAACCAAAGCAATTCAATATGCGGACGATACGATCATTATAAGTGTGGCAAGTAGGGTGGATCTACAATTAATCAACTATATATTAAAATGTTTCGCTAAGGTATCGGGCTTACAAATAAACAATAATAAAAGATCATTCACAACAATACAGCTGCCCGCCCAAAAAGAGAGATCAATCCAACACATACTTCAATGTGGCAAGCAGGAATTCCCAATAAAGTATCTGGGCCTCCCTCTCTCCATAAACAAGCCAAACGCGCGCTTCTTCCGCCCTATGATAGAGAAGATTAGGCAGAAAATTTCGGCATGGTCTACCAAATTTCTGTCAATAGGGGGACGTCTAACGCTGGTTAATTCCGTACTCTCTGCACAACCCTTGTATTTTATGCAAGCTTTCCTCCTTCCTGAAGGGGTAATCAATGAAATGGACAAGCTTAGGAAAAATTTTCTATGAGGGAGAACAATCGAGTATCAAAAAGGAAAGCATTTCGCTAACTGGGATCTGCTTCGCAAAAATAAAGAAAATGGAGGTCTAGGTATAAAAGACCTAAAACCAAAATGAAGCACTTCTTATGAAATGGCTGTGGAAAATCAAAACAAGCGACCAAGGATTGTGGGCGAAAACAAACCGGGAATGTTATGCAAATGCAGAAAGTCCATGGGCCTGCAATTATAAAAGTTTCTTTATTAATGACTTAGCAACTCTAATACCTAAGTTTACAAATAGGGCGAGAACAAAACTAGGAGATGAAAAAAATACCAAATTCTGGATAGACAAATGGCATCCAGAGGTAAACTTTGCTAAAGAATACCCCGGTCTATATCGTAGATCATGCAATAAAAATATAACAGTACAACAAGTTCTACAAAATAGGGAAACACTACAATGGGACAGAGCACTCAGCACCTTCCAGCAACAGCAATTGCACACGCTATATCAACTCCTCAGCAGGGTTGCACTAAACGGTGAACCGGACAAATTGATATGGAACGCCAATAAGGAAGGCAAATTTACTGTGCATTCCACGTACAAATTTTTCGGAAATACAGGGGTAAAAGATTACGCGAGGAAAGTAATTTGGACACTTAAAGTGTCACCCAGAATTAAATTTTTTATTTGGCAAATGAACGAAAACAAGCTACCTACCAAAGACAGGTTGAAAAAAAGAGAACAACTACAAACTGATAGTTGCCAAATATGTACGTCCAATCTAAGTGAGAACAGGGATCACCTGTTTCTAAATTGCCAAGTTGCAAAAGCGCTCTGGCAGAGAACATGTGCACGGTACGTCCAAACAACCCCACCCTCGTGGGAGGATCCGACACAAATCCTCATGTGGATTGAACGGAAGCTCAACAAACCCAAGAAAATGGAATGGCGAGCGAGGTGGACGGCGACATGCTGGGAGCTATGGAAAGCAAGAAACAGCAAAGTCTTCAACAGAGCGGCAGCGTCAGCTGAAGCAATCTACACCATGGCCGAAGACACAGCCGCACTTTGGATTAAAGCATTAGGAAAAACAAAGAAATTTAGGGGCAGAAGTTAGGAGAGGGAAGGACAATATTCTTGTAATCGAAAAGTAGTAATAGTAGGACAAAGGATCCTACAATTTGTAAATCTTAAAATGTAGCTCTTTTTATTTATTAATGAAAGTCTATTATAGCCGATTCGGATACCTTTCAAAAAAAATAAAATATACTGATTTTTTTATTAGACAAAACGAAAATAATTTTTGTGTGAAGTTCCCTGATTAAAATAAAAAATTCTTGGATAAATAAAAATATTTAATATAAAATATGAATTGTTGATCTTGGCTGTTAAAGCAGCAAGATGACAAGTATTTTGGGAGGTGCTAGGAATTTATTATATTACCATATTTAAAATAGGTGGAAAGAGTAATTAAAAATGGAAATGTTGAAACGAGTATTTCTCGTTTTGAAAATCTCACTTTTTTTTGGTAATCCTAGGGAAAAAAAAATGGAAACCAACTAAATCTCCCAAACACGTTTTCATTTTTTTTTTTTTGGGCAAAAAAAACGAAAAATTGGAAACAAAATTGATACCAAACAAGCCCATAAACAATGAAATACGAATTGAATTATTATGTGAGACTGACCCAAAAGGAAAAACAAAATATAAATGGGCCGAATAAAAAAACAAGATACCAAAAAGCCTTTTAGCCCAACTATTTTCAATAGTATTTATACAATAACTAATTTTCATCATAGCCCTTTGTCATCTTAATTGTAATTTAATCGAAGACTTTTTTTTATTTTTTTTAAGGATGTAATGTTATCTTTTTACAATTTTAGACTAATCAAGAAGTTTTTTCAGCAAGTTAGGCATAATATATATATATATATATATATATATATATATATATATATATATGTATATTTTTTGCATACTTCAGTATAACTTATACTCGTTCAACTAGTTAAAATGAGTCATTGAACTTCCATTTGTCCTTGTATGATCACGGAATTTTGTATTTATTCAAATTGGTTCACTCTATGAAAATTATTTCAATTATTTGATCGTAATACCCCTGTTTCAAATTAATGAAGTGAAATCAATATACGAAAATTTCAATTATAATATAATATCAATCAAATCAACATAGGTCACCAGAAAGTCACACTCAAATTAATACATGTTTAAAATGATCTAAACGACAATCGAACAGGAAACACGCTATCTCGATTGATAAATTTGATATCATGTTAGTATTTCATTAAATCATTACTGAAATTTTAATAGAGTACTTTAGTTTGGGCAAACTAGAATCCAATCAATAATTAAAAATCAATTAAAAGTTCAATGAATAATTTGCATACCAAGTAAAGTTGATGAACATTCACACTTCAAAATATCAGTATGAAACTATGAATAAACATCCTATATTGAATATCTAACTTGAGATATCCATTCTGCCACTAATGAAAAGAAATGAGAAACATCTTCCAACCACTCCTCTCCCGACACGCGTATAGTATTAACCTCTCTTGCCTTCTTGTCTGAAAGAAAGCTACGAAACCATTTGGTACCAGTACCAGTACCAGTACCAGACTGGTTGCCTGCCGGTGCGGACCGGTTTTCTTGAGAAACGGTGTGTTGGGTCTGTTCTGTTCAACAGGAAGGGAGAAACAACTATTCAAAAATAATACAGGAAGAGAGAAACAACTATTCGAAAAAAATACAGGAAGAGAGAAACAGAGTGTTGGGTCTGTTCTGTTCAACAGGGAGAGAGAAACTATTCAGGAAAAAAAAATACAGGAAGAGAGAAGCAGAGTGTTGGGTCTGTTCTGTTCAACAGGGAGAGAGAAACAGTGTTGGGTCTGCGCTGTTCAACAGGGAGAGAGAAACAGAGTGGCGCAGTGCCTCTACTCGTCTCTTAATACAGTGAGGGTAATACAACTCTCATTGATTCCTAAATAACAGTGTATATCTGTGCCCTCTCTCTCTCTCTCTCTCTCTCTCTCTCTCTCTAATACAACTCTCATTGATTCCTAAATAACAGTGTATATCTGTGCCCCCTCTCTCTCTCTCTCTCTCTCTCTCTGTGGCTAAGATGGCAGGTAAGGTAGGGTTTGCATCAGATTAATTTGGATGGTAGGTTACCAGCCATTATGGGGTTACGTAAAACTTGAAACTTGTCTCTTCGGAGACATCCGTCAAAAAAAACTTGGAACTTTACATTTCAGATCAATCATATTACTTTTTGTGTTGGTACAAATTATTTGGGTATTCAAATTTTGAGGAAGAATAAAATATTTTATTTATTAACTAAATTCAAATACATTTTACAAATATAATCTTTATATGTAAAATAAAATAAATAATTAAAACTCTTTAACCGAATCGAGAAAGTTTTGTCCTAAAGCGTATTCTGTCTTATACATGTAAAATTTGTAGAATCGCTTCAAGATAAACTGGTTAATTTTATTTCTTAGTACACGAACATGAAAACGACTAACGACATTTTTCTTCAACACCCAACATATAATAATATAATGTTATATAAAATAGAATATTGAGGTATAGTAGGAGATTATTAGATCAAATAATAGTGAGTATACCCTTCAAAAAAAATAATAGTGAGTATATATGTATGTATTAATCTCGTATTCTCTCTCTGTTATCTGTCTCTTGTCCCGCTATGCATCAGAGGTGTACATATATATAGTCATGTGAATCCGTGTAAGTTATTGTTTCATAATGCTCTTGGTAACCGGCTACTTAATTGGCTTCAACTCCTTTGACCCGGTCAAATATCTAGGTAAGTTATGAGGGTCTAGGTTTGGAGATTGTTCAACATGTGTTGGAGGATGCTCTATTCAACATATTAATAGCCATCGGATTTAAATTTATGATAAACGGTGAGCTTAACACCGTTTCATCCAATAAAGAAAATCAATCTTTCTTACTAATGACTTGTATATAGTAATTAAAGAAAAGATTCTTGAGAATTAATATGGAATGAATATGGAAACAATATAAAATATAATGCAAAATAATGATATTTGGAAATATAATGCACAACACATTTTAATAAAAAAAATCTGAATTATTTTTTAAACATCTATCTTTTCAGTAGTTATAATGGTTGCAAATTACCAAAACAAGATAAATAACATCAAACTTTTTATTTGTTTTTTTGTTAGACTTTATTTTGAATCTTTAAAAACAATAAGTATTTTGTTATGTTTATGCTATGATATAATTGTTGCATAAGTGTGCTAATGGGGGTTTGAGCCCAGCTATGATATATAATTAGTAGTCGTAATAAATTTTATGAATTTTATCGAAGATTTTGTTTTATGTCATGTATTATTATTTTGTATTTTATATAGTGTTTAAAATTATGATAATTAATAGTCATAACGAATTGCCTATTGGTTAGTTATTTTTTTAATTTAATGTGCAAGATTACCTTTTTCCGTCTAATTATAATGTAAAAATATGCAACATTTTTTTTCTTGTACTATTATTTTGTAAGATTATGAAGATTTTGTCTTGTTGGAAAAATATTTCATATTGACTATATTGACTTTTAAGTTTTAATAGTATCTTTCTTTGATTATACTTCATATTAAATACATTTCCTTTTTTATATTCAACGGAATGAAAAGCCTCTGTTTAACTGAAACACTATGTGATAAGAATCTAACGGTTGTTATTATGTTGGATAAAGCATCCTCCAACAAGTTTTGGACCATCCACCAACCCTGAGGGTCCAGGAGGTTATAAATTTATAATAATATTTAGAGAAAAGTCTATTTTTGGTCCCAACTATTCAATTAGTCCATTTTTGACCTCTCAATTTTTTATTGATCCCTTTTTGACCCCTCAACTATTTAATTAGTCTCTTTTTGACCCTTCTATTTGTTAAAGGTTTACGTATCCGTTAACTTGACACGTAAGCGATGATTTGACATATATTTATGACGTGACAATTGTGATACGAAAATTATTTGAAAAAAAAATGAATCCCCTCATTTCTTTCTCTTCTATTCTTTATATCTTATATTTTTTTTAAAATTGCCCCTTAAGTTTGATTCGATATGAATTTTTTCATTAATTAATTTTTTTTAGAAAAATATAAGATAGAAATAATACGAGTGAAAGAAAGGAGGGATTAATTTTTTTTTCCAAATAATTGCCGTATCACAATTGTCACGTCATAAATATATGCCAAATCATCGCTTACGTGTCAAGTTAACGGACACGTAAGCATTTAACGGATGGAAAGGCCAAAAAGAGACTAATTAAATAGTTGATGGGTCAAAAAGGGACCAATAAAAAATTGAGGGGCCAAAAAGAGACTAATTGAATAGTTGAAGGGCCAAAACTGGACATTTCTCTAATATTTAATGGGTGCATTTAATCTTTAATTTTCTGGTATATTACTAATACAAATCAGGTAGTAATTAACCGTAATGGACTGGTTATAAGAATGTGTTAAATGGGTCTAATATTATTAAATTATATTTGTACAATACATTATACATATATGACTTACTAATAAATATTATATTTTGAGTTTTCTAATATTTTCTCCAACATTTCGATCAACATGGCTCACGACGAGCGATTTAGGTTACAAACGATCCATCCCAAATCCTAGGTCTGGACACCACAAGTGAAGGTTTGGCTGGGAAAAATGCTACTTTATTTTTCTGTATGCAAAATATTGTAATGCAACTTAATTAATTAATGTTACTGTGTGTAGGGTGTAAAAAGTTACCATATTTTATCAAAAAAAAAGGTTATGAGCGATTATGGATCGTTTCAGGTTATGTAAAAACTTCACATTTCAAATCAATCATATTAGTTTTTCGATTATGTATGTTACGGGTCATATTTATGTTAAATGATTTAAATTGTACTCATTCCAACCGCCGCAGGGCTTGGCGTTTCAGCTCCCCCCCTCCAGTTGATCTGTTGGGAGGGACGTGTCGGTTCTTGTATGGTTCTACCACCATAGTATCATATCCCGGTTTGTAGGTGATCCTCGTTGGCTCTGCATTTACCGTGTTGTTTGGTTGTGCGGCCGAAAGAGTTGGCTTTGCCCATGCGCCACGGATGTAACTGATGTTCCGTTTGGAGCGCTCGGGTTATTGCCTGCACTCTTGGATGCTCGTAATTATTACACAATGGGGCTTCTTGGCTTTATGACCCACTCTGGTAGACGCACTCGTGTCCCTCTCCTTATGTGATCGCTCTGTACCGGCTTGCTCTTCAGTGCCTTGGAAAGGTTCCGGGGGTTCCTCGGTGTGTGCATCTCGTATGACGTGCTACCTGGTTGATCCTGCCAATAGTCATATGCTTGTCTCAAAGATTAAATCATGCATGTGTAAATACGAACTAATTCAGACTGTGAAACTACGAATGGCTCATTAAATCAGTTATAGTTTATTTGATGATAGTTGCTACTTGGATAATCGTAGTAATTCTAGAGCTAATACGTACAACAAACCCCAACTTCTGGAAAGGATGCATTTATTAGATAAAAGGCTGACTCGGGGACGTCCGTTGATTCGATGACCCATGAAAACTCAACAGATCGCACGGCCTTTGTGCCAGCGACGCATCATTCAATTTTTTGTCCTATCAACTTTCGATGGTAGGATAGGGGTCTACTAAGGTGGTGACGGGTGACAGAGAATTAAGATTTGATTTCAGAGAGGGAGCCTAAGAAATGACTACCACATTTAAGGAAGATAGCATGCGTTCAAATTATCCAATTCTGACACGGGGAAGTAGTGACAATAAATAACAATACCAGACTCATAGAATTTAATAATTGAAATGAATACAATTTAAATCTCTTAACGAAGATCCATAGAGTCATATTCATGTTGTGGTTCAGGGTTTTAGGATATTCGGTCTTTTGTATGTTAGATATGTTAGATAAAATCAATGATCGTAATTCATGTCATGTGAATTGGATCCATGAATCATTCGGGTTTTGAGGCGTATGGCTCATCAGTTTTTCAGTTCATTAACTCGTCAACATATTATGATTTGATCACATTCAAAATTCAAAATTTGAACGATGCAGATAATTTTTTCCGGACAGATCAAACGGATCTTTTAACGTCGGATTTTACCACTTAAAAGTAGAACCCCTTCATGCACTCGCCCTAACAAACATCATGTAACTTCAATTAAACTAAATAAATAGCATTAATTAGTTGTAACAATCAAATTGTCACACAGACCATCTCACAATAACCCTCCTTATAGTTTACTAATACAATATTACAAACACATTTTTATCTAACAAACAAACTAAGCTAAGCAATTAAGTGCGTGTAACTTATGAATAATGAGACTTCAAAATAATGATAAGAGCTTTGAAATCAAAATGGCGTAAATAATTATGCAAGATGGTCAATCAAAGCAGTCAAAGAATCTATACCTGACGTGGATATTACATTGAGCTGTCTCTCTCTCTCTCTCCTCTTTCTCACTCTATTCATTCTTGACAAGAAACATTTTGTTTTGTCTGCCATCAAAAAATTGACAACATGTAAGGTAGCTCCTTTTTGCTTTGTCTACTAATAACAGGCACTTAATGACGCCACAATATGCTTCCCACAAAAAGCTCAACATATCAACCTTATGCTATCTACTGTTGCAAGATATAAATACGGGCATACGATTGATATGGATATGGATACGGCAATATCAATTTAAAAAAAAAGAAACCTACAGATGATATGTCTACTATATATAATATTTTATACATGTTATACATTATATGTTCATTTATTAAAAGAATATCATGTTGCATACTTTCATTTTCATGACATATGCTCATATATCAGAAATACACAATGCACATCAGAGATGTGTCTCAGTAGTATATCTGCTATTATTCAAAATAAAATTATATGTAAGATTTAAGTAGACTATAGACTACAATTTTTCATGAACTTAAATAATTGACATGGAACTAACTAAACTCCATATGATTAGTCATGACTCACGACTCATGAGGGCAGTCTGAGTCTGAGCCAATATATGCCCTGGTTCTGGTCAGAAAGAATACTGTAGTACTGAATCAATTCAGGGTTGGTTTTGGTTGGTAGGGACCCTCATGCAATCCGTATTGCATGGCTTTAGCATTTAGCTCTAGCTAGTAATAGCATATAGCTTCTCTCGTAATATAACTGCTCAGCTAGTACTCTAATAATGTAGTAGCTCCATCAGAATTCAGAACATGCAAAAACTGTTATTACTTCAATTCATATTTATCTGTTTTGCCTTGTCCCCCCACATAAGAGCTCAATAGTATATACTTTTGTGGAGGAGAGTAATGGAAAGATAATATATACGTTTGTAGATTTTTATTTTGTTCTTTTTAATGAATTGAGATGAATGAGTAGGGAAGTTTGGTTCGATCTAGACCGAATCGAATTTTGAACTGAACTAAATAAATCTAATTTTATTTCGATTTATTCGGTTAAAACAAAAATAAAAATAAGAAAGAAATATTGATTCAAAATTACAATTTTAACAATGATTATACTAGTTAATATTGATATGCATAATTCAAATATTAAATATAAATATTTGTAAAATAGTAATTTTATAGATAATTCAATCGTTTTTGTTTATCAAGATATTAAAAAAACGAACTGATCAAATCGAATAAACACAACATTTTAAACCGAACTGACCGAATAATCGAACCTAATTAACCAAAATCGACTGGTACAATTTGATCACTGAATAAACTGAATTGAATGAACACCAACGTTTCATTTTCATTGGGGCTTTTGAATTTTATATGATTGATTTATCCAAAGAGAGCTTATTATCCGGAATGTTCGCTAAAATATATATTTTTTTTTATTATAAAACCCGTAGGCAAAATGTTCGCTAAATTTTTTTTATAATGAAATGCATTGAGCTTATTATCCAGAGCCTCTCTCAATGTGTTTTAATTGTGATACACCTTGAATACGGATGCAACCGCGATACGATCTATTAGTCGTGCTAAGTAACATACACCAAATTCAAGTCATCCCAAAATGAATCTGGACTCATAAATTACCCCTCCATTCTGTCAAATACCTCATTTACATCGCTACGGTGAACCTGCTACACGAATTGCCTGATTCAACAAAAACACATCGAATAGATGATCGTGACCTCAAAAGATGAATCTAATGAGTACTAAGAGAAAGATGATTTTCTTATTAGGAGGAAGTAATTTTCTTTTTGTTTGAAGAGACTATATGAGACAGAGATGATCTTTTGTGCCTGCCGAGAGAAGGAAATGAATGATATTTATACAAGGAAGACTCCAATAAGAATTGATAATCTCCACTCTCACTTTCGTTTCTTTTCTTTCTATTAAATGAAAATACGTGCCACTAATGCATGAATGACAATTAATTAGTGACATTTATTGTGATTATGTTTTTTTCCCTCATGATCTTAAAAAATAAGAAAACTTAAAATGAGTGAGGCTTGACAAGGAAAATACACATGGCGGTACATTTGAACCAGAGATAAAATGGCTTGTACAAAGGAATTAAGAGGTGTAATTAACATGTGTAATTATGTGTAAAGACACCTAAACACTCTTATTTGAACTCTTTTGAGGGAATGAAACGCTGGAAGTTTCTGGCCGTCTAAGGAAGTAAATGATGGAAAAATTACATAAAAGCCCAATAAATTTTCATATTTATGATTTAATCCAATTTATTTAATTTGTCATTTTTTTCTATTTTTGAAAAGGAAATATGGAATATAACAAACTGTATATTTAATTTCGAAAAATCATAAAAAATAAGGTTACACCACAAAAGCCAAGCAGTATATAGGACACTTCACTGGTCAAAAGCTACATTTACTACCAGCCTTTGTCTCATCCGTACCATCCACATTTTCCCCTCCTTCTCTCTCTTCTCACAATTGCACTCACTATATAAAGCTCATTCATTCTATCCAACTTAATCACCGAACATAATTAACAAGTTACACCAACTCAGCTCATTTACAACTTATTTACTTACAATGCCATCAATCGAGTCGCGTCGCAGACCAGCCGAGCCGACTACAGACTCAGACTCGATCCAACAACGTGAACGGTGCCCAAGATGCGACTCGACCGATACAAAATTTTGTTACTACAACAATTACAACACGTGCCAGCCGAGACATTTCTGCAAATCCTGCCGTCGGTACTGGACGCTTGGCGGGTCGTTACGCAATGTACCAATCGGTGGATCCACTCGTAAGCGACTCCGTACCAACCAACTTTCCAAACCGTCTCGTGTCGGTACCGGCATTGTACCGCCTTATGTGTTTGGGCAGAACAGGTTTTTGCAAGCACCACTAGTTGGGTTCGGTGGACCATTTGTTGGGTTCGAACTTGGACTCGGACTTGGATCTCGGTCTGGTTCGGGTTTGGTTTTGGATGGTTTGGATGAAATTGGATGGCCTATGTCTATGATGAACGAACCGAGTGTTGACATGTGGAAGATGGAGATTGGTCGGATGGAAAGTCAGTTACCGGTGCATGAAAGTGGGATATGGCAAGATTTGGCCTTGTCGGTACCGGCCGAGACGGCGTGTAGTCTAGAGGCACATTTAATGTAGTGTGGTAATGAGATATTTAGTGTTACATTATATTTTAGTGTTGGTAATTAATGAGAGAGCCTATTGTTATTTTGGTATTAGTATTTTTAAGATAATGAAAGGCTTAGTAAGGAAGTTAAGGGTAACTTTAGTACTTTGGTAATTTCTGGTTCAGGGGTCTGTTCTGTTTTGGTGTATGCGCAAGTACTTGTAGGAGTATGATTTTTGCTTTTCATATTTTCCATTTCATAAAAACTGGTGAAGATTTGATCTATTATTTTTATTAAGAGAAATCTCGTGTTGCTGCTATTTTTCAAAATTTATTGTCAATTAAAGATAAAATCATTGACTAAATATGTAGTTCTTATATATGTTTTTTTTCATACATTCTATTAAATAGTTTATTATTCACATACATAAATAAATAAAAAATCGGAACCACACACCAAAATGGTACTCAAAATATATGAAAATTCAACCAAGAGAAAATCTACCATTTGATAAAAATCACTAAATTAAAAATATATGTTATTTACATTTTGATAAATGGATACCTTCATCTTCCATATGTAATTTTATTTGAACTTTAATATCAAATGATAGAACAATAAAGTGAAATCTTCACAACATAACACAACAGAAAATGCCATATCATTAGTACAAGTTGATGTAACATTTTCAAATGAAAATCTGAAAGCGTGACGGGCTAGAGCACGCCTACAACGTGACAGAATTTTGTATATACTGTTTTTTCCGCATTTTAATATACTATTTTTTCTATATAAGAATTAAAATATTTTATTTGTATATTGTTTATTATCTTTATATATTGTATACAAAAAAATGAATCATATATTATTATTATTATTATTATTATTATTATTTTATATATTGTCTATTGTCTTTATATATTCTAAGAAAGTTGTGTTTCCGTCGTGCAAAATCAAGTTCCATGTTAAAATACTTAACACCTTTCAGACCCAACGGAGGTAAGACGGATTTAGTCGACCATAAAGGAGGGATTTTGCTTAATCGGGAACATAAAAGTCAAAAAAAATAGTAATACTAAATTTTAGGAGTATAAGTTATACCAGTATAAATTTTACCAGTAACAGGGTGAAAATTGCCATATAAGTGGAAGTGTCCTGAGTTTCTTTTTTTGGAGTTTAGAATAAAATTTGCAAAAATAATATTTTGGTACTTAAATTTATAAAAATAATGTTTTCAAACAGAAGGAGGAGTTTGTTTACTACCACTAAGTTAGCCTAGTAGTCATGGTACCAACCCCATCTATCCATAGGTGAGGGGTTCGAATCCCACGTCTAGCAGGATTGATTTAAAAATTTAGATGAAGGCATACGAGCCCATCTAAAAAGAGAACAAATATCAAGCGATCGCTTGTAGTTCTCCCTCAAAAAACAGAAGGAGTTTGAACAATTTCTTCTTGCTTTACTTTTGATGGCAAGTGTGTAAGTTTTCTACTTATTTCACTCCACTTTAGCATGAAAAAATATATTTTTTTTTAACTGCAATAGGTCGGAACATTATTTTTTACGAGTTTAAATATGAAAAATGTTATTTTTGCAAATGTATTTATTATAAGTTTATTTTACAAAAGAACTAAATTCAATGATTATGACATCACTGAATATGTCAGGCTCAGCATGAGACAACTGAAGTTATGATGAATGATGCGTTTCTCTTTTAGTTGGGATCTATTATGATCCATTAATTTACAGTAAAAATGTTCTATATCATAATATTATGTTCCAGTACCGAGTGTATTTTCACATTAAAAATTACACTGTTGAAATTAAGGATATTTGGTTTGAATATATGTTTGCGCTTTTCTTAAAATTAGATAAGTTCTTGATGATATAAAATAATTTAATAACTGCAAGATTTAATTGACATGATGAGCCATAGGCCCATATAGATATAACCAATTCTTTCTTAACTTGACAATTGCATATTTAGTTGATGTATAAGAGAATATAAGCCTAAATTTCGTTGCCATCAATTAAGCTAATAATATGTGACATTTTTAATTTCGTTACTAACAACAATAGCATACTACTAATTCAATTCTAAGGAAAAATCATACCATTTGTTATTTGACATGACAACCATGCAAACGTGGCTCTACATAAAATCCTTTTTTCCAAGACTCACCAAACCAAAACCAAAATGTATACAAAATAGACAAGAAAAAAAAAACAAAGTAGGAAGATAAGCAAAACGTCCAGGTTCATTGCATCTAATCCTCAATAAAACTTGATAGATACCTTTGATTATCAAAAAATAAAAATTGAGAGAAAAAAAGATTAAAAAAAAAAGAAAATTCACTAGTGATCATGGTCCAATTTCCAGTGCAAGTGGATCAAGCCTTCGTTCAGTCGCCGGAGCACCGCCCCAAGCCGGTCATCTCCGAGGCGGACGGCATCCCTCTTATCGATCTCTCGCCTCTCTTTTCCAACTCCGGCGAGTTAGAACCACTGGTCAAACAGGTGGAAACAGCATGCAAAGATTGGGGTTTTTTTCAGGTTACAATTGTTGTGTTATTTTATTTACTTTTATTTGTAATAATATAAATACAAGAAATTTGGTAAATTATGGATGCAATTCGAGTTTATTATGATATATTAATACAAAATCCTGACCAACTAAGAGATTATTTTTTTGAAAATAACTAATTAAGAGATTATTCATTTTCTTAATTTCTGTATAAAATTCGAACAATTTTTTACACGAATCTGGTTTTTATAATTCTTTTCACATGAATCTTGAGAAGTTTTTGTAAGCTGTTTATTTTTTTGTAACAAAATCTTTGAAAATTAAATTTTTTAGGTGATAAATCATGGCGTATCCTCCGAACTTCTCAAGATAGCAGAGAAAGCAGAGAAAGAGTTCTTTAATCTGCCAGAAGAAGAGAAGAAAAAGGTTAAGAGAGACGAAATGAATCCGTTAGGGTTTTACGAGTCAGAGCACACGAAAAACGTGCGGGACTGGAAAGAAGTGTTCGATCTTGTTGTGTATGAACCTGATCATGACCTGAACGTTTCAGGACTTGAACTGAAAAATAAATGGCCTCAATTTCCTCCTAGTTTCAAGTAAGGTTTTCAAGTATGTACAGTAATTTATATCAGTTTTAGAAACTCATATCCAAAACCGAATCAATTTTATAGGGAAACCTTTGAGGAATATGCTCGAAAGGTGGAGAAGCTAGCCTTCAGGTTGTTGGAACTCATCGCGCAAACTCTAAATTTACACCCTAAAAGACTAAACACTTTTTTTGAGGAACAAACAAGCTTTATTCGGCTTAATCATTACCCTCCATGTCCTTATCCTGATCTTGCGCTCGGTGTGGGTCGCCACAAGGACGCAGGTGCTCTTACTGTTCTTTATCAAGATAGTACGGGCGGGCTCGACGTGAAAAGACGGTCAGATGGAGAGTGGATTCGTGTCAAGCCGATACCCGACTCCTTTATTGTTAATGTTGGTGATATTATACAGGTAACGATTACTCTTTACTTGATCTGTTTGATTTTGTATGAAACATTTGATTACAGAGCGATCGATGTTCTTTTTTGTTTTTGAAGGGAGAAGACTCTTTTATATTAGTTTCATTTTTTGTATCAATTAGATTTGAATCAATGACTTATTATTATTATTATTATTATTATTATTATTATTATTATTATTATTATTATTATTATTATTATTATTGTACACTCATATAAAAAATAATTTATTAAAATAATCATACTTTATACAGGTGTGGAGCAATGATAAATATGAGAGTGCAGAGCACAGAGTATCAGTAAATTCTCAAAAGGACCGATTTTCCATCCCGTTCTTCTTCAATCCTGCGAGTCAGACGAATGTGAAGCCGCTAGACGAGCTGGTCGACGACAAAAATCCCCCAAAATACGATGAGTACAATTGGGGGGAGTTTTTCAAGACGAGGAAAGATAGTAATTATAAGAAGTTGGAGGTGGAAAATATCCAAATTTCTCATTTTAAGAAGGGTTATTGATAGAAGCCAGAAAAGCTTTATACTTCATGTTGTTTAATGATATGTATAATAATAAGTTTATATGAACTATGATTGGTGCATAATAACGAGCGAGGTTTCAAGACAATAAAAGATAGCAATTTTAAGAAGTTCGAGGTGGATAACATTCAAATTTCTCATTTTAAGAGGGGTTATTGATTTAAGTGAGAAGCTTGATACTTTGTTTGATTTAGAGGATGAGACTGGAAATGTATAGCTTGTTTTCATGTTGTTCTATGATATGTATAATAATATGTTTATATGAATTATGATCGATGTTTAATAATCAGGCGAGTTTGAGGTGGAGAATATCAAAATTTCCCATTTCAATATGACTTGATAATTAATTATGCTTGAGTTGAGTACCTTTGCGATCATCAATTCGACATTTTCTGTCTCGCTAATTTTAGATTATTTTTCTTCTCAAATTCTAACTTCGATTCGTTAGTTTTCTAGTGATCTCTGCTAACTCAATCGTTTGAATTGGGGCTTAGATCAGAGCAAAAAAAAAAATTTTGAAAGAAGGCTACATGCGTTCACCTGCTGAGCCTTTTGATTTTATTAAACAGAGAAATAGAAAGGTACCATTACAAACTCAACCATGTACCCTCACACACCCCTTTATAAAATGGAGTGATAAAACTCTCTCTCAGGAACAGTGAGCTAGCCATTGACTAGCTAGACTCTTATATTCCACCACCACCACCTTGTGTAGCCTTTCTTTGTGCTGAAACACCATCTTGTTCTGCTCGAGCCATATAGTCCAACAGATGGTGGCCCATTGTACGTCCCATACCTTCTTCCTTTGGACATCTAAGGTTGCTCGTTGTTCCATCCAGAAGCGCAGCGGTTCTTCAGGTAAGTCGAATTGATGCCAGTCCCTTCTGGCATGCATCTGGATAGCTCTCGTGTATGTGCACGTAGCGAAGAGGTGAGTGGTTGTTTTTGCATGGCACCGGCATAACTGACACGTCGGGTTCGCGGGCCATCCCCTCTTATGCAAGTTCTCTGTCGTAAGAATTCGATTATGAATGAGCAGCCAGAGAAAAATCTTGATCTTGAGCGGCGCCTTGGTTTTCCACAGAGCTCTATGCCATGTTACTGTAATACCCGGATGAATAAGCCGCTTGTATATCGCCGCTGACGAATAATGTTGACGACTGCCCCATCTCCAGGAGAGTGTGTTATCCCTTGGGTCACGCTTCGTAGCTGAGTTATACATGATAAGGAGGGATATAAGGGACTTGATTAAAAAAAAGGAAGATTTGTTTGGGTTAATGAGTGGAAGATCTTCTGCTCTTTTATGGTTATATATGAACTCCAGGCTCTGTGCCCAAGGACCCTCTTTGTCCTTGTCAAACTTCCATAACCAGCGGGTTAGTAGTGCCTTGTTTTGTGTGGCAAGATCAACTATTCATAACCCTCCGTAGGCAATGGCCGCCCTTGCAGTTATCATCCCCCGTCCAAAAAAATATCTAATAATCTTATTCATGTCATCAATTAAACCAGAAGGCAAAAGAAAAACTTGCATCGCATATGTAGGGAATGATGCTAGTACCGATTTAATAAGAGTGATACGCCCTCCTCTTGAGAGCATATTACCTTTCCAAGCACTTAGCCTAGAATGCATCTTTTGTATTAGTGGTAAGAACATCACTTTTGTCGTTTTTTTAGTGTAAGAGGTAAACCTATGTATGAAATGGGAAGGGTTTGTTTTGGGCATCGTAGTATGGACTGGATAACTTCATGAAATTGATGTGGAATGGAGAGCGGAACAAAGCAACTCTTGGACCAATTAACGTCTAGCCCCGACATTTTAGAGAAAATGTCCAAATCGAGTCTTAGAATTTTGAGATTACGTGGGTGGGCTTCAACAAAGAGTATTGTATCATCGGCGTATTGCAATGCTTTAGGGGCCACTCTAATAACTGATGTTAGAAGCGGTGAAATATTGGTTAGTATTTTTTGTAGTGCATTTACAACTATATTAAAAAGTAATGGGGATAAGGGGTCTCCTTGACGCACTCCTCGTTTATGAAAGAAAAACGGTCCTTCTATTCCATTTGTTTTGATTGAGGAACTTGATGATGAGAGAAGCCTACAGATCCAACTCATCCATTTGGGCGGAAATCCTTTAGTATGAAGTAGAGAGTGTAGAAAGTCCCACGAGATATTATCGAACACTTTTTTGAAGTCAATTTTCATCATGATAGTAGGTATTTTATTTTTTTGGAAGTAGTTTAGTAATTCTCTCGTAGTAAGAAAAGTTTCTAGTATTGATCTTTCTTTAATGAATGCAGTGTGATATCTATGTATGAGAGTAGGTAGATATGGTTGTAGCCTGTTGGCTAATAATTTAGTGATAATTTTAATGGGGGCATTAATTACACTAATGGGGCGGAAGTCATGAACCGAGTTAGCTTCTTTAGTTTTTGGAATTAGTGTGGTGGATGCCTTGTTTAGCATTCTCATGTCAAGTGTATTAGAGTGAAAATCATATACTAATCGAGTAATATCATCTTTGATAATGTTCCAATATTTGGAAAGAAATTCATTCGGTACCCCATCCGGCCCACTTGCCTTATCTTTTTGGAGAGAAAATACTACGTCTTTGATTTCTTTTTCGGAGAATGGCTCTATAAGTGAGAAGCAATTATTGTTTGTGACTTCAGATGGATATAGGACCTTTAAATTGTAGTCAATCAGTTGCTCGTGAGGCTGACCAAGAAGGCTGGAATAAAATGTTGTGAATGTGTGATTGATTTCATTATCTTCTTCTATCATCCTTCCTTCATATATAATTTTTGTAATGTGGTTGTTTTGTCTTCTCATCGATGCTATTGTATGGAAATAAGTTGTGTTAGTTATCACCTAATTGTAACCATGTACAAGATGATCTTTGTTGCCATCGCATTTCTTGTATGTTTGAAAGGTGTAAGCTTTTTTTCTCTCAGTGTGTTTCTAAGCGTGAATTCTTCATGTGATAGATTTCTAGTTTCCTCAACTTGGTTTAGAAGTTATATAACATGTTTGCATCGGTTAAGTAGTGAGTCTGATTGATTCATCTGCTCAGTGGCCCAATGTTTTAGATTTCTAATTGTGTGTAAGAGTTTAGAAGAAAAGTTCAATGCAGAATTAGTGCCCAGTTGGACATTATTACATTGTAATTGAAGTAAAGAGTTGCACTCCTCATATTGAAACCAGAATCTCTCTATTTTCAGTGACTTCCTTCTTTGATTGTTTTGTGTGTGGAATTGTATGATTAGTGGAGTATGATCAGATGTAGGCACTGGTAGGTCATTAAGTGTTAAGAGGATGTTATTAGCTAGAAAGTGGCTAGATGCAAATACTTTATCTAATTTAGAGAATGTAGGAGTGGGTCTTTTACTCGACCAAGTAAATCGTCTTGAGGTGAGGGGAAGTTCGAATATTTATATCTCATCAATTAGGTCATTAAAATTCATGATAGAGTCTGCCGTATGATTGTTCCCCGTTGATTCGCTAAGGTCCCTAATTAAGTTAAAATCTCCTAATAAGATCCATGGTACTGAAAAAGTGGAATGTATTTGTTTCAGCTCATTTAGAAATGTTGGTTTTAGATCATCTGCTATAGGCCCATAGACATTGGTAATAAGAATGTTCTTGTCATTAACCGAAGCTAGTACAACTGATAGTGTGTGTCTTGTGGATAGAGAGTTTATTAAGGGAAGATTGTGGCACCATACAATCATCATACCACCCCTATAATTAATTGCATTATGAAACATGACATCTCTAAACTTAGATGTACAAACAGATTTCATATTAAAAAATTCGGATCATTCCACTTAGTCTCTTGAAAACAAACAACCGAACACTTAGTATCTCTAATAGTGTCTTTAATCACTCTACATTTCTCTAGATTACCTAACCCTCTAACATTCCTCGAATGTTTAGGTTTAGTGAAGAGGTGGTTCATGGTGAAAGGTTTGTGGGTAAATGGTTTAGAGTAAGAATGGTTTGGTCTTCTGTAGAAGAAGGAGTTGGGTGAGTATTTGAGTCTGTCAAATACTGAGGGTTTTTGTTTGTATGGGGTAAAAGGGTTTGAGTTGCGAATCCTCCTTGTTTTCTTTTACCATCCATCATCCTCCTGGAGCCAATAGGGGCGCATGATGAAAATCGCCTTTGCAATCGCCCTTTTTGTTGCTCTCCCAAAAATCCAAATTCCAGTACCCAGAGCAAAATTTATTTTGATTGAACTTTTAATGTGCAGTATTGCGTAATTGAATATTCAATAAACAAATCTCAATTGAGGCTCATATAGTATTTTTATCTAAAATCTTTTTTTTAATTAGTTATTTTATCTAAAATCTTACCATTTCTTTATTTTCATTATTTTCTTACCATGAAGATGTAAAATGAAGAAATTTCTAAATAATTGTGCTCACTGACCTTGAAAAGTTGGCACGAGATGATAAGTTATTCCAGTTAACTGGCAGTTCAAAAAGAGACAACACTAGCCAAGGCTTGTTAGGGCAAACGGTAAAAGTACCACCTCACCAATCGAGAGATATGGGTTCGATATTCGTCAAAAATAATTGAGAAAAGTCCAATTTTACCCCCTCAACTATTGAATTAGTTCATTTTTAGTCCCTCAACTTTTTTATGGTGCAATTTTAGTCCCTCAACTATTTAATAAGTGGATTTTTGGTCCTTCAATCCGTTAAGTGCTTAAGTGTCCGTTAAATATGACACGTTATCAATGATGTGGCATATATTCTTAACACATACACAATAACGTGTTAATTTTTATTTAACAAATAAACATGCATAAAAAATATACATTTTTTTAATAAAAATAATATTTTAAGAAAAGAAGGGAATTAATAATTTTTTTATTTTTTTCAAACATTTGTCACGTTACTAATGCCATGTCATTGCTTACGTGTCAAATTTAACGGACACATATGCACTTAACGGATGGAAGGACCAAAAATGCACTTATTGAATAATTGAGGGACTAAAATTGGACCAATAAAAAGTTGAGGGACCAAAAATGAGCTAGTTCAATAGTTGAGGGGGCAAAAATAGACTTTTCTCAAAATAATTTTGTTTCTTTCAAATAATAATCCTCATTTGAAGAGTTAAAAAAAAGTCTATCAAATTTGGCATTTACGTCAGTGAAACTTTATACTTTCACCGAGCTTCATCCAAACCAAGTTATATTAGATTTTTATAATTAAAAAACAATAATTTGAGACTACTCATTTGTTAGTTGCGTATTAATCAATATAAATGTGTCTCAAACATGATTAGTTGTATGTAACTCAAATAGTTATAAGATGTAGGTATAATTACACTTAAAAGTTAATTAATATAAATTTGTCTCAAACATATTTTTTGAAAATCCCAAATTTAGAAACTAATATTTGTCATTTCAACCATTCCCCATTTTTCTCCAGCAATTAGACTGAAAAGAGGGAAATCACTCCTTTATGCCAAATGTGTCTATTTTTTTAAGAAAAAAACAAAAATTGAAAATATAATCGATGCCAAACAAAATAACTTGAAAGATATCATTAGAAAACATACATCTAACTTATACAGCTACATATTTATGTGAAATATGTGATTACATATGTTAGATATGTAACAACAACATATTATATTCCAGAAGGACATATCTCCATCAAATATAGTCAATCAACAGATCCATGAAAAAAATTTAAAGTCACATTCTACATACTCTACATCTATTCACCGCCCAAAAGATCTTGTCTCTGTCTCACCAGAAGTTAATCTTTCAAGTATATATATCAATCGTTTCAACGGTCACCACGAATTGAATATCGATTCGTGACAATTTGGGGATTGTTGGAGGTATTATTTTGCTGAAATGGATGAATGAAAATAGTAAGAGAAAAGAGACAAAAACTTCATTGATAAAACTTCATTCAACGCGTAACAACCTTGCATTCAATCCTAACAGCAAATTAAAAATGAAAAAGAAAGTGTTTTATGCATTAAAGACAAACACCAATATATAAAAATAACTCAAAAAATATCACTAGACCAACATTAAATGCATATGCCAAAATAAAACATTCTTGCCAACTCAGCAATCTGGACATTTTGCACCATAGCCCCTGAAAGTAAATAAATTTCCTGCGTAACACATTTTATAACATTTCGCTCCCCTCGTAAGAACCTTGTATCAAGATTTGAAATTTAAAATTTGAAAATTGCTTGACGATACTATCGTAATCCTGCCACGTAGCATCATTGATCAACAAGTTTGATCAATGGATCAACAACTCTACTTCCGCCACATTATTCTTTTTCATCATTCTACGATCCAAAATGGCGACCAATTCTACCTTCAATTTTCTATCCGGCCCTAAGAGAGACTATTGAGGTACCAACATCTTTTTTCCGATCTTTTTCTTTAATTGTGAGACATGAAAAAACGGGTGAATTTGTGACCCTTCCGAAAATTTGAGTTTGTAGACAACCGTACCGACCCTCTCTAGCACCTCAAAATGCCCATAATACCGTGAATCTAGCTTCGTGCATTTGTTCAGGGTAAATGTGATTTGACGATAAAATTGTAGCCTAAGATATACCATCGTGTCGATTGCAAACTCTCGTTCGGAACGGTTCTTGTCGGCATAATGCTTCATCCGACTTTGAGCCTTAGCGAGATTATCCTCGATCAATTTACGGGAACTATGCCTCTGTTTAAATCATGCATCTATGTGAGCTACCTTGGAATCTGACACGCTTCCCAACTCCAAACAATTAGGCGGATAACCGTACAACGCCTCAAAGGGACTCATTTTAGTGGCGCTATGATACGAAGAGTTACCACCATTCGGATTGCGCCAACCAACTCATCGACCTTCACCGACCTTCAAGGACAATTGCACAACATACACCTCAAGTATTTCTCCAAGCATTCGTTAACCCGCTTCGTTTGCCCATCGGATTGTGGGCGGTAAGTCATACTCAGGTTTAAATTTGTTCCATATAATTTGGACAATTACCGTCAAAACTTGCTAGTAAATTTTTTATACCTATCACTCACGATAGCCATCGGAACCTCGTGCAACTTACACACATTATCGAAAAACTCTTTAGAGATGAAAGGAGCATTGAATGGATGTGATAGTGCTATGAAATGCGTGTATCTAGTGAAACTCTTACCTCATATTTTGGAAGCTCTTCTATAAAATCCATACTCACACAACTTCACGCTTCTACCAAAATCTCTAAAGGTTGGAGCAACCCCATATTCTCCATGTGCCCGCTCTTGTTACGTTGGCGCACATTGTATTGTTGTACATGCTCTTCACGCTCTTCTTCATTCCGGCCCAAAAAGAAGGTTCTTTTTCACCTTTGGTAAGTAGCCAAATTTCCGGAATGACCGCCTCTTGACGTATCATGCATCTTCTTTATCAATTTTTCCGCAACTCACTAGAGTCTATACAAAGACGTCCCTTGTAGCACAAAATATCTTCCTTGTATGTAAAATCAGAAAGAGGTGAGCTTCTATTAATAATAAAGAAAATGAGCAAAAAATTGGTTACATTAGATAATGATTTTATTTGCTCATCATCATTATAACTTTCTTGAACTTCCGCGTACCAATCGGGAACGACTATGCTAATGGTATAGACCTCGGCCTCATCAACCTCCCCATTAGTGGGTCGCCTGACAATGCATCCGCAACCCGATTCTCAACTCCTTTTCTAAATTGAACCACGTAGTCCAATCCCGTCATTGCTATTAACCCGTTGTGTTGCAATTGCGTAGTCAATTTTTCGCTTAGCAACAATTTTAAACTTTCGTGATCAGTTCTTATAACGAACCACCTTCCCAATAAATAATGCCTCCATTTGGTGGTCGACATAATAATTGGGCTTCATTGTAGCTACATATTTATGTGAAATATGTAACTGCATATCTTAGATATATAACAACATATTCCACTGTCTCTGTCAGATATAGTTGATTAACACAACTATAGATCCGTGAAAAGTCAAAATAGCTTTAAATAAAAATTAAAAGTCACACTTATGCATACTTTACACTTATTCACCCCGGAAGGGACTGTCTCTGTCTCACCAGAAAACCAGAAACTAATCTCACAAGTTTATTAATCGTTTCAACAGTCACGAATTGAGGATTAATTCATGATAATTTGGAGATTTTTGGTGGAATTAGTGAAGAGAAAATGGATGAACGAAAAGAGTTTAAGAGAAAAGAGATAAAAACTCCATTGATAAAACTCAAAGCATCAATACAAATCACACAACTGACAATCGTAACCACTCTCCTAACTTATACTCCAGAATGTATTGCCCCTGCTACATGCTGAACGTGCAACAACCTCTTACTCAATCCTAACGACAAAATAAAAATGAAAAATAAAGCGTTCCATGCATTAAAGACAAACACCAACATATAAAAATAACTCAAAAAACATCAATAGACCAGCATTAAATGCATACACCGAAATAAACATTCTTGCCAACTCAGCCCGCCATGGAGGAGATCTGTCGTGTCAAGCTTAGCAACAGAGAGGAGATCATGCGGATCAAGCCTGGCACTAGGGACGAGATCCGTCACATCAAGCTTAGCAGTAGGGAGGAGAACCTTCGGATCCGGCTTAGTCCCAGGGGAGAGATCTGTCACGTCAATCTTAGCACCATGGAGGAGATCCTTAAGATCAGGCTTAGCACCAGGGGAAGAGTCTTGTCTTCAGGAATTGCATCCAGTGCAACCCAAATTGGAAAGAGGGGGCAACATCCGATTTTGAACGAACATTAGAGACATGAAGATTATTATGACATATTTAAACAAAAAAAATGAAATTGAATAAAATATATTTATACTATTGGAATTTCATAAAAGATTTGGTTAAACTAAAAAAGTATGTCAAAATTCATAAAAAGTAAGATTATGAATATGTTAAGTGATGCATAATTGTGGGCCGAGATGCATATGGTATGTGATGCATATCCTAAAGTAAGACTCTATAGCTGACTGAATCAATAAGCATAAATTAATTAGTGACACACAAGCATAATAGAGAGAATGTTATGATAATTAGACACTTAGTAGACTTCACGAAAATAACAACAAAAAATTGGGAACTTTTTCTATGTAAAGATTAAAGTAATTTGAATTAGATTCTTAACTCTTTAAACTAGATATCGGACATTCAACTACATTGGGTGAAACCTTATGATCAAGGGCAATAAAATTATTCACCATCCATATTTATTTATACTCTCACCGACGATTTCTAGTTGAAGTTTCATTCCAAACTAAATTTTATAATATAGTTCAATAAAATGAAAAAGATAATTTCGGGCTAATTAGTAACTATCCATTTATTCATTTCATCCATCCATTCGTTGCATAACACAAAACATCCAATGCAAAAAGTATAAATCAAGACATAATATAAAAAACAAAGAGCAGATTATTGCACTCAAATAATTCCGTTGCAAATATCCACAAGAGTACGACGTGTACAAGAGAGACTTTTTTAGGACGAAAAATATATCAATTTTAAGAAGTTGAAGATGCAGTCTCTTTGGAGACATCCGTTTAAAAGAAGTTGAAGATGGAGAATATCTCCCATTTATATTGAAATTTTAATGATGCATCAATAATTAAAGTTTTATATAATTCAGTAGATAATTCCTTTATCACATTTAATAAAAAGTACTATTAAAAATGTATTAAACAAACCTTGTTTTATTCAAGCTTCTTAATTTGAATATACAAAACTAGCCGTTAATAAGGGCCACACTACACTACAGCAGTACACTGTCTAAATCTAAACAAAGAATAAAAAAAGGACAACAAATCTCAACAGTCAACAAACACACTCTCCCATGCGCAATTTTACCAAAATACCCTCCAAAATTTCAAAATCGAACAGCGCCATCTCCAAAATCTAAAATCAAACATCAAATCCTCGCCGGTCATTTAAATTTGAGAAAAATACAGGCTTTTCTGAATAAATCCTGGCCGTTTATTTAAATTTGAGAAAATACAGGTTTTTCTGAATAAATCCTGGCCGTTTATTTATTTTCTTCTCTTCTTTTTTATTTTTTTAAAAGCCAAATTTCATGTATACCTCTACGAAAAGTAAAATATCACAAATATCCCTACAAAACTACTCAAATATCATGTATGCCCCTATGATGTGTTTAGTGTTATGATCAGCGTTATTTTTTTATTTTCTGTTTTTTCTCTTTATGAATATGGTAAGGATTTATAATGAGTCATTTTATACTTTTTATTTATAAATAGCCGTTCAAGATGAATATTTTTTTTTGAATAATCAAGATACATATGTTTGAGAGAAAAATTTGGAATTCTTCAAAAAAAATTAATAAAAACTAAAAATATAAGTATACAATGGTCATTTTATATTTTTAATAAAGTAATTAATAATAATTTAATCATTACAGATGTTATTTGACTGACAGATTCTGACGGACTATTAACGACAAAAATATTCATGATATTTTAAGAATTTTGTAGAAGCATTCATGATACATATGTGGTTTTGTAGGAGTATCCATGATATTTGATAATTTTGCAGGTGTATTGCGTTGTGTTGTTAAGAAAAATAACAAACCACTTGACATTATTAAATTCTTTTCATGAAATTTTTGATATTTCACTTTTTGTAGGGGCATACTTGAAAATATAGGTTTTGCAGGGGCACATTTGAACTTTGGCCTTTTATTTTTATTTTTAAATTACCCCTCCATCCAAATTCAAATTCTAAATTCAAAAAGCTTTAATTTTTTTTCTCTCTTTTTTAGTTCTCTGTTCTTTTCTTCTTCTGAGCACAGAAGAGAGAAGATTCTGAATTAATTCGCTCAATTCAGTTCAGTTCTATGAGAATTTTGAATAAATTGTAGGGATTAGTTGAGGAAGGAAGGAAGGAAGAGCGCACGATTTGTGGGCTCTTGTGTTTTTTTTTTTTGAATTCTTCATCCAGGTAATGATTTTGATTCATTTAGATAGATCTGGGTTTTTCTTTTTTTTTTCGTAAGAATTATATGGATGATTAACCCAAAAAATGAGCTGATTATTTATACGTTTGATTCGATTGGAAATCTGTGTTGGAAGCTTTTATATGATTTTGTGTTTCAAGCGGGGTTTGATTTGAAGTTCGTAATTTGAAACATATGCCTCTCTTATTTGTTTATCGTTTTGATTTTGACACAGTTCCAGTTGAAAGAGAATATACACTTTTAGTTCCATGTAATTTTCTTATACATATCTGTAGTATAATTTCTATTTACATCTAAAATTTACTTCCAGCTTTTGAATTATCTGGTTTGAGTACTGATTCACTTGTTTAAAATTCCCTTTTATCTTACTATATTTCCTTCTTTTTTTTTTTTTCAAATTTTATTTTAACAGAATGATGAGAGATTTGAAATTCTCGCGCCGAACCAGTACACCCAACTCGAACAACGAAAATCAATCAGAAACCCTAGCTAATCATCCACCAGAAACCCTAGCAGACCCGTTAAGACCCCCATTTACTCAAATCCAGGACCTGGTTCAAAACCCTATTCCAATTCCGAGACGGAAATCCGAATCCCAAACAACTCCGTCCAAAAATGCGGGATTTCGAACTCCTGAAAAACAAAATCCGTCGGTTTCTAGAAACCGGTTCGGATGGGTTGGAAATAGTGGAAATGGAACTGGTACGGATAATTTAGAGGAGATGATGATGAGTCAGCACGTACCGCCCCAATTGCCCCCTTTAAACCGATACGGTAGGAGTTACTTGAATTATTGAATAATTAAATAACCCATTTTTTAATTTCCTCAAAAAAAAGTTAATCCAATTTTCATTAAATAACAAATAGTTTATTGACTATGATTAAAATCATGATTAAGTCCGTGATGCCCAATTGGTGAACAAAGATAATGATTTGTAATTTGCAGAACAGACATCATTTTCTGTTTTTAATCATTGTCTGATACAATATACCTTTTGATCAAATAATCTCTCTCTCTCTCTCTCTCTCTCTCTCTCTCTCTCTGTGTGTGTGTGTGTGTGTGTGTGTATGTCCTAACAAGCACAATTACACCCTTATTATCATCATTCAATATACCTTTTGATCAAATAATTTCTCTCTCTCTCTCTCTCTCTCTCTCTCTCTCTCTCTCTCTCTCTCTCTCTCTCTCTCTCTTTCTCTCTGTGTATGTCCTAACAAGCACAATTACACCCTTATTATCATCATTCAATATACCTTTTCATCAAATAATCTCTCTCTCTCTCTCTCTAACAGGCACACTCACTCCTCGATCCTACAAACACAAGACCTCGTCAGTCCACTCAGAGACCAGCTCGACACACAGCACGCCGACCAAAAGCGTGAGCAAACCCTCCCATCCCATCCTGAGCAGCGGGTCCCGCCCGCCAGTCAGCATCGGTTCTAACCGGGTCGGGTTCGCCAAAAACGGGTCCGTTTGTACGGTCGTGGATTCGGCTGACGTGCCGCATTTTGAGCTCAGGGAGGATCCGTCTTTCTGGATGGATCACAACGTGCAGGTGAGGAATTCGGTTTGTTTGTTTATCAAAGGGGAATTTGCGAGAAAGACCCTGTGTTTTTGGAAATTCATTTCAAAGAAAGCTCTGTAATATGTATATTGTGGTTTCGAGAAAGCTCTTCGAGTGATATTCAAATAATATGTTAATAATAATGAATAGTATGTATAGATTATTTTTTAATTTAATTGTTTATTGGTGTATGGACAGGTGGTGATCCGAGTCCGGCCACTGAATTCCAATGAAAGGAATTTTTTTGGATATAACAGATGCTTAAAACAGGACAGCTGTCAGAATATTACATGGATTGGTCAACCTGAGACGAGATTCATGTTTGACTATGTGGCTTGCGAAACAATCAACCAGGTTAGTTAGAGTTATAATGCCACTTTCATGTGATAATAAGCATTTTTTGTAAGAATAATTCCATCAAATGACAGTTTTCATATTAGTTGGTATGTATTGCATGGTAATGAAATGATACCACTTTATGTTTGACCGAATGATAGTTTTCATCGTTTTACTTGGTGTAAGTTATATGTGATGTTTTGAGGTTTTGTATAGTTTTCATGTTGCTTGGTCTATATTATATTGTGATATTTTGAGGTTTTGGAAGGGTGAAAATGAAAAAATAGTTATTTTTAAGAATTGTAGAGTTTTAATTGTAGAGTGTGAATTGCAGGAAATGCTGTTTAGAGTGGCAGGATTGCCGATGGTTGAGAATTGCATGTCAGGATATAACAGCTGCATGTTTGCTTATGGCCAAGTATGTTTTAATTATTTATTTATTTTAAATTTAGGTATTTATTTATTTATTTTAAATTTAGGTGTAGATGTTCAATTAATATCAGAAATTGGAAACGTGTTTAGTTTTTCCGATTTAAAGGTTTTGAGCTTGTATACTTGGTATACTACATTTAATAGGAAAAGAGATTATTAATTTATTATACTTTAATTCTTTTAGCGAGTATGTAATACTTCAAGCCTCAATTAAGATCTCTTTCTATTATTATTTATGTAATATGATTTAATATTTGTTTTTTTTTTCTTGATAATTATAGACAGGAAGTGGAAAAACATATACAATGCTTGGCGAAATAAGTGAATTAAATGTGAAGCCGAGCCAAGATAGAGGCATGACGCCTCGTATTTTCGAGTTTTTATTCGCAAGAATTCGAGCGGTAAATTATTAATAATAAAACTCACTAATTTTAAGGCTTTTGAATGAATAGTTCTCTTAAAGTATCATAGAAGTTTTAATAAACTGCACAATTGAATATTAAGTGGCACAATACAATATTATTTGTGCAATTGAATCCAAATTTGCCAAAAATTACCAACTATTATGCAATATAGCACATAATTTGCTCAATTTTTAGGCCACAAAAAGAAATTCTACAGTTGAATTGTGTAAAAATAGTCTAATCATTTTTTTATTATTTATTATAATTTATTATTATTTTTAGGAAGAAGAAAGCAGAAGAGACGAAAAACTAAAGTACAATTGCAAGTGCTCGTTTTTAGAAATCTACAATGAACAAATCACGGACCTTCTAGATCCTTCTTCCACAAATCTACTTGTAAGATTATTTCTTTAATTATTATAGTTTATTATTTTATTATTTTATTATTTTATTATTTTAAGTTTATTTAATTGGGTTTTGGTTTTTGGAATGAGCAGTTAAGAGAGGATGTGCAAAAGGGAGTGTATGTTGAAAATCTCACAGAGTACAAAGTTGAGAGTGTGCATGATATTCTGACCCTTATTATTCAGGTATATTAAAATTATTTAATTTTAATAACAATTTAAATTAGAGTTATATTATTATTATTATTATTATTATTATTATTATTATTATTATTATTATTCATTACCAACTAAAATAGAGATTACTTGTTGGGTGTATAGTAATTCAAATCAAGTACTTCAACACAAAATAATATAAAATAGTTGAGCAATCAAGTTCAAAATAAACACAAAATAATCACAATTAAGTCACCATACTGAGAAAAAAAAACTATTCATCCTAAATGATTATTTGACGACATTCTACATTTTTGCAATTGGGGTAGGATTAATTACAGAATCACAACTCCAAAACCAAACTAACATTCTAATATTTCCCAACATTCTAATTTTTTGCAATTGGGATGAATGAATTGCAGGGCTCGGCGAACAGGAAGGTAGCATCGACAAATATGAACAGAGAGAGTAGTAGGTCTCATAGTGTGTTTACTTGTGTGATTGAAAGCTCTTGGGAGAAAGATTCTATTGAGAATTATAGGTTTTCAAGACTCAATCTTGTCGATCTCGCCGGCTCAGAAAGGTGGGTAATTTTAATGAATAATTGAGTTTTTTTTTGGTATATTTTTGGATTTTTTGGGTGTTTAGTTGCGTAATTTTGGATTTGCGAAGCTTAATTTAGTGGATTTGGCCGGTTCAGAAAGGATAGGAATGTAAATAAGTGATTTTTTTGGGGCTTTTTTTGGGATTTTTTGGGTAGTTGAGTAGCTGAGACACTAAACCCTAAACCCTAAACAAATATGAATAGAGAGAGTAGGAGGTCCACAGTGTGTTTAGTTGTGTGATTGAGAGCTCGTGGGAGAAGGATTTTATTGAGAATTATCGATTAAAATTTGATATTATTTAATAAAATTTTGATTCGGTTTTAATGAAATTTTGATTGGGTTCAAATTCATTTTGGTCAATTTTGATTAGCCAGCTCAGAAAGGTGAGAAATATTAATGAAGGACTTGTCTTTTTTTGTTTTGCTTTTTAGATAGAACTACAAATAATGTCAATCAAAACTTGACATTTTTTAATAAAATTTTGATTCGGTTTTAGTAAAATTTGATCGGGTTCAAATTCTTCCCTATAATTAATATCAAAAACTTTAAAATTTCAAACAATATCAACTAACCTAAAATTTTGAATTAATATGAAACAGGCAAAAGACGTCAGGAGCTGAAGGAGAGCGTTTAAAGGAAGCCGCTAGTATCAACAAATCCTTATCTACATTAGGGTATTTTTTTTGAAATTAAATTTTTTACTTATTTTTATAATTTTTGTTATTTTCCATTAATTTCCAAATTCGTAAACTGATTTTATTTTATTTTCTTAATTTCAGTCACGTAATAATGGTTTTATCTGACTTGGCGAACGGGAAACAGAGACATGTTCCTTATCGAGACTCAAGACTCACATTTCTTCTTCAAGTAAATATTTAATTATTTATTTATTTTTGAATAATTTATTGCTTATTTTTATATTTTTTCTTACATAACATTATTATCTTTATTTATATGTAATAGGATTCGCTTGGTGGTAACTCAAAAACTATGATTATTGCGAATGTTAGTCCTTCAATGTGGTAAGCATATTTTATTACTTTCATTTTGGATATTTTCTCACTTAAAGCTAAGTTCCAAAGTTTAGCATTCTATTTAATATTGTTTTTCTTTTTATTACTTTTGACAGCTCAGCAAATGAGACATTAAGCACCCTTAAGTTTGCCCAGCGAGCCAGACTCATTCAAAACAATGTAATAAATAACTATATTTCTTAATATTTTGTGCATCTTATCAATAAATACTATTTTTATATATTTTCAAATAGATTAATTATGCTTATCAGACTGTTAATAATTAATTTTTATTTTTATTTTTTAAATTAAAGGCGATTGTGAATGAGGATATGTCAGGAGATGTACAAGCTTTACAGCATCAGATACGATTATTAAAAGTATATATTTGTCTTTTTATTAATGTTACTACTAATATTGTTACTATTATTATTATTATTTATATTTTAAATTCTGTGGTATGTAAATAACAGGAGGAGCTTTCACACTTAAAAAGGCAAAATTCAGAAAGGCAAAAAAATACAAACATAGAAACAGAAGAATTTGATGAAATGTGTGAAAAAGAATCAACAAACAGCATTAGAATCTCCAACAAACAGGTGCATAATTTACTTAATTAATCACCTCTAAAAATGCCAAAACAATTCTGTTCTTAATTCATACTAAAATCATCTTTTTTTATTATTACTATTTTTATTATTTTAGTGGAAATCTCTTGAGGCAACACTAGCTGGTGCGTTAAGAAGGGAAAAAACGGCAGAAACGACAATTAAACAACTTGAAGCTGAAATTGAACAGCTTAACAGACTGGTATGTTTAATATTATAATTAAATTACTACAAAACTCTAAAAAAATGCTGTTCTACTGCACCCCTGTGAAGCTCCAAAATTATTATAAAATACAGAAAAATTATAATATTTCTATACGGAAGAAATGTTATAGTGGAAAATAAAAGAAACCAAAAATATTAGAAAATGTAAAAAAAAAAACTGTAATATATGGATGGTAATATAGTGGAAGATAATATTTATATTCGCAAAAATATTAGAAAAATATGAGAATATTTCCCTTTTTTAGCCTTACATAACTGCTTTAATTTTCCTTCTATTTATTTCTTCATTTAAAAATTGTAATATTTCCATTTCTTTTCCATCCAGGTGCGTCAGAGAGAGGAGGACGCTCGGTGCGCGAAAATGATGCTGAAATTCCGCGAAGACAGGATTAGTCGCACAGAGGCCCTCGTAAAAAAGGAAATTACATCCGAGTCCTTTTTATCTGAGGAAAATAATGAGAGGATGAAAGAGATTGAGTTGTTAAAGGGGAAATTAGAGAGGAATCCTGAAGTGACAAGGTTCGCTTTGGAGAATATTAGATTGTTGGATCAGCTTAGAAAGTAAGTATTTTATTATTATTATAATTATAATTATTATTATTGTTGTTATTATTATTATTTATTTTGGAAATGTGTGGTGAGATTTTAAACCCCGAGTAATTGACAGAAATCAAATGAACACATAAAGTACAAAAAAAAGTAAGGCTTTTAGACCAACTTTGACGGTATTATTATTATTATTTTTGTTTTTTTTATTTTGTTTTTTTAAGAAAAAGAGAAATTTAAGAATTTCCTGGACTAATTTGATAATTACCTTAAGTTCAAAAACTTTCTGGACTAACTTGAAATTTTCCTTAAATTTAAAAACTTTCTGTACTAATTTGAAGATTACCTTAAATTTAAGATGCCTATAAATTTAAGAACTTTGTGGACTAATTTGAAAATTTTGTTAATTTTTAGGTATCAGGATTTTTATGAAGAAGGCGAGAGAGACCTTCTGCTCAATGAAGTATCTCAACTCCGCAATCAGGCACTCTACAATTCTTTTAAGATTCTTTTATAATAATAATAATAATAATAATAATAATAATAATAATAATAATAATAATTATTATTATTATAATAATTATTATTATTATTATTATTATTTGTATTTTAATTCTTACAGATTTAATAATTAATATATTTATATGTATAATTCAGCTCATGCAATTTCTCGATGGGAAGCCTGAAACGGAAATTGAAAACCAGGTTCGTAATAAAAAAATAATAAAAATAAAATTTTAATTTATTCGAAATATTTTCTAAACCCTAAACCCTATTAGGAGAGTTAGTTTCTTTTTGTCTTATATTGAGCTTTATAAATAATTTGTTTCAGGAGATTAAAAATTTTAATTCTGGAAATTCAAATGGCGAAAATGAATCTTTTTCACATGAGGTATTATCACCTACTATAATTAAAAATATGGAAAACATTGCATTGAAATTATTTAACAACACATATGATTTTATGTTTATTTGTTTATCATTTTTTTAATCAATTTTCAGTTAAAAAAGACTAGTGAAGAGCTGGAGAGATGTCAGAACGATCTTAAAACTTGCCTTGAAATGAATGAAAAGCTCACAAGGTAAATAAAAAGATATTTATTTCTGAAAGATATTTTTATCTTTTTTAAGTGGAAAATTTTACATATATTTTCTTTTACTTTTTTAGGGAAATAGCTGATTTGCAAACAGAACTAAGCAACTCCAAATCCATGCAGCATGAACAATGTGAAAATGAGGTAAAAATAAAAAGGCTTTATGACTGAAACCCTAGTTTAATTTTAAGGAAAATTTGCAAAAAAGCCCAACATGATTGAATTTTGAAAAAAAAACTGTACTCAAAACAAAGAGGGGCTTTTTTGCAAATTAATTTATTACTGGAATATAGTTTTTTTTTTTTTTTTTTTTTTTTTTGCAATTTTCAATAATACAAGGGCTTTCTTCGAATTTTAAATAATACACAGTTTTCAACAAATTTCCCTTAGTTTTTTTTTTGCATATTATGAAGAAAAATAACATAGATTCTTTTTTTTTTTAATTTTATTATCAGGAGAGCTTTTCTGACTCAAAACACGAAGAGCAAATTCTCAATTTACAACTCGAGCTTGACATTCACAAATCGATTATAGAAGAACAAAAATTCCAAACAGACAAAAAATTCACAGATCTAGAAACCGAACTAAACATTTCCAAATCCGTAATTGAAGCTCTAGAATCCCAAAACATCCAATTAATAAACGAGCTTGACTCAGAAAAATCAAAAAATAATAAAAACAATAATAATGATTCAACGAAAAAAGAGGCAAGAAGGAATTCATTAAGGAGTATAGAGAACGAAGACTCGCCACTGAATAGGAAGCTGAGAAAGATGCGAGATTCTGTGGACCGGGTCCGGCATTTAATGCACGGACCAAGAGAGAGTTTTGTAGAGAGAGAGAGGGAAATGGACGAGGTGAGGAAACAAGTGGAGGTGGAAACGGCTGAGGTAATTGTGTGCTTGCAAGAGGAGATAGAGAGTTTTGAGGAGAAGCTTGAGGAGAGAGAGAGGAGGATTGAGGAGCTAGAGAGAGAAAGAGGTGAGTTGATGAGAGGAAGAGAGATGGTACGAGAGGAAATAAACAGTTTTGAGGAGAAGGTTGAGGAGAGAGAGAGAAGGATTGAGGAGCTAGATAGAGAAAGAGGTGAGTTGATGAGAGAGAAAGAGGAGAGAGAAAGGGATTGCGAAAAGGTTGAGTTGATAAGAGAGAAAGAGATGGTACGAGAGGAGATAAATTGTTTTGAGGAGAAGCTTGAGAGGAGTGAGAGAAGAATTGAAGAGCTAGAGAGAGAAAAAGAGGAGAGAGAAAGGGACTGGGAGAAGCTCGCGAGTGAGATCGAAACGGCTCTTTCTGATGGAAATTCGGCTCTAGAAGAGGCTTTCGATGAAGTTCAAAATTTATCAGGGGTCTTTTCGCGAAAAAGTCGGGCGGAATTGAAAATTGGGAATTTAATAAGGGGTGTTTATGAAAGAGATGAGATAATTGAGGAGCTGAATAAATGTTTGCAAGAGGCTCAGAATGTGAGAGGAGATTTGGAGTGGAAATTGAGGTCTCTTAGAGGCGCCATGCTGGCGATTAACGAGGCGAATCAGCAGGAGAGGAGTGAGAAAGAGGGGGAAATTAGGGTTTTGGAGGAGGAGAGAGAGAGTTTGTTTGATGAGTCGGTGCAGTTTTGTATTGAGAAGGATGTGTTGATGGAGTGTTTTAGCTATGCACAAAGCGAGTCGGAATTGAAAATCCGGGAAATGGATTCCGAATCGAGAATCCGGGAAATGGAATCCGGGTTGAGAATCCAGGAAATGGAATCCGAATTGAGAATCCAGGAAGTGAATATTTTAAGTGAAGAATTGGTGCGGTTTTATGTTGAGAAGGAAGTTTTGGTTGTGAGTCTCGATTCGGCGCGAAGAGAGTTGGAATCGAAAAACCGGGAAATGAAATCCCGGTTTGAGAGTGAAATGGAGAGAAGTGCGGTTGTGACCAATGAATCTTGGCTCAAACAAAAAGAGGTATTTGTTTTATTTTCATGATTTTCTGTTAATTTTCAAGTCAGTATGAAGTAAAATCTCATGAAAGTTTGTTCTTAGTTATATTAAAAGAATGGAATTAGCTAATTTTATATAGAAAAGGTTAATTAACATATGTTTGGCCATTAATTATGGAAATTAGAGACCACATAAGTTAAACATTTCTTTTTGTGAATTTGATTTGATTTTTACAATCAAAATGAACCATGAACTTGCTTTTTGCTATTTTATACTGATAATTTAAAAGAAAAGAGATATGATTATTTTGTTGTTTTTCATTCAGGACCTTGAAATGGAGCTAAATGAGGCAAAGGCCCTCTCAGCTCAAAAATCATTCGAGGCTTCAAATCTAATTCAAACGACGCAAGAAACCCTAAAAGACGCGGATGAAACAGTAAACGCCCTAATACATGCGAACGAAACCCTAAAACGAGAAATCGAATGGTACCAACAAGCCGAAACCCTAATTTCGGCCGAAAAGAGCGGTTTACTTGCCCAAATTGAAACCCTAAAAGGAGAAATCGAACTGTACCAACAGGCCGAAACCCTAATTTTGACCGAAAAGAGCGGTTTACTCGCCCAAATTGAAACCCTAAATTCATCTCTCAAAGCAAAGGAGAGAGAATCTGAATTAATGAGCGATTTAGTTACGGATTTAGAAACTTATATCAATCAACTGCAAAAAGCAGTCTCAGAAAATTTTGAATCTTTATCTTCTGATGTTGACCAAGTCAAAGATGAGTTTAAAACCTGTATTAACTCAACCAAAAATTATTTAGGCGAAACTTGGATGGAAATAATAAAAAAAGATTGCGCAATTTCAGTATTAAATCTTTGCGAAATGGGGATTTTTATGGAGAGAATTACCGGTTTAAACGCAGAAAATAATTTCCTTCAAAACGGAATTTGTGAAAATAATTTAATTATTTCCAATCTTAGAGAAAATAATATCAAAGCGAAAAACGAGCTTGAATTGTGCAGTGTGATAAAAGGAAAGCTTTTGACTGATATAACAAATAATTTTAATAGAATTTCTAAAAAGGAAAATGAGACAAATGAAATGAAATTAAAATTCAAATCATTTGAAAATAAAATCCAGGATTTGCAAATACAGGAAGAAATGATGCTTGAAAGATCGAATTGTATGTATAATGAGCTCAATATCTTGGTAAATGAGATTGAAAATGATAAGAAATGCGAGCTGGAAATTGAAAGAGAGAGAATTTTTAGGGTTTTTGAGAAATTGGAGAGAGAGATAGTTCTAAGCAAGATAGATAACGAAATGCTGAAAAATGAAAATTTTGAATTAAGGGATGTTATTTGCTCTTCGGATTTGAGTATTAAAACCCTAAAAGAAGAATTAATGCACAAAAACTATCAATTAGAAGAGTCTTTCGCATCGAAAACCGTGCTGCTAGATTTCTTACAAAATTACTTGCGTGAGTTTCTCTCAAAGAGAGAGAGAAATCTTCTCTCAGTAAATGAAAGTATAGAATCAATATCTAATAAAGTACAAAAGGATATAATTCAACAAATAGATTCAGTTTCTAAAATTGAATGTGAGATTTATGAAATTGAAACTCTGTTTGAGAGCTTAAATGGAGAGAACTCAAGACTCCAGTCTGAATTAAACAGGAGAGACGAAATCTCAAACGGTCTTTTATTCGATTTGAAATTGCTTCAAGAATCAGCTTGTATATCAAAGAATGAAAAAGAATTAGAAATTGAGAATTTGAAAAAGGAATTAGAAACAACAAAAGACGAAATTGAAGGCCGAAATGGGGAAATGGAATCTGTTTTGATGGAAATTGAAGAGAAGAATCGGGATTTGGAATCCTTTGAATCTGAAAACTCAGAATTGAAATCCCGGATTTCGGATTTGGGTTCTGAAAAGGATGAAATTGAAGCAGAATTGAACGAAAAATTGGGGATTATTGAAAAATTGGAAGAAGAGTTGGTCAAAATTCAGGATTTGAATTATGAAAAAGGAGGTTTAATTGAGGAATTGCAAAATGAACTGCATGAAAAAGATGGAATTATTGAGAAAATGGAAGGAGAATTGGTTAAAAATCAGGATTTGATTTATGAAAAGAGGGGTAAAATTGAGGAATTGAAAAATGAAATTAGTAGAATTAAAGGGGATTTGGATATGGCAAATGCAATTGCTGAAGAGAATGAAGCTATTGCAACTGAAGCACGTCAGGTAACTTATTTTATTAAATTAAATAAGTATAAGTATATTTTAGATTTTATTTATTTGTTCATTATTTAGTTAGTTTTTTGAGATATTTGAGGAAAGAAAGTATACTTATTAAATGAAATAATCACAATTTCATGTTTTATTTTGTTATTTGTTCATTATTATAGTATTTTTTTCATAAGGACTATTCTGATTATTTTATTTTATTTTTTTTGTTTTCATTAATTTTAGGTACACTCATTAAATTAAATACACACAATTTTCAGATTTTATTTTTATTAATTCATTCATTATTTTAATTATTCTTTTAGATATGTGAGGAAAAAACAGAGTATGCAAGGGAAAAAGAAGAAGAGGTGAAACTACTGGAAAACTCCATTGAAGAGCTGGAATCCACTGTTTATGCGCTTGAAAGCAAAGTAATTTATTTATTTATTTATTTTTTACATTTTTCACATTAGCTTTTTTGTTTTTTATAATCTTCTCAATTTCTTAGCTAATGACAGATTTTTCTTTAAAAGTTTTGATCTTATGTTTTGTATCTTTTTTTACATAATCTTCTTGTAATAATTATGAATTTTGAAAAATTTAAGGTTGATTTGGTCAAAAAACCGAAACAAAAAAAATATATATTTTGATATTTATTCTTTTACGAATTTCAACATTAGCTTTTGCATTTTTTATATACAAACTGTGAATTTTTGTTCTGATTTTCCAAGAGAAGATACAAGAAAAAGAAGCATTTTGAAAATTATTCGTTTATGGAAGCTTGTTTATTCATTTTCTAATATATAAATCTTTATTTTTTTATTTTGAAAAACTTGAAGGTGGATATGGTGAAAGAAGAGGCAGAAAAACAGAGGGAAAAAAGAGAAATGTTGGAAACCGAATTACAACAAATGAAAAATTCAGTTTACACAAAGAATCAAATTTTGGAGCTCGAGAGAAATGTCGAAACGCTTCAGAAAGAATTATCTGAAAGAGAATCAGAGGTGCGGTTTTTTCATTTGATCAAATTAATTCAAACTGTTTATTATTTATTTATTTATTATTATTAATCTCATCATTTATTTATTTATTTATTTTTGAGGCAGATAAATCAATGTAAGGGGCATATTTCCGAACTCAACATGCATGCTGAAGCTCAAGCAAGAGAATACAAACAAAGAGTAAGTAATTTCCTTAAAGTTCTCTTAAACCCTAAACCCTAATTTTCTCTCTCCAATCTCCCAAAACCGAAAATCTCTCTCTCTAAATTACCGAAAATGCAATTATTCATAATTTATTTACAATTTCTCTCTAAACAAAGAGTACGATACTACTCACAATTCATTCTCTCAAAACCCTAAACCCTAATTTTCTCTCTCTCTAAACTTCCAAAACCCTGTATTCTTATCCAAACAGTTCAAGGAACTGGAGTCAATGGCAACACAAGTCAAATCCATCAAAACCGAGCCAAACGGGTCAAACGGGTCGGCCAAATCCATCAAAACCGAGCCAACAAACGGGTCAAACGGGTCAAAATCCAATAGGGGCTCAAATTCCCCTTTCAAAGGAAACAGAGGCTCAAGCTCGCCATTTAAATGCATTGGATTGGGAATAATTCAGCAGATGAATTCTGAAAAAGATGAGGACTTAAACGCATTAAAGCGCCAGATTGAAGAATTAGAGAGTTTGGCTTCAAACCGCCAAAAAGAGGTAAAAAATAAAATAAAATAAAGAAAAATAAAATAAATGTTTATTGTTTTGGTGTTTGTGGAAAGATATCATACTGATGTTGAGTTTTTGTTGTGAAAAATGGTGACTTTAGTGTGTTGTTTGAATGAAGACAGACTTGTTTGGAATAAGAGGGAATTAATATGTGAAAATGCTAATTTATTTTGAAATGAATTATAGTGGGTAAATGAAAAAGAAAAAGATTGTATATTGTTTTGGAATTTGTGAAAAAATATAATACTGATATTGATTTTTTCGTGTGAAAAAAATGTGACTTTAGTGTTTTGTTTGAATAAAGATTGACTTGTTTGGAATAATAGGGACATAATATGTGAACATGTTAGTTTATTTTGAAATAATAGATGAATAAGAAGTTTGTTATTTTCAGTTTGATGTACTTTTATCGATAAATAAAAATATAAAGTTTGTTAATTTTAAATTTATAGATAAATAACCCCAGGTTAATTAGCGATGCCAAAATATAAAATTATTGACCAAATATTTTAATTTTTTTTATATAGATTTTTATGCTGAACACAAGGCTGGCTGCAGCTGAAAGTATGACTCATGACGTAATTCGCGATCTTTTAGGGGTCAAAATGGATATGTCCTCTTATGCAGTAATTATCACTATACTTTCATTTATTTATTTTCAGATATTTTAATTTTGAAATTAATTTAGGAAAGTAATTTCTGTTTTTTAATTTATTGATCAGTCATTATTGGATAACCGTCAAACTGTAACTATGGAATTTGACGGTCATGAAATTTCGCATGAAAAGGTTCTCTCTCTCTCTCTAGACTCTCTCTCTCTCTATATATAGACTCTGTCTCTCTCTCTCTCTCTAGTCTCTCTTTCTCTCTCTAACAATTTGTTTATAACAGGAGCAGGAAATCAAAAGGCTGAAGAAACGGCTGAACGAATTCATAGAAGAGCGACAATCGTAAACACTTTTAACAATCTTTTTTCATAAAAGATTAAAAATATCCATTTAAAACATTTCATTAACAAATGAACCAATGTTTAATCAATTGAATATTATTTATCATACAGATGGATCGATGAAATAAATCAGAGACAGGCAGAAATGATGAAGGCTCGAGTTTTGTCCGAGCAATTGAAGCAGAGAGAGAAACTCCTTCTCACCGAAAATGAAATGCTCAAAGTAATATAATCTAATCTAATTTAATTTAATTTAATTTAATTTTTGGTGCCTTGTGATATTTTTTTATAATTATTTTTGTAATGTTTTGTAGTGTGAGAATGAGAATTACAAGAACAGGGTTTTGCAGCTAGAAGACGAAATGCACAACAGATTGCCTAGTCAGCACAGTCTCCATTTGAGGATCCATCATCACGCCAAAACTAAGGTACGTTTTATAAATTTAGGGTTTATAAAATAAATTTCCTTATTATTATTATTAGGGCTTGTAAATTTAGGGGTAAAAACCTGTATTTTATACAAATTTTATCATTCAAATATATTATAAAGATATTGTATCTATGCTAAGCCCTAATATTGAGTATTGAAAAAGTACAAAATACTAATAAAAAAAGCCCAAATATGGAGTAAAGATAAGTTATTTACATGCGATAGTTCCACATAATAAATTAAATATTACCGCACCTAATTGAATTTTCACTCGGAATTGTTATTATATTATGTATCAAACAGGAAGAGAATTCTGTACTTAGACAGAAAAACGAGGACCTGTGCGCAAAATTGCAAAAAACGGAGGGCCTGCTTGCAAATGTGAGGAATGAGCTGGCGAGATTTAGGGTTTCAAACGGAAAATCAGATCCTCGTTATTTTGAGACTCAAGAAGAACAAGAAAACCAACTGACAAATCAATTAGAGGTATAATTTGCTGATTTAATAAGTGAAAAACTGAAAAATGTGTGTAAATTATCAAAATGCCCTTGCAAAAGTTGTTATACTTAAATCTAACTTTTTAAATAGATAGGATGTAGTTTTATTCAATGGCAACGGTATTTGGGTAATTTTGTCACCATAAACCCTCTTTATAACCTTTCGTTAGGCAAGGGTATTTTGGTAATTTTATCAAGGAAAACCTTCTTTATTGATTTGAGCAATTTAATCTTTTTAAAAATAAACTTATTTGTTTTCAATTTGTATCAGGAAAGTGAAGATAATAGGCTAAAACTGGCCGAGAAGCTACTGAATTTATGCACAAACGTCTTAAAGGTACCATTTAATATTCACAAATCCAGTTATATAAATATTATTATCAAAATATTACTTTCCCTAACCATATTCATGATTTTAAAATAATGTAAAAATTTTATGTTATTTACAGGTGGCTGGAATTACAAACACTGAAGCTGATGTAAGTCCAGATTTAGCAGAAACTGCTCTGGATTTAATCAAAGAACGTATAATTTCATTAGAGGATGAAGTTCATGATCTTAAACTTAAGGTAAAGTTTATTTTTTTAATTTTATACCTTTTCTTCTTGCAAAATGGCAAAAAAAATAAAAAAAAATAGTAGAATTTCATGTATTTTATTGAAGTACGAAATGAAATATTATGTATATGGTATTTTGCCTGTATACAAATGAGAATGAATGAGATGTTTTTAGAAAATGTTGAGAGAAATTATAATGACAAAAAATGAATGAGAATTATCTTTTCACGGTTATTTGTGGTAATTTAATTTCGCATGAATTTTCTGTTTACCAGCAAAGCACATTCCGTTTAACACATGATTTATTTTATTTCCCCTATTTGCAGTGTAAATTACAGCGAGAGAAAGAGCGTCTGGCAGAGCTGAAGTGGGAATCGTCACCTCTCAAAAAGAGATTAAATGAGATTTGTTGTAATTCTCCAAGTAAAACTTTTGATTCATGATTAAAACATTGGAAGAAATGGAATATAGTGTAAATTGAGGGAAATTAGGTAATTTGTGTATATAGTTTGTTATTGCCTAATTCTATTCAACATTCTTTTATTTGATTTAATGCACAAGTTAAATTTAGTTACTATTGTTGTTATGAATCTGCATCAATTGGTTCGCATGAATTTTTAGGATAAGTAAGATAATGAAATCTAATAACTTGTTTCAAATGTAAAAATCACATTGAAAAAATATTCGACCAAATAGAAAGCAAGCTAACTAATGGGGTGATTAAAATTTGAAAATATGAATGATTTTTTAATAGTTAATTTTGTGTAGAATATATATTACTAACTGTTCTTTTTGAATTGGTCATGTGATTTACATTTTAATGCTCACAAGTTCAAGTTTTAATACATTACTACAAATATTTAAAATTATTAATTGTGTAGAATATATATAGATTACTAAAAATAAGTTCAATTTTAATTTGTAGTAATATATTAAAAGTTTAACTTGTGAAAATTAAAATGTAAATCACATGACCAATTCAAAAATAACAATTATTGATATTTCCCCTATATACAATTCTCTAATTTTGGTAGATGAATGATACGTGTTTTTTTTCAAAAAATTTTGTAATTTTTTGTGTAACGAGTCAAATAGAAATTCAATTCAATTAGCACTCATTATATTTTTTGTACTAAAAACGTGCCACAGAGAATCTAATGATCCCACTAAATTCATAAATGCTCTATGATCAAATCTATGAAATATTTCATGTAATGGGTCATTTCTTAGTTTTTAATAAACCCATTAGAACTTCTTTTAAAAAAAATAGCATAAAGAATCAGCAAAAAGAATTATCTTATTAATTATGTAAAATTAGATCCATGTGATATAGAGATGATGTTGTCCTAGGAATACAAATAAAGAGAAATATATATATACATTAAAGAGAAAAGATATTCAACCCCTAAAATCATCACCAAGTTTTAATATTTCTATTCTTTCTTTAAAAAAATAGGTGATCATGGAAATAAGTGATTATTATAAGTTAATGGGTATTAAAAATTTAATTATACGTGATTATTCTAAAATATTACATGATTATTAAAAATACAAAAAAAAATTATATTCCTATTCTTTTTTTAAGGTGGTCTTGAAATAAATGATTATTATAAATTAATGAATATTGAAATTTTAATTATACATTATTATTCTAAAATATCAGATGATTATTAAAAACAAAAAAATTAGTATAAATTATAACCATATTAAGGATGGTTGACTATTTTGATCATAAACTTGGTGGTGGTTCTAGATTGACCACTTTGACCATAAACTTGGTAGTGATTCTAGAGGTTGAGTAATTAAGAAAGAAAAAATATATTAAAAGAGAAATTGCGTCCAATTATGTTAGAAATAACTTTTCAAAGCCATTCCATATACTATTAAAAAAATGTAAAAATCATATTTTTTAATATCATTTATGGTACTTATAAAAATAAAAAAATTTAATATTTTAATAATTTATGTGTATTATGATGTTGGTAAGTTAACATTTATGATACTCTATATATAGCTTTCGAACGTGTCAACTTATCAAAATATTATGACCCCTAGAACCTATAATTTTGGAAGACTTTTATAACAGTTTCTGCATTTAATAGGCGTTAACTTTGATGCTTCATATTTGATATTTTGTGGCTCTTATTTATACAGTGAGTAGTTAGTTAGTGAGTTAAATATATTTAGATTCTTAATTCACTACAAATTATGTATCAAAAAGAATATATCCTATGAACGAAAAAGTAAGAAAATATTAGAACAACAAAATTTTCAAAAAAGTTTTTATTTGATATTCACATACATATATATAAAAAAATATATTAATCCTTGCAAAATGGTTGCATAGCAAGAAAAAATTATATAGCATTATCATAACAAAATTATTGTAATCATGTGTACTAAATTGTCAATTATTTTTATAAAGTTAAGATAAAATAAATTATGTCAATTATTTTTGTAAAGTTAAGATGAAATAAACTATGCCGATTTGAACCATGTTAAAAAATGTGACATTCTCAATTAGCGGTTTCAATAATGCCCACACAAATTTTAGGATCCAAATAAAAATCAGGATCCGTTGAATCTGAATTAAGATATGTCTACTCGGATGCAAATCATGATCGGGTACTAAATATCATTATTTGATCTGGATTTGAATAATTGTTAAAAACAAATACTAATTTTTTAGTAGGAATTGTCAAATACAGGTAAACATTATGAACCCAAAATTAATTTAATAGTCCATAATTTAAAATGTATTGTAGCACGAACTCATAATGTTTTTATTACACATTTATATACGTTTTTGCGATTGTTTTATATTTTGTCCGTTCTTATCGAGTAATGAAAATGGGAACCATTTCGACCAACAAAAAATTGGGCTCTCATGGGATATGACCACTTTCTGAAAATTGACCCAAAGAGAAAAAATAATATATGCTATTGAAGAATATTAAAAGATCTCATGTCTAACCGAAGCGGAGCGAGAGTCTCGTATTACTAATATATTTTAAATTGAAGTTGCATCTCTCTGAAACTTTTAATATATATATATATGTATATATATATTTGATAAATAAACTGAAACATAAATCATCATTAACATTATTTGTCAGCACTATCAAATATTTTATTTATCATCCGAACCGAATTTCAATTCGGGAGAAAGATTCAAAGAACAGAACAGAACAGCAGCGATACCAATAAAGTAAATAAAATACAAAGAAAACAAAGCCATGATGTTTATACGCATGTTTCACTGCATGCCGATTTGAAACAGATAAACAGCCAAGACTTGCTTCTTATTCTACCAACACTAAAGCTGCCTCTCTCTCTCTCTTCCATTCTCTGTGTCAGGCAGGTTCAGAACTCAGAAGAGAATCGAATCCCTGATCACTCTGCAACAGAATACTTTATATTTTTTAACTAATAATCAATGCTTGATATTCTAATTTTCTATTTTCATGCCAAACATCTCATTCCAAAAGCATTTCCTGCTCCAGTTCCACTTTCACACTTCACAACAACTTTGAACGAATCGAATCTTCAACAATCCATTATCCATTTAATATCAGCTTCACATTCCATGTGTCTTCATTTGATTGGACTCCCAAGTATAAAAACACAAACCCTAGAAATTTTTCAAATTACACATCAACATCGTAAAAGCGCAAAACGTGGTTTAAAGAGAATTATTCGGTCTTTTGTTTAAATAAAAAGAATGATATTATTCTTGTGGGACGAAATACAAATGAAGAATTTGTATTAAGTTGAGAAATGTATAGACTGAACTGAAAGTTACTCATCATTTTGTAATTCAATTCATATCATTTATAATGTACATTGTCTGTTAAATGATTAATGGAAAATCTACCCAACACAAGTTGTTTTCTTTACCTAACACAAGTCTTTTTTGGAAAATAAACGCCATATACATCAATTGAATCCTATAATATCATGAAACAAATATACATCAATTGAATCCTATGATATCATGATTTTTGTATTTACGCTCTCTATATTGATACCCTAATTTATATCATGTTTTTTTGCATTTACATCCTCTTATAATGTTATGATTATTTATTTACATTCTTATAATGTTATTGTGATCTATATGACATTTTTTATGGTGAAATGAGGATGCACCATAAATATTCTTCTCTTTCCTGCACAAATTAAATTCAAATTTTCTTTGAAGGAGAAAAATTTACTCATAGTGAGTAACTTCAAATTTCCATAAGAGGAAAAAGAAATTAGAAAAAGAGACAAGACTGGGAAGTCCATTTAGAAATAATATAACAAGTTAATGATCACATAAACCACACAAATTTCTTCAAACCATTACAAGGCCATCAAGAACTAACACCACCACACCAGATATTATATATATAATCATAAAAACCCTAAATCAATTTCTAATCTCAATTAAATGAACCATTAGCACTTTGCATATCCAATCCTTGACTCCAATATCCAACTTCACCCCCCGTCAAAGGAGCTGTCTCCATTACTGAACTCTGAACATTCGCACCATTTGTAGAACCAAAACCAGCCACATTTCCTACCACTGCTTGTAATTGATCATTACAACTTAGGTTCGTTTTAATCCTTTGATACATCTCTTGTGTACCAAATACCGGTTCAGTTTGGTATCTTGGTACCTGTTGATGTGGCATCGCATAACTTGAAAACTGCCCATGACCGTACAAACTATCCAACCCGTTTAAAAAACTAGGCACACCCAAATTAGGATTAGGGTTTTGTACACCAGTCGTCTCTCTCAACAGAGCAACAAGTTGAGCAGTGTGTGGTGCCGACCAAGCAATCGGTCCGGCCGGTCCAGCCAGCTCGTGCGACCAAACACCAATCTTTCCTTTCGTACCGACCGATTTGGAACAAATAGTCGGCATGACTTTGGCCTTTCTACAGCCTCCACCAATCGGTACGTTACGTAAGGCGCCACCTTTTGTCCAGTACCTGCGACAGGTTTTGCAGAAGTGACGTGGCTGAGTGAGGTTGTAGTTGTTGTAGTAGCAGAACTTTGTGTTGGTCGAGTCGCAACGCGGGCACGGAACCGGTTCTTGAAGGGGAGGTAAGGGTTTTGGAGTGGGGGGTTTTGGGTCGTCCATTAATGGTGCGAATACTTCTTGCATGTTGGTGTGCTTAGGGTTCTGTGAGGGTTTAGAGTAAAGAGGAAAGGAGAGGTCGTTTGAAGTGAGAGAGAAGGGGTAGATGTGATTTGTTTGATATGATGAAAGAGGATAAGGGGTTTATATATAAGAATGTTGAGAGAGAGAGAGAGAGATGATGATGATGTGTTAAAGTGGTAATTGAAAAATTATAGTTTAAACCTGATTGAGTGGTACTGTTAATGTGGGGGTAAGGACTTTACTACTTGACATCAACGTAAGGAGAGATAATGGGACAGATCAGCTCATGACATTAAATCATGGAGACAACGATCAAATTTTGACACGAGATGATTCAAATTTCAAAAACTTGACGAAATGTATTTTGTACATCATGATCAGTCACGAAGTTTAATAGAGACTGAAAATGTCACCCAAGATTTTGACAGAATAGTATTTATCAGTAGTGCTTTAGTGAAAAAAATCTCCCCCTCTCCTCCCCCAAAATTTTTATACAGTGTTTGTCACTAGAAATAAATTTTTTTGGCCCTCCAGTAAATCCAGTTAAGCTCCGTGCCTGATCATGATGCACAAATATCATGAATATATATAGATTTGAGCAAAAGGAAGAGGTACAAGTTTGTTATTTTGTGGGGGGTAGTTGTGTAAAATGAAACTTGTAAATAAATTTGTTTAGTGCTAATTAATATATTTTCTTCTTTTCATTTTTCAAAAGAAACAATTTATATAATTCCCAAAAAGTTGAATGTATTTGAGATGAGTTATCCTCACTGACTATTTCACTAAGTTTTGGGCCCCAAAATGTTATACAAATCAAAGAAAAGTTAGAAGCAAGTGAAGTTAAGCAGGATAGCTTTATTGTTCTCAGATATAAAAGATGTGTTGTTAAGTTCAAAACATTAAGCAAAACAATTGTAAACACGATAGATGACATAATAATCTATTTTAAGAAAATATGCAAAGAAAGAAAATCAAGCATTATGCTTAAATTGCGAGAAAAAACTCATTATTAAGAAACAACTCCTCCATTCAATAAAGAGAACTAAAATTTGCATGGCAACTCCATTTGACAGTCAACCTATATTATGTAGGGATTTTTTGCAATTTCCAAGTTTTTTTTGCTATAATTCATAAGAAAAATTATTCGGAATGCCCAATTTTTGAAGTGTCAAGAAGCGTCCACTATACAGTTTTAGCTGTACACATATATATTTACACTTGAATATACCTTTTATGTTTACAAATATATCTTTTTAAAAATATTTTTGTAATTTCACATTAACTTTTGTATTTACAAAAAAACTTTTTTGTAATTTCATCGTACCTTTTGTAATATGTTGCTGGACGCTCCAAAATACTGACACTCTATATCTGAACCCAATTCATAATATAGCATAACTATTTTACAATTACAAGCTGTATTCACTTCGTCTATGAAATATATAATAACTAAAATTAAAATATGATTAAAACACAAATAACCCATCAAAAACAAAAATATATTTAATCAAGAAAACATTAGTGGATCACAAGACAATTAATAATTGGAGACAAAATCTTATAGCTATATGGAGCTGATGAGCTAGAAACACGAATTCCAACATATTCTCACATTCTGCTGACAAACCGGGGATTCTGATTGTGATTTGATTTTGATCGTAGCTTAATTCCTTGCCTCTTAAGCTTCTCTTATCTCCAATCCTCTGTTGTTTCTAAATTGCAACATATGCAATCTTAATATTTTCTATTTTTCATGTGCATATTAGAGGGATTATTACTATGCATTGACTGCATTGACCAATTAATATTTTTGATATTTGAATATTTGGGTATAATTAATCCGTCAAAAGAATTTGTTCCTTGATTGGAATATTAATAATATACCATTCAATTTATTGCATATACCATTTGTAGTTTCGTTCGAATTTTCTAATGAATGAGTTTTTTCGGTGTAAAAAACACAAGATTTTATTACTTGACATCAGTAAGATTTAATACACTTCTCTATAAAATAAAATAAAATAAAATTTAATGCACTTATAGTTCTACAAAATTTTAATTTTAATTGTATAATGCACTTAGATTTTATTTTGAGTGATCAATGATTAGTGATTGAAATTGTGATTGTAGATTTCTGCAATTATAATTGGTTGGTCTGTATAAAATTTACTATAGTTTTTCTGTCTTTTACAACTTTGAAAATGGTGGCCCGTTCAAAGATAATGATTACGATCAAATGTAAAAAGGATTCGAAACACAAACATGCCTCGGAATTCGTGTAAAGGGAAGAATGTCTCATTTTGTTTTGAGAGCCCTACCATTATTCCTTCTCCTATCTAAAATCCATCATTACAAAAGCCCTCTGATCTATTGTGTATCATTATTATGAGCTCCTATATATCTAATATATCATTATAAAAAGCTTTCAATCATGCATGCGTCGCAGCTAAACATGGCCTCCTATATATGGACCAGTTTTTAATTCTGAATTATATACGAGCCTTTTGCAAAATTTATTACGAACTAACATGTGAATGGATGACTGTTGACTGTTTTTTGTTTTTTTTAAGGAATGGTAGGCAATCTTCTGTTTCCATTCGATTTTATTAAATAAATAAAAATTTTATATCATATGTAAAAAATAAAAATTAGACAATGAAATTATATCCAAATGATAATTCTAACCCTAAATTAAGATGATAAAAAATTAGATGATTTGACGTCAAGTTCAACGCGACGTGCTCCAAGACCTAGGAATACCCACAGCCAAATTTGCCATGACCGTCGAAGATAGACAACAAAGAATAGAAGAGCTCTACTTCTAGATTCATCCGACGAAAAAGCAGTTATTCGCAACGGCAACACCTTCTAGGTCATGGTCCTGGTGTAGCGAGAGTGGACGATTACGCCGGCTTTTAGGCTTAGGGTTAGAATTTCTACACGGCCATCTAGGTTAGGGTTTCGATGCCGTCATAGACGTACCGAAGTGAGAGATGAGACGACAAGCGAGGGATGTAGGGTTTCTCGTTGAGAGAAAGATGGCACCCAATGATGTCATGGCTATTGTTTCGCCGCAGGGGGGAGATGACATCCAATAGCGTCATGGCTAGAGTTTCTCGTCACCATATAAAATAATGTTAGGGTTTCACCGCAACGAGACGTGTTTGGGATCGGAGCAAGGGGGAAGGGGAATCAGAGATTGGGGAAGGGAAAGGGAGGAGATGCGGCCAAGGGGGTGCGGAGTGGAGGCCGCGCCACCACCTCCACACCAGATTTGAAGTCATTTTTGGGGGAGAGGGGATGGGCAGGGAGTATTAGAGGAGGGATAAGGGGGTACTGGAGGAGGGGTGGAACCATTTCGATCCGTGGGGAGGCGCCGGCGGGAGAGCCGGAGGGGACACCTCTTTTAGATAGGAGATTTTTTTTTTGTCGGCTAGGGTTTCCCAAAAGAGACAGAGGGGAGTGTGAGGGTGGAATTGGGATTGTGATTGGAGGGAGAATGGGGGTCGGGGATGGCGGCGGCACCGTCGGAAGACCCGGGGGAGGTGCTGGAGAGGCCACCTCCCCCTAGATCCGGGATCTTTCTTTGGTGGCTAGATTTTCTTCATTTTCACAGGAGATAGAAATTTGCCTATTTTAGTGTTTTCATCGACTGTTGACTGTTAAAAGCCAAAATGTGTCTTTCTGTTATTTTAAAAAGATTTGATATTGCACGATAAGAATTATAGAGAAAATAAGTATAAATTATTATTTTTCTTCAAACCCTCTCCAAATTTCCTAAAAAAAATTATTATTTCTTAGCTAGTGTAGTAAAAAAACAATATTCTTCCCTGAGTAAATTGGAAGATTTGGTCCTGTAAAATACATTAAATATTGGGAATGTAAAATGGAGTTTAAATTAACACACATCAATGTTAGAGAGGACAAAATACTAATATATGAGGGATAAGAAAGCAAGATAGTAATATATAATAGATTGATGTATTTAGGTATAACACACACTGAGATGTGAGAGTTTTTTTATTTGAGAACGAACCATAATTAATTTGTGGCTTGATAAATTTTATTAAATATGTGGTACAATAATTATGTTTATCAAAATTCAAACTTAAGACATAATGCTTTATTACTTCGGCTAGCAAGTTTTGGCGAGATATGAGATAATTGCGCTTAGAATTAATATTCTATATAGATGTTAAAAATTTTGATTGAATGTTTTTTTTATCTCTAATCTATTTGATCCCTAATGTGATATTTGATCTCCAATCTTATAGGTGTTATTCAATGTCTTTTAATAACCTATTTTATTTTAGATTATTAACCAAAAAATTAACTAAACTCCTCAAACCTACTTTTTGCATTTTTTTTTATTCTTTTGATAAAAAAATTATTAATTTAAAGACCCTTCTAATTAAAGACCCTTCTAATTATGGTACTTACATCCATGATAAAGCTTGACCAGATATTGGTGGTCAATCTTTTTCACCATTTTGTATTAAAGTTGAGAGTGATAAATACATAGAAATATATATTTTTTTTCATGAATTTTTTTTATTATATGTCTAGTAATATATACTTATTCCGTTCGAATATTAAAGAGGCCCCATAACCTCAGCCCTTGTACAACTCGGACCCTGCTCTACACGAAGAAACCAAACCATACCATTCAAATGTGTACCATCTTATTTGAATGGTACCAAATCCAATCCATGCACCAATTAATCTCTCTCCCTCTCTCTGTATCTATCAATTCTATCTCTCGCACTGCTAACTCCTCGAAACCCGGGCGGCTCTCGATGCCTTTAGACACACATAAGACTGCGATTCGATTTATGACATGGGATTCCTTTCCCCCCTCTCTCTATCTCTCTCCCTCACTTCAAAGTTCAAACCCTAAATCTAACCTAACCAGCTTCCTTTTATCGTTTTGTCTGACATGGATGGTGGATGGTGGGGCATGAATGCATGTCAGTGACGTGACAAGAAATGGAAACGACGAGACAATGCGACGTACGTCCTCCCATGCACTCTCAGTTTCTTCTCCATTTTCATCTGTCTTATTCCTTCAATGTAGGCCCCACTCAGCTTTGTTCCTTCATTGGAAGACAACTCTGACATCTGACCAGTCCTAGGATTTAGGGTTTAGGACTAGGTTAGGATTATAATTAGGGTTAGGCTTTAAGAATTTCCTTCAATTTATTTTGAGGCATGTAATAATTGGATAGCATGTTTTGTCTGTTTTGAGGATGGAAGATTTCAGTAAATGAATGAATCATTATTTGTGTTTTGGGTTCTAGGCATCTTGTTTTTGTACACTTTGTTATTCCATGGAAACTGACTCAAAATACATATTTGTAAAAAAATAAGTAATCTAAAACGGATATGCATAAGTTATGTTTTGTTTAACAGTTAACTATGTTTTAATTATCACGAAGCAGCGGCAACAAAATCTGGAAAAAAGAGGCATGAATCATATTCGACTCTCTTTTGCTGTCGTAGCATGATGACAAACAAAAGTTTAGTAGTGATAAACAAAAATTGAGGTATTGACATGAAAGGCAGAATAGAATAGAAATGGATTCGCATGCAATTCTGTTAGAAACCCATTTTATATAATCCTATTTTTAAATTGTAATATTTCTAACATGTTGGTTTAGTAAATAAATTAATTAAGGACAGTGCTTGCCTCCAAATAAACAAATAAATAACAACAGCGCATGTAAGAATGGCACTTCTTTAGATGTTAATTAATTGCATAATGAGGTAACATATAAAATAATATGAAGGTAGAATGGATACTTATATAGAAACTTGTTCACAAATCCGAGAAGATATATACTTTGTTGAGCTCTATAAGATGCGGCTTTTTAAATCTCAGATTTCAATGAAACTGACATAGCTAAAATATAAAGAATAAAGAAAAAAAATACTAACATCGTCAGGAGTAATAACATTGCGGCATGTGTCCAAGAATTTGTGTGATCAACGAGATATATTTACAAAGACAAGTATGAAAAATATATGTAAACAACTATATTAGTAAATGAAAAGAGGTATATTGGACAAGTTTAAGAATATATAACCAAAGAGTAAAAAATTATATTGGTACTAAGAGAAAATATTGGGCAGACGTATAACTAACTAGGTATTAGTAGTAAATTCTGGTTGGTGTTTTTGTGCTGTTAGTTTTAGGCTACATGATATACTTGTCAACTTATTTGAAGTACGGGCTTGTGTATCTACCATTTTCATTTGTTAACTTACGGCCCAGTAGAAAGAAGAGAAGATAGAGCTGGAGGTGACGGAACGCAGACTGAGACAGCCGGAGATGTTCTGTTGGAAAGAGAAACCCTACTTTGACACGATAGTGCTAGGATAATGCTCGCGCTTCGCGACGAGTATTTCAATTTTAATAGTTATTTCAATCTAATAATGTATAACTTACAATTATGAAAATTCAAAATTAAAGTTTGTAAATCATTACATAAATAATAGATGAGAATTCAAAATTGTTGTATTTGATTTTTTTATGTCATTATGTCTTGACATATTATATTAGAAAAACAAATTAAGTATGAATCAATCTTAAATGAATGAGATCAGAAAAAATAAAATGCAAGATAATTTATTTTGAAGATTTTAGTTGAAACTACATAAGATTAAATAATAGATGATTAACTTAAAAAAAATAATTATTATATTTAATATTATATATATGAGAAAAATATGTATACTACATAGGAAAATGTAATATTACTCATTTTCTTCAAAAATTTGTCACGGCTATTTTTCTTATTTTTTTTAGATGTTAAAATGGTATGGATTATACATATGTTATTATGAAACGCGTAACACTTTTAAGTAATATAATATAGTTTTCAATATTCTGAAATTTTGTTTGAGATGATAGTTCTCACATAACGGAGATATAACACTGAATATTAATCTAACTAATCATGTGCTATTATGATAATAATTTAAATTAAAAGCTAAGATTTGATAAATTTTTTGATTCGACGGCGGAGAGAAAATTGATAATAGTTCTCTTGAGAATTTTCAAAGAGGGGTAAAAGAAGATGATAAGTGTAAATGAGTTTATCATTTTATTGCATGTTCTTTTATATAGTATATATTCACATATTTTATCAAGAAAAAATGAAATTAGAATCATTTCAAAAAAATTTGATCCAACGGCTGAGATAAAATCGACAATAGGTCTCTTGAGAATGCTCAAAGAGAGATGAAAAATAAAGCATAAGGATAAGTTAATGAGCATATCATTTTTGTACATCTTCATTCATATAATCTATATTCATATATTTTAGCAAGAAAAAAAATTTGGAACCATGACAATCTGAAACTCAAAATAAAGAAAACATTCTAACAAATTTATATTTGACGATTTTAACATTATAAATAAAATATTTCATTAAGAATTATAATTTTTTACAGAAGAAAAGAAAAATTATTTATATTTTAATGATTGAACTCTTTATTAACTGTTGATATTAATAATTGAACATAACTTTGCACCATAATTCATTGAAACAATCTGATTAAGATATGATGGTCTTAAACAAACTCACAATGATTCTCACTAAATCGGATATAGAACATAAAATACAAATTCAACCAATCATATGCTTATATTTTAATAATCACATAAATGTTGCCATAAAATATCAATAAATTTGAGAAAATGAATGGCTAAGATTCGACAAAAAAATTGATCTAATGGTTATCATTCAAAGAAAGAACCGAAAGAGAGTGGAGAATGTTCTATGATCAACTCAATTCGGAACTATCGAGTAATTCTGACTTAAGTAATTGGGTGACAAATGTACTCAATCTCAGCTACAATAATCTACCTACTCACTTAAAAAATTGCTTTTTATACTGTAGCCTATTTCCAGAAGATTCTGCTATTGAAAGAGAAATGATCATAAGGTTGTGGGTTGCCGAGGGATTTGTTGAGCAAAGGGGCAGGGAAACAACACTCGAGGAATTTGCAGAGGCATATCTTGTAGAACTGGCAAATAGGTCTCTACTTCAAGTTGTAAGAAGAGATGTAAATGGAAGAGCAACGATATACTGGATGCATGATCTTGTCAGAGACATATGTATTGCTATATCCGAAAAAGAATTTTTTGGTATTGTATGTGATAATCGATGCTTAACATGCCTCAAGGGAAATCCCCGCCGTGTGACTCTTCAAAGCCAACGTGAGAATTTACAACTCGATGGTGGTTCATCTAAGCTTCGTTCTTTCCTTCTATTCAATAAACAATTACCATCCTCTCGGATTGAGACTGCTTTATCAAATTTCAAGTTAATGCGTGTCCTTTCCCTGAAATCTTCCAACATAGTAAGCTTGCCTGATGCGGTTTTTGAGTTGTTCAACTTGCACTATCTTGATTTATCACGTACAAAAATTAAGGTGATTTCTAAATCATTAGGCAGGCTTAAGCTTTTGCAAACATTAGATCTCATGGAAACACTGGTAAAACAGTTGCCCCATGAAATTACAAAGCTTACTAAACTCAGGCACCTTATTGTGTTCTCGCATCATGATTATCGAATATTTGATTGGTATTCTGGTGTGCCAGTTCCTGTGGAAATATGTTGTCTGAAAGATCTACAAACCCTAGATGCAATTGAAGCGAATCAAAATTTGGTTTCCCAGCTTGGGAGTTTAGCAATGCTAAGGACTATTTACCTTTCGAAAGTTAAAGGAAGCTATATTTCCGATTTATTGTTCTCATTTTCAAAGATGCCACATCTCATTGAATTAGAGATTTATGCATGTGACGAGGATGAGGTTCTTAATTTCGAGGGCCTTAAACCCTTACCCTCTCTGGAAATATTTGCTCTACAAGGCAAACTAGAAGGTGGGGAGATTCCCTCAGTATTTAGCAGCTTTGGGAATTTAAGGTTCCTTATATTGAGATGGTCGGACTACGAGTAGATCCTTTGAGTTCCATCTCTCACATATCCAACCTTATCTGGCTCTCACTCATCAGAGCCTATGAGGGAGAGGTTCTAACATTTTGTTCGGGCTGGTTCCCTAATCTGAAAAGACTACATTTGGTCGATCTGTTAAATTTGACTCAAATCAACTTCGAGGAAGGTACCACACCAAGTATGCTGCGTCTCGGGCTCCAGGGCTTAAGGAGCTTGACAAAAGTGCCGGAAGGTGTACGATATCTTTGTTCGCTCCAAAAGATGTCGATACAGGAAATGCCAGTGAAATTCATTGAGAATCTAAGAGGGGATGGCCAGGCCATTGTTCAACACATCGCAGTCGTCAAGATATATGATTAAAATGTAAGTTTTCTTATATCTTTACTATTTTTCAAACACATAGACGTACTATATAAATATCAAAGATTGTAAATTTCTCCTTTTATTGAGATTAGTAAACATGACATTTTCCATCTGGTTTGTCTTTGTCCTGCACATAATAAGTACTTAAATAATATTCTAATTGTCAAAATAGAGCTGCCATCCATATTGTACAAAGGCCACATTGAAGCTAAAAAGCAAGCATATTAATGATAGCTCAATCAATGAAATTAATTAGTTTCAGTCAAATATACTTTTTAGATTTAATTGATCATAAATCCAACATTAGTGTGCTTCCTGGACTTTGTAGGAATCTATCATCTCTAATTAACAATAAATAGTTACAGAATTTATTATTTTACATACTGATTTGATGTTTATATTTTGTTGATCTCTATTCTTTGCGTCTCTATACTAAAGACACATCAGATTCTGCTGTTGGTTGCTGGAACAAAAATGAAGGTTAGTAGTTATTGTTACTGTAATATTTTTGTTTCTATTTTTATTCTTTTCTGAATTCATTTAATTAGCTTTGTGGCTGAATTGGGACTAAAGCTATAATGGCCAACAAAAAAAATATTTATCAGTAAGGCCAATAAATATGATATCGAATTAAATACTAATTAATATTTTTTTTTGTAGGATTTGGTGATCAATAATCGCGTGTGCTTTTGGTCTTCTTATGTTCTGTATCAACTATTACTCAATTGGCTTGTAAATGGCCTCTTGTATCATTTGTTTGTTTTACTGTTATTGTTTGATATATTATTGTGTTATTATTGCCATAAGGGGAATACATTGAGTAACCTATTTGGAAGCTCAAAACTCCTTGGTTTTCCTTTTTCGAGAAAACGATGATGCTGTGGCCTTTTGAGGAGGCTCCAAAAGTAGATGAAAAATAAGGGGTTGGGATTAACTGATTCCAACAGGGCATCTTTGGGCCCGTTAAATAGGATTTTATTCACTAGATTTTTTCGGTTCTATAGGGCTATTTGCGGTTTTATAGGATTTTATAGGGTTTTATTGGGCTTTTATTTGCCTCATTAGATAGAGTGGAAATTTTTCTTTCTTTTGGATTTCTTTTAATTTGTAGGGTTGGATTTCTCTAAAAAAAGAAATCAGATGTAGAAATAATGCTTACGAAAAATTAATGAAAATATATACTTTGGAAGGGGGACAACAAAAGCCCTCTCCAAAAAATTCTTCAAAAAAAACATACGGTCCAGTAGTAAGCGGCCCAAATTACCTAGCAGATGCAAACAAAGACTAAAATGTTGGTATAGTGCAAAAATTATTTCCAAATTAAGCTTCATATGCAATTAAGCTTCAATTTAGCTTGATTTGTATCCACTAACTCAATAAGCAGTTTAACACACTTTATAGAGCATGAATTGAACTCCTTTTTTGTCTATTTAAGAGTTTTTTCATACAAGAGTCAACTTATGATTTTCATGAAAATGAAAATTATAGAAGTTTGATTTTAGCGACACCCATGAAATTCGATAACATAAGTTACAAAAAATGGATGTTATAAAGGAACTTTGGATTCTTTTTACATTTTAGGAACCAAGGTCTCTAATTTTTTAGTATTTAGATATTTTAGCTACTTTATTTTTATTATTTGTGGATAGTTATTATATTTTCCGTTCCGAGTTTAACAACATTGCTAAATTCCACAAACCGCATCACAATTCATTTATTCAAATCACATTTCACAACACCCCCCCCCCCCCCATTCATTTATTCAAATCACATTTCACAACACCCCCCCCCCCCCCCCCCCCTACACACATACACATACCACACACACGCAAAAAACAAAACAAGTAGAACTCTGAATCAAAAATCGAGTGGGTAAAGCACGTGGCCTACAAACAGAACAACTCCAGTGATATCGTCTTTAAAACAAACACAAACAGCCGATCTGCCACAAATTCTTCCTCCGGTGGCGGAGGAGGCGTGCCCGCCGTCATAAAACAAAGTGTTGTCGTGGCCACTGACGCTTCGGTCCCCTCTTCGTTTACCCCCACAAACGCCTTATGGAAAATCATTGAAATACACACATTCTCAATTTTAGACGAGTCAACCATTTCGGTCAACTCGTTGTGCGGACTGAATGGCAATTCCAACCCTAATTTTCTCAAAATCTCGGAACCCTCAAACTCCAATGAGATTTTAAATCTAGAGATTTTGAATCTCCTCAAAGAGATTTTGTTTGTTGGCGTGTGGCGGGTTAGGAAATCGGGCTCGGTAAACATTTTCTTGGTTAATGTGGGAATTGAAATCCAGGATTCGTGGGGTAGAAAAATGTACATGGAAAACAGACGTTTGTTGACGCCTTGATAATACGGGAGTTTAAGTACCGAAAAATCATTGAAGTATAAAACGTATTGTTTTTCTGAATTTGTCATGAAAGGAACTTGAATGGTCGTGCCGTCAAGTGAATAAAATTCAGAATTTTGTGTTCTTGATTTGACGAATTTTTCCAACCATGAGCCTTTGAAGTAAATTGCGTTGCTTAATATGAGTCGAGTCTTGTGGTCTACTGAACCGGGTGCAAGAAGATTTGTTATGAGCCCCCTTGTGATATTTTTGACCCATGAATTTACTTCACTTACCACCTCATCTGCCTTTGAAGAATAAAATAAAGAAAATGTAAATAAGTAATTTAAAAAAATATATAATTTTTTATTTGTGAAAAAATGGTATATTGATTGCCCAATTGCATGATACAAAAAATGTTATGTTGTTGATAAAAAATGGTATATTGATTGCCCAATTGCATGATACAAAAAATGGTATGTTGTTGATAAAAAATGGTATATTGATTGCCCAATTGCATGATACAAATGGTACGAAATACACCAAAATAGCATGCAACGGATGGCACGAAATACACCAAAATACAAAATACACAAAAATGTTCTTATGACATGTAGATTTATCTTTAAAAAAGGTTTTTTTAATAACTATATTTCTCAAATTTAGCTTCTTAAAAAAGATATTAATTTTGTAAGAGATGCAATAAACAAATTATACAAAAATTGAACAAAAAGTAACCCTAAATGTAATTATTTTATTTGGTTCTTTCATAATCAAATTGATACATAAATAATAAAAATTTAATTACCTTGTTTAAAAAGTCGACAGGCTTCGTCTCAGCCTTATAACATTTCGTAATAATCTCTCTAAATTCATCTTTCAATTTCATCGTCTCATCAAACCAGACTCCGCTAGCAAACGCCAAAAGGGGCCCGCCCTAACCCGACCCGTCAGCCATTATCAAATCAACAATCTGAGAAGACAGTATATTCAAATCTGATGCAGATTTTGTTAGATTCGAACCCGGATTGAGAAACAAGAGAAGTTGGGCGAGTGTGGACCCCTTTGCGCCCGTGGCGACCAGACTGAGCGCCACATGGAGCGAAAGAGGGGAGAAGACCATGTTGGAGTTTGTTTGGCCGGTGAAGTTGCTGACGTGGTGCGCCAAGCCTAGCGAGAAGGTCATCTGGTTGGTGATTGATTGGCTCATATCCTTTTTTTTGTTCTTTTTTTGAGAGGGTTTAAGAAATTGATGTAAAATCAAAGAATAGAACCAGAAAGATGGTTATGGTCAAGAAACCACGTATCTAACTTTTAGGTTATAGTATGAAAAATTGCATATAGAAAGGTTGTCTAAATACAATAACAAATGTGTAATAAAATATACTAGAACCTCTTTCTGTTTCTGAAATACTTTCTTAAATTGTCGTTAAAATTTAAGCAACTATGATTTGTGATCACCCTCTGTACAAAGAATCTATTTATTTAAGAAAGCACAAGGAAAATACTTTAATTTATTTAGATTTTTTTTACTCTCGTTGTGCTACCTGTCTACCTGCACACGTAATTTTGGCATTTGTTTCATTCATTAGTAAAATATAAATATAAAGACTCTGAAAAGATCGTATAAGATAATATTTTCTTTGTATAAGATAAGAACAACAAATTAAGGTATCGCCAAGATAGGTAAAATATATTACAAATGGATTTCTCATGCAATTTAGTTGGAGGTCCATTTATTTTATCTTAATTACAAAATTGTCATATTTCTAACATGTTGGTTATTGTTGGGTTTAGGTAACAAAAGTTGGCTTATAAGTTAGGAATATTAGTAAAAAGAAATCATTCAAACAAAAATTAGTAGAAAAAACGAACAATGCACTTTTTTCCAAAATAAATAGAAACAGCGCATGTAAACATACAACTACTAATTGTTCAATAACAAGATAACATATAAAACGAAATCAAGGTCTGACTGGATTTAGTATATTTACTGACAAACTTGATCCGACAAGAAGAATTTTGAAGCTCTATACGAATAAGACAAAGCCCGCACCTTATGGGCATATACTCAGAATTGTTGATTTCTTAATTTATTGTCAAATATATGATTAAATAAAATGATTAATTTGATTAACAATATGAAATATTTTTGTACTAATTAAGATGTGATTGCAAAATCAGATGATATATTTGTAATTTCTATACTCTTACCCTAATTTATAAAGTGAAATAATTCAAAATAACCTAATTCAAAAGACATAATCTATCAAGTGAGACGATTCATTCAAATTACAAATAGCAAATTGATTACCCATATTTTTGTACTAATTAAGATGTGATTGCAAAATCAGATGATATATTTGTAATTTCTATACTCTTACCCTAATTTATAAAGTGAAATAATTCAAAATAACCTAATTCAAAAGACATAATCTATCAAGTGAGACGATTCATTCAAATTACAAATAGCAAATTGATTACCCATATTTTTGTACTAATTAAGATGTGATTGCAAAATCAGATGATATATTTGTAATTTCTATACTCTTACCCTAATTTATAAAGTGAAATAATTCAAAATAACCTAATTCAAAAGACATAATCTATCAAGTGAGACAATTCATTCAAATTACAAATAGCACATTGATTACCCAACCACGCACTCCAAAGTCCAAACTCGACAAACCATATCACAATTCATTTATTCAAGTCATATTTTACAAACCGTCAAAACCAACAAAAAAACAAAACACAAGATCACATCACACTCACTCAACCGACGGGTCAAGCACCTGACCCACAAACAACACAACTCCAGTCATCTCCTCTTTTATAACAAACACAAACGGCCGATCGGCCACAAACTCTTCCTTCTGTTCCATAAAAATCGCTCTCAAAACGACAACAGCTGCGCTAGCCGCAGCCGCTTCGGTCCCCTCTTCATTCACCTCCACAAATGATTTATGAAAAACTGACGAAACACACAAATTATTACCTACTGACGAGTCAATCATTTCGGTCAACTCTGCGTTCTGACTGAACGGCAGTTCGAGCCCTAGTTTTTTGAGAATCGCTGAACCTTCGAACCCGTACGAGATTTTAAATTTGGGAATTTTGAACTTTTCGAGAGAGATTTTCTTGGTCGGGTTATGGCGGTTTAGGAAATCAGGCACGGTGAACATCTTCTCGGTTAAACCGGGAATTGAAATCCCGGATTTTGAGTGGGGTAAGAAAATGTACATGGAAAACTGTCTTTTGTCGGTTCCTTGGCAATACGGCATTTTGAGCACCGAAAAATCGTTAAATGATGAGACAAATTGTTTTTTGGAACTTGTCATGAAAGGCACTTGGATTTTCGTGTCATCGAGTAAATGAAAGTCCGAATTTTGGGTCTTTGATTGGTCGAATTTCTCGGTCCATGAGCCTTTGAAGTAAAGCGCGTTGCTTAGAACGAGCCGAGTGGTTTGGTCCACAGAACCGGGTTCAAGCAGGTTTTTTATGAGCCCGTTTGTGGCTTTTTCGGCCCATGAGTTTACTTCACTCGCCGCTTCATTTGCCTTTCGAAAAATAAAATAAAGAGAATATAAAAAATTGTTAGAAAATAACTTTGTACTTGAGACGGAAAAATGGTATATTGATTGATCAATTGCGTGACACGATGCTATAAATTGAACAGAAAGTGTATGTTGGTTATAAAATGCAGAAATACATAAATTAAAGGATAATTAGCCCTAAAATATGTAACAATTTTAGTTATCTAATGATAAATCAAATAGAACCGAGCTAAAAATACACAAAAACACTGAAAACAACTTAAACAAACAAATTACCTTGGTCAAGAAATCGACCGATTTGGTCTCAGCCTTATAATCCTTAGTAACAATCTCCTTAAACCCATCCTTCAACTTCAGACTCTGATCAAACCAAACCCCATTAGCAAACACCAGCTTCGGCCCGCCTGAGCCCGACCCATCAGCCAAAACCAAATCCACAATCTCCGCCGCCAACTTTCCCAAATCAGACACCGATTTTATTGAATCCGAATTGAGAACGGAGAGGATTTGGGCGAGCGTGGCTCCCTTTGCGCCGGCGGCGACGAGACTGAGCGCCGCGTGCAGCGAGAGCGGCGAGAAGACGAGGTTGGTGGCGGAGGAGGCGATGAGGTGGTGGGCGAGGCGGAGTGAGAAGGTGGTTTGAGTGGAGATTGATGAACGTAAATCCATTGTATGGTTTACTTTTGTTTATGTTCTTTGTTCTTTGAAGTGTTTATTTAAGAAAGAAAGAAAGAAGAGGAGAAGACAAGAGGAATATGATTGTATGGTACAGTATTTATATAATATCTACGTGAAAAAGAAAAGAAGAGGAATATGATTCTGGGCTGAAAAGAAGCCCATTGAAGGATAATATTTGATTGATGAAGAAAAATATGTACATTGGGCTAGTTAAAACTATTAAATAATTTGATAATATATATTATAAGGATTTAGTGAATAAAAATTTGAAAGCGGTGCATTACTATTAGGGGGGTCAATGGATCGGGTAAAGTCAGATCTACGCAGTATTCATATGCGAATCTAATATAAATTCAAAAGATCAAAATGCGAATCTAAATCCATAAAAAAAAAATAAAGATTCATATGCAAATCCAAATCCATTAAGTAAACGGGTTTCGGACCGGATTTTGAATCTTGTCATCAAGTTCAAAAGGTTATAAATGAGTAAGTAAAAAAAAAAATTTAATTAGTCACTTACCAAATATTCAATGTCAAAAAATATCTTGCTAATTGGCCAATTGCCAATTAGTCAATGTGAAAAAAATCTTGTTAATCGGCAACTTACCAAATATTCATCCTAATTAATTTCTTACTAATATCTCATAAGATATGCGATTTCTTGCCCAATTTTTATTGTCGGATTCATATTGGGTTTCGGATTCGGATGTACTAAGATCCAAATGCAAATCCAATAAACTAATTGATCTTTTAAATTCAAATGCGAATTCATTCTATTATTGGATACATTTTTTAGATCCACATACGAATCCATTCATTCAGATTCGGATCGGATTATCGGATTACGGGTACCCATTGACACCCCTAATTAGTATATGTAGGCCTCTAAAATCCTGTACATATATATGTAATCAATAGTGTTTAAAAAAAAATTGTGTCCTAATAATATTCAACCAATCTCTGCCACTATTTATCGCCAAATAATCCCAAAATAATGTGCTGTTACAAATAATAGAGTGAGTGTATCATCACTCTGTAAAGGTACTAAATCCTCAGCTATATGCTGCCACACAATTTGAAAGGTACAAATAATGTAGGTTTGAAAGGGACAGAAAAATATTCTAATTTTATCTAGAGTCTTGTCGACGTTGTCGTGTCCCCTAGTCCTACACAAGTAATTTTGCCATTTATTCCATTCTTTCGTTGTTATTTGTCACCAAAACATATGTCAAAATAAATAATTATAGAGATTGTCAAAATCAATAATTATAAAGATTGTGCAAGTCTAAGATAAGAACAAAGGATTAAGAATCAAATCATGGGACTTTCTATCGTGACAACTGGTACTGAAAAGCCTATAGCTTTTTATTTTAGGAATAGTATATTCTTTTTCTCCTTTTCATATTGAATCTGATGTGTGAATGTATTTTTTTTTCTTATCTTCAGTCGGCAATCCACTTCAGTTGAATTGACGTGGCTTAAATTTCCCTTTCATTCAATATTTTTTAGACTTGTACAACGTACATGTCTATTTTGTTTTTCTGAGACAGTAAACAAATTATCTATTAAAAAATTTTAATTAATTAAAATAAAAAACTACAAAAATTTAGATTCATGATCTTTATCATCATTAGATATAAATTTTTCGAAAGAAAATAAAAATTAGCTAAAATTTTATTAAAGATATCTAAAATAAAATTAAGTAAAAATCAAAGTAAAAATTATCTATTTGAAAAATAACTTTACTATATCACATAAATCTTTACTTATCGTTTTTTTTCGGACTATTCCTCTTCTTGCTTAAACACTCTTCTAGTAAATTGACTTTTTCCCAACCTTTGAATCCCAATATTTTTCAATACATGTCTATTTTGGCAACAGAGGTCTTCAATTTTTACATCATTTTTATTTTTTTAGCAAATTTGTCCCGCACTAGAAAATATTTACATTGCAACTCCACTTCTACAAAATCCAATGAAACAACTCTTATATAACGTGTACATAAATTCATAAATAAATACTAAAACAGTAAAAATAAGTCTTGGTCGGTGCCGACTTCTATTTTGTCATTCAATTCATGAAAAAATTATTTGTTTATCCAATTCAAAAAAACATTTTTTATTTAATTTTCCTGACAGTTGGTACCATGCGATTGGTTGCAAATTTAAGACTCCTCGTCTTTTGAATTGATGGCTCCTCCATTTGCAAACTGCAAAGTACTCACTTCATTTTAATGATTATTCAACCATTCGTCAATCTCCTTGTATTTTTCTTTAGAAAATGAATAAAAAATGATTTGATAGCACACCTGAGACAATGTTTTTTGAAATAATATTGTAATTGAAATATTTATAAAATATTATTTTAATGCTTGAATTTGTATATAAAGCATTTTTCGAATTTTAAGAGTTCAATTTCATTTTTGTTTTGTTTTCTATTTCGAAATGGAGAGTTTCAAATAGCCTTTTTGGAATATCAAATTATATTCAAACATAAAAGCTTTATTTTTTCGTTTTTTGAGGCTTAACATAAAAGCTTTAATTTCTGCAACATTTTTTCATTTAAGATTATTTCAAAAAATAACTCAGCAAAAGCCAGTTAGGCTTTATTTTAGTCAAATCAAATTAGGCTCGAATGATTACCGTTTAGATAAATTTTGGTATGAGTCAATTTTGAGTTGGTCCATTTGGTATGAGTACTTTTTTACTCAAATGAATTTATTAATTGAGAGAGCATGATTTAAGATTCAGAGGCCAGATCTTGAAAAGTACGTACAAAATAAATGAAGCACCTTTAATTACTCTGAAATAAAGGATCATGGGGAAAGGTGACTTCATTTAATAAGCAACAAAAATTAATGTATTTAGCATTCATTATTTGTACTTATTTGGTCAAATATTTTTGTAGTGTGAATCTAGTGAGTAATTAATTCTCTGTGGCCTTTGAGTGATGAAATATCTGAAATCCACGATTTGTTTGACGTGAGAGAAAAGTTTGGAAAAAAACGGGTTTTCTAAGAAAATAGTTTGATTGAAAATTAGCAAGAAACTTATTTCTTGATGGAAACCAATTTATGTGGGTCCCATATTTTTAGTGCAATTTATTTTCCTCTCAAACTGGAGAGAAAACAAATTCCCTCTTCTCATCTCAAATAAAATATTATATTATATTATATTATATTATATTATATATTTTCATAAACTCACCTCTAAGAAAATAAAAATTTTAATTCAAATAATACTTTTTTTGAATATTTTTTAATTTTATATTTTTATTTAAAATAAATACTTTCATTTTTAAATAATATTTTTTTTTTAAATAAATATTATGTATTTTTAAAAATAAACATTCTTTATTTGTTAAAAATAAATACTCTTTATTTTTTTAAAATAAATATTCTTTAGTTTTTAAAAATAAATATTCTTTATTTTTTTAAAAATAAATATTCTTTATTTTTAAAAATAAATATTCTTTATTTTTAAAAATAAATATTCTTTATTTTTAAAAATAAATATTTTTATTTTTTAAAAATAAATTTTCTACATTTTTTAAAATAAAATTTCTCTATTTTTTTAAATACTCTATTTTTTAAAATATATTTTCTTTATTTTTAAAAATAAATATTTTTATTTTTTTAAAAATAAAGATTTTTTATTTGTTCTAAATAAATATTTAAATAATGTTTTAATTAATTTCTCAGATAAAAAATAATAATTTACTAATTTTTGTATTTTCACATTCATATTTGTTAATTAAAATATCTTATCCCATGAACATAAATAAAATTATTATTGTTGATAGAATTCAATTTCTTAAAGTAACATCAAACAATTGAAAATGAATCAAATTTCTTAGAAATGAGATGAGAGAAAACCATTTCTAAGAATTGACTTTCTTTCCATAGTTTTCTCTCATATGATCATGTAAAACAGGCCCGATGTGACTTCATCTGGCTGTATACTCTGCCCATAATGCCACAGATAATTACTCATATTAAAATTATGTATATAATGAAAAACTATATCAATTCTCTGTGGTCTAATTATTTATAATTTTTCACTCTTCGAATTCAAAAGCAGTTCTAAATTACTCATATTAAAATTATATATTTTTTTAGATTAATATTTTGATTAAACTGATACAACTATAAATATTCTTAAACAAAAACATGAATAAAGTAGTATTTCTAACAAGAAAAACGGTATACAACATCATATACTTTCGGAAACTACGAAAATAGAAACACAAAAACTTCCACCGATAGAATTGTTCAAATTAAAATTTGATAGATCAATAAGAACCAAAAAGCCAAGTTGTACTATAATTATATGAGATGAAAAGAGAAAAAAGATGATAGTATATGCTAAACAATTATGTCATCAACACTTAGTTAATGCCGATGATGAAAATTTTTATAGGGTTTATAACTTTATCGTCAGTTGCTATTTCGACACCTTTAATAATAAATAATAAATTAAAAATATTTTGTTACCAATACAATACACGACTACATTTTAAAAACTCTTATAAGCATTTTTTTTATCTATTTTATAGAAAATATTACTCTAAATTAGTATACTATTGTCATGTACAAAAATACTTAATTATTAATAAAATAAAATATAATTTAGACAACACTATTTTAATATCAGATGATATTGTTAGAACATGCAACAATAATTAATCACTCTATTGTTGGATAAATATTACGACAATTATTTGCAGATTAGTACAGACAGTCAACCACAGAAAATACTCTTTAATATCAGATGATATTGTTAGAACATGCAACAATAATTAATCACTCTAATAATGTTGGATAAATATTACTACAATTATTTGCACATTAGTACAGACAAGTCAACCGCAGAAAATACTCTTCCCTTTTTCCTCATTATCTCAATATAAAATATAAATCTGTTCTATTTTGATAAAATATATGTTCTATAAACTCCTACAACCATATCTTTATACCTCACATGTAACTGGTCAACTTATATAGTTTTAATACAACTCAGTACATATAGACACGTATAGTTTCTAGTTTAAAATACTTCATCGTCTCCAACAGTTCAGTCTCAACTCTCACTCCACTCCAAACGAAAACAATACAAAACCATCAAAACAAGTAGTAGAAATTTCGATGCATTGCACTGGACAGAGAAAGTCTAACCACGAAAACTCTGTAGTGTAACAGAAGCCACTTTCTCTCTATAGTCTTCCCACTAGCAATTTTCTTCTTCTTCTTCTTCAATAACAAAGTCCAGAGCAGAACTCTCTGAATATATTTTCTTTCAGAAACAGAGCAGAAAACAAACTCCATTAAGAATGGGGGGAGAACACCACCACCCGCCGGTGCAGGCGCCGCCGATGGCTCCGCCGGGTATGATGGGCCCGTCGGGGATGATGGGCCCGCCGGGGATGATGGGCCTGCCGATGATGACTGGCGGAGTGATTCACCCGCCCAACGAGCAGCTCTTGAATCTCCCCTGTTGTGTTCACTCAAACCCCACATGGAGTGAGTTTCTCTCTGTTTTCTTTTTCTTTTGAGCTGATTTTTGAGATAAATTCAACCAACTGGAAGAAGTTCAATTAAGTATTTTTTAGCTGATTTATGAGAATTATATGTTTTTGTTCTGTGATTTTTCTTTCTTTCTTTTGTTTTACTTTTGTTGATCTCCTGGAATTTCTGGCGCAAAGCTCTGAAATTTTGGCTTCTTCGGTTTTAAATTCATTTTTATGTTCATGCAAAAAAGCCTATTTATTTTTGTCTCAGAAGTGAAAAAACGAAAAGAAAAGAATTTCTTTTTTCTTTCCGTTCTTTCTAATCCATGCAAACATTTTATTTACTTGTGAATTAATCCAAATATTGATCATTAGTTCATAGATTTTATATTTGCATGTGAAATTAATTAATTAATGCTAATTACGATTTTTCTTTCAGTTGAAGTGGTTCTTCTCGCCTTTATGCACTATGTAATAATGCTCGGATCAATCGTTATGATTTCTTCTATTTTGGTCCCTCAAATGGGTGGAAACCATGTAAATAATGTTTTATTTAATACACATTTCTTCCTTTTTTTTGTATATACCCTTGAAAAGTACAAATATCCCTCATAATTCTCTTTATCAAAAAAAAAAATATCCCTCATAATTAACGAAAAATGAAGAAAATATCTCTCACAGTTATAATTCTCATGTTTTCTATGTCTGTATGGGGGTATATTTGATATGTTTTTAAGGCAAGTTTTTGTAGCTAACCCTTATAATTGTTGAAATATCCAAAACAACCTGATTTCAACTTATTTCTTAAACTAACCCATTTGGGAGATTCAAATCCGGTCTCAAATAAAAAAATGGATTTCAAATTCCACTTCATGTTTTATACGGCCCGTTTAGTGTTTTAAACATGATAATCGTTAATTACGAACCAGGATTTGAAATCCCTTTTTTTATTTAAGGTGGAATTTGAGATCCCATTTTTTTTTATTTCAGATGAGATTTGAATTCAGTTAATGAGACAAAATAAGTTGAAAATCAAGTTATTTTGTGTATTTCAAAAATTGAGTGGTGCTAAATAATAATACGAAAACTTTTCCAAACATTTTACTTAACTTATTTTTTTTTTCTTTTGAAAAAAGGGAGATAAAGCGCGAGTGATTCAAACCTTCCTATTCATGAGCGGCATAAACACACTTTTTCAAACGTTCCTCGGCTCGAGACTCCCGACCGTGATGAACGCGTCTTTCGCGTTCATAATTCCCGTCTCTTCAATCATAAGCGATTATTCAAATCGTACTTATCTAAATGATCACACGGTACGAACAAACCTCTTTCTATTTTTTATTTTTAGAGAAAATTTCAAAAAAAAGCCTAACTTTTGGAATGTTAAAAAAAACTCTTGTTTTTAACTTTTTATTTTCCGGAATCTCCCTAACTTTAGAAGGTCTCATAAAACTACTTTAACTTTCAAAAATCTCTCGAAATAATGTTGGAATAATATATAATGATGAATGATATGTAAACATAATTTGCGACTTATTTATCTATTATTTCAAAATAAATTAAGATGTTTATATTTTATTTCTCTAATGAGTTGAGGGTTTTTGAAAATAAAAAGTTAATATGAGTATGAGGGTTCTTTATTAGCATTTTAATACTCTGGGGTTTTTGAAAAATGGAAAGTTTAAAGTAACTTTTTTTAATATTCCAAAAGATAGGCATTTTATCATAAATACCAGATAGGTTTTTTTTAATATATCCCCTATTTAACAATAAAATTAAATTAAATTCCTTCTATTTTGATTAATACAGAGGTTTCTACACACAATGAGAGCAATTCAAGGGGCCTTAATTGTTTCTTCATGCCTTAGCATGGTTCTTGGTTTTAGCAAGGCTTGGTATTATTTGGCAAAGTAATTTATTTATTTAATTTCTATTTCCTAATTCTAGCTAAGTACAATTAATACTTTCGATAAATGGAAACCTGCACTAAATCCCCTTATATTACAAATATATCGCGAAAAGTTTCCTCCTTTAATGTAAAAATTGATCTTTTAATGTAAAAATTTGGCACTGATTGTTCCTTTTTTGTAATTATTACTTTACAATTTAATCCTTTTGTTTTATTTTATTTATTTATTTATTTATTTATTTCAGAAAGTTGACTCCAGTTACAATTGTTCCTATAGTGTGTGTAGTGGGTATAGGGTTGCTTGAATGGGGTTTTCCACAGGTATATTTTTCTTTTTTTTAGATCTTTTTAGTTTTAGTTTAAAATTCAAAAATATTTAAAATGAGAAAATGACGATATATTTTTTGTATTTTTAGGTCGGAAAATGCGTCGAGATTGGTTTACCGATGCTAATTCTATTCGTTGTAGTGCAACAAGTATGTATATTATATTATTTATTTTTTTTGAGAAATTTGGAGGGGGCTTCCACATCCCCCTTCCAACTGGATTAATAACCAAATAAACGTTTACATCTTTTTTCTATGTATATTATATTATACAATCTAAAATCAATTGTGTCAAATTTGCCATTATTCTAACCCCCAAATGTATCAGAATAGCCTCAACTTACCCTCGATCACTCAATTATAAAATAAACAAGCCAAGAGAAAAAATAAATCGTCAAACTTACATCCAAATAAAATCCATTATATTAGTCATATGTTAATTTTTTCTTGCAATCACTCATTTTTGCCCCAAATTAGCTTCAAACTTCCCTCAATTATGCAAATTATACCCCAAACAACCTCAAAAAATAAACAAAATGACATCGGAGAAACATTTCTTTTTTTGAATTTAGCATTTAAAATATTAAATTTGCCAATAATAAGCGCTAATTTTAGACATCATTTCCTCTACTCAATAAAAAAAATCACGTCAATAAACAAAACCAATGAATTAAATCAACTATCCTTTATTTTACTTTCAGTACTTTAGAAGTTACGCACCTGAAATAGCCTACAACTATATTGAGATATTAGCATATAAAATAGTAAATTTACTGTTATTAACTGCACACAGAATCATACAAAATACTAAATTTACCGATAATAACTTCTGACTTAACATGTTATTTCCCATATTACATAGAAAAATCTCCTTTCATGCCAATATCACTACCCAAAAAACAACAACAATAAACAAAACAAATCCACTAAATTAACTACCTTTTCATTTTTCTTCTTTTGCAGTACTTCAAAAGTTACGCGCCTGAAATAGCACACAACTTCATAGAGCGATATTCATTGCTTTTATGCATTTTTATCATTTGGACTTTCGCGGCGATTCTGACGGCAGCTGGCGCGTATAATCACGCGTCTTTAAAAGGGCAGTTGCATTGCAGGACAGATAAATCGTTTCTTATTTCGTCTGCTCCTTGGTAAGCATTGTTGAAGTGACAGACTAGTTGGATAAGTCGGCTTAGGCATTTTGAAATGTTGACTAGACATGACAACGAGTATTCTTGATACATTATGAATAATGTTTTATTATTTTGTTAAGGATAATTTAAATTTAAACTAACGAAAATATATGTTATATATATTATTTTATGCACCAAGTGGAGAATATTTGTCGTTGTTTTGAAAAAGAATATTCAAATATGTCATATGGAGTAACTTACAAGTTACAGGTATCGTATGAGTATCGGTATGAGAGTATCCAGTACGATACAGATTTATTTATGAAATATGAACGTTAGATAGATTACAATATGGATGGATGAGTGATTGTATAATTTTGCAATTATGATAAATTGCAGGATAAGAATACCGTACCCGTTTCAGTGGGGCACTCCGATTTTCAACGCGAGTCACTCTTTCGGCATGATGGGCGCCGTTCTTGTTGCTTCCATCGAGGTAATAAGATAATATTAAATAAAATAAAATATTCTCAATTAAATAATATAAAGAGAAATTTGCGAAAGAATCCCTGCATTATGCTTAAATTTGAAGAAAAGACCGTCCATTATTGGAAATAGCAAAATAGTTCTAATGTTTGTTAAGATCTAACGCTGTTGGTTAACTCATCGTAATCATTCTAATTAATTTTTTTTAATTAAGTAATTTCCATAACGGAGGGACTTTTTAGTCTTTTTGCAATTTAAGCACAACGTAGGGGCTTTTCCAGAAATCTCTCAATGTAAAAGATGAACTCTTACTGTTCTAAAACTTACCTTGTTAATAATAATATTTTTTATTTTTTCTTCTTTGCAATTTAGCCATAATGTAGGCCTTTTTTCGCAAACTTCCCTAATATAAATGATGAATTCTTATCATTCTAAAAATTACCTTCTTAATAATAATATTTTTTCTCAATTTTTTATTTTTTATTTTTTTGTCTTAAAATAGTCAACTGGAGCTGACTTCCCAAATACAAAACACGATTTCTTACTGTTCTAAAAACCACCTTCTTAATAATGACATTTTTTCCATTTTTTATGTTTTTTTTTTTAAATTTTTTTTTTGTGTTAAAATAGTCAACTGGAGCCCATTTTGCAGCGGCCCGTCTTTCAGGTGCGACACCGCCTCCATGTCGAGTTCTCAGCCGAAGCGTCGGCTTACAGGTCCTTTTCTAAAAATACATACTTTTTGAGGGGTTAAATTGCAAATATTCATCTTAATTATTGTTTTCTTTTTCCTTTTTATTGTTGAGTAGGGTGTATGAATGTTTCTTGAAGTGATTTTCGTTACTAAAAAATTACAAATATTTCAATCTAAATTAGTAAAAAATGATGAAAAAAAAACACCACACATCTTAGGAATGTTTATCAGAATATACTTTTTTGAGGGATTAAATTGCAAATGTTCATTGAATTTGCACCAATAGTTAATTTTTTTTTCTTCTTTTTATGTTGTGTAGGGAGTAGGAATGTTTATTGAAGGGATTTTCGGTGCAGCTGTTGGTTCCACTGCTTCAGTGTAAGACAAAATAATTGTTTTTTTACATTTAGGCCCTTTATTTTTCTGAAATTTGAGTTATGGGCTTGTACGGAAAGCCCCACTTTTTTTGGGCCTTGATTTTTCTGAAATTTCAGTGATAAAGTCATACACAAGAAGCCACACTTTTTGGTCTTTTTTCATTTAGCTCCTTTATTTTTCTAAAATTTCAGTTATGAGCTCGTACGGAAATTCCCTTTCAATTATTTTATTCTTATCTTGGTCTCAGTCAGGTTGTTTAGAACTTCCCACTAAATGGTCTCAGTTTGCATTGTTATTTTTTGGGATTTTGCAAATATACCCTCTCAAACTTGTGCGTTTGCATATAGGTCCCTGTGATCATACCCAATTTTTAGTCGCTTAATAAAGAATTTACTTTGACAAAAATATATCTAAATTTTGGGTAATAAATTACAGGGAAAATGTGGGGCTTGTTGGGCTCACGAGAGTTGGAAGCAGGAGAGTAATTCAAGTCTCGACCGGTTTTATGTTTTTCTTCTCCATTTTTGGTGAGTCATTATTTAAATTTTGTAATTAATATATAGCCAAGGTATTATGTATATTTTATTTTAATTCTTCTTCTTTCTTATAGGAAAATTTGGGGCTTTTTTTGCATCGATTCCGGTACCTATTTTTGCAGCGACGTTTTGCTTTCTATTTGGAATTGTTGGTGAGTTAAAAATGATTTTAACGTCTTTTTATTACTTGTCTCAAAATTAATACTAAAGTTTGTATTCAAAACATTATTTTACTTCTTGTTTTCTTTTATTTAAGAAAAGATTGTTTGATGGCAAATGAATTTTATTTGAAACCCCAAAGTCTTTTAAAATGAATGAAAAAGACTCAAAAAGTTCAACTTCCATTATTTATTCAAAAATTATTGTACTTGTTTTCTTTTATTTATGGAAATATTGTTTGATGGCAATGAAATTTTATTTGAATCCCCAAAGTCTTTAACTTTTTAAAATGAATGAAAAAGACTCAAAAAGTCCAACTTCCATTATTTATTTTACTATCAATAAGATTGTAAAATCGTGCAATTTTATGTAGCGGCGGTGGGAATTTCATTCACGCAATTCATAAACAACAACTCGATGAGAAACATGTACATAATTGGACTCTCTTTATTTCTTGGCGTTTCGATTCCGCAATATTTCACCGAGTATCGTGCTTCTGCTAGCGGTATGGGCCCCGCAAGATCCAATGCCGGATGGGTAATTTTAATTATTATTTTTTCATTTTTTTTTTGTTAATATGGTTATAACTGAATTTTGAGCCGAACAGAATAAACGGAATTTTATTTCGGTTTATTCGGTTAAAATGATTAGAAAGTAATTTGTAGTTAACCAGATGATTGAAGTTAAAATTACTAAACTTTAGACTAAATGAATAAGTAGTTAATATTAATATGCATAATCTAAAAATTAAGTTTACGCCATTATAAATTAACAGCATCTATAATTTATTCGGTTTTGACAAACCAACGTACCAATAAAACTGTCTAAGCATAAATGTTTGAACTTAACCGAACCGGATTAAAAGTGACAGGATGAACACCCCTACTAAAATAAAACTAAAATCTCAAGGTGGAACTACTATTCTTATTAAGTCGCAAGTATAACAAAAATAAAACTAACGTCACAATTTTTATTATTTTTTGCAGTTCAACGACATATTGAACACATTATTTTCATCCGCACCGACTGTCGCTTTAATAGTTGGCACGGTTATTGACAACACGTTGGAGGTCCACAACACAAGTGTCGACAGAGACAGAGGTCTCTCGTGGTGGCGTCCATTCCAACGCAAGAAAGGCGAAGTGAGAAATGGCGAGTTTTATGGCTTTCCGATAAGATTCCACGACTGGATCCCCACGCGGTTTATTGAATAGGGTTAACTTGTTATCTTGTAAAAAATGTGCAATCGGAATTAGTGCAGAAATAGTGTGCTCACTTGTTGAATTATTTCTTGTTTTTAGACTCTTTTTAGTGCTTTATTATTTTTGGAGATATGTTCTATATTAGAAAATGGGTTCATGTTAAAAATATATACATTTTTCTTTTAGGCATAATTTCACATGGTCATATATTTACATCCTCGAAATAAATATACCTACATATTTTCTTGATTACATTTCATTTTTTGTTCTTCTCGTCAAACAATAAATTTTATGTGTAGCATAACGAATTCTTACAGCTTCAATTATTTACAAGCCGTTATCATCCGCGCTAAAAAAATAAAAACATTTCTATCTTTAGGCTGTTTTGATTCGTCTTCAAATTTGTAACAAAAGAATTATGTATTAACTATTAAGGATTTGTTGTGATATTTATATAAACTTTTAAATTTAATTTGAGGGTCAATTAAACTTAATTCTTTCTTTTGCTAAACGAGGATTAAAATGAGGGAAGACAATCAGCTACACCAGACAACACGACCATTTTCTGAGATATTTTCATAGGTAATGTTTGATCATTGTAGTTCTTAAATACATAATATGAGTTCTTGTTTGTTTGGAAATTGTTTAAAAATCCCCTATATTGGAAAAGCACCAATATTTTCATATACTCTCCCTCGTTATTAATTCAACACAAATCTAGTTAGATTTTATTTTGGTAAATAAAAGTACCATCTTGGATAACTTATTGGGTTGTGCTGAGTCCGTAGGATATTTGGGCTCGAATAAAACTTTCGAAGGAATATACCAGAAATCACCTCTTTTATAATATTGTGTTGTCATCTTTTCTTCATTTGAAAGCGGATCTTAATACAACGCCTCCTCAAAAAAGATCTTATTTACCACATGTTTCATTTGTCACATTTCTCATTCCAAGCTAACTTTTTCTTGTAAAATGCAGGAACAACAAATGCCTGACGTCACATATTTTAAGTTTGTATTGCTGACGTCACATCTCAAAAGTGACGAGGCATCATATTTGCGTTCACTCGGCCTATTTTTAAGCCTTAGTTCTTGCTTGGTAAATTTCATTGCCTTTTTCTATATGTTGCTCTGTAAATCTGAACGAGTTTCGAAGAAATTATCGTGGGGCATGTGTATTTATTCTTTTGTAAACTACGGCCTCGCTGGAGTGATAACTACATCCCTAATGATTCCGCAGCTGAATCTTATATATGCGCGCAAATTTTTTATTGGGGTAATGTTTCAGGTTTTATGCTCGTTGGTTATAATCTCACAAGTGTATATATTTTCGAGAAGGTAATAGTTATTTTTCTATTGAAGTTATTTAGGGTTTCAAAGGAACAAATTATATGTAAGATTTGAGTTCATTCATTCATGCACGATCCCGCAGCATGGTTAAAAAAATGGTTAAAAAAAGAGAAGAACATCTTAGACAACTCAGAGTATTTGTTTTCACCACTTTTTGTGTTTTGTCTCTCTTTCCAAATTCAATTTAAAGTTACTAATGCTCTGTATGTTTTGTTGCAGGAAGCCATCACTTGCTCAGATAGTTTAAGATGAGCCAATTGATAGAAAATATAATCAGTCATTCAGCATTCGCCATCCGCCATACTCAATTAGTTCTTTTGTCTGTTTTAAAAAGAATTTTAAACCGTAGAAATAGTTAAATGGAACGATTCATTATTCAATCACACAATTATTGGAAGGAAGACCCCTTTTGTACATTTAACTATTGCACTCCTTTCTCTGCCTGAATTTGAACTTTCAGTTATAACTTGCAATGTGTCATCTTCAATCTCCACTAAATTCTGAATTATCTTTTTATGAATTAAAAGAATAAGAAAAATTGGGTAAATTAAAGAAAATTAAAAAAATGAAATTAGAATTTTAGTGAAATTATTTATATACCTTGTCAGATAATTTGTCCAGACTCCAAAGTCAAATTGACTTATGAAGGGTTTCTTTTTTCGGTATTAGATCTCTTTTTGGGTCCCAATTCAGAACTGGTACCAGTATAACAACATTCACATTGTCCTGCATAGTTCTCTAATGGAATTTCAACCAAACTTCCGAAAGAGTTCAATTAAGCCATAAAACTTCATCTAAATTCAGAAAGGAAGAAAGAATCAAGCTTTCACTCAGGGATCTCATTCTCTCTCAAACCAAATCAAACTAGATTTAGCTGATTGTTGTACACAGATTTGGTTGCCTCTCCGCAGTGAGAGAGAAACGAGACGAAAGAGATTTCCGCAAGTCGAAGCGAAACTAGATTGAGAGTAACTTACATCAACGATTTCACCGTTGCAATCCTCAGGAGAAGTATCGCCATTATTTCTCCAGGACAAGGAGAGATTTCCCCCTTTTCTTTCCAAAACAGATTTTGGTAACATCTTTCCAATCCAAGACAGGCGAAAGGTGATGGCTAACGGAGAAAATAGAGTTAAATTAATCATGCATGCATGCATGATTAATCACGATTTTGATCCAAGGGCAAAGGAGGTGTTTGCGCAGAATTTCCTCCCCAATTCGGTTTTCACTATTGATCAGATAATTAAAGGAGATGGTGATAACTCTTCACTTTAGTTAATTTTATAATTTACAGAATACAGATACAATAAATCAGATTATTAAGTTTATCTTATATATTATTTTTGTTGTTTTATATAATATTTTTGTGTTTTTCATATCCTTCATTTCTTTTTATATACGGCTTTTTAGTTTCATATACATTTTTCAGTGTTCTATATACTATTTCGCTATAAATATTGACGTATGCTGCATTACAGAAACCCATGTCATGCACTAACACGGCCCTTAATATTGTATATTTATAAATTTCTTTGTATTTTAAAAAATAAATAGAATAAAAAATTTGATAACACACCTGAAAGTAATTGACTTAAAAATGAATATTTCATTTCATTTTATTATAAGGATGTTCAATAAAATAAAAGAGTTCAATTAAAGAAAAATTAAGAAATATTCTTTTATAAGTGTATCAGACGACCGAATATATCTAAGCAATCTAGACATGTAATCAGTACTCAAGTTGGAACAATATTCTCTTTTAAATCACAAGTATAACAAAAAATAAAACTACCACACCACACTTCTCTTTTTTCTGACATACTAAACACGCTATTTTCTTTTCCAGTTAACACGATTACATCCATAACATTACATAAATGTTGTAAAGGCTCGATATATCCAATCTAAACATCTAGTCGATACTCAAAAATTGGAAACCATAGTCTCAATTAAATCATAACCATAACAAAAAAAAAACAAAACCAACATCACGATTTTTTTGCAGTTCAACGACACATTAAACATGCTATTTTCATCCGCACCAACCGTCGCTTTAACAGTCCGCACGGTTATTGACAACACGTGGGAGGTCCACAACACAGCTATCGATAGAGACAGAGCTTTGTCGTGGTGGCTTACGTTCCAACGCAAGAAAGGCGAAGTGAGAAACGACGAGTTTTACGGGTTTCCAATCAGATTCCACGAGTGGATCCCCATGCGGTTTATTGATTAGTTAATTCGTTATCTTGTAAAAAAAAAAGTGTGCAATTTTAGACATTTTTAGTGATTTGTTTTGTTTTTACATTTATTGTAACAGGGATTCATGTTAAGAATATATACTTCTATTTTTCTTGGGCATATAGAAATTCAGCATTGCTCATTTGATGTTTGTGTTAATGTCTGTTTAGATCTTTTACAATCCTCTTATGTTTTTTTTTTGAGACTCACAATTCTCTTATGTTAAAGTAGTATACATTTTTTAGATACAATCACAAAAATTATCAAATTAAACCAATTCCATTGAGTTCTTATTCAATGATTTCCACAACTCAACTAATAATAATAAAACTTTGAACCCCAACTTAATTTACACAGAAATTCTTATTAAATTAGTAACCAAAAAAATTAACTTAATTCAATCATACAATTCAGTACTTACTCTCAACGCTAAAATAACAAAAAAAAATTGAGGCCTTCTTAGCATGCAAAAAGCTAACTACATTATTTATATAAAACTGCACAAAATCGAGGAGGCCCTGTTCTAGTCGAGAGAAATGAAATTGAACTGCACAAATCAATCACTGTACAAAATCTTACTCGTTTCAGAACTCGAAAATCCCGCAAAAGAAACAAAAAATTGAGACTTCTACTTCAAGTTGAGAAGGAAGAGAATTATTATCAAATTCAAAAAATCTAATATTCAAAAAAATCCAAAAAAAGAGGACAAGAGAAGAGAAGAGGAGAAGAGAAGAGAAGGTGAGGTAGAGTACGATCAAACCGAGGCACGCTTCCCCAGTTTATTACCGCCGGCTGGCGGGTGGACTCTAACGGAGTTGGGAGGTGATCCGCCGCTCTGGCGGCGAAGAGCGAGAAAGCCGCTGAAGAGACTGCCGGTTGAAGCCCGGCCACGATTTTCTATCCAAAAAAAAGGAGTTATTAGTAAAATACCTAAAAATCAAATATTTAAAAGTCTACTTACCACAACTAGCAGAAGGAGGGCCATTGTAATAGCTGTAGAAACGAGTAAAATGACAATCCATTTCCCTGTATCTGCTCGTTTCTCAGATTTCTTGATCACCGCAATGAAGAGGGGCGCCAATTCCGTTGCTATACATCCAAAAACTACAACGCCTAGGAACCAATTGTCGTTTAAATCTTCTATACAGGTCGCTATGAATCCAACCACATGCACACCGCTAGATACAGTGAGGATATTAATGATCGTTCGATCTAATGATTTAGCAAGACCAACGTAACCTATAAATTCTGACCCTAAAATTCCAAAGGACGTTAAAATATGGACGAGATTAATTTGCACAAAACCCATGTTTTTTTCTTCTTTTTTTTCTCTCTCTCTCCTTCCAATTTTACCTATGTCTTTATACTATGGATTCCCAGGTCCATATTTAGCACATTGCTCTACTTAGAACATCTAAATTATTTATTGTAAAAAAAACCGGACCTATCCTTGGCAAATTCTAATTATGAAAAATCCCAGCCGCTCCTCTCACCAGAATTCACCATGTCATCTTTTTAATCCTAACCATAGAATCAAAATCAGACGGACATATTTTTCTCATTCTTTTATTTGGGATATCCGTCCCCCAAATGATGTCTTGGAATATATGATTCCAAAAAATCTTATTCCATGGAATGTTATTCTTTCAAGACATGTGTTTGAGATGTTTGGTTTGATATATATATATATATATATATATTCTAAGAAATATAAAAAATTTTGATTTATTTATATTCCAAATTTAAAAAATTTATTTAGATCAACAAATTTATAAGAGAAAAAAATATTTTCCTATAAAAATTTATTTTTTTATATTTGCATTTCCTACTCATGGGAATGTGAAAAATCATCATTTTTTGTGACTATCCTATTTTCTACCAAATATTTTCACCGGAGTCTCGGATGACATTACTTTATTATCTAGTAACTCATCAAATTGGGAATGAAATCCATCCTACTTGGCATCCTCATTTAAAAACATGAACCAAACGGCCCCTTAGATATTTTGTTATATATGTTAATTTCAATACATATCATATATGAACTTAGTGTTCTATTGGTTATTATATTTGTTTGAAAGCTTTATTAAATCCAACAACTCTAATTCCAATCTCATTTCTTGCAAGCTAGTTAACCCAAGTATTCTAATGGAGTTAGTAAGAAGGGGGTGATCTTCATGAGTAGTGCTTGTAGAGCGTCTACGGCTAGATTAAAGAGTAATGGTGATAGGGGTCTCCTTGACGAACTCCTCGTTTATGGAAAAAGAATGGGCCTTGATATCCATTAATTTTGACGAGAAGCTTGGATATCCAATGAGTCCATTTAGGTGGAAAACCGCGAGTTTGTAGTAGATTGGAAAGGAAGCTCCACGAGATATTATCGAAAGCTTTCTTAAATCAATTTTCATCATGATTGTCGGTATTTTATTTTTATGAGCGAAGTTAAGAATTTCTCTTGCGGCGAGGAAAGTATCAATGATGAATCTATTTTTAATAAAAGCGGCTTGTCTTTTATCAATTAGATGCTCCATATGAGGTTGTAATCTAGTGGTGAGTATCTTAGTAATTATTTTGATGGGTAAAGAGATGATACTAATGGGTCGGAAGTCAGAAATGTCAATGGCATTTTTCTTTTTAGGGATTAAGTTGATAGTGGCTCGGTTGGTGGATGTGAGATCAATGGAATTGTGGTAGAAATCCTCTAGCAATTCAAAGAAGTCTACTTTTATTAACTCCTAATAATGTTGAATGAATTCACTAGGGCGCAAGCCGTCCGGCCGGAGGATTTCCCTTTTTGAAGAGTAAAGACGGCCGTCTTTATTTGTTCATGAGTGTCTAGATTTAGTAGAAAGAGGTAGAAGAGTTTGGGGGTTTGGGTTTTGTTTTTTTTTGGGGGGGAGGGGATGGAAGCTAAGTCGAAGTGGAGGTGTGTAAGATGCGGTTGGCCAAGTAAAGAGGTGTAGAAAGAAGTGCACAAACTGTTAATGAGAGAGGGGTTTTCAGCTAGAGTGTTGTTGTGAGAAATTTTGAGGATGTTATTGTTGTGTCTTCTTTGAGAAGTTACGGCATGAAAATAAGCCGTATTTTTATCTCCTAATTTTAGCTAAGTTGCGGAGGAACATTGTTGTCAATATTTCTCTTGGATGTTAGCTAGGAAATTGGCCTCTCCCTAAGCGTGATTCTTAGCGCACGTTCATCGGGTGATAGACCCCTGCTTTCTTCCCATTGGTCTAATTTTTGAATAACAAACTTATAATTCTTGAGCATAGATTCATGTTTTTCCTTCTTGTCCTTTCTCCAAGCCTGAAGAGCTTGTTGAACCGATGCGAGTTTGCCAGAGAGTGCTGCAAGGGAGTTGTGATAAGAGGGTTCATCATTCCAAGCTAGGGCTACTATGGTATTGCACTCTTCGTATTTTAACCAATATCTCTCGAATTGAAACTTGTGTTGCCAAGGTACTCGGTTGGAGATGGTGAATTTGAGAGGTGAGTGATCAGAGGTGGTGGTGGGAAGGTCTTCAAGGGAAAGTGATGAGTTTCCTAGCATGAATTCATGTGAGACAAAGATTCTATCAAGCTTTGAGAAAGTTGGGAAAGGCCGTTTACTTGACCAAGTATATTTGCGATAGCGGAGTGAAGGTCGTTAATGAGTCAGTTGAATTGATGAATGGAAGTATAGGTGTGATTATCTCCGGTGGATTTGATAGGATCACGGATTAGATTAAAGTAGCCAAGAAGCAACCAAAGCTCTTGCCAATTGCTTCGGATTGATCTTAGTTCATTAAGAAAAGTGATTTTAAGATCTTCATCTATGGTGCCATCGACGTTAGAAATGAGAATTGAGTTATTGTTGTTGTCTATAAGAATTGTGTTAAGAGTGAAAGTATGAGTGAAGGAGTTAGAGAGTGTGAATTTATTGCTCCAAGAGCAGTCATAAGTCCACCTTTTGCTCCCATGGAGTTGAGGAATTGGACATGTTTGAATTTTGAGGTGCAAGTGCTACGTATATGGAAAAAAGATGGGAAGTGACACTTGGTTTCTTGAAAACAAACAATATCGCATAAAACATCATGAACGAAGTCTTTAATAACCTTACATTTAGGCCATGCTAAGACTTCTAGCATTCCAATAAAGTAAGGAAACTTTTGCTAAATTCATGATAACAGACACAACGCATCAAAATGATAAAAAAAAATAGTGAATGACATACTTTATGAAGCGAGGTGGATAAGTTCTTAGGCGGCATCTTCATAATTGGGTAGGTCTTCATCTCCATAACCTAACTTCTCTTCATACTCTTCTTCTTCTTCTTCTTCAATGTTAGAGCCTTCTTCATTTGTCTTCTGAGTTGCGTATTGAGTATCAACACTTCCTCTCAAATCAGATTCCCTCAGGTCATCTGTTGGATAAGTGAAATGAATGTGAGATGAGTGAGTATTGGTAATGATGTTTGTGGATGAGTTGAACGAGATGGATGGTGTTATGGCGAGAGTCTGTGATATTTGCATGGGAGATACTGGCCTCGTTGTCGTTTGCCATTGGTTTGTATGCCGTATGGTTTAATAGCCCACAAATCTACAGTATCTATGGATTTAGTATTAATGGGCCCGGGCAATTATTTTTTTCTTCAAGGGCTGTTAAAATTTCTTTTTGTTTGAGTTTTTTCTTCGGCCCTTTTAACACCCCAGAGGCCCTATTTTTTGTTTTTTTTTTACGCGGCCTATCAAATTCTATATCATAACAATTTCTTGTAACTTTAATTTAGTTACAAGCTGTTATGTCCGCGTTAAAATAGAAAACATTTCTATTTTTAGGCTGTTTTGGTCTGTCTTCAAATTTGTAACAGAAGAATTATGTACCAAGGATTTGTTGTGATTTATATAAACTTTTAAATTTCATTTGAGGGTCAATAAAATTCAATTCCTTTCTTTTGTGGAACAAGGATTATAATGACGAAAGACAATCAGCTACACCAGACAACGCGACCATTTTCTGAGATATTTTCAGAGGTAATGTTTGATAATTGCAGTTAAAAATATATGATATGAGTTATTGCTTTTGGGAATTGTCTAAACATCATCTATATTTTCTGAATATTTTGGAAAACCACCATAGTTTTCAGATGCTCTCCTTTTTTGATATTAACTTAGTATTATTGACTTTTTTTTCAAATAGTATTGGCGTGAAAAATAATTCAACAAATAATATCGTTTTGAAAATAATTAAAAAATTAGCATTTTCGCCAGGTTTCCTGGCGGAATAGATGTTGTTCCGCTAAGGGTGCTGAACGAACATGGTATATTTTTTTTAATTTTTCTTAAAAAAATCTTAATTAGGTTAACAAATACAGTTCCGCCAAACTATTTGATAGAACAGGTTAAAATTTTAATTTTTCGTTAATTACAAATTAGTAAGAAAATTTAGAAAAAAACATTGGTCCGACAAACAGTGTGGCGGAATAGTGATTTCTTTTTCATGGTTGTTTAGATGCAAAAAAATATAAAATAGGCCGTTCCGCCAGAAACTTGGCGGAACACATAATTTTTTTGTTGTTGGTTAATTTCTTTCCTAAATTTGCAGTTAATACTGAAAATTAAAATTTTAACATCTTCCGTCAAAGATCTTGGCGGAACAATATTTTTTTTTCTAATTACAATTGTTTAAGGCTGCTAAATGAACCCGAACATATTCCGCCGGGATCCTTGATGGAACAGGTTCAGTTCCTTCAAAAGGCCCGACAAAAATGTTAGATTGTTAATTAGTTTTAAAACAATGCTATTTGATGAATTACTTTTAACATCAATCAATGCTATTTGAAAAAAAAAAGTCTAGGGTATTTGGGTTGTACTAGATCAGCAGGCTATTTGGGTTCTAATAAAATTTTTGAAGGGATTCTTTTTAATGAAAACGTTGATACCTATCCTGTTCATGATTGGAATGCCTATCGATACACATAACAAGCCTATTTTCTCTATAGGGTCGGTCCTGTATTATGGGAGGCCCTTGACCGAATTATTATTATAAGACCTTACAATTTGAATAATATAATTTTATATTAAGTAACATATAATTGCAATTAGCAATTTAATATAAAAACAGACTAATTTATGTTTACAACAACAAAAATGAGATTCTTTAATTGCTATCATTATCATGATAATGAAGGAATTGCATTGCAATTGTGTTTATTAAATTATTCTACTACTCTTAATCACATGACCGTATTCAAAAAATTATTCTACTGCTCTTAATCACATGACCATATTCAAAACTGAAAAAATAATTAAACAAATAAGCAATGAGATAAAAAAAAAGCTAACAACATATGACTTTCTTGGGCCTTGAAAACAATATAGCTCATTAAGAATAAATAGAAGGTCTTTTGGATATGAAGGCCCTTGACAAGGGTCAGAAAGCCTCTACATCAGGGCCAACCTTGTTTCTCTATCACGCATCCATGTATACGTCGAAATTATGTCTTTTATAATATTGTATTGTTCTCATCTTTTCTTCATTTGAAAGCCGAATTTGATATACGCCTCCTCAAAAAGTTCCCCATACACTTATTTCTTTATGTTTATATCTTTCATTTGTCACATTTCTTATTGCAAGCTAATTATTTCCTCTAAAAAAAGCAGAAACAAGAAATGCCTGACGTCACATCTTTTGAGTTTGTATTGCTGACAATTTTGCATATTTATTTCATTATTCGTCTCAAAGGTGACGAGGCATCATATTTGCGTGCGTTCGGCCTATTTTTAAGCCTTAGTTCTTGCTTGGTAGATTTCATTGCCTTTTTTTATATGTTGCTTTGTAAATCTGAACATGTTTCGAAGAAATTATCGTGGGGCATGCGTATATATTCTTTTATGAGCTTGGGCCTCGTTGCGTTGATAACTGCATTCCTGATAATTCCGCAGCCTCGAACTTATATATGCTTGCAAATTATTTATTGGACTAATGTCTCAAGTATCATGATTGTTGGTTACATTCTCACAAGTGTATATATTTTTGAGAAGGTAATAGTTATTTTTATATTAAAATTTTGAAGTTATTTAGGGTTTCTAAAGAACATATTATTAAGATTTGAGTTATTCATTCATTCACGCAGGATCCCGCAGCATGGTTAAACAAATGGTTAAAAAAAGAGAAGAACACTTTAGACAACTCAGAGTACTTGTCTTCACCACTTTTTGTTTCATATTTCTTTGCAAATTCAATTTAAAGTTACTAATGCTCTGTATATTTTGTTATAGGAAGCCATCAATTGATCAGATAGTTTAAAGATGAGCCGACTGATTGAAACAATAATCGGTCATTTAGCATCCGCCATACTCAATTATTTTATGAGTCGGTCAAGTATTCAGTCTTCTAATTAATTTTTCTTTCTTTCTTTCTTTCCCTTTTTTCTTTTATTCTTTGTGGTAGTTTTTTATGTTGTTTATGTACAATTTTTTCTTTTCTCCTTTTGTAAACAATTTTTATTTTAATTAAATAAGGTATTTAATTCTTGTCCGAGAAGTATTTGAAAAATATATGCGATTATTTTAAAAAGAATATTCAAATATGTCATATGGAGTAGCTTACGAGTATCGTATGAATATCGGTATGACGGTATCCAATACGATACATACTGATTTATGAAGTATCCATGTTGCATAGATTACATTATGGATGGATGAGTGATTGCACAATTTTACAACTATGATAAAATTGCACGATAAGAATACCGTATCTGTTTCAGTGGGGCACTCCGATATTCAGCGCGAGTCACTCTTTCGGCATGATGGGCGCCGTTCTTGTTGCTTCAATCGAGGTAATAAAATATTAAATAAAATAAAAATTCTCAATTAAAAATTATAAAGAGAACTTTGCAAAAGAGTCCCTGCATTATGCTTAAATTGCAAAAAAAGCCGTCCGTTGTTGGAAATTGCAAAAAAGTTCTAATGTTTGTTAAGATCGAACACTGTTGATTAACTCGTCGTGATCATTCTAATTATTATTTTTTGAATAAATTAATTTCCAATAAAGGAGGGACTTTTTAGTTTTTTGCATTTCAGCATATTTTTCATTTTATATGTTTTATTTTTTTATTTTTTTGTGTTAAAATAGTCAACTGGAGCCCATTTTGCAGCGACCCGTCTTTCGGGCACGACACCACCTCCATGTCGAGTTCTCAGCCGAAGCATCGGCTTACAGGTCCTTTTTTCAAAATATTTACTTTTTGAGGGGTTAAATTGTAAATATTCATCTTAATTATTGTTTTCTTCTTCCTTTTTTATTGTTGATTAGGGTGTATGAATGTTTCTTGAAGTGATTTTCGTTACTAAAAATTTGCAAATATTTCATCTTAATTTGCACCAACAATTGTTTTTTTTTTCTTTTTTTGTTGTGTAGGGTGTAGGAATGTTTATTGAAGGGATTTTCGGTGCGGCTGCTGGTTCCACTGCTTCAGTGTAAGACAAAATAACTCGCTTTGTTTTTGTAAAACTTGAGTCACGGGCTCGTACGGAAAGCCACACTTTTTGGTGTTTTTTTACATTGGGTTCAGATATGGAGTGCCAGCCCTTTGGAGCATCCAGCAACATCCGATTTCAAAAAAATATGATGAAATTACAAAAAGTCCAACTTCCATTATTTATTTTACTACCAATAAGATTGTAAAATCGTGCAATTTTGTGTACCGGCGGTGGGAATTTCATTCACGCAATTCATAAACAACAACTCGATGAGAAACATGTACATAATTGGACTCTCTTTATTTCTTGGCATTTTGATTCGGTAATATTTCACCGAATATCGTGCTTCCGCTAGCGGTATGGCCCCACAAAATCCAATGCCGGATGGGTAATTTTAATTATTATTTTTTCAATTTTTTGGTTAATATGGTTATAACTGAATTTCGAGCCGAACAGAGTAAACCTAATTTTATTTCGGTATATTCAGTTAAAATGATTAGAAAGTAATATGTAGTTAACCAAATGATTGAAGTTAAAATTACTAAACTTTAGACTAAATGAATATGTAGTTAATATTAATATGCATAATCTAAAAATTAAGTTTACGCCATTATAAATTAACAGCATCAAATATAATTTATTCGGTTTTGACAAACCAACGTACTAATAAAATCATCTATTAATCAAAAGTGATTGGATGGACACCCTTACTCAAATAAAACTAAAATCTCAAGGTGGAACTACTATTCTTATTAAACTGTAAGTATAACAAAAATAAAACTAACGTCACAATTTTTACTATTTTTTGCAGTTCAACGACATATTAAATACTTTATTTTCATCCGCATCGACCGTCGCTTTAATAGTTGTCACGGTTATTGACAACACGTTGGAGGTCCACAACACAGCTGTCGACAGAGACAGAGGTCTCTCGTGGCGGTGTCCGTTCCAACGCAAGAAAGGCGAAGTGAGAAACGACGAGTATTACGGCTTTCCAGTAAGATTCCACGACTGGATCCCCACGCGGTTTATTGAATAGGGTTTATTTGTTATCTTGTAAAAAATGTGTAATTGGAAATAGTGCATAAATAGTGTGCTCATTTGTTGAATTATTTCTTATTCCTAGACTCTTTTTAGTGTTTTATTATTTTTAGAAATATGTTCATATTATAAAAAGGGCTCATGTTAAAAATATATACTTTTTTTCTTTTAGGCATAATTTCACATGGTTATATATTTGAATCCTCGAAATAAATATACCTACATATTTTCTTGATTACGTTTCATTTTTTTCGTCACTTCAAACAATAAATTTTCGGGACCTGATATTGTTCGTAAGATTCTAAAATTAACCAAATTGATTAAAGTTAAAATGAATAAAATAATATTAAAAAATTAAGACAAGTCTGGTGTGTAGCCATACGATCGAGCCGCGATTGCCCAAAAGACAGAATAACGCCTTTTTGTGCAGGGTTAATCATTTATCAGTCTTCAAGGTTCTACACCACGAGTAAGTCTTGTATCCGCTCCGGTAGTACAGTCACGGAGCGGACTTTCATTTCAAAGAAAAATGAAGTCGTACACCATGCATGATTTCTCAAACCAAGAAGTTTTTTGTTTAATTGAAAGAAAGTATTTTAGAGGAGGAAGAAGATGTGTTGTATTGTATTTGATGTTATCTAAGAGGAAAGGGGGAAACTATTTTTATAAAGGGAGAGGAGAAGATTAGATGAATGTAATTAATTTCATTCCAAACTCTCCATTAATTTCATCTTTTATTTTATTTAAATGGCCATTTAAAATTACAACAAATAAGTTTTAAAATTTATATTATTTATTTTAATAAATAATACAATAGATATATCATGACGGATTTTCCGTCGTGATATAACAACAGTTTATAGTATGTAAATAAACTGAAAACAAACAGTATATAGAAAATAATATATGTGTAAAAAATGAAAACAGTACGTATGTGAAAAATGAAAACAACATATACAGTATATAGAAACGCGGGAGAAAAAATATACGGTCGCTATGGGGTCGATACCAACCCCGTCGTGATTTCGGATTTCCTTAAATTTTATGTGTAGCATAATGAATTCATATAACTTTAATTTAGTTACAAGTTGTTATTATCCGCGCTAAAGAAAGAAAACATTTATATTTTTAGGCTGTTTTGATCCGTCTTCAAATTTGTAATAAAAGAATTATGTATTAACTATTAAGGATTTGTTGTGATAATTATATGAATTTTAAATTTCATTTGAGGGTCAATGAAACTCAATTCTTTCTTTTTCTAAACGAGGTTTAAAATGAGGGAAGACAATCAGCTACACCAGACAACACGACCATTTTCTGAGATATTTTCAGAGGTTAAGGAGTAATTTCAAGTATATCCCTACTAAACTTCAAAATATCAAATTTATCCCTCTTAAATCCAAAATATCAAATTTATCCCTCTTAAACTCAAATACTATCAAATTTATCCAATATTAACGTTTCTGTTAACTCTAACGAAAAATGAATGAAAAGACTGTTTTACCCTCACCTTTCAAATCTCCCCCCATCTCCCTCCACCACCTCTCTCGATCTCCCTAACCCTAAAGAGTCAATAAGCGAGACCTCGCGACTTCGGGCCATGAGTGAGTCAGCGACTCCCAGCGCACTCCGCCCGAGTGAGTCAGCCAGATCGCCTGAACTACCCTCTCTAGAACTGTCTAAGGTATGCTACTCTGTTAATTTCGGCTGTGGGCTGTTTTATGATTGATTGGCTTGAATTATGCTTGATTATGACTTACTTATGCTGAATTATTGTTAAATATGCTAGTTTTAGAATTAAGAGGCTTAGTTATGCTGAATTGGGGTTAATTGAGTGCTAAACTAGGGTTGATTTTTGTTGGGTTATGGTCATCTGTGATTTAATAATGCTGTATTAGGATTAATTTCAACTGAGTTATGGCTATTTGTGGTTTAATTATGTTAATTTATGTTAATTAGGGTTTAATTATGCTTAATTACTGTTAATCAAGGCTGGGTTTGTTTAGTAGCCACTCTTTTCATATAGTTATTACGAAAATTGTATATTTTCTTTTCTTATGACTGTGTTTAATTTTGAGTTTTACTAATATCTTCGTTAATAAACATGGAACAGGACTAGGCACCGGAAATCAGGTCACAAAAGCATAAACTAATACCCCTCTTCTATCTGTACCTATACCTCTGTAGCAATTAGTTGGTACAAAAAAAGAGGAAAAATGTGCAAACCGGACCTTTTTAAAAACCATCAACTGGTAAGTATAATTCTCTTGATTTTAATTTTCACAACAAATGTTAATTTCATAAATAATCATATTTTAATTTTTAATTTTCATATTTTAGGTGATGCAGCGATAGCTTCTCTTCCTGATTAAACCAGTACATTAACATAATTAATAGGAATCAGGTGACCGTCTCGTAGAGTTCGTCACTGATGTGATAAAGACACGAGCACTTTTACTGGAAATGTATCTGGAACAGTAGTAGAGACGGAGACCTACTGTCAAGTAACTTGACCTGATGCAAAGAGAGACGGCTGTAGTAAGGATTTTTGAATCCGCGCCTTGTAGATTTTGATGATTAATTAATTACATAATTACTTTTTTTTTGTTGTATTGCATCATTTTGAATAAAGTTCTTTATGTATTTTTTTTTTAGGCTGATTGTTGCTTTACTGTTTTAATTGTACAATTATGATGCTTAGCTTGTATAAAGATTACTTAGCTTGTACAAAAAAGATTACTTCATATTTGTTTTTTTTCCGTAGGTTGGTACAAATGGTATGTTCATTCATTATGTCTTGTAAATAATGATGTAAAAATTGTGAGAAATCTGTTTAATTGTACAACATTGAGGCTCTTAATATACTATAATCTACTACATTTCTTCAATGTTTCTATGAAATTCAAACAAAATATGATGCCATATGACAACTAAATGGCAAAATTAATATTTTATCCCTAAAATAAAGAATGGGGTGCCGCTAGCTTAATTGGGCAATGAAGTTCTTTCTGAAGGAAGGGGCAGTCCACTTCAATTTCATTGCTCAAGGCGTTTCTCTTCTTCTAGGCGATGAAAGGGCCAACAATGGGCGACTGAGGGTTTAGGCGTGCCTGGCTTTTCTCTTCTTCTAGGCGAGTACTAGAATGAGAAGAAGCAAAGAGAATAGGCCACCAACGGAAATTGAAGATGGAGAAACTGTAGATGAACTTTAGGATAGAAAGGGCATTTTGGTCAAATAAATTTATATTTAGTTATTTAAGTGAAGTTATATATTTTATTGGACGGAAAATGGATGGAAAGTTAAGGTTGTGGATATATTTGATATTATATTAGTTTTAGAGAGATAAATTTGATATTAATTAGGTTTAGGAGGGATAAATTTGATATTAATTAGATTTAAGAGGGATAAATATGATATTTAGCATTCAAGAGGAATAAATTTGATATTTTTAAGTTTAGTAGGGATATACCCGAAATTCCTCCTTTTTCTAATTGTTTAAAAAATCCCCTATATTTTCTGATTATTTTGGAAAACCACCAATGTTATTTTTTTCAGATGCTCTCCCTTTCTCATTGTTACTCAGTAAAGATATTTGGGTTGTGCTGGACCAGTAGGGTATTTGGGTTCTAATAAAACTTTTTAAGGGAGATACCCCAAATTACCTCTTTTATAATATTGTGTTATTCTCATCTTTTATTCATTTGAAAGCGGAGTTTGATACAATGCCTCCTCAGTCCTCAATAAATTACCCGTCCACTTGTTTCCTTATGTTTAAATCACATATTAAACGAGATTTTATTTTTCACATGTTTCATTTGTCACATTTCTCATTCCAAGCTAACTTTTTCCTGTGAAATGCAGGAACAACAAATGTCTGACGTCACATCTTTCCAGTTTGTATCCGCGACAGTTTTGCATATTAACTCTAACCCCTTATTTTTCATCTATTTTTTAGCAACCTCAAAAGGCCATATTATCACTTTTATCTTGACCGTTTAATCAATTTTTTTATCGAATCTTAATCATTCATTTCCTCAAATTTATTGATATTTTATGGCAATATTTATGTTGTTATTAAAATATAAGCATATGATTGGTCGAATTGGTATTTTGTGTCTTATACCTGATTTAATGAGAACCGTTGTGAGTTTGTTTGTGACGATCAGATCTTAATCAGATGATTTCAATGAATCATGGTGCAAAGTTATATTCAACAATTAATATCAATAGTTAATGAAGAGTTCACTCATTAAAATATAAATAATTTTTCTTTTCTTCTTTAAAAAATTATAATTCTTAATGAAATATTTTATTTCTAATGTTACAATCATCAATTATAAATTTGTTGAAATTTTTTCTTTATTTTGAGTTCCATATTGTTATGATTCCATTTTTTTTCTTGCTAAAGTATGTGAATATAGACTATATAAAAGAATATGTACAAAAATAATATGCTCATTAACTTATATCTTATACCTTATTTTTCATCTTTTTTTGAGCATTCTCAAGAGACTTATTGTCGATTTTATCTCGGCAGTTAATTTTTTTTAAATCTTAGTTTTTCTTTTCTATTATATGCACAATATCACATAAAGACATATTGTTATGATTCCAATTTTATTTTTTCTTGATAAAATATGTAAATATAGACTATATAAAAGATTATGTAATAAAATGATAAGCTCATTTACTCTTATTATATTCTTTTACCCCTCTTTGAAAATTCTCAAGAGAACTATTATCAATTTTCACTCACCCGTCGAATCAAAAAATTTATCAAATTTTAGCTTTTAATTTTAATTATTATCATAATATCACATGATTAGTTAGATTAATATTCAGTGTTATATCTCCCTTATATGAGAACTATCATCTCAAACAAAATTTCAGAATATTGAAAACTATATTATATTACTTAATTTACTAAGGATTTCATAATAACATATATGTAATTCATACCATTTTAACATCTAAAACAAATAAGAAAAATAGCGGTGACAACTTTTTGAAGAAAATGAGTAATGTTATATTTTCCTATGTAGTATACATATTTTTCCCATATATTAATATTAAATATAATTATTATTTTTTATCTTTTTCAAAATTAATCATCTATAATTTAATCTTATGTAGTTTCAACTAAAATTTTCTAAACTAAAATCTTTGAAATAAATTATCTTGCATTTTATTTTTTCTGATTTCATTCATATAAGGAAGATAGCTCGGCATGTCAGGTATATTCTTCTCTTGTATATGTCAATCCTATACTTGGCCAACAAGCAGGCTTCCCTGGTTTCCATGAGAAGGAGGACAGAGAAGAGAAGTGGTTTTTCTACGATCCGCTTGAAAGGAATCTTCACTTATATGACACGACTCCAGACTTCATTATTAAAATGAAGTCTTTACGTTTTGTTCTAGACAAAAAAGGATGACTATTGGATTTTCATTCGTATTATGAATAGGCTAAGCTAAAAGCATTTTGCTTCTTCAATGTTGAGAATATCATATTCGTTTATTTTATAGGAATCTCAAAATAAAAAATAATAGAAATTCAAAGAGTGATACACTCTATATATTGTACCTGCTTTGGTAATACATCGGAATGATAATATGTCAAGAGATAATGATATAAGAAAATCAAAGACAATAATTTTTAATTCTCATGTATTATTTATGTATTATGGATTCATAAACTTTAATTTTGAATTTTCATAATGATAAGTTATACATTATTATATTGAAATAATTATTAAAATTAAAATACTCGCCGCGATGCGCGAGCATTATCCTAGTTTATTTCATTATTCATCTCAAAAGTAACGAGGCATCATATTTGTGTTCACTCGGCCTATTTTTAAGCCTTAGTTCTTGCTTGGTAGATTTCATTGCTTTTTATTATATGTTGCTCTGTAAATCTGAACGAGTTTCGAAGAAATTATCGTGGGGCATGTGTATATATTCTTTTGTGAACTTTGGCTTCGTTGGAATGATCACTGCATCCCTGACAAATCCGCAGCCTGAATCTTCTATATGCATGCAAATTTTTTATTGGGGTAACGTCTCAAGTTTCATGCTTGTTGGTTACATTCTCACAAGTGTATATATTTTTGAGAAGGTAATAATTACTTTTGTATTAAATTTTGAAGTTATTAAGGGTTTCGAAGGAACATATTATTAAGTTTTGAGTTAATTCATTCATGCAGGATCCCGCAGCATGGTTCAAAAAATGGTTAAAAAAAGAGAAGAACATCTTAGACAACTCAGAGTATTTGTCTTTACCACATTTTTATGCTTTAGATTTCGTTGCATATTCAATTTAAAGTTACTAATGCTCAGTATATTTTATTGCAGGAAGCCATCAATTGCTCAGATGGTATAAAAACATAACAAGCCATTCATCACTCGTATACTTATGTTATGAGAGATGTTCTTTTATTATTCGAATCTGAAATTCATCACGTCGGTCAATTATTCAGTCAAATAAAAGGAGATGTTGATAACTCTTCAATTCAATCATTTTTATAATAGTTAATTTTAATCATCAGAATAAATAGGATTATTAAGTTAATCTGATAGTTTTTTTGTTATTTTATATATTATTTTTATATATATTGTTTTGTGCTCTTTATTTATTGCGTTTTATTTTACATACGGTTTTTTCGTTTTATTGATAAATGGTTTTAACTTTAAGAACAATGATAATATAACAATATTAATAAGATTCATTTCGTATATTATTTATGTGGCATTAATATATCCTTGCGTAAGAACAAATGAGTAACATTTGAGAAAAACATAGATGTCACTTTTAGTGAAAAAAATAAGAGAAATTATTCAGAGTGGCCAGAAGCGCCACCATACAGTTTTAGCTGTACACATATATATTTGCACTTGGATATACCTTTTGTATTTACAAATATACCTTTTTGGAAATATACCTTTTTGTAATTTTACTATATCTTTTGTGTTTACAAAAATATCTTTTTGTAATTTCATCATACCTTTTGTAATCTGGCGCTGCTGGGCACTCCATATCTGAGCCCAAAAAATAATTAGGATAAATAATATAATATTTTATAATTTAATGAACCCAAAAAATAATTAGGATAAATAATATAATATTTTATAATTTAATGAACTCTTAGACTTAATATTGTTAAGTAATAAAGTCTATTTTTTATTTGTTATTTTATAAGTTTCTTTTTAGACGTTATAGTTACTTATGAAGGGGAGGTTGCATTTGGAGTCATTAGTGAGGAGGAGGTGTATTTGGAGTTATTTCCGTTTTTTAATTTCTTCTTTACTGCTAAGTAATGAGCATGGCAATTTATGAATCATGGGGGAGTTTTTTTAGAAGAGAGGCTGTCTAGACTATAAATAGATAGAGGGATATATTGTGTCATGTCAACATCAACCAAATTGTAATTCTCTCTTTTTCTTCCAATAATATAATAAATTTTTTATCAAGTTCCATTTCTTAATCTCTCTTCATCCGGTTTGATCTTGGGCTAGCGCAATAATCGTTGCACTATTTGATAATCTCGACTATCGTTACATGATACCAAAGTTATGAGGGATGTAGACGATGTTTTTTCAAGATCGCTTGGCGAAGAAGAGGATTGTTTCTTTTGACAATGATGGAGTTCGGAGGTCGAGTTGGTGGACTTAGTGTGGAGGCTCTTAGTTTTTCAAATTATAAAATTTGGAAAACTTATATGGAGTCTTATATTAAGGATGCAGTTGATGGTACGAAAATTACACCGGAAGTTATTACCGGCACTGATGGTATGACAACCAATGGCGTAGCAATAAAGGAGTGGGCAACTGCTAATGCAAACGCGGAGTTCGTGTTGAAGAGATCTATCTCACATGAGTTATTCGAGCATATTATGGGGAAGACTCTTGACGAGTTGCTCAACGAGAAGAACACGGCACGCCTTTAATTCTTGGAGAATGAGTTCGCAAGTGCTATACAAGGGGAGCTCTCCATTTTTCAATATTTCTTAAAAATAAAAAAAATCTATGTTCCGAATTTCTCTCTTGAACCGGAGGAGGCTATTTCGGAGACACAGGTGAAGCGCTACATTATTCGCGGTCTTCGAAGTGAGTATGTTCCTTTTGTTACCTCAATACAAGTGTAGGCTCAACAACCATCTTTGACGGAGTTCGAGAATTTCCTTACTTCTCAAGAATCCTTAGCTTGGCAAATGGCCGAAGTATCAGCATCCGATAGAAAAGGTCATGCTCTTTTGTCTAATAAAGTAAAAAATTATTATGACAAAGAGGATGTAAAAAAGAGGCTAACAAAAAAAGGGAGTCTTCTTTTAGTGGTGGTGGTTTTTGGTCCAATCAAGTGTTATCGATGTGGGAAGATCGGTCACATCAAGAAGGATTGTCGTATTAAGTTGAAAGTAGGAAATGCCGCATGTGAGGAGGATGTTTCCAATGGAGAAAATTGGGGCAAGTGTTTTATGGTGGAATCTACTTCGGTTGATATTTTGGCTTGTATTCACTATGAAGATGATTGGATTATCGATTCCGGCTGTGGTCACCATCTTACCGGTGACGATTCAAAGTTTTATTCTCTACATGATTACCAGGGAAATCAAGTGATTTTATTCTCGATAATGTTTATCACGTACCCGGTATGAAGAAAAATCTCATCTCGGTAGTCAATACGGTTGATGAGGGTCATTATGTTCTCTTTGGCTCAAAAGACGTGAAGTTCCTCCGAAATGTTGCGGAATTAAAAGCCGATGTTACTCATATTGGCAAAATCGTGAAGGATTTGTATGTCTTATCGGCTTCTTCTTCGTATGTCGATAAAATGAGCACCAATGATGGCGTGTCAATTTGGCATGAAAGGCTTGGTGATGTTCATATGGATAAATTGAAGGCGATGGCCTCGCGAAATCTCGTTAACGGACTTCCGACGATCTCTTTTCCAAATGGAGTTGAAGTGTACGAGGGTTGTCAATACAGAAAATCTCCCAAGAGACCTTTCGACAAGTCTCTTTCAAGGTGTAAAGATGTGTTGGAGCTTATTCATGGCGATTTGATGGGTCCTACGCCGATCCCTTCTTATGATGGATTCCGATATATGTTGGTACTTGTCGACGACTTTACGAGAGACACTTGAGTTTATTTCGTGAAGGAGAAGCTGGAGGTATTTTCTAAATTTCAAAAATTTAGAACCATTGTTGAAGGAGTATTTGGGAAGAAGAATAAGAAGTTTCGAACCGATAATAGAGGCGAATTTACTTCTGATGAGTTCTTCTTGTTTTGCAAAAAAATTGCATTAGAAGAGAGTTATCATGTGCTTATACACCACAACAAAATGGGGCAGCGGAGCGGAAGATTCGATATCTTGTGGAGGCGTGCAAGAGTTGGATATATGCGAAGAATTTACCAAAAGCTTTATGGGCAGGAGGTATGGCGTGCGCAATCTATGTGATTAATCGGCTTCCGTGTAGTCCAAACAACATGAAGTCATTACACGAGTTAATGTTTAATGAAGCCGAGTGTAAAGTATTTGAAGGTATTCGGTTCTCCATACTTTGTTCATATCCCAGATGAGAGGAGGACCAAATTAGACACTAAAGCCCGAAAATGTGTTTTCATTGGTTACGATGTGAGAAAGAGGAGAGGAAATGCATGGATCCAGCTGTTGGGTTTCTACCGTTCATAACGCAGCGGAAAAACAAAACGAAACAAAATCGAATTCGCAACCCAAAAGAAGGATCCGTGAATTACTATTAAATCAAAGAAAAGTTCATAACTTTGTACCTTCAGATTACGTTTAATCCGTGATAATTGAAAGCGAATTTGGTTGACGCTTTTCTTTGCCCGATTCCAAACCGGTTTCCAAACCGATCATTTGTATGTTTCGCCTAATCGGTCTCACAAACCGATCTCCAAACGAACCGATTCTCCAAGCAAACTGATTCTCCAAACAAACCGATTCTCCAAACAAAACCACGATTTCAACCCGAATCACAAAGACGCCGCACTTCGCTTCGTCCTCTACCGGTATCCACACGAACAACCCATTTGAATGAATAGAGAACGATATATGCTAGTATTCGTTCTTTATTTTTCTCACAGAAATAATAAGAGAAGATTTTTCGGATTTTTCTCTCTTTTTGTCTCACAAAATTTGGACGAAAATAATATATGTTCATCTCTCTACTTGGGGTGTCTCTTGTGCCTATATAGTCCATAAGTTTCATATCCTATGTGCATGGCAACTATATAACCATATATGCAACACATCTTATCATATAAGATGTAGGATTAGATGTGTCACTTGACTATGTAACTCTTCATACAACTTATCACATAAGTTATGATCTTTTCTGTGTACATCTCAATAGTTGTTCTTTGTGTGTGACCCTGTAGGTTTACTTAATGTTGGCAATAATCATAACGGATTATAAATCATGAGCGGCCTCTAGCAAGACATCATGATTACCCAAATTAAGCAAATATAGATGATTCGATCAAACCTAATTTATGTTCATGCATTGTATCCCTTTGTTACACGATATCTATATCGTCCATAAGGCATGGTATGTGTCAACCTTACGTTGGTCGATAAATATTTCTTGACACCGAATTTGATTGAACATGAAATAACATTAATAACTCCTTATTAATTCACTCGAGCACGACCGTGCGTTTTCTTCAATCAAATCATCAAGAGGCCTAAAGATATCTCTCTCATTTTAGGAGAGAAACAAATCCTATCTTAATTAAACTCTTTCCTCCGCATAATTCATTATATATCTAATTATAATCTTTATGACCGCCCGGTTAAAGACGATGTTAGATTATATTAAAGTATAAAATTTCTCATGTAGGAAACTGAGATAGTCTCAAGTTTAAGGATTACAGATACATTCTTTACTGAGAATAACTAATGACACGAACCATGTAGTATTCTCACGGTGGGTCAATCCAGTATATGGTCTCTAACATATACTTACATTAATGACTTAATAACTCTTATTCATGATCAGTAAAATGTGATCAGCAGTCAACTAACATACTGATGTACATGTATAGCTTATCATAAAATATGTTTCTCTCACAAACATCCTATGAATGATCAGGGACGGTTTAGAATATCATTCATAATACTTTATAGTTTTACTATCAAAGTCACATACTTTGATGATATAAAGCTGAATATCATATTCAAGGTTCATTTTAGTAATAATAATAAAATAACCAATATGCATTTATTATATAAAATATCTCCAAATAAACACAATGTTTGTTTAACACAATCCATATATCTAGGTCTCAAATATATTAGCCTAGGGCATACTACTAACACCAGCTACTCATAAATTTGTTGTTTCATGAGATGTCATGTTTGATGAAGTATCTTCTCTCTGCCCAATCATGATGGTTCTCAATCAATAATGCCGAATTTGCCAATGTCACCTATTTGTTCTGGTGACTCGAGTTCTTTGCCGTCATCTCTGAGATTCTCATCTTCATCTCCTACGTCAACTATCATGACTTCAAATGAGACGGATCAAGGTGGTAGGGAGTAATGAAGTTCAATCCCAAGAAGAAGAAAAAAAAATACTTCAACCTCTACGAAGGTCGATAAGGAGGATAACCCGTCCTACAAGATATAGAGATGAGAATTTTATAACAATGTATTCTTGTTTCTTTTCTTGGCCGATGGACCATAATGAACCTTCAAGCTATGATGAGTCAAAGAGTAATAAACAATGGGAATGTGCTATGAACGAAGAGATGCAAGCTCTTCGGAAAAATAAAACTTGGGATCTTATTCCAAAACTCAAGGGTGTAGATCCGGTTACTTGCAAATGGACAAGTTGAAACACAAGATGGATGAGAGTATTGAATGTTATAAGGCGAGATTTGTAGCAAGAGGGTTTTCTTAATAATATGGCGAAGACTATGAAGAGACTTTTAGTCCGGTACCTAAAAAGACATCTGTGTGTGTTGTAATTTCAATGGCGGCTTCGTTTGGTTGGAAACTTTGGCAACTAAATGTTAAGAATGCCTTCTTATATGGCGAACTTGACAAGAAAATCTATATGGAGCAACTGCGTGGTTATATCTCCGATGCACATCCGGAGTATGGTTGCAAACTGAAAAAGGGCACTTTATGGTTTGAAGCAGGCGTCACGGGCTTGGTATGACAAGATTGCGGAATATTTGAAATTTTGTGGTTATTCTTCTTTGAGCTCGGATCACAACTTATTTGTGAAAAAGAAGGCGGGTTTGCATGTTGTTGTGCCGTTGTATGTAGATGACATGATTATCACCGGAAATGATGAAAGCGAGGCACTTCCTTGGTTTGGAAGTGGAAAGCACGAAATGCGTGATCTTTATTTCTTAAAAGGGTTATGCTGAAAAGCTTATTGAAAAATTTGGCGTGAAAGAAGGCAAGCGTTGTTCTGCACCGCTTGATGCAAATGTCTAGTTGATGCGTGGTGATGGTAAAGTTCTTCTGCATCCTCAGAAATTTCATGCTCTTATTGGGAGTCTCATTTATCTAACTATTACCAGGCCGGATATTGCATTTTCGGTTGGTCTTGTGAGTCGGTTCATGCAAGCTCCAAAAAAGGAGCATCTTGATGCAGGAGAAGAGAATTCTTGAATATGTGAATTCAACTCTCGATTTTGGGCTATTGTATAAAAGAGTTCTGAGTTTATTTTGCATGGATACGCTGATGCCGATTTGGGTGGTGATTTGGATGACTGGAGGTCTATATCCGGTTATGTTTTCTATTATGGTTCCGCATGCAAGAAAGATTACGTATCTCTTTCTACTACCGAAGCAAAGTACAAGGCGTCGTCTCTTGCAGTACAAGATTGTGTTTGGTTAAGGCGTTAGATTGAGGATATTAATGATGTTATTTCTGATCCTACGATTATTCAAAGCGACAACCAAAGTGCTTTAAAGTTGGCGAGTAATCCGGTTTGTCATGCAAAAACCAAGCACATCGAGATAGAACATCATTTCATTCACGAAAAGATGCTTAATGAAGCTATTGAAGTTATGGAGGTGAGAAGTAAAGATAATGTAGCTGATATCTTCACGAAGTCTCTCTCCAAAGGACCTTTCGAGCAGTTGCGGGCTAAGATGGGGCTCGTGTCCAAAAATGCACTTTTAAGGGGAGAGTGTGTAATAACAAAGTGTATTTTTTATTTGTTATTTTATAAGTTTCTTTTTAGATGTTAAAGTTACTTATGAAGGGGAGGTTGCATTTAGAGCCATTAGTGAGTAGGTATTTGGAGTTATTTCTGTTGTTATCGATTTGATGATATTTAAAATAATTCCGTAATTACTAATCTTGTTTGAGTTTCATGTTTAAGATCATGAGTTTTATTAAGTTTGAGTCGACGTGCAAAAGTTCTATCTCGATTGGATTTGAAGTTGTCAAAGAGTTGTTTCGCGTTTTCTAAGTTTCAAGTTGCGCGTTCTTGGCGTTCAAGTTTTGGAGCCTTCCTCTAGTTTTCTTTTAGTAAAAGTCTTTTTTTTTTGGAGTAATTTAGGTTCTACACTTAGAGAGAAAATTCCTGTCAAAATTGCTCAAAATTTGGTTTTGACTTGGGCTGTGAATAGTGCTTCAATTCTAAACGGAAACTGTTCCGTTCTGAACGGAAGGGCTGTTTTTGGTTCTGCCAATTTTTTATCACCTTCCGTTCTGAACGGAAGGCCTTCAGTTCTGAACGGAACATGCATAATTTCTTTTTTTGTGAGCTGCTCCTTCCTTCTTTAAAAGAGCAGCTAGGAGAATGGATGGTTAAGACTTAACACAACCATCTTGCCGAACTTCGTCAATAAATCTAGTGCTCGGTATCTCTATTTGCTTTTATAGTTATTTATCATATTTCAATTATCTATTTTTTTATTAATACGACCATCCGCCTAAAAGTCTAATAACCTAAAAGTCAATTTTACACTTCCGCATGAATTTAGACCTTGTAAACCCTTTAGACCTCCAGTAAACAATCATTTCCGTTTTTTAATTTCTTCTTTACTGCTAAGTAAAGGGCATGGCAATTTATGAATCATGAGGGAGTTCTTTTAGAAGAGAGGGTTGTCTAGGCTATAAATAGAGGGATATGTTGTGTCATTTCAACATCAACTAAATTGTAATTCTCTCTTTTTCTTCCAATAATATAATAAAGGTTTTATCAAGTTCCATTTCTTAATCTCTATTCTTCTATTATCCGGTTTGATCTTGGGCTAGTGTGACAATCGTTGCACTATTTGATAATCTCGATTATCGTTACAAATATAATTATGACCAGAAGATTAGGGCTAAAAACAAAGGATAAGGATTAAATTTGGTAGGAATTGACAATTTGAAATATCAGTGTCAGTTAGGACTTAGCGCCTTTGTCCTGAGTACTTGTTCAAATTAAAAATGTTTACATCCTCATTCAAATAAAATTATTTATTGTTTATCATTTTGGAAGTTATACTTGTTCATGAGAGACATTTCTATAAGATAAAAGTTATACTGATATAACATGTAAGGTAAAATATATAAACTTATACATGGATAAGAAATATTTTTATATAGAGTAATAAGATTTATTGCTGCAAACTAAAATATATGATGGTATAGAATAAAATGTATGAATATAAATATAGGAAGATATAATGATGCAAATGATATATTTGTAAAATAAAGTATCCCAAAATTATAGTATACAAAGAAAGAATACACAAATCAAAGTTGAAGAAGTGCAATTCCAATTTTGGCCTCCTAGATAAGACCTCTTTCTGGTCCAATCTGATTTGCAAAGCTATGATTGTACCAAACAATTATCTCCTTTGTAGTTGAGTCGGAGCTAGTTGTTGAGTAGAGTTGAATTCAATTTGTTGACTCAAATTAATAAGTCTGGATCTTTTATAGTGCTAATTACAGTGCCAATTTATGAACCTCCTATGTCTTTTTCATCGTTTCTAGCTTTTAGTGACATAGTCAACAAATAAGTCAGCAAAATATATTTTGGTGATAAATAAACAATAACATTCAAAACTGATTACCATCACAATACAGTCCCTTGACCACATCAATGCACTTCATTGATCACCTATCAATAGAAATGAGAGAAAAATGTAAAAGGTTCACTTCATATTACACAAATGCAACTTAGGTATCATCACAAGAGAGCTCATTTTAGTCAAAAAAAAGTTTATGAAAATGAATTGATATAATGTCATGTGAAGTGGGAAAGCAACAAAAGACTGATGGAAAGTGAAAAGAGAATCAAAAGAAGACCTGGGATGAATAAAGCCACATTCTTCAGTCAAATGAGCATTTGTTGCATTCCTTTGAATTGAACATGCAAAAATGTACTTATCTTCTAGAAGTTTTTGAAATAATGGCCCCTTATAGCATTAACTTGAAATAATGGCCACTTATTAAGGACTCTTAGTGCTGAATTATCCTTTTGAAATAATTTTGTAATATTTTTTTGTTTTTTTCGAATCCAGAGTTGGGAACAGTTGTTTTCGTATCAAATCAAAGTGCAAAAAGTTTTTTTTCACTTTGAGAATCCACTGGCGAATAACCTGCCGGAAAATATACTAAACAAATAAAAGAGTTTACAAGGTGCAAAAAGTTATTTCCAATACCAAAAGTTTGAAATAGAAAAACAAAAATTTCTGAATTCTTAAATATGAAAATGTCTTTTTCGAGTAAAGTAAATATGAAAATGATATCTATACAATTTAAAAAACAGAGACATTATTTTGCAAATTCTCTTTATATTTAAGGCTTAATTAAATAATAACTCAAAATTACAGTCACTTATTAAGGCCTCCTAGTGCTTGATTTAAAATAGATAAGAGTACAAGAAAATTTAGAGGTTTCTTATAATGATCCCTTTTTCAAAATACAGAGGAAATAAATATCAAAATTTAGATGATATGATTAATTTCAATACAAATCTGATCAACAAAGTAAACCTTTTTTTTAAGGGTTTTAAATGCAGAATTCTGATGGGATCCGGTGCTTTAGTATTAGTATAATCGCAACCAACAACAAAATAAATTTTAATAACTAAAACCCTAAATTGGATTCCTTTCAGTAACTATCACATTAATTTCTCAAGCAAGTATTTAAAAAAAAAAAAAACTATCACATTAATTTAAGTTGGATTTGATTGGCCAAATCATTTCGTATTTCTGGGAGTAAATTAAACTTCAAACTTGTTTTCAGGTAGTTGCGACTATTTGTACTTATTGTAATTTTTTTTTTTAATTGATAAGAATGCAAGATGCAATTCCTCGTAATTCATTACATAGGTAATAATAATATAGGAGTTATGTAAGTATTACATGATAGTAATTATTTGTACTTATTGTAAAGATGCGGACAATATTCTTTTCAACGGATATCACACTCAGACAGAATTTGATAGCGATATAAGATAATACCAATGCAGCCTAAGTAATACAACTATTTTGCAATCAACCTCAACTATTTATTTTTTTATCTATTTTTGAGTATTTAGTTGTGATTTCCGTTAGATATTTTTTGGTCTATATTTATTAATTATGGATGATAATTTTGATATATGCCTATCAAGAATGTAAAAAAAGAACAAGTTCAGAAAAAAGACGCACCAAACACTAAAAGCGAATCAATAGTCGTAAAAAATTAATGATTAATCAAAATTTATCCTTATCTTATTATTTGACGGCTCAAACACTTAAATTAATCAACTAATTTATCAAACATACTATATATGCAGAACAAGATCTTAGTTTGCCACAATAATAGAATATCTTAGGAAAAAAGAATGAATGGAGATAGAGCATAGAATAGACTCCCACAAAAGTGACACTCTTAAAATAGCACATGTCTTATTAGAAAGCATTTGAAATCAATACCCAATTTTTACCATTTATATTTCTAATATAATCAAAATTATAAATTATTAGTTTAAACATAAGACAATCATTACAAGTTTAAATGGCATTTTGGTGATATATATCCCCAACTTTTACCATAAGTTATTATGATGAGGATCAATACAAATAAGATTTCATAGATGTCGTTTAAAACAAAACATAAGTCTTATCATGAAAAGATTAATTAATTGGTCCACTCCATTTTGATAATTGAGTTGAATTTATTTAAACGCTATTTCATAAATGTTACCTTTATTTTAATTAATATTTAGTATTTACACATAAAAATATTGTGGGTTCGGGGTTGGATGGTTGGATTCAGGTTAGTTCTAAATTATGAAGATTATTCAAGGGACTTGAATGCGCGTACAATTTATTTACCACCAGCCCCGTCGGATTTTAATATATAATGGAATTACAAAAATGTATATTGATATTTAAAAAAAGTACAACGAACATATAAAATGATGATGTTTAAAAATAAAATATATATTGTCTTTCATTTGAATATTTACACTATTAAAAAAATATAATAAACATATGAAAGTACATAATATTTTTATAAAAAAATATAATTGATAGCTAAAAATATATAAAAAAAATGGTAGGCGGTGTTTAAGTGTGAATTGAGAATATCTTCTCATTAATTAATTGGTCTATGTTGATAATTGAGTTTTGAATTTATTTAGATGGTCTAACGTCAAATGTTACGATTTGAGTTTAATATTTGCACATAAAAAAATACTGTATACATTGCATACAAATAGTTCTACTACATGCCGGTATTTTTGGTGCTAGGTTTCATTTCTCTAGTTAAATAAAGAAACAAAACAATACTTGAAAAAATGGACTATTTTCAATTCTTAATCAAACGCGTTCTATGCCTGTCCCTATCAGAAGGCTCCCTGTTAGTATCACACCCAGTACGTTCCATTATATGTGGCGCGAAATAGCCGCCAGCATAACTTCATAATACACCCTATAAGTATGAAAATATCATTTATACCCATTAACATAGAAAATATCTATACATTATCTTCTAAATTTTACAAATTTTTATATGTGACTCACTAATATTCAAATATCCAAAATTGTGAGTATTTTGAATTTCATCGACTAGCCCGGTTTAAAGTTTCAAATTTTATCTCAAACAAAATTTTTCGGTACTTTCGACATGTTCATCATAAAACCAACTTTTACTATTTGTTTTTATCTGAGGTAGGATTTGAAATCCTGAACCGAATCAATAAGAGAAACATGTTAAAATTAAGTTACTTTGAATATTCAGAAAGTTCGAAGATTAGATATGAAAAATAATTAACCGTACATCTGTTCCTCACGCATAATGTAAATATGATATAGTGATATTGGGAAAAAGATGACCACTGAATAATGCAAGCAAATAAGAAAAATAATAACTATATAATATAAAGATGTGGGTTTTTTTGACAACAAGCTTATTTGGACAACGCTAACGCTGACAACATTCGTTATATATTAAAATTTAAAGTGTTAACTCAAATTTCAACTGTACGGATGAAATATATATATGTTAAGTATGTTGTGAATCAATTTTCAAAAGAACCAGAAAAATATATCATCACCATCATGTATCATCAAAATTTGTATTTATATTTGTAGAAACATATTACAAATATATATACATATTTTGATGATATATGATTGTAATGATAAAATTTTCCGATTCTTTTGAAAATTGATCCACAACATATTCAAAACATATATATTTCATCCGTACGGTTGAAATTTGAATTATCATTTTTTAGAACTAATATTATCACCGTTGTCCAAATAAGCACGTTGTCAAAAGAACTCACCTCATATGATATAATGATATTGTGAAAAAAATGACTACTGAACAATGCAAGCAAATAAGAAAAATAATAATTCCATTTCAAAGAGAAAAAGAAAAAGAAAAATAATAATTATATAATATAAATGTCATACTTCTTCCTTCTTCTAGGGAGCGACTATTAATCTCACGCAATTGTGGTTCCCTAACTCCCAACTAACGAGAGCACGTCACGTATCGTAGAAATTGGGAGGCATTTAGAAATCATGGGGGCTCCCAATTAAATAGACTTTCGGAGCTCCCATATTTACTAAAAGGATTAGACTCCCAAAATGGCTCTCATGAAATTAAACATATAATTTTTTTTTTAGTGTCTCCATATGTCTCCCAATAAATTTCTCATGTAAAGTATATTATTGTGAATATAAAAATATGTTTAGAATATAAGGTATATTATTGTGTATAAAGGTATATTGTCTCTTTTTGGTAGAGAGATCTCTTCATTAGTCCAATCGTCTAGATCTGTATGATAAGACTTGAACCGTCAATAATTTTAGCATTCTCATTCTCTTGTTTAGAATGTAAGATATATTACGGTGAATATAATAAAGGTATAATGTTTAGAAGGTAAGATATATTGCTGGAATATAAATGTATATTGTTTAGAATATAAGATATATTATTATAAACACAAAGGTATAAATAGAAACCAAAATAAACTATGAAATATTGAGCTGAAAGATATGGGAGTTCGGGAGCCAACAATATGTGCCGATTGAAATTTTGGGCTGAAATATATTGGAGCCACTAGGAGGTAATAAAAAATATTTAAATGTATGAGAACGCTCCCAATTTGGGCTCCCATCTTATTGGGAGCCAATAGGAGATAAATAATATGGGAGGTCCAAATTTTTTTTCTATTTTTTATTAGCTTCTAGTGGCTCCAATATATTTCAACCCAAAGTTTCAACCAGTCCATATTGTTGGCTCCTGGACTCCTATATCTTTTAACCAAAAGTTTCATAGTTTTATTTTGATTTCTATTTATACCTTTGCATTTACAACAATATACTTTAGATTATAAAAATTATACCTTTATATTCCCAACAATTTACCGTACATTCTAAACATTATATTTTTATTATATTCACCGCAATATACCTTACATTTTAAACAAGAGAAAATGAATGCTAAAATAGTTAAATATAGAAGTCACATCATACTGATCTACATGATGAGATTAATAAAAAGATCTTTCCGCCAAAATAGACAATATACCTTATATCACACCAGTATACCTTTCTAAACATTATACTTTAATATTACTAACAATATTCCTTCCATGAGAAATTCACTGGAAGCCATAAGGAGCTACTAAATAAAACAATTAAAGGTGAAATTTAGTGGAAGTTATTTTGGAGTTTTTAATATTGTTACAGCAAGATATGTGAGTTCGGGAGTACATAAAATCGGGAGCTCCGAAAGATTCCAAATAGTTCCTAATTTTTTAACACGTGTCGGCTTCTGCTTAGACGGGAACCGGAGAGTCACAAATTGTGAGAGATAATTAGCCGGTCGCCTTTTTTAAGCATAAAAAAATTTTAGATTATAAGGCTTGGTATAACATTTTGAGATCGTAATCACATACAAAAAAAACTATCCCCAGTACTAACTAAAACTAAAACTGAGCTCTGATACCATAAAACAGAACACAAACAATAATGAGCTCGTACTAAAACCGAGCTCTGAAGCCATGGACAGCAACCTCTTCCTCGGCGACATAGCCGCCGAGCTCACCAAGGAGCTCCTCAAGCTCGTCAAGCGCGCCTACTCCTGCCGCTCCATCGCCGACCAGCTCAAGCAGACCGTCGACGGGCTGCTGCCCATCGTCAGGGAGATCAGGTACTCCGGCGTGGAACTGCCGGAGGCCAGGCAGAACCAGCTGTCGGAGCTGTCCAGGCAGATGGAGCGCGCGCTGGAGGTCACGAGGGTGGCCGGGGAATTGCCCAGGTGGAATGTTTATAGATCTGTGCAGCTTGCGAGGAAGATGGAGAAGGTGAACTTTGGCTGGGGTTTGGGTTGGAATTTGATTTGATTGTTTTGTTTTGTTTTGTTTAGGGTTTTTTTTCTGTTTTGAGTGCTTGATTTTTTTTTATAAATTTTTTGTGTTTATTTTGTTCTTTTTTTTGTCTTGAATTTTTTGGGTAATGGTTTAAAGAACCAATTTTTTGCATTTTAAATTTGATCAATTGTTTAATTATGAACTGAATTAACAAAAACAAGTTGAAAATTAATATAAAATGCTTCTTTATGCTGCTAGTTTTTTTTTCCCGTTATATTAGATGTTCTAACTTCTAATAATATATCTTATTACCCAATTTAGTTCTTCCATCTGATTTTCATCCAATTTCTTCTCTTTCTTCCCTCTTTTGTCCTTTAATCACTCAATTACCCCACAAATCTTGAAAATCAAATTGAATTACAGATCGAAAGATGGATCGCGAAATGGACGCAACGACAGATGCCAGCTCACGTCTTGGCCGACGTGCACAGCTTACGCGTCGAATCCGACCAAAGAATTTCAAGAATCGAACACCAAATCGGCCACCTGGCACAAATCGGCCACCTGGCGCCCCAAATCGGACACCTGGCGCCCCAAATCGGCCAGCTGGCACCGCCAATCGGACAGCTGGCGCCTCCAATTGGACAACTGGCATCCCAAATTGGACAGCTGGCGCAGCCAATTGGACAAAAGGGGGAGGGATTTGGACAGCTGGCGTCTCCAATTGGGCAAAAGGGGGAGGAAATTGGGATGGAGATTTTGAATTTTGAGGAATTGAGAGTGGGATTTGGGGCAAGAGTGGGGAGAGAGAGGGTGAAGGAGATGGTGATGAGAGAGAGAGAAGGGAATAGCGGAATAGTGGTGGGGATTAGCGGAATAGGAGGGAGCGGAAAGACGACTCTGGCCAAGGAGATTTGTAGGGATCTTGAAATTCGAGGTATTTTTTTTATTAAATTTGGATTGTAAATTGTTGGAGTTGTTTTTTGCTATGATAATTTTATGATTAAAAGAGAGTGCAAAAAATAACATTTTTGTATTTGAGTTTGTACAAATAGCATTTTCGAACTGAAGACTTTGTAAAAACAAAGTTTTTTCCTCTTTTTTTTTTTAATAAATTTTGAATGGTAGGAATTTGAAATTAACTTTATGATGTTTTTTATTTTTCTCCTCGATTTGACTTAAAATATTTATTGCGAAATTCCAAAGGTATTTGTACAAACTCAAGCATAAAAGGGTTGGTTTTGCAAATTATTTTTATCACTTGTTCTTTTTCTTTCTATCTTTTGCTAAATTGAGTCTTTTTTCCTTCAGAAAGTCTACAGACCATGATTAAAAATCACAATTCAGTCCATTCCATTTATTTATTAATTTATTTTTCTTTCTGATACAGCTCATTTCAAAGAGCGGATCTATTTCGAGACGGTATCTCAATCTCCAAACATCGAAACCCTAAAATCAAAACTATTCCAACAAATCGCACAAACCACATTACCAAATCCATACAACCAACTCAGCCCGAACGAAAAGAATCCAATTCTCATCATTTTAGATGACGTGTGGGATTCAAACCAGCTGGAAAAACTGGTATTTCAAATCCCGGATTTGGTCACGTTAGTCGTGTCGAGATTTCAATTCCCGGTTTTGATAGCTGATGATGATAAATATGAAATGGAGTTGCTTGGGGAGCAAGAAGCCTTGGAACTTTTCTGTAGAGTCGCTTTTGAGCAGGAGAGTGTGCCTGTTGATTTTGATAAAAAGCTGGTCAAACAGGTAATTTTATTTTATTTTTTGAGATTTTTTAAAGCCTTGGTATTAAAAAAACAGTTATATTTTAGAATATTAAAAGAACAGTACTTTAAGCTTTCAATTTTTTCAAAAATCCCTTAGATTTTTATATTATTAAAAAAAAACTTATTATTAACTTTTTATTTTCAAAAACCCCGTAAGTTTAATGTTTTACTTTCAAAAAACCGTCTTAACTCATCTTGAAAAATAATATGTAAATACCTTAATTCATTTTGAAATAATCGATAAATAATTTGCAAAATCTATTTACATATTACTCTTCACTATCTTGATATCTTTCGAACATCCATTACCCTTTGTTTGTTTCTCAACATAAAATTTAAACTTCGTGGGGTTCTTATAAATTTCTGAAAGTATAAGGGTTTTTTGAAAAATGTCCCTTTCTTTGATACTAAATTTGAGAAAAATAATATTTAATTAATTCTTCAACATGGTGGCAGAATGCAAAGGTCTCCCACTGGCCCAAAAAGTGATCGCATCATCATTACACGGCCAAAAATCGGCGAAAAAATAATATAAAAAAAAACTCACCAAAAAAATAAAGGAAATTATACATCACTCATAAAAGACAAATAAAACCCGAACATTTAACTAAATAATGTTCGGGTTTTCTAGGTACTAAAAAAAATACTAAATAAAATTGAAACAATAGCTACTAGACAATAATAACTATAAAAAAAATAATATTTAATCATTAATAATTATTAATTATTCAACAGGTGGTGGCAGAATGCAAAGGTCTCCCATTGGCCCTAAAAGTGATCGCATCATCATTACACGGCCAAAAATCGGCGAAAATTTGGGCTGGCGCAAAAAACCGACTTTCCAAATCCGAGTCCGTTTCTGAGTCGCACGAAAATCAACTGCTCGAGAGAATGGCCACCAGCATTGAATGCTTGAACAAAAAGGTCAGTTTATTTGAGTTGCTATATCTTATTTGTTCTATTCTATCTTTTATAAGGGATTTTTTTTTCTTCAAAAACCCCTAATTTTTCGGAGTATTAAGAACGTGCTTTGTTTTTTAGAGTCTTTGTTTTAATCGCTATATATTAGAATATGTTTTTGATCCCTGTGGGAGTTAAAAGTTAACAACTCGTCCAGATTATAGTTTTTTGACCAAAGTACCCCTAAACAAACCCTAATCTTTAGATCCTCTCTTTAATTTCTGTCATATTTTCTTTATTTGTTAAGTTTTTCTTAGGGAATTTTTCAAAAAACCCTGTGTATTGTCCGATTTATAAGAACTCGCTAATTGCTCTTATTCATTTCTCTTTTTGTTGACTTTAACTTCAAATTATGTGCATACATACTTTTTCTCTCTTGTTCATTTACAATTGTATACAATACAATATTATAACACAACATAACATTGTATATTTTCATTTGAAGGTGCGAGAGTGCTTTTTGGACCTTGGTTGTTTCGCTGAGGATAGGAAAATAAGACTAGATTTATTAATGAATATTTGGATGGAGACTCACGATTTGGATGAGTATGATGCTTTTGCGATTCTTGTCGAGCTGGCGAATAAACATTTGTTGACTTTGGTCAAAGACGCAGAGTAAGCATTTAACATTTCATCTCATTAATTTTTTGAGAATGTTAGAATGTTGGTACAAATCGTAGAAAATGTCGTTTATACTTATACCCCTATAAAATATAAAAAATATCATGTCTTCGATTGATTTGTTGACTTAAAAAAAAATAAAAACTTGTTGACTTTGGTCAAAGATGCGGAGTAAGTATTCGATTGACAATAATTTCATTCGTACCCCTGCAAATTATCAAAATCTCACTTATTCCCCTCCAAAACTTAGAAAATATCATGTATAAGTACAACCCTACTTCTCTGTAAGTATTAAACTACCTACCTTACTTTATTATCTTTTGTTTGTACATGAATAAACGAGATGAATAAACAAGAAATCAGGGGTAATTTAGAGATTTATTTGAAAACAAGTAGGGTGGGGTTTTCATGATATTTTATGTTTTGGAGGGGTATTTATGCAAAAATACATTCTTACAACTGATTTCACATTATTTTAGAAACAAAGCTGGAGACTTATACAGCTGTTACAGCGAGATTTCCGTCACCCAACACGACGTGTTAAGGGACCTCGCTATTTATGCCGGAAACCGAGATCCCGTAAATTGCAGGAAAAGACTTTTAATGCCCAGAAAAGAAGATTCTCTTCCCAGAGAGTGGGAACGGAACAGAATGATTCCTTTCGATGCTCAAATCGTGTCGATTCACACAGGTAAAGAATATAGGTGGAAATTTGTGTTTAATTATATTTATTTATGAGATTTATGAGATTTATTCCTCAAATTGTTATAAGAAGTGATAAATCAATTTTGAATCGTACTGATGAAAAATACATCATTTTATTGTGTTGTATGTTGAGTTTCGTAATATTGGGAATTTTATATCTTTATCATCATATTTCATCAAAAATTAACGGTTAAAAATGTCGTATGATGGTAAAGACATAAAATTTGAGATATTATGAAATTTGATATTATATATTATGATATGGTTGAAAATTAAGTTAGCATTTTATTTTTATTTTGATATATATGGTCAAATAATGCATTTATTTTCCTTTAACAAACATATTAAAATTTTGTTTTTTATACTTTTTAGGTGAGATGAAAGAATCCGATTGGTTCGAAATGTCCTTCCCAAAAGCCGAGGTTCTAATCCTAAACTTCTCCTCTAACAAATACTTCCTCCCGCCTTTCATCAACGCAATGCCGAATCTCAAAACCCTAATTCTCACCAACTCAAATTCCCAATGCGCAACCCTAGAAAACCTAACCGCCTTCACAACCCTAAATTCCCTCAAATCCCTTTGGCTAGAGAAATTACGCCTACCGCCCCTCCCCAAAACCACAATCCCTCTCAATACCCTAAAAAAAGTCTCTCTCACTCAATGCGAGTCTAAATCCTCTCTCAAAGGATCCAAAATGGACCTCCAGATTACTTTCCCTCGTCTCTCTGACCTAACCCTAGATCATTGCGTTGACCTAAAAGAAATCCCTTCTTCGATTTGCGACGTTGTTTCTCTCTCTAGCCTCACGATATCAAATTGTCACGATTTATTCGACTTGCCGAACGAATTGGGCAAACTTAGTTCTTTACAAATTCTTAGGGTTTACTCTTGCCCTAATTTGAGAAAGCTCCCTCAATCTATAGGCGGGTTAAGAATGCTCAAATATTTGGATATATCTCAGTGCGTAAATATTAAAAATTTGCCGGAAGAATTGGGGAATTTGGTTAGTTTGGAGAAGATTGACATGAGAGAATGCTCACAATTGAGAAGTTTGCCGAGATCTTTTCTGAAGTTGAAATGTTTAAGCCATGTGGTTTGCGATGATGAAATGAGTTTGGTTTGGAAAGAAGCGGGAAAAGAAATCCCGGATTTGAGAATCCAAATTGCGGAAGAATCCTACGACTTGGATTGGATTGTAGAGTAAGTGCGTGCTGATATATTGCAGGGATGGAATTAGTAGCGTATGGTATGTAAATATATTTTGAGTTTAGTATAGTATAAAGTATATATTATATACTTATTATATTATAGGCGATATGTATTATATGTATTATAGTATAGTTTGTATTCTACACCAAGTAGTTTGTACAATTTGGGTATGTAGAATGATACTAATTTTGTGGGACTGATGTACGTGTACTGTACTAAATTATTAATGTCAGTTGTAGTACTTTGAATCTCAAGCCATTTAATGATGGACATATTTGTGTTATGAGATATCATGTAGCATTTCTATGTTGTATCAAAGCATAAATTAGTAGTAGAGTACATAACATTTGATGTTTCTTAGCGGTACACTTGAAAAATATACAGTACAGTAAAGCACAGCTAAATTATTACGAAAGGCCTAATCATAATAACACTCACCCTTTACACCCAATAAAACCAAGAACACATTAACTGGTTCGTAACTCCACTCAAATATAAACTATTTAACGTGTACAATAACAATAATAATAATAACGCCAAACCCGCCTTCCCCCTCTACTATTCAGACTTCCGAACCCTGCCTCACATTAAAAAGAAACTCAAATCCATCTCCAGTTTCACGCAGTTCTCAACCGAGACCCGATTCGAAACTGCAATTCACTTGTATCCATAGCCAGAACATAAAATTCCAAACTCCAGACGAAACTAAACCACAGAGAAACAACCTCAAAATCAAACTATTTCATATACGTAAAATCCACATTCAACCATTCACATAGCATAAACAATCTCACCGCTGCCCGTCATCATCATCATCATCATCATCATCGTCGTCCAAATCCAACCCATCCGTCAAATACTGATTTATCGCCCTGGCGCCATCGCCCAAAATCTGCATGATCTCATCAATCGATTGCATCAGCTGCTCGGGCTCTAACTAAGATGATGATATCACGCTGGCACCATCCATTAAACCGGCGAGAAGGTTGCTCAGGAAATACAGATTACAAGACAACAAAATTATTACGAAAGACCTAATCATAATCACACCCCCTTTACACCCAACAAAATGAATTATCAACCGGTCGTAACACTCCACTCAAATATAAACTATTTAACAAGTACATAATCATAAAACAACAATAATAATAACATTCCATTCCATCACATAGCATAAACAATCTCGCCGCTCGAATCAACGTCCAAATCGTCCATATCCTCATCGTCAAGATCATCCATGTCATCATCGTCGTCATCATCCAAATCCAATCCGTCAGTCAAATACTGATTTATCACTCTGGCGCCAGCAGGCGGAATTGTGGCCTCGCCCAAAATCTGCATGATTTCATCATTCGACTGCATCGGTTGCTCGGGCTCTAAATAGGATGGTGATGTCATGCTCGCATCGTCCATGAGGTCAGCGGGGAGGTTGCGGAGGAACCATTCGTGGGTCCGGATTTCGGGGATGGAGATTCTCTGTGAATAGATTTTGATTTTAATTAGCCTCTTTTTTTGAAAAAAAAAAACTATGATTAGCCTATATTTTTTAGGGTTTAGGTTTTAATTAATTAGCCTCTTTTTAAAGAAAAAAATGTTTTTAGTTAGCCTCTTTTTAAAAAAAATTGGTTTCGTGAATATAAGATGTAAATGTTCCTGAAATTGAGTAGATATATTTTTTGTTTTATTTTATTTTATTTTGTTTTATTTAGTTTGATTATTATTATTGTTATTATTATTATCATATTTTATTATTATTACTATTGTTATTAGTAGGTCTGTGGGGAGGTTGTGGAGGAACCACTAGTGCGTTCTTTTAAATTTTAATTGGGATATTTTTTTAATTATATTTTTAATATATGGAAATAAAAAGATAAAAAGAATAAAATGTAGTTATAAAGTGGAATGAACCTCAGCAGGATTGGCAACAAAAATCCTTGAAATGAGGTTTCTACATTCTGGCGAAATATGCACATAATCTGGAATTGAATACTGAACGCCCAATATACGCTGCATAATCAGACAAAAATATCTTAAAAATATTTTTTTCACACTTAAAGTTGTAAACATCAAAATTCACCATTCCGATACAATGCACCAAATTTACCCCTCCAAAAGCACAAAATATCGTAGTTTTACGATTTGCATGGATTTCACGATATTTCAAATTTCAGGTTATTTAACTTTGATTATTTATTTATTTTAATTTGATTAAATACCTGAATAGTTTTTCTGAAGTTTTTAGGCTCTTCAGGATCCTCAAAAGGATACGCACCAACCAACATTACGTATAATGTAACTCCACATGACCACACATCAGCAATCTATACATTAATATATCATAAATAACTATAATTTCAAAAAATAATAACAAAATTAGGGTTTAGGTGAATAAATCAGGTCAAGTTGACCGTAATTCAAATCAATATATGACCACACATCAGCAAACTATATATTTAATCAAATAAAATAATAATTATAATTTAGGAATAAAGAACACAATGAGGGTTTAGGTAAAACCAATCAGGTCAAATTGACCGTAATTCAAATTTAATTGCACAATATAAAAGAGGGTTCAATGAGGCTTAATTGCAATTTACCTAAATGTATGATCAATAAATAAATAAGCAATTTGCACTAATATATAAAAAAACTGCATTTGGGCAAAAGTACAAAATTAGGATTTAGGTAAAATCAGGTCAAACTGAGGGACTTCAAATTTAATCACACAATACAATATAGGGTTAATCAATTGTGGCTTAATTTCAATTTATTTTTAACTTTTTACACTAAATGAGAATGAAATAAAATATTTATATTTTTTTTACCTTGCCATCATATTCTTTTTTAAGCAAAACTTCAGGTGCGATATAAGCTGGAGTTCCAACCGTCGATTTTGGTTGAGAGTGCAAAACAGAAGACTGTATTATATAAAATCATATATTAATAAATAAATTAATTAATTAATTAAACAATGCAATATTATTAACTTGTTAATTTTCTTCTTAAGACTGGGCATTATTATTATAGTCTATAATTATGTGGAAATATAGCAAATTTAAGGATAAGTTGATGAAAGAGAAGGGGCTTGAATGTAAATTCTTGATAAGTCAGGGGTTTTGTTGCAAATTTCTTTAAGGAAATTAATTAAACATAATTACAAAAAAAACATGGAATAGCCAAAATCGCATAATTATGTAGAATTATAGTAATGTAAGGATCAGTCGATCAAAAGATAGGGCCTTTTATGTCAGGGCCTTTTTAAAAGAAAATTCACCAAGAGAATTAATTAATTAATTAAAATTATAGAGAAGAACCTTAGAATATCCAAAATCACAAATTGTAAAGTTAAGGTAGGGGCTTTGATGTATGAGATTTTGATAAGTTAGGGCCTTTTTAATGCAAAATTCACTAAGAGAATTATTAACAGATTAATTAATTAAATAAATAAATAAATGAATAAATAAATAAAAATTAGGAAAAGAACCTTGGAATATCCAAAATCGCAAATCTTCAATCGAGGGGCGACACTTCCATCCAGCAAAGTATTTTCGAGTTTCAAATCGCGGTGACATACTTGCTTAATAAAAATTTAACCCAAAATATTAAAATAATAAGAATTATATTTATTTCATTAAAAAATAATTAAAATAAGCATAAAAGTTAAAAAACATAAAAGATAAGTAGTGAGTACCATGGAGTGACAGTAACTGACACCTGAAATGAGCTGCTGGAAAAAGAATCGAGCCTAAAATAAAAAAAAATAAAAATCATAAGTTATTTAAAATAAATAAATAAATAAATAAATAAATATTTATCTCTAGCCTCATTTAAATCAATATTAAATAAAAAAAAAAGAAACGAGCCTAGAAATAAAAGTAATAAAATAAAATCATTTCAGATAAAAAAAAAATAATAAATATATAAATATTAGAGATATGAATAAAAAATAAAAATAATAAAAAAATACCTCATCTTCACTAAATCGGCCAGCATTGCAAATACGTTCAAAAAGCTCCCCACCTGACGCATATTCCATTACAATTGCTAAATGTGTAGGCGTTAAAATAACCTAACAAAATAAATAAAATCTCTTTAAAAATATAAAGTAAAAGTTATTTAAACTGAGAAATAAAAGTGTTTTATTTACCTCTTTGAAGCGAATAATATTGGGATGTCTCAAAGATCTGTGGTTTATTATTTCACGCTGCACATTCTCATCTATCTGTAAATTGAAAAAATGATTCAATTACTTAAATAATACATTGAGTTTAGAATCAATTAGAGTGGTAATTAGCTTTACTTCATAGTAATTAGATTAGCAATATATAATTATACTTTTTCAACTCAATTAATAAAAAGAAGAAGCCAGACAGTAGCTTTTATTACATCTCAATTTTCATAAGTTAATCAAAATTCAAAATAAACACCACATAAAATAACTTTCCACTTTCATGCAAACTACACACTAACTAAAAAGAAGAAGAAAAAAATCAATAAAATCAGTCAAATCAAAACGAATTAATTCCAAAAAAAAACCCACTTCAACTTCCTCAAATCAATCCAAAACACAAACCAATCCCCAAAAAACTCAAAATCCTCAATATACCTTTTCGCCTCTTTCGATATACTTGACAGCAACAAGCTCGCCGGTCATCTTGTTCCTCATGAGTCTCGCAATCCCAAAATTGCCCGACCCAATATCCTTCACGAGCTCGTACCGATCACTGTCGTGCATTATCGGCAAGTCCATCCCCGGCCCCACCGTCATCGCCGACCTGTCCATCAATCTCCTCCTCCTTCAGATCTCCCTCCGTCCCTCCTCCTCCTCGGATCGATCGAACGAACACCCAAATGAATTCCTCCTCTGGTTGGTCGGATTCGAGAGAGAGTTCAGTGTGATGATGAGAAAGAGGAGAGCTTTTGCGTGACTACTCCCTTTCACTTTCTTTCTTTCTTTTTTGGTTTTGTTATCATGAGCAGAAAAGGTAGTAGTAGAGAGAAGGATCTAAACATGGTTTATATATCAATGTTAAGACCAAGTAATTGAATGTAGTCTGGATTCGGCACTGTAAATATACTGTTTTTCTCATTTTATATATTATTTTGCCATTTTATATATTGTTATTTATTCTTTATGTATTTTTTATTTTTTACTTTTATATACTGTTAAGACCAAGTTATTGAATATAGTCTGGCTTTCAACAAAAGGTGGAACTAAATCCCTTTTTTTTTCATGGCAAATATGAGATATCATATCACTTTTTCACTTCAACCATATAATTTATATATTAATGTTAAGACCAAGTGATTGAATATGGTATGGCGTTCAACAAAAGTTAGAATTAAATTCTCTTCTTTTTCATGGCAAATATGAGATGTCATTCATTTTTTTACTTCAACCGTATAATTTATATATTAATGTTAAGACCAAGTGATTGAATATAGTCTGGCTTTCAACAAAAGGTGGAACTAAATTCTCTTCTTTTTCACGGCAAATATAAGATGTCATATCACTTTTTCACTTCAACCATATAATTTATATATTAATGTTTAGTGGGTATATACTGAGATTTTTTTTTGGTTTTTTATGGATTCTGAACGTATAATGTTTCGCGGTACCAATTATTTGAACAATATTTAATTTTATTTTGCTCTTTGAATATTGTTATTTATTGTTGACATGTAAATTTTGGATGAAAGTAGTCAATAAATTTTGGTTAAATATTTTCTCCTGTTGTTAGCTACTAACTTAATTAATGACATGCATTATTATCTTTTGTATCTTCTATGATTATATATATTGCCAAATATATTGTTCTTCTAATATTTCTTTTTATCGTAATCTTATTAGTAAGATATCATTTATTTTGATTATTAATGATTGCTTTTTGGTAGCAATAAAATATATTGATAAACCCACAATGAATTGCGGGCATTCCCCTAGTGTATATAACAAAGTAAATAGTGCAGTGAATTTTTTTTGGAATTGAAACGGTGATAAAATTAAATTTATAATTTTATTACATTATGTTTAAATAATTATTTATTGTTTTAATAAATAAAATTTATGTTGCATATAAAAAGATAACTCTTTGATGGTGCATTTTAATTTATATTTACAATCGGATAAATCCACTATTATTTTCATGTTTCTCTAGCTTATTTGTAGGCCCTGTATGATTTATGTATTTGTATTCCATAAATAAGTGAGAGAAGTAGTGAAAATAGTAATGAATTTGGTATTGGTTATAGTCTCGTCCAAATAGGATATTTCAATGATAAATTAAGAAAATCTATTTTTTAAATGAGAATAAAATAGGGCAGTTATTTTATGTAAAACTTATCTTTTCGATATTTTTGAATGCATAATTTTATTTTATCTTTGGATTGTTTTTTGTAGAATGTTTGTTGGGAAAGTCATGTACTTTCTAAATTCATTGCTCCGACGATTCTTAATTAGTAACTATATTGAATAAATTATTTTTTATTTCTCTTTTCACTTTATTTATGACATTTGGACAATATAAAAATTTATAAGTATATCTTATTGATATTATGATATTACAATTTTTATTTTTAAAAAGTATTATATTTTTAATTTTTTATGTTGTTTAAGTACTACAAGAATAGAGGTTAGCTAAAATACTTAAACAAGTATTTGTCTTAGGATAGTTATGAATTTTTAATAATTGGATTCATTTTGAGATTTGTGTTTTTAATGATGAGAACAAAATTTGAGACTCAATCTATTTAAATTTATGCCCATCATGCTTTATAGTATATACTATATTAATTAAGTATTTTACCCGCACACTAAGGTGGTGTTCGGCAAGGTGGAATAAGAGTGAAAGAAGTGGGTTATTCTAGTCGAACAAGGATGGAAATAAATGGAATAATTGGGTGGAAGAGTGAAATTTCCTAATTCCATGGGAGAGGAGGGAGGGGGGGGGGGGGGGGGGTGAAAGATTATTATATTGATTATTTTTGATAAGACTCTTTCTCTCCCTCCTTGTTTCCCTCTTTCTTCTCCTGACAAAAAAAATGGCGTGAAACCAATTTTTTATTCTATCATACTTGCCGAACACTAATGGAATAAAATGGAATAAATACTATTCCACTCTTCCAGCTTTTGTCGAACAAACCTTAAAGGAATAACATAAAATCTATACTCAATCATCATCATTTAGCAACAACAAAATAAAACTTTCACAAATAAAATCACAAGATATGCATTTCCCCTTTGGTCTTATACATGAAATCCAGACCAAGTGTATTAACAAAATCCCCAACTTATGATGTCACGGTATTATCCAAAAGAACGGCTTGGAAATAATAAACATCCAGTAAAAAAAAAACTAAAAATCTCCTTCTGAAATTACCAAAGCACCCCTGCTCATCCATTAATTGGCCGGCAGGGATTCTCAGCCGTCTGTTCGAAATCAGACGGCTGAAAAGAGTTGACTGTACTGATAATTGGGTTTGATAGGAACTCCTCGTACGGCTGATGAGAGTTTGGAAGTCAGAGATGTGAAGATTGGACGGCTGTGATTTGTTTTGAGATGTAACAACAGTGTGAGTTGAGTACGTACGGTACCAACTGTATTTTGTTGTGTATGGTTCGAGTGGGATTGTTTGTGGATCTGGATTTTGAGTCATGATCAATATTATCAGAACCGGACCGGACGTTGACTCGGAGGAATTTCGGGTCACCGGTTCACCGGTCGAATCAGTGAGTCAACCGGTTCAATTGTTGATTTTATAGAATATAATTTATAAATAAATAATATAACTTTGTATGCATTGCATAAATTTCAAAACAAAAATTTTAAGTATCAATCACTTCATTTTATTATTATCAACATAAAAAATTTACATGAGAAGAAAGAAAAGAATAAGAGAGGAAAAGGCAGCAAGAAGAAAACAAAAGAAAACTTGTTCTAGCAAAAAACCGGGTTCAACAACCGGTTCAATTTCCGGTTTTTCATAAAACTGGCCGGTTCAACTAAAAAAACCCGATTTTCATGCATATCCGATCCAATTGACAGACCGAACCGAAAATTCTACTGGGTCTGGTTTTTTCCGGTTAACCAGTGAACCGGACCGGTTTTGATAACACTAGTCATGATTTTTTGGAAAATCGGGAATTGGTTTCCCGGTTTTGGATATCGAACGGACGAAGAATAAGAAGGTGGTTAACAAAGATGTGTTTATTTCTCAGCAAATAGGCAAGATGTAAATATAGTAGCAGAAAATCAATCATGAGAATCAAAATCTGTAAGAAAATTTATTTTCTAAGGACAAATTAAAGATATTGATAAAAATAAGAGTTTAAACTCTCATAGTAATAACTAAATAAATGAAGTTTTTTGCATCATTGATAGATGAATCTTGTAAAAAAACATGAGTTTTTGATGTTGTGGCATTTTACTGATAGGCTAAAATATAAATAAACAAATAATGAGAATGTTGAGTGATTATGAATTCACCTTATTACATTTCCAACTTTATAATCAAAATGTAACCTTATTGCATAGAAGAACAAAGCTCAATTGTTTGATCAATCGGAGTCTGTCACTTGACTAGACAAGGCAGAGGGCATAATAGTCATTTCGAGAGAATTTCGTGACCTTACAACGGGGGTGTTGTCCGTAGAAAATATAAGAAATGACGAAATTAGCCCCTATCATTTCATGCATTGCAATGGGCCAGAAATTTTGTCATAAATTTCTCTCTGCATATTATTTTTCCTAGTAGCTTTCTTTTTTTGTTTAATTTGCAACAAAAATTATCATAGTTTTTTTTATATTTATTTGTAAATTTGGTTTGAAAAGGCTCATATTATATCTATTTTTTTTTATAGAAAAATATGAATAGGAAATAATTGAGAACTAAACATCAAACATGGGACTTTTCAGTCTTAATTAACACCCCATAATTAGACAAAGCGTGTTATTTTTAAATTAGGTTTTGATTCATGTGTCATGCCATCATGATAAATGAACCGAAAAATGATATTTCAAGTATCACGAGCATAATAACACAAGACAAATCACATTTGGTAGTTGAGAATTTCCAACTTCTCATCTTCATGTTGTAATGTACTTCATGTAATGCACGTGAGTTGAACACCTACGTGGGATTGCCTTTTTCAGTTTTTCTATAAAGCTATTGGACTGAGCAAAATGAATTTCGGTTTAAATTGAAATAATTGTATAAAAAATGACATAAAATGGTTTTAACAGAACAAGAGCACTTTGAAAGAAATCTTTAATAGATGTTATGATCTGCCTAGAAATGATTTCTTTTTTTTAGAAAAAGAAGAAAAAAACAATAGTTGAGAAACAAAATTAAGCCTCATGCTTAAACGAAAGGAAAGAGTTTGGGCTTGGGCTGGTTTGGGCCGTGTCGTAACATTTTATAATTGGACTTTGGTGACATGCAAGTTTTTTAGAACTACATATAAACACTAGATTTAGGCCAGAAAAATAAAACAAAATATATTTTCACATTACATACAGTTGATGAATTTATTTGTGAATTAAGAAGGCCATAAGACACCTGGATATGTTCATTAATGTACTAGATGCTGTCATAAATCTCCTAATAAATTTAAGACAGCATTTGTTGCATACTTATTTAAAGAAAAAAAGATATTACCAATAAAATTTAAACTCATAAAATATAATTTCACAAATATCGTGCTCTATCACATGGATTATAGGTCATTGGCATTTGACATCTTGCTTAATTTAGAAGACTCAGCATGTAAAACATTAGGGCAAATGAGTATTTACATGAAAAGTTAATTTATTAGACAAAATGATGAGGCTAACCAACAAGATATAAAGAAAAGAAAGATTCCTCAATGCACATATGAAGTGGTTGCTAATTGCTTTGCGACTTTATGTGTGGATAAGGATGAGAGCATCAATAAGAAAGTATATTGATCTTATGTGCCATCTTAACTCTACAAATTTTGTATGCTTCATCATAATTATTTTTGGGTTGTTAGTTTGCTAAATATTTAGCTAACTGTATTCACCGTGACTTCAATTTGGAGCATCTGCCAAAGTTAACGATATGCATTACTATTTAAGTAACAAACTTTGGCGTTTCATCAAATTTTAGATAGGGTTGTGTGTATTTTTTTTTCTACTTTTTTAATGAGATAATAGATGGAAGTATGAAATTGTCTCACGATTTTATTCTTGTAGTTTTCGATAATATAGATTTTTTTTGCAGTTCAGACATAATGCAGGATCTTTTAGCAAATTCTCAAAAAAATAATGCATTAAACAAAAAAATAATAAAATTGAGTTCGGATATGGAGCGCCACATCGCGCAATGACGCTTCCCAGATACGCGTCCCCAGCGCGTACGTTCTAAAATTATTCCAGTGACGCATTAGACCCCCATCCCGCTCGTTATTTTTTTTTCATTTTTTTTGTTTTACAGCCCAACAATACAAAAATACACATCATTCTACTAAAAGACATACACAGTAATAAATAAGTCATTTAAACACAACTAAAAGACATATCAATTCAACACAATACAAAAAAAAAATATAACAATCTATTAAAAGACATACTCAATAATAAAAAGTCATACAAACACAACTAAAATATATATGAATCCGCTTGGTTGGCATCGGTTTGGACGATTTGGAAGGAAAGGAATGCGCGCCATTTCGACAATAGGGAGCGAGGGGTCTTCGAGACAATGCTTCACGCACAACAAGAGGACCGATGGTGACAAACATCGGCCGGAATCTAGATAAGGAAAACACGTCCCCTTTGTTAGATTGTAATAGAGTCACTGGAATTATTGTAATACGTGTATTAAGAGGCAGCCATTGCTTAATGTAAAACCTTTACATTATTAATGAAATTCAAGTAGGCTATCGCCTACTGTTAATATATATATATATATATATATATATATATATATATATATATATATATATATATATATATATATATATATATGAATCCAGCACAATACAAAAAACATAACATTATATTACAAAGACATATAAATCTAACACAATAGAAAATGTATAATATTTCATTAAAAACATAATCATCAACTAAAAAGTCATATCAATACAACTAAAAGACATACCCAGTAACTAAAAAGTCATATAAACACAACTAAAAGATATATTAATCCGACACAACACAAAATACATATTTAATACCTAAAAAGCCATAACAATATAACTAAAAAAGTATATCAACCCAACACAAATACAAAAAACATAATAATCAAACACATCCCAGAAGTATATATTAATCAAAGTCAAAGGTATAATAGTAACTACAAAATCAAAGCAACGTGCAACAGAGCGGAGTGGAGCGGAAAGAATGTGAATTGAGCCACGGACGTGATTAAGTTACGCAGATGATTTAAATAGAACCTGTGTATTGACTGGGCCACACTTTTAAATGGGTCGGACGTTGTTTAGGCGCTAAATAAGATGGCGATGGGAATAGTTTTTCAATAAAATTATGTTGACATGATTCATGGCACTATGTTGGGCTGCAATGGTCATGCTGTCTCAATTTCAGTTCGCCACCTCTAGAAAGAAAAAAAAAGAGGAGGAATTAGTGGAATGCATTTATATTGTCTTTTGAGGAATCTACACGATTCATGGAGTCTTTCAAAAATAAAATAAAAAATAAAGAAAAGAGAATAAGAGCTTGTCATGCTCTCAAAGTCAATTTGGCCTTTTGGTTTGGCCAAAATGTGGCAATGGTTTCAATGGAAAGTTGTGATTTGAATGCATTTATGGTTTGTTAATTAGATTTATTTAGAAATTTGTGTTTTGCATGATTGAACATATATTATGAAATTACATCTCTATTAAAATTTGTGTTCATCATATGTAGTATGGATTTCATAATCATGTTTAAAGACTTCAATATCATTCGGCGGATACTTAATTAAATATTTCTGTCGGTGAAAATCATACTGCACAAAATTATATAAACAAAGAAAGCATGAATCTTAAAGTTACAAAGTTGACATCCCCAAAATAAATAAATTTTTATAAGGTTTAATATTCATTTGAAAAAGAACTAAGCGGCTACGTTTTCTTTTGATGAAACTAAGTGGCTAAGTTTATATCTTATTCTTTCAAAAGTCATATTCCTTTTTAAGTAAAGAAATGGTCCAAATGGAATCTTTACTTATGGAGAAGAGGAATATAGTGGAAGATTTATTGGCCCATTTACAAATTAAAACTAAGTTCACTTTCCTCCAAAAGTTAGTGCTCCTCTAAAGTGTAGCATAATGGCCCCCTTCTATCCTCTCATGATCTCAATCTCATACTTTTTTCTTGGCGGAATTTCATACCCAACTTTATAAAACCTCAAAATTTCATATATAATATACCCCTTTAAAACATAAAACATGACAATAAGAAATTGGGATAATTTCATATATGCCACTACAAAAACTCGAAATATCATATTTGCCATTATAAAAACTTAAATATCATATTTGCCATCATAAAAACTTAAAAATATCATATATGCCATTACAAAATCTAAAATATCATATTTGCCATTACAAAAATTTAATATATCAAATTTGCCATTAAATTTACTCAAAACATAACACCATCTATTTTTTTCCGTTAAAATTAACGGTCCAATCTTATAATTACCATTATATCCCTAAATTCATTTCATGAATTATATTCATATTAAACATCTCTCTCTCTCTCTCTCTCTCTCTCCATGATTTAGATTTATATATAAGCAAAAAAAATTCTTTCTTTTAATTTGAAGTTAAAAGAATTTGATATGAGAGAAATGAATTGATTATTTTTTTGAATAATTTTTACTCTCGTGTCAAATTAATTTGACTAACAAATTGAAGTAAAGATTATTATTGTTTATATATGAATTTCAATCATGAAGAGAGAGATAGATAGAGAGAGATCATCAAATGAATTTTTAATATGAAATCTAATTCATTAACTAAATTTAGGGATATAATGGTAATTATAAGATTTGACCGTTAAAATTAACGGAAAAAAAGGATGATTTTAAGTTTTGAGTAAACTTGATGGCAAATATTGTATATTAAGTTTTTGTAATGGCAAATATGATATTTAAGATTTTGTAATGACATATATGATATTTTTAAGTTTTTACAATAGCAAATATGATATTTAAGTTTTTATAATGACAAATATGATATTTTGAGTTTTTGTAATGGCATATATGAAATTATCCCTAAGAAATTTCACCAATACCCTCTCTTCTATTTCTTAACAAATTACTTGAATTATTCTAAGTTCGTGTACTAGTACAAGCTGGTGTGACAAGGAAGTAATTGGTTTTTTTTTTTTTTTGAAAAAGATTCTACAAAATGCATTAATAGAAACAAATGAATTGGTGATAATCCAACAATTGATTATCCATTAATGCGGACATCCAAAGCTGATAGTAAAAAGAAATTCTAGGCTTCAAAAAATTGATAATAGAGAGAAGATCTTGAACAATTCTAGGTTATGTTTTATACTCATGGGATTATTATATATCAAACGTTATAATGATAATAATTAATAATAATTATTCAAGTACGACTAATAAATGCCAGCTAAACTAATTAACAAATAACAAGTAATCTACTATGAAAAGAATGACATGATCTGGACATTAAATCTACTTCCTCCTAATTACAAAAAGCAAAGTAACATGTCTAGGTTTATGAAAATATTTCAAATGAATCTAAAACCTAATGAGAGATTAAATCTTTGCGAAATGGGGATTTTTATGGAGAGAATTACCGGTTTAAAAGCAGAAAATAATTTCCTTCAAAACGGAATTTGTGAAAATAATTTAATTATTTCCAATCTTAGAGAAAATAATATCAAAGCGAAAAACGAGCTTGAATTGTGCAGTGTGATAAAAGGAAAGCTTTTGACTGATATAACAAATAATTTTAATAGAATTTCTAAAAAGGAAAATGAGACAAATGAAATGAAATTAAAATTCAAATCATTTGAAAATAAAATCCAGGATTTGCGAATACAGGAAGAAATGATGCTTGAAAGATCGAATTGTATGTATAATGAGCTCAATATCTTGGTAAATGAGATTGAAAATGATAAGAAATGCGAGCTGGAAATTGAAAGAGAGAGAATTTTTAGGGTTTTTGAGAAATTGGAGAGAGAGAGAACTTCACTTCTGCTGCAAACCAGTGAAGATATTTTACGTCTACTAGAGGTGGCAAACGGGCGGGTCGGGTCGGGTTCGGGTCAGGTCAATTCGGGTTCGGGTCAATTCGGGTTTCGGGTCAATTCGGGTCACGGGTCGTTCGGGTCGCGGGTCGTTCGGGTTTCGGGTCGTTCGGGTTACGGGTCATTCGGGTTCGGGTCATTTTGGGTTTCGGGTCATTCGGGTTCGGGTCGCGGGTCAGTTGACTTATGGTCAACGTCATATTCTGGTCAAAAGTCACTCAGATTAGAGGTCGTTATTCATCCGAATTGATATTTCAGGTCATTTGAGTTATTCTGGTCAGTATTATCAGGTCAATTATGTTAGAACAAGCCATAAAATTCTTAATTTCGAGATTTTTTAAATATTAAAACAAAAAAAAAAAATTATTTTCGGGTCAAATCGGGCGGGTCATTCGGGTCCGGGGTCGTTCGGGTCGCGGGTCATTCGGGTCGCAGGTCATTCGGGTTTCGGGTCGTTCGGGTTGCGGGTCGTTCGGGTTTCGGGTCGTTTCGGGTTCGGGTCGTTTCGGGTTTCGGGTCACTCGGGTTCGGGTCGGGTCGGGCGGGTTTTTCGGGTCGGGTCAGATTTTGCCAGTTCTACGTCTACCTTTAGATCCTAATATATTTTTGAAAAAGTATAGCCAATAGTTAAATCAATTGCAAATGGGCTCATGTCTTAGCAGTGACGGATCTTAATAGAAAATATGAGACAACTAGGAGGACTTGAAGTTATAGTATATATATATGTATATATATGTATATATATATATATATGTATATATATATATATGTATATATATATATGTATATATATATATGTATATATATATATATGTATATATATACATATATATATATATACATATATATATATATATACATATATATATATATATGTGTGTGTGTGTGTGTGTGTGTGTGTGTGTTTAAATTAGTGTATTTTGTATAGAAATTGAAAGTTATGTATACACCACCTCTCCCCCCCCCCCTCCCCCTCCCCCCTTAGATTTTTGATGCATTTTTCATACCGCCTTCCTGTGTTTTAGGTCAAGATCCGCCACTGTGCTTTAGTGATTGAATGCAAAACATAATTGCATAACAAATCATAGGTCATGAGTTCAAATCACATTTGCATAAAAAATGTTAGAGTCATCTCCATTATATAAAAATAAATAAATAATTAAATCGATTTGAATGAGACTTATGCCTGGGATTGTGGAATTAACTTATATATTTATGATTTAATCTTCCATCAAAAAAATGCATTAATTGTTCATCAAACTCAGGCTATCAGTTAGCTTTTGTGAAGCATCATAAACATTTAAGAATTTGATATTATTATTTAAAAAAAGTAATACAATATCTTCATCTTTTAAGACGGCTTCATGTTAACAGTCTGCAATATATTTCTTAGAGTACTAATCATTTTTTGGTATTATTTTATCTATTATTTTACAACATAAAATGAAAATGAGCTCCCTAAAATCATTATGTTTATCTTGCCCAAAAAATGGACAAGTACATTTATGTCTTGCTGTGTTACATATTGTTTTTTATTAACATTTGTTTATTTAATTTTATTTCAATGTATGCAACTCATAAATTGGCCATATACAATATACTTCTTCTTTGGACTAAACTTGTGGGGGAATTTTATGTGTACCCTTACAAAACCTTAAAATATCATATATACCCATGTAAAATGCGAAATATCAAATTTTTCAAAAAAAAAAAAGAAATGCGAAATATCATGAATACCATTGCAAAACTTAAAAATGTCGAAAACTACCAATCTTTCTTACTTATGTAAAAATAAAAGCTAATCCAGTAAGTGTGATTAAGAGATCTTTTGAAGTAAATATTCAAAGAATTAGGGATATACATGATATCCCCTATGTTTGTACTTTGTAGAGAGGTTCCTATGATATTTATTACAAACTATAAGGGTATCAGTGATATTTTCAATTTTCTTAAAGCTTGTGTAGGCAATTGCCTATCAAGATACTTAATTAAAATACAGTAAAATAGAGGATATTTCTAATTTTATAGGGCACACATGACATTTCGTAATTTTGCAGGGTACACACACAAAATTGTGCCTATTTTATAACTAATAAGATAATGTTAAATAATAATAACATGTTGATGTTATAATTTTTTCTTCTTTTGTATGTGACCTCTAATTTGAGCATGTACATTGCCCTCAAATTTTCTTAATTTTAAAGTCATTGGGTGGAACAAGGGAAAAAAAAAATCTGCCCATTTTTTTTGTATTAAACTACTTCTACAAAAAATTCACTAAGCAACCTTGAGGAGTCACTATTATAAAAATAAAAGAAAAGTAATTGACATAAGAAAAATAATTGACATCCAGGAACTTAATCAAAAGAATTCACTTAATTTTTTAATACTACATTCTCTCATTATATATACTTGTCTGAACTCAGTCAAAATGTTAAAAAACATATTTCAAGTTATGTTTAACCCTGCAAATTGAGTCTAGACAAGCGATTGAATATCTTGATTGAAATCTCAATCAAACATAATTGCATTTTTTTTCTTAGAAAATATTCTTCATTATATTTGTCGTTAAATCTTTTAGATGAAACTTACCATATAAACTGAAAGAATTTCTCCATATCCATTTCAACCGAATCCAAATCACATAAACCGCAAGAATTTCTCCGTATCCCTATCAACCGAATCTAAACCATATAAACCGTTATAATTCTTCCATATCTATTTCAACTGAATCTAAATCAAATCAACTATATATTCTCTTCGTTACGCGATATCTTTAAAAACTACGAGGAATAAATATCAATTTATCCAAAATTAAATTCATAACGAGTCATAAAAATATACTTCTTCCCATCACCTCTTTACTTCACTACATAATTCAATACACATATTTATTCATAACAAATCTTAAGAGAGTTTCTTTCTTACGCGACGAATCGCCCTTGCTTGAGTTTATCCAGATTAAAATACATTTACCATTTCACCGAAGTCCTTTTACCACCACCTCTACTATATAAACACAACAAGATCCCCTCTCTCATTCTCTATTCCACAGCTCTTGCATTTTATTCTCTTTTTCTATACTCATTCAGATTGTAACTCTAAGTAACCGACATAGAGAAGAAGAAGAAGAAGAAGAAGAAGAAGAGGAGAGAAGAAAATTGGGGCCAAGAAGAAAGATGGTGTTTGATTCTTTGGTACCTGATGTGGGTCTCAATCTGAAGGCATTTGCAACAAAATATTTTTTGAAGGAGATGAATCAGGTGGAGGGTCGAGACGCGAAAGCAGCGAAACTCGAGGGGTTTATCAGAAATTTGGAGGTTGAGAGGGCCAAAATCGAAGTTTTCCGTCGTGAGCTTCCTCTCAGCGTGCATCTGCTTACTGATGGTAAAAAAAATTTCTATTTTTGATAGGTTTTTATGCAAATATTTGTGAGAAAAATGAAGTAGAAGGATTGATTTTTGTTGGGTTTCTTTGTTTTGTTTCAGTTATTGAGTGGTTGAAGGAGGAAGCTGAGAGATGTGAGAAAAATCCAGTTTTTGAGGAGTTGATGCCATTGAAAAGCAAATTTGAAGAGAATTTAGGTGCGAAAGTTGAAAATGATGCGAAAGATAAGATGAACTGGTTGAGCTCTGTTCAGCTATGGAGCCACGGCGAAAGAGCTCAAAAGCATGAATCGAATTTCAAAATTCACAACAAAATCTCACAAGAGGTACTAAAATTTCCACTAATTTCCCACAGTTCCTCTTTTTTTCTATATTTTTTTTACTAATTTTGATAATAAATATCTTCGATTTTCAGAGCACTTCAGGGGCGGTTTTGCAATTTGAAAACTTTTCAAGGAAGCAAGAGAGGATTGAAAATGAAATGGATCTGAATTTAATATCTTACAAGGGTGTAAATGCAATTTCAGCAAATAACTCGGATTATTTTTCAAATCAAATCACGATCCAAAATCAACAGAGAAAAACGAGACGGTCTTGGTCGCCTGAATTGCACCGACGTTTCATTTCAGCTCTGCAAAAACTTGGTGGGGCCCAAGGTAAAAAATATAAAATAAATTATTTCAATTTAATCACGCATTTTTTGTTTAATTTACGGTTTTTTCTTTCAATTTGGAGCTAATCTTTTATGTTTTTTGTTCAGTGGCCACACCGAAGCAAATAAGAGAGCTGATGAAAGTTGACGGATTAACAAACGATGAAGTAAAAAGCCATTTACAGGTTAATTAATTACTCTCAATTTCATTATTTACTAACAAACAATTTCATTATTTCATACTTAACTAAATCTGCTTCTACTTTTTTGTAATATTTCAGAAATATAGATTGCATTGTAGAAAAATGCCACAAAAAGAACAGCAACATTACAGTAGCTCACAACAAAGCACATCTCAGTCCGGTTCACCAACTGGACATCTCCAGTTCTCTGTCCAAAATGGAGGGGCCGTGTCTTTTATTACTGGAGAGAGTTGTGAGTTGGAATTAGAAGATGGTAGGTCTGAAAGTTACGGATTTAAGTGAGAGATTTTGAAAGATTTTTGTATAGAGAGAGTGAGAGTGATTAGTATAGAGATTTGTATAACGGTATAGTGAGAGAGATTTGTGGGGTTGAAATGACAATCGAGATTTAGAGAGAATCAGAGAGATTTTAGGCATTTGAGCGCTTCTGTTATTGTCGATATTGTTGTTTCGTTTGGGTATCTTTAAGTTTTGACATAAATTATGAAGTGGATTTTTGGAATCTGAATTTAAAATATGTGCTGTTATTTAGAAGTAAGCGAATTGCGTATCGAGATTCTATTATACCAAATGTAGAAGATTTGAAAGGTTGCAAAAAAAAGAGCAAGCCACATATTAACAAAATAAAAACCAACTCTGAACAAAATGTGTCCATAGTTTTTAAAAGGAAAATACATAAAAGATATAAATTTTTAAAAAAAAATGTCAAAATTAGAATTTTCGGATTTTGAAAAGCCGAGGAAACTAAAAGTTTCTGTCTTTGAAAGGTCAAATGTCATTTTGAGTACTTGTCTTTTTGAAGATTAATTAAGGAAATTAATATAATAGAATATAATATTTCCTCAAGAAAATAATTGAATATTATATCGATTTATGCATTAAATAATTGAGATTAGAGATATGATATTTCTTGCATTTTTATTTTATAAACTAATTGTGGCTCTAGACGAAAAGAAATGTGCTCTAAAAATAGAATCACCTCAATTATCAAATGGGGTGTTTTTTTAATTGTGTGATATGTTTTAATATCAATCATGTAGGACAACTATACAATTCAAACTTAAATTATACAACATGATGAAAAAGAATATAAGATGGGTTCAATTATTTGGCTAATTAAAGTTTCTAGGTTTTATCCTTCAAAAACTTTTTCTAGGTTTTAAAATGACTGGGACAGCTTATGAGTGAGAAAAATAATTGATGGTCGGCTTTTTTATATACCTTGCTTTAGTTGTCACATTTTCCTCATGCAAGCTTTCCACATCATTCTAGTCATTATCTTAAAAAGAATTCCTTAAGATAATTTATTTTTGCTGGCAAACCAATTGGATCAAACAAAAAAAATTGTTAAATAATTAAAATTTGTTCTCTTCAGGGGATAGTGATTAATTCATATTGTATTATTATTTAGATAAAATATTACTCTCAATTGGAAGTCTCTGTATTTTAATTTGGTTGCGAACTTGTGATGTAATCATTATATTCAAAAATTTCCTTAAATAATTTATTTTACTGGCAAACCAATTGAATCATATGGGGTTTGGATCGTTATGTTCTCATAAGTTTCAAATTCTATTCAAAAGTTCTAGAAACTGAGAAACCAGTCAAATAATGAACTTCAATAAATAAAAAAAGGAAAGACAATGTTGTTATGGAATAATAATCAAATATGGATGTTCATTCGTTATAATTACTTAGCTCCCAAACAATGGCAATATAAGAATGCTTCAAAGAATGGAAATAGATTGTAAAATATCTTATTACCATGTTTACTATTCTGTTAGTAAGATATTCTATATATTAATGTTTCCATATTGTAATTTTAAACTAGGCAAGTAATTTCTTGGTCACCACTCAACCGTCTACTATATAATTAGAACACTGGCTATTGTAATATTCATCCCAATCAATACATAATTTCTCCTCTCTTTTTCTCACTCTCGTGCCGCCTCCGTTAAAGGTTTTAGAATTAATCATGTCGGACATTGAGGAGCACTTCGAGTTGTCTGATGCGGGTGCATCCAACACCTATCCACAACAGGCCAGCACCATCCGTAAGAACGGATACATTGTGATCAAGAACCGGCCCTGCAAAGTTACTGAAGTTTCAACCTCAAAGACCGGTAAACACGGTCACGCCAAGTGTCACTTTGTCGCGACCGATATCTTCAATGGCAAGAAACTTGAGGATATTGTTCCTTCCTCACATAGTTGTGACGTTCCTAACGTGAGCCGCACTGAGTACCAGCTTCTTGACATAACTGAGGATGGATTCGTGAGCCTTCTAACTGAGAATGGTAATACCAAGGACGATTTGAGGCTTCCTGATCATGACTGTGCTCTTCTCACTCAGTTGGAGGATGGATTTGAGGTGGGAAAAGATCTCGTGGTGACGGTGATGACTGCAATGGGCGAAGAGCAGATTTGCGCTCTTAAAGAGATCGGCACTAAGTAAAAATTAGGCATAATATGATGTGAAAAAAATGGTGTTTATGATTATTATCTTGTTATTGTTGTTGTTATTTTGTTATATTAAGTGTTTTTTTGGTTGCTAAGTTGACATGAGCTATGGCTTAAGTGGCGGTGATTGCTCAACTGGCTTAGTATTGTTATGACTTATGACATTATCGTTGTGTAACTTACTTTATTATTACCTATTCAATAATCAGATTGTTTTATTTTCAAAATAAACAAGTATTTTCTCTCTTCCAATTTCTTTTATTGTTCTCTTTGTTATTCTTTTTTGTATTAATTCAGTATTGTATTAATATTTACTATTTAGACCAGAAAGTAACTTGCATTTTTTTTTAAGGAAGTAACTTTCATTTTTTTTTAACCGGATTCGAATAAATTGAATTCCAAAATGATTTTTCAGTTATACTAAAGAACTTATAAATTTAAAGTTCAATTACTATTTAATGCATGTGATTATTATACAAATTAGAAACATAATTAAGTACAATTAAAAAAAGAAACATAATTAAGTAAAAGTAAAACTGACTAATTAATGTGATTATTGAGGGTTCACTTGGAAATATTACTGATTCTAGTTTTTGTTTTCTTTTGGTAAGAAAAAAGTGAAACGTGTTTGGTAAGAGGGGGTGTTTCCATTTTTTTTTTTTACCAACTTGGATCTCAAAATACAATGGGGATTTTGGAAACAACCATATATGGTTTCCTATTCTGTCATTCTGTGTTTTTGTTTTTGCTTTTTAATGTGTCCATAGTTACTATTACTATAGAATGAATATTTTGTTTCTTATTTTAACACTACTAGTTTTGTCAAGTTATATTTATGTCTTTATGTACTAGATTGTTTTTTAGGTATTATGATAAAAATATGGAAACAGATATTTTATAAACAAAAGTAGAAAAAACAGAAAAAAAATGATACCAAATGAAACTTGACTTATTCGTTTTATTCGGCAGATATATACAATATAACAAAATATAAAAACCAAAAAAACCAAGAACCTTTTGTAAAATTTCTATCCCCAAAGATAGTTGCATTATGTAACTCGACATTGATTAAAAAGAATTAACACGAGAGACGTAAGAGCTCTCCGTTTTCATTAAAAAAAAAACCAAGAACCGAAACACGAATAATAATACAATTTTGATAACAATCTGAATCGAATTAACTGAGCAATTGTACTGAATAAACAGAATTAAAATGATTCCTTTGTTTTCTAGATAATTCGAACCAAAACAAAGAGAGTGGAATCAAATCAATTGAAGATTTTCTAAGTGATATTGGACCTACCATAAAGCTATCTAACAAACAAAGATTCATGTACTAGAATATTCATCAAAAATGGTAATTTTATTTTGGTACATCAGTTTTGGATTTATGCTCAAATTTGAATTTTGAATGTGAACCATATGCACACTAAAATCTAAGTCAAGATTCAAGATATTGATATGAAAAGAATATTTTTGCAGGTAACCACTGAACATTTTTTGACAATAAATGCCCATTGCACATGTTCCTAGTAGTACTCCAACTAAATTAGAATGGGGGAAAGTCCTGATATTTATATAACATATAATTAGTTTATAATTCATAGTAATATGTATATGATACTAACTAAATATATTTCAAAATATTTATGTCAATATAAGCTATTATTTTAATTAACATAACATCCTTACCATACACCAATATCTATGGTTTTATGATTTGGGGACTTAATTAGTTGGCAATCTCTTTATTTAGTGATATCAATTTATTCATTTATTATTGAAAGTGAAACCAATAATGCATCTATTGCATTTGTAGTTTTTAGATCATTTTATCTTCTTAATTAAAGACTTAATCAAGGGGATGAAAAAAAATGTCAATTTTGTTGTTGTCATATACAGATCAGATCTCTGAGGATAAGATTCCCTCTCTTTGATTCCACATCACTACTCAATTCTGTCACGTTATTTTTTTTCTTCTAAGATCTCAGAGGATTTGCTTGTTTCCTTTCTTTTTTCTACAAAAGCACCTCTAATTTAGTTATTTCGATTAAATAAAATATAAAAAATTCTTATTTTTTCTTGACTTATTTCTTTCTGTTGGTTTTTCAATTCAAAACATTAAATAATCTTGTCTGTATACAAACTTTGTAATGTAATGTAACTTAATTAGTTAATGTCATTGTGCGTAGGGTGTAAAACCTACCATATTTCATCCCAGAAAAAAAATATAAAACATAGATTATTATTATTATATTATTATTATTATTATTATTATTATTTTATGAGTTCTTTTTGACATTATTTTATGAGTTTATTAATAATGTTAGATTTTTGACAGATGGATGGTTTCTTTTTGCAACATCCTTGAAAATAGAGGGGTTTTAGCAATTTTCAAGAAGGTAAGTTTCGTATCGCAATTTAAGAATATAGAGGGATTTGTTTGTATTTTATTATTATTATTATTATTATTATTATTATTATTATTATTATTTGGGCTAAGGCCTCCAAGCCCAATAACTCTACTATATAAAACTTTAACTATTTAGATTTAGCACCAGCCTTTTCTTTTCTTTTCTTTTTTAAACAGGCCTCAAAATGGCCCATTTTCTTCTTCTTCTTCTTCTTCATCTTTCCTTCTTCAAACAAATTGTTCCATTTTCTTCCATTTGTTTAAGCAGCGCTCTGCTTTGTCGCCGTTCTTCTCTTCCTTTTCCTTCTGGTAAGAAATTCTCTCTCTCTGTTGAAATGGGTATAAGTTTTTGAGTGTTGTTAATGGAATTTCAGTACCAAACTCTTCTTGTGTTTTATTCAATACACTAAAAAACTAGGGTAATTACATTATCTCTTAATGCGAAATTCATTATTATTTGCAAATTTAGTGACAATGATTATGTCTTGTTTTAGTTCAGTTGTATTTGGAGTTTCGAAAATTAAACATTCTAAATTGTTTGTAATTTGGTAACTTTGAAGGGTTATATGTGCAAAATATGATAGTTATTATTTTTCAGGGTTTTCTTTATAAAGGAGTGAAGCTGAATATTGAGTAAAATGAGGGAAATTGTGACAATACAAGCTGGAGAATTTGCAAATTATATTGGCTCTCATTTTTGGAATTTTCAGGTCATTTTTACTACTTCAAAATTTCTCATATTTGCTTATAAATATCTATCTATATAGTTCGTTAAGTATTTTTTTTTTCTGTTTTTGCCCCATTTAATCATGAAATTTACTACGAAATATTTTGAACTATTTACCTTCGAAACATAAAATAACTTTTAGTGAATATATTGATTTGAAATTTTGTTCAAATCACTTTTTACTTAAATTTTTTTGTTAAAAAAAATAATTAATATAGACCACTTATTATAATTTATAACTGCACGGGTTTTGAAATTTTGAACTAGTTAGTGAGCTTCTGAAAAATAAAATAATTAATGTAATGAATATATTTAACTATTTAGGATGAATTGCTTGGATTAAATGAAGATCCAAATTCTGATCCAATTTTTAAAAATACAAAAATGGACATGGATGTACTTTACCGTACCGGCCAGACTCACCAGGTATTTTAAATATTTCTCTTTTTAAATTTTGCTAATTTTTTTTTAATTTGATATTTTACATTTTTTTAGAGGGTTAATATATGTTTATGTTAGATTTTTGAATGGTAAATTTGATATTTGTATATTTTTGAGGGGTAATTTAATATATATATCAGATTTGATGTTTGTATTTTTTAGAGGGTTAAATAATAAATATGATATTTTGGCATTTTGGAAGGGTAAATATGAAATTCCTCTTCTAGTAATGCTAATTATATTTTTTAATTTTTTAATTTTGCATTTTTTTAGAGGGGTAATATGATATAAATTAGATTTTGCAAGGTAATTTTGATATTTGTATTTTAGAGGGTAATATGATATATATTAGATTTTGGAAAGGTAAATATGAAAATTTACTTTTAATTATGATAATTATGGTTTTTTATTAATAAAAAAATTGTCGCGACAAAATGAAAAATAAAATAAATATATTTATTTTTCAGGGAGTGTGGACATACTGCCCTAGAGTATTATCAATCGGTTCACAAGGTAATAAATAAATTCTATTAATATTTTATTATTTATTTTATATTATTTACATTTTAATTTATGTAATTTTTTTTAATCTTTTTTAGGATCTCTTGGTACTTTAAGTTCGTCTGGTTCTTTGTATGGAAATGTTTCTAAGTCTGATCAGCCTGATGTACTTACATGGTAAACCAAATTATTTATTTTTATTATTTTTCATTAAAAATATTCTTTATTTTTATTTTTTATTTGTTTGGATGACTGAAATAAGATTATATATTAATAATTTATAATTCATCAAAATATTGCAATTTTTTTTAATGATTTTCTACATTTATATATATTAATAACTGATAAAATTAATCAAAATATTACAAATTTAGGAAAGGCGGTATTACAAAATCAATCGAAAAACCTCGCGAGAAAAATCTCTTTCTGCAAAATCTATCTCAAGAAGCAAGCTCAAGCTCAAATCCAAATCCAAATTCAAACTCAAATTCAAGTTCAAATTCAAATTCAAATTCCAAAATTGAGGACAAAGAAATGGTGGAAAGTCTAGAAAAAGACGTGAAATATTGGTCCGATTTTAGCAAAGCGCAATTTCACCCCAAAAGTTTGTATGAATTAAACGGAAATTGGACTGATTTGCAAAATTTCAACAATTTTGGGGCTGGAAAGGAAATTATTTCGGAAGGAAATCATTTGGAGGAGATTAATGAGAGGCTAAGGTTCTTTGTTGAAGAATGCGATCATATACAGGTTATTTTATTATTAATTTAATATTTTTATAAATTGGGGATTTTTTTCTAAAAAAACCCATATATTTTCTCAAATTTATGTAAAATTATAGGGGAAAACCACCTAGCCTTTGGAATATTAAGAAAACAGTTATATAATATTCAAATTCAAATAATATATAAAATAAAGATAAATTGTACTTAAAACCACATTTTTCAAACTATTTGTGTGTTATCTTATTTCAACATAAATTAAGGTGTTTGTTTTACATATTTTTTTTCTATTATCTCAAAGTAAGTTAAGTTTTCTTTCTTAAAACAAAACATTAAAGTTATTTCTTTTTTTAATTAAAAGTTTAAAGTATGGCTCTTTTTATTATTCCAAAAGATAGGATTTTTTTCATAAATACCAAAAAATCTCGATTTTTTTTCGATAAAAGTTTCCCCATTATAAAATCATACCTCATTACCATTTTTCTCATTTTATTTATTCATTTATTATTATCTTTTTTAAATTTTCAGGGAATTAAATACATAGTTGACGACTCGGGCGGATTTTCCGCGGTCTCGTCCGCATTTTTGGAAAATATTGCGGACGATTATGCAAATATACCCGTTTTATTATATTCTGCTAAAGATCCAAATTCTTATGATGATTCAAGAACCGATATAAAAAAATTAATTGCAAAATCTTTACATGATTCCGTTTCGCTTGCAAAACTCGCGGGATTTTGCGATTTAATGGTTCCAATTGGAATTCCTTCTTTAAGTAAGATATTTTTCGTCTTTTTGTGCTAAATAAACGAGGATTTTTCCAAAAAGAACCCTATATTTATGGTATTTATGTAAAAAGCCCATTTTTTTGGTATATAAATTATAAAATATCCCCTGACTTTTAAAAATCTTAAAGAAGAAAGAACCCCTTAACTTTAACATTTATTTTCAAGTAATATATAAATAATAACGAAATGTATGTAAGCACATTTTGCAAATTATTTGTCTGTTATTTTAAAATAAATTAAAGTGTTAACGTTTTATTTCTCTATATTTTTAAAACGACCTAGCGTTCGAACGTAAAACATTTAAGTTATGGGGTTTCTGAAAATAAAAAAATAATATTATGGTTTTTTTAGTATTTTATTCAAAAGATAGTTTTTTTCTTAAAAGATTTTTCTTAAAATCCCCTAAATAAAAAAACATACATTAAAAATCCAAAACTCAAAATTGCAAACTCATACAATTTTTTTTTTAATTTCAGACGAATTTGCTCCATCACTTCTCATAAAAGACTCAAATTTATTCCACTCGAGCGCCGTTTATGCATCGGCCTTACACTCTTTGAGCGTGCCTTTTCGTTTAGGTCCGAAATTTGACGCGAATTTTGCGTTTGGGTCCCTGGATTTTAGGGAATTTGTGAATTTGTTAACAGGGAGAGAGAGGCAGAATAAGGTGGCGGCTTTGGATGTTTCCATGCCAGCTGGCTGTTTAAACGGTAATTTTATTATGATATTTTGGATTTTGTGAAGGGTAAAATGTGATATTTTTATTTTGACAATTTATTATTATTATTACTATTTTAATAATAATAATAATAATAATAATAATAATAATAATAATAATAATAATAATAATAATGATATATTGCTGCTAGCTGCCTCTCAGAACAGTATTTTGAGAAATTTTTCTTGTTTAAGGGTAAAATAATGCATACTTACATAATTATGCACCAAATAAACCAAGATAAATAATTATTAATGATAATAATAATATTAATAATAATAATGTTATATTTTCAGATATAAGAAATATATTGAGTGGGTTTCGAGCATTGACGCCTGAAATTGGAGATGACTCTGACGATTTATACGCATCTGAAGCATTGATATTCAATGGAGCATTTTATTCTGGTAAAATATTATATTATATTATTTTATTATTCTTTTCATATTTTCCCAACTTTAAAATTTAAATATTGCACATATAAATTTGGAAGTTGAAAAACTTGTAGGATTTTGAACTCCATATGATTTTACAGGGATAATTTAGGCATTTTTCCCTTTTCTAAAAACTATATAGAATAATCTTGTTCAAAATATTAGAATAATGTTTATTCTTGAATTTTTTTCATTAAATCTTCACGGTGTTTTTTTTCCTAAAATTTCACATTGTGAAAAGCGAAATATACCATTAAAATATTTCTTCAAATATTATTTAATTCTCATTGTCTAATCAATATTTACAGGCCAAAACCGAGCTTCAATTTCTCAAGTGAACGAAACCCTAACCCTAAAAAACCCTAAATCCTCTCACCTCTCAATCTCTCTCTCTCCTCTCCCAATCCCTCTCCCCTTCCCCTCAATCTTCTCTCCCCAAACCGGCCGGCTCGGCGAAACCCTAATTTCCCCTCAAACCCTAAAAAAGGGCCCACTTGAAGTCGAATCCGTACCGATCGCGACTCGGATCCGATCGAGTATCGCGATAAAACCCTTTTTGGATAATAGGAAAAATAATATATTTAAATACGGAATTGTGAGAGGAGCGAAGGGTTTAGGGTTTTTGAAGGATTGGGGGTTTGGGAAAGAAGAGGTGGATGAAATGGGAGAGAATTTGGCGAAAATGGTTAGGGTTTTTGATTCTGAGTTTTCTGCTGGTGATGAGAGTGATGAATCTGATTAGGGTTTAAGCGAAATGTTTGAGGGTTTAATGTGTGATAACTTGTTTTTATTTTGATGTGTATTTCAAGGTTTTGTGAGAATTACATGAAATATTAAGGTTAAATTTGTGTTAAGTTGTTTGTATTTGGATGTGTATTTAGGGTTTTGTGAGAAAATTTTGATCCTGAAATTTTAGATGGAGTTATGATTCTGATTAGCGTTAAGTAAAATGTTAATGGTATAGTGTATCATAAATTCATAACTTGTTTGTATTTGGATGTTTATTTTAGGGTTTTGTGAGAAATGTTTTATCATGAATTTCAGACTGATGCTTGTACAAGTAACCCTTTTGTATTTGAATGTGTATTTTAGGGTTTGTGAGAAAATTTTGTCAATTTGTAGAACTATTTGAGGAAATCATAATTGCTTTTACAAACAATCTCTTAAAAGTATAAAATAAGAAATAGACAACAAACATAGACAATAAAAAATAATAAAACACAAGTTTATATGTAAAACCAGCTCAAGATCAAAATTCAAAACTGCACAATATATCAAGTTATTTTCTTCTAAAATTAATCAAATCTCTCATTTTCCATCTATCCAACCCAAATTCTCATTCTTCCAAAAAACTTTCTAAACCCTAAAAATTTCGAGTCCAAAACTTTAACTGCACAATATATCAAACTATTTTCTTTCTATTTTCATAATCTTCCAAAATATACTTCTAAAAATAATCAAAATCACTCAATTTTCCATCTATCCAACCCAAAATTCTCGTTCTTCCAAAATCGTTTCTTAAACCCTAAAGAATTTGAATCATACAATTCGAGTTGTTTTTTAACCCACAAAGGATCATTAGGGTTTATCCAAAGGGCTTCGCCTGAATTTTTATGGCGAAAATCAGGGAAATTTTTACTCGGTTTTTTTGCTCTAAAGTCCCTCCATTCTTGGGGATTCGCGAAAAATATTTGCCAAAGGATTAATCGCTCTCTGTTTTTCTCTTCGTAATTTATTACTTCATTAGAACCTGAATTATAAAAAAAAGTTATTTATTCATTTCTAAAGAATTAATTTCAAGTTAAAAATTCATCAGGATACAATTATTTAGGGTTTAGGGTTTATGAAAGGGCTTACTGGCACTTGAAGTTTCATTTGCACGTAAAATTGTCGATTCTTTTTCATATAAATCTTCATTTTTACAATGCATTTCCCTTTTACTTTTCATTTGAACATAATTCAATTCGCACACTTCAACCTATTAAAAAGATATAATTTAATAAATTAATTATTTCTTCATATCTCACAAAATATAAAGTAAATAGCACAAACAGTTCAATATTTTTCATGCCATTTCTGTTTTGAGTACTATTTTTATCATGTATTATATCAAAATAACAAAAACAGCTCAATTAATTATTCCTTCAAAATGTATTATAATTAGTTCTAATAGAAAAATAAAATTAATGAAACAAACCTTGTATAATATATTGTGGGCCCCACTTAAATCGATTTTATTGTAAGAACCCAAATGGCCGAAAACATAAACAAACTCTTTCGGTTTTAAATGCTCATGGCAAATCTCTGCCAGCTCACCTCTCATCGCGAGTAATATTCTGTTCCAATTTTTTAATTTCATGTTAGAAATAAAATTCATAATTATTGAACTACTAAGATGAAAATCAATATAAATAAACAGAATTTGTGTAATTTCCCTTCAATTTTATAAAATCACAATAAAAAGAGACTATATCGATAAAAAAGAAGCCAAATTTCTAGAGAAATGTCAATCTTTAACACAAATTCCATCGTCTCAGCTTAAATTTTCAATTCAAAACGACAAATTACTTCATTTTTTCCTAAATTAATGCAAAAAAAAAGCACTAATTTCATCACACACTTACTGCAAAGACGAGCGATTATTATCCTGATTCGCAAGCGGGTCTTTAATCCGAAGAAATGTATAAACTCCACCTCTGTCCGGATCATTTCCGTTGAAATTGAATTCTCTCACCGGCGCCGCGATTTCCCCTATCAGGCTGCACTTGCTGCAAGACTCCCGGCGCTTCGTCTCGATAGTCGGAGGCTTCGGCACCACCGAACGCCGGCGAGTCAGGGCAGCGAGGTGGGCGGAGGATCGCCGGAGAGAATTCATTTGTGAATTTGGTTTTGAAGTTCATTTTTCTTTTGAAGTTAAATTTTTTTGAAGTTTGAAGCCTGTTGGGCTTTATAAGTTATAGTATAGATATGAATTTTAGGCCCAAATAAATAAATAAGTGGGTGTTGAGATTTGAGAATTTTATTTATTTATTTATTTTTGGTTTAAAAAGGATTTAATATATTCAAATTATCATCCGGGAAATGTGAAAGCACGACGGGTTATAACACGTCCGAAACGCGACGGAATTTATATATATTATTTTTCTGTTTTTTAATATATTAAACTTTTTATATACTGTTTTTAACTGTTTTATGATTATACTGTTTATTGTCTCTGCATATTGTTTAAAAAAATAAATCTTATGCATACATTGTCATGATTTATTTGGCCTATTTTCCATTTGATGTAATCTTTTGCCTTCATTTATTGTGCAAATGAATAATGACACATTTTTTGTGCTTCTTTTAATTTTCTTGCAAAGGAGGGGATAAAAAGGATGCATAGCTCGACCTTTTTTTCAAAGTAGCACTCTTTTGAAAAATAATTCAACAGATAACACTCTTCTGAAAATAATTATTTATCTAGCACTTTCGCCAGAGGTTCTGGCAGAACTGTAGTGGTTCCGCCAGAGCTTCTGGCGGAACTGCCTATGACAGTCTTAAACATGCTTAATTAGGCAAAAAAGACAGTTCCGTCAGAGCCTCTGGCGGAATAGTGAACAGAAACATTTTTTTTTTTGCTAATTTTAATGGCTGTTTTAAAGGCAAAAAAATATATATAAAATAAGCAGTTCCGTCAGAGGTCTTGGCGGAACTGTCTGTTTTGGCTAATTAAGCGTGTTTAAGACTGCCAAATGTCGGGATAAGAAAAAGGAAAAATATGTGTAGTTCCGTCAGTGGTGATGGCGGAAGTGCTATGTAAATAATTATTTTTAGAAGAGTGCTATCTTTTGAATTATTTTTCAAAGAAGTGCTACATTGAACAAAAAAGTTGCATAGCTCAAACACGACCAGGTACAAAGAAATTCAAATTTGTCAGAACAATGAATTGAATCCAAAATATTCTGACGCAACAAAGATCACCCAAAATCAAATCAAAAGGAAAAAATAAAAGGGACAAAGATCACCCTATATTGTGGTTGCATGCGTGAAGAAAGAGAAGAAAATAATTCCAATAATATATGCAATATAATGATGCTCCTTTCTCACTAAGCTATTATATTTTGAAGCATTTTGTCATCATAGAAGAAAAGGAATTATTTTCCTTTGATATATGTTTCACAAATGGAATCACCATGAAAAAAAAATACGAATTTGAACTTGATATGCATTCATTTGCAATTAAAACATTTTTTATTTCTCCTTAATTTAATATTATATCAGTAGTATCTAGGTGCATAGTTCTTAGTGTACAATCTAGAAAAAAGTTCTTCAACAACTCATTTTTTAGATGGAAAGTCAAAAAAAAAATAATAGATCGAAAACAAAAAATGTCCATTAATAGAAAGCTTTCATTTTGAGAGAAAAAAAGATTAGAAGAGATCAAGAGAATCAATCAATAACATACAATATTTCTAGAATATTCATCCAAGAGAGCTAGATACAAAAAGATTTTTGTGTTTAGTAGATAGAAAATTTAAGTTTTATGTTCTAAAATCCTCATAACAAAAAGTAAAATTACATGTCTCCTTTAGGGCAAAGTCGACCCGACGCAATCTCTCCCCTCGTCACTCTCAACCATTTTATGTTGTTGCATGTAGACTTGCATTTGCGATTGCAATTGCAACTCATTTTGTGAAGGTTGTTGCATGAGAAAAACGCCCTCAAACGCCTGATCATGTGGCAGCGATTGATCAGAAGAGGGCGGCAGGAGGACCATCTCACCATTTGTGAAATTATGACCATCACAATCTTTTCTCATCCTCTCAAAAGCCGCATTTAACCGAAACGCCTCTTGTTCTTTCGAGGCCTGCAGAGCTCTGAGTTGTTGAGTCTCGGCGTGCAGAGCTACTAGGATCTGTCGAGCCTCAGATCGTTGTTGCTGCTCGCTCAACAATGCTTCGTTTTGTGATGACGTGGCGCCAGGGCTTCCAAGCCCTAGCATCGTACCGATCCCTTCATTCCCAAAAGGCAAGGCCATACAAGATGATGACGTGGCGGGCATTAAACTTTTGTTCATAAAAGGAAGCGCAGAAGGAGCAGAAGGGATCAGAAATTGCGAAAATCCGGCCGGACCGATATATGAAGCGAGCTCCTTTTTGGCCAACGAAAGATCCAACTCCACTTGCTTGATTTTGAGTTGAAGAAACGAAATATACGCGACACAACCATAAACCGGATTCTTCAAACGCATTTCGGCCTCGTAAGCCAAGGAGTTCACGGCGTCTTCACGGAGCGGTGGGAGAAGATCGTTGAGCAATTTCGCGATGTTGCTCGCGCCGAAAACTTTGTGCACGTTGGAGAAACGAGCCGGATTTTCCGGCGGGAAGTACGGCGCGAATACACAACTTGTCGTGCATTTACGACGGAGGAATTTGCATGCTGCGCATGGGCTCGACATTTTCGGTCCAATTTTGGATCCAGTATATGTTGGTTTTTCTTCAAATATCTGAAAATTGGAAAATAGATAGATAAGGAATAAGACTTTTACCACAGAAAATGTAAGGAATAAGATTTTTTCCATTTTCATATATAATTTAAGAGGGATATTTTTTCCATTTAAATTGTATTTTCTTAGTTATTATATTTCTTCTCTTTTTATGCTTCTTCTTCTTCTTGAATCGGCTCTTTGATGATATGTTTCTATCAGTACGTCATTTTGTTTAAAAAAGTAGAGGAAAAAAGAACAAATGATAGAGGAACGAAGATTTCTTATTTTCAGATCTTCTAAAGGATTTTAATTGTATGTGTTTCTAAAACTGGAAAAAAATGAATAATAAATAAAATATTGGCTAGATCTGAATTCTAGGGTTTCAAAAATTCACGAAGATCTAATCTATTATTAGGGTTGATATCAATACAAAACACATATACCTCAAAAAACGGTAATGGAGTGCAATTTTCCTCTCTTTTTGTCTCTAAACTCAGCTTTCAATCCATCTAGAACCGGTACAAGAATTCGGTACCAGATCCAAATTCAAATACTGGTTTCAAACTTCTTAAAAACCTTCTAAAAAACGAATGAAAAAGAGAGAAATTAAGCTTCCATTCGTACGTACGTACGTACATACATGATCTCCCTTCCTTCCCCTTCAGGGGAGAAAAGAAAACCCAAAAAAACAACAACCAACTAAGAGACAAAGAAAGAAAAGGTCTCTCCCCCAAAAAATGAAAATAAAACGTAAAATAATTAGGTCAAAGAGAGAGACCTTACAGCGGATGGATCGGAAATATCTGCGGCGTTTTTGAAGGAGAAGAAAACGAAGAAATTAGGTTTGATGATGAGTTGAGATCCCAATGAGAGCGGAGACGACGACCCAAAATAAAATAAATCTCGAATGCAGTTTCTTAGTTTTGATTTGATTTGGATAGTGATTACTGAGTTGAATTTTACCACGAAATATTATTATTCTAAAATTAGGGATTGAGAATTTTTCGTGATGAGATCGAGAGAGAAGGAGAAGTGAGCTGGATATGTGGAGATGCACGCTGAATTTAATTGAAATATGGATCCCAATGGGCTATGTTTTAGTTTGGATACTTATCTTTTTACAACTTTTTAATGTGTGTTAGTAAAATGTATGAATTGAATTCCATGTTTTTTTTGGAGTAAAAATTGATTCGATTTAATTTAGTTTATACTTTGTACTAATAAATTTTAGTTCATATTAAATAAAGGATAAACAAAGCATGAACCAAAATATATATAGATAGTCAAAAAAGTTATATATTGCAAAAGGTATATTGAAAAAAATAAAATAGGTAAAAGATATAATAAACAAATAAGAAAACGTATTAATATTAAGAAAATATATACTGGACACACAAAAGGTATATATTTAACATACAAAGTAAATAATGTTTTTTGTATGAAAGTTTAAGCCCAAATTATATAATTACTGTTTTTTGTATGAAAGTTTAAGCCCAAGTTATATAATTACTGATTTTTTTGTATGAAATTTTAAGCCCAAATTATATAATTACTGGTTTTCGTATGAAAGTTTAAGCCCAAATTATAAAAAAAAAAAAAAAAAAAGTCCAAAACAAAACCAAACACAAAAACCTCTAAAACCCCAAAACAAACACAAAAAAAAGTTCTCAACTTTTCTCTCTAACCATGGCCATGGCTCGCATCGCCGGCTCCGCCCATTCCGCCGCTTTCCCTCCATCTCCGGCGTGGCGCCGTATCGCCGCCGCATGGCACCACCGCACCATCCAGGCCGTGCCGCGCGAGGCGTCCGGCGGGCGGGCCGCCGCGAAGGAGAGAGCGCAGGGCCGGGTGCCGGCGATACTCATCTCGCTCTCCGGGCCCGACCAGGACGTGAAACGGGCGCCGAAACAGATGGTCACGACGGACGCGAAGCAGATCAGGGAGATTTTGAAAGAGTCGCCGTACTTCTGCACTACTCCGATCAAGCTCCAGGTCCGCGCCGGGTTGAGGTCGGAGACGGTTTTGCAATCCGGCACCGTTCTTCCTCTCAGGGTATGATTTTAAATCGTATTGGAAATTATTTTAAATTTGTAAAATGATTTTAAATTTTCTTTTTCAAATTTGCTTTTATTCTTGTAAGAAATGATTTTAAATTGTATTGGAAATACAAATTTAATCTTTGTTTGTGCTGTAATGATTAAAAATTTTAAAAAATTGATCTTAATTTCATGAGTAAATGAAATAATTGGTTTAAAAAATTGATCTTAATTTCATGAGTAAATGAAATAATTGGTTTTTTCCCCTTTTTCTAATTTTGTTTTGTTCTTAATTGTTGGTTATATTTCAAGAAATGATTTTAAATTGTATTAGAAATAAAAACTTAATCTTTGTTTGTTCTGTAATGGTTAAAAATTTGATTTTAATTTCATGAGTAATTGAAATAATTCTTTTTCAAATTTCCTTTTATTCTTAATTGTTGGTTTTATTTCAAGAAACAATTTTTAATCATATTGGAAATATAAATTTAGCCTTTGTTTGTGCTGTAATGATTGAAAATTTAATTTTTATTAAAAAATTGACAAACAAACATTACCATGTGTAAGAATTTGATTGTTTTTTTCATGAGTAATGGAAATAATTCTTCTTTTTTTTTTTTTTTTTTGAGTAAAGATTAGTAGAAAGGAAGAAACAGGAGAGATTTTGAATTTAGCAATGGCTTGGGCAGAAAAAGGAAAAGAGCTCAAAGTGAAAGTGCCTCTTGTTTTTAAAGGAGAGGATTTATGCCCTGGTTTGAAAAAAGGTTTGATTTTTCTTCTTTTTTTTAATTTTTATTGCCCCAAAATAAATAAAAATCAGAAAAAATGTTTGTTTCTTTGATTTTTTTTATGTTCTAATTGCAATTGGGCGTAAAATTGAAGTTAATTTAGACAATTGGGGTTAGTTGGAGCTTAATTTTTTGAGAAAACAATTACCTTAACTATATAGACATTTCAGGCTTTTTTCTAAATATTTGAACTATTAAGAAGGGTCTTAAAAGAATATTTGTAAAATGCAGGGGGGCATTTGCGAAAAGTGAGGAGCTTTCTGACGCACAAATTCCTGGTAGAGGAAATTCCTCAAAAGATAGAGGTCGATTTGGCAAAACTCGACATAGGAGAGAGAATTGTGTTGCATGAAAAGTTGGTTTGTGAAATCTTGGCTTCCAAGCCTTCTGAGTCAAAACCGGAGCCAAATCCTGTTTTAGAATCATGATTAAAAAGAACTTTTTTGTTCAAAATAAACTTTATTTGATAATTTGTACTATTTAGTTTTTGTTTAATTAATGCTTTTTGGGTAACAGTTGTGCTGTTTTGAATTGTACTGTATGGAAATTTGAAGTTTGTTGTATGAGCAAGATTTATGCGCAATTGTGTTTTGTTGATGAAAGAATTGAGAGAGACTTGAATGATTGTGTGAATTGCTTGATTGATTGTTGCCTTGATGTTAGTGGATTAACATACTAATCTTTATTCTATCCTAATTAGCATACTACTAAATAATCAGTCATCCCCTCAAAGTCTAACGAGATTTTCTTAAACATTTAGCTTGTCTCTTAAGTAATTTGAATATGGGAGTAGAAGCCCCTTGTGAACATATTGGTAATTTGGATCAATGAAGTCGATCTAAAAAACATCACAATGTAGAACTGAAACTAAAGAAATACCATATGATATAGCTCTGGTTGAAATCTAAAGGGCCTCGTTTGGCATCAATTTTATTTTTCTACTTTTTGTTTTTCATAAACAAAAAAATGTTTTATGTTTTTCTATTTTTGTTTTTTAAAATATCATTTTCATTTTTGAAATTTGAGTAACTTTTCTGTTTCTAAATTTCTTGCATTTAAGATAAGGACCACAAAACAATTTAATAAATTCATAGTAACTAGAAACATAATTTTAGTTTAAAAAAATGTCGATACCCATTATGTGCAACTTGACCGTGACGAGCACGGTCCTTTGCAGGTGACCGAAATTTTTTCGTCTCTACCGTAACCCAAAATAATTCAATAACGTAACAAAACAGTATATTAACATAAATAACAATATATAACTATAATAAAACGATCTATATTAAGCACAAAACGGTATATTGTTGTTATAAAATAATAATATGTTGACATAAATAATAATATATAGCTTCAATAGTATATATCTGTACAGAATGGCTCGAATTTGAGTGTGTATTAAATGTGTATTAGAATTTATGTGAACATATCAATATCTTGACGTAACTCAGTTGAGAGAAATATATATATTCATATATCATGTTATTAATATATCATGTTATTAATTTGTATAAAATGATAAAACAACAAAAATTTGTCAAATGACCACGTGACCAAGTTGTGGCCAATATCTACTAAATAAGGCACACATTCTCGGAGAGAAATGAAAACGCAAATTTAGAAACAAGATTTCAACGTTTCACAAATTCGGTTTTTTTTTCCCATTCGGACCAAAAAAATTGGAAACAAGCCCTTGCAACCAAACATGTTTCATTTTTTTTTCTACAAAAAAAAAAAAAACAACAAAATATAAAAACGTTGCCAAACAAGCCCTTAATTACCAAGAGTGTATGCTAATTTGAGATGAAAATGTTAACCCAAGAACAAAATTCGTCCTAGTAATAATATACTATTTTTTTTAATAGTAATAACTAATCATAAATAATATTGATAATATACTTATTCATTCCTTTTTCCTCCCTTACATGAGTTTATGTAGACATTAGGAACATCAGTCCTAGCTAGTATAGGCATTAATGAAAACATTGCTCTAAGAATATCCTAGAAATTAATTAGAATATTATTCTATGAAACATCAATCGTAGACATTAATTAGAATATTTCTCTACGAACACCTCTCTAAGTATAGGGATTAATTAAAACATTGACTTAAAACATAAGATACCTAAACATTTTAATTGACACTTAAAAAAAATATTGTTGGAACAACAAGGATATTCAATAGTTCTAGAAACACTCAAAAATATTAAATATATTTTAGGAAATTGAAAAAAAAGCATTTGAAAACTGAACCAATTCATTATTTTGTCACTTGATCATCGTCACTACATCATAATGTCATAACAAATTATTAATCGAAGTAAACGCATACACACAATTGTTATCTAAGCAACTTTCAAATTGCAATCAGAAGACAACCAACAGATGGCTTAACACATGTGTTCATTCGAGTTTGTTGATTCTTCAACCCTTCCCAATTTCTTTACTCGATTTTCCGCTAAAACAACATGCATTATAAAAAATTAATTCAAATCAGGATTCATATTCAAAAAAGAAAATATTTTGTCGATAAAGTTTCATTTAAATCAAAATTTTGTTTAAATCAAAATTTCTTGTTAGAAGACATGACATACCTCATCCTTCCATTTTGTCAATAAAGTAAGTAAAATGAGACTAACTATCTCCAATAGTATACCGAAAAACATCCCGGTACATATTCCCTACAATTCCGAAATTTTATATTAAAACATGTATTATTTAGTTTATTGATTTCTTGTTAAATGGAAAAGGCTTAAATTTTATATTTATTATTTTATGCTAACAAATTCAAATCCACAACATTTTATTTCTAGGGAATTGTATTGAAGCAACTTAGCTAGTGGCAATTAAAATTAATATGCATAATCAAGAAATTAAGATCAAATCAATATAAATGAGTAATTTGACATATAATTCGGTCGGTTCGGTTTATTCAGTTTTTCCGAAACCAAAACCGAACCAAACCGGATTAGTCGAATAACATAAAATTTTAAACCGAACCGAACCGAATTGACCGAACAACCGAACCGAATTAACCGAAATGGCCGGTTCGGTTCGGTAACCGAATAAACCGAACTGAATGAACACCCCTAACGCCTGCATATGTAGGTATATATACCTATTATAAAAAAAGGATTGTTTCATGATTTTTTTCTCAGGTCCAATCAAATGATGACATGTGGATGGGTCCCAACCCAAGCAATTCTCAGTGAGCAGTAGATAAATAATTTTATCTATTTCATTCTGTTGATCAGCATATGCATGCATACTCATATGCATATGTACATACATATACACTAATATATGCATGTGTTGTTTCTTGGTTGATGATCTCAAAACATTTCCGAACTACTAATATGTCTTTTGAGTTTATGTTTCTAGACATGTTACAAGACATACAATATGATGCATTCGAGACAAAATAACATACGAGACCACAAGCAAAATCGATTAAGTCGAAAAGCATTTGAAGATACAACTTAGAGAATTTTCATAGAACGGAAGCGTCATTCATTTTCAAAGAAAAGCTGTTTCGGTTCGACAAGATTTTTTTACTCAAGATATACAAGATCTTAAAGATGTTCCACGAGAAATAGTAATAAAACAATTTAAATTAGAATATTATTTATAAACACAAGAGAGAATACAAAAACATAATTCTTGATCATATTATGTCCGAACAGAACCCTAGAAAAAGATCTCTAGAAAAAGCTAATTACAAAAGAAACACTCCATTTCAATAGAAAAGGCTAATTACAAAATCGCTTGTTGTTTATTATTATTTTTTTTGAATTGCTTGTTGTTTAATTTTAATATACGAGTCTCCAATCAATTAGGAGTGAAAAACCCGGAGGCACCAAAATTAATAACCATTATTGCCATCATTGTTTCATCCTCATTTGGAGCGTTATTTTCACTTGGTGCTTACATCTGGAGGATTCAGTTCCTGAAGTTTTTCATGAGAAATGTTGCGGTGATTGAAGAAAGTACCAAACTATCACCCCTGCTAGCTGCAACGATTTTTTTTAACAACATTCATATTGTATTTTTAGGTATGTGTCATCTAATGTATTAAGTTCAAAATATAATTAATTTTAGATGAAAATATGTAGTAACAACATATATAAATACAAATTTAGGGGTTGTTATTGGAGCGGGATGACAAAAACTTGTCGCATGTTTTATCATCATCTTCTTTTACCCCATCGGTCTACCGATATGAGCTCTTTTTGGTTTTAAACTTAAAATGAACGCACCGGTATGTGAGTACTATGACTATAAGATAATCTTTTTCTTAGCTTAAGTAACTTATGTTATCAGGTACACATGTAAATACACATGCATACATATGCATATGTATACACATAACATACATATGCACATACATATACATATACGGCTGCTAAGGGTGTTCATTCGGTCGGTTCGGTCCAAACCGAACCAAAATAAATTAATGTTGATTTCAGGAATCTACTGCTTATTTTGTTGATTATTCATTGTATTTTCCAAAAATCTTGCAAAAATCACATAAATTTCACATGAATTTATGGAAATACACTTGCAAAATCACATAAATTTCACATAAGTTTCAAGAAAAAATCTTGCAAAATCACATGAATTTTAACACAAATTTCCAATCAAACTAAATTAATGCTGATTTCAGGAAAAAAAATTCACATAAATCTACTGCTTATTTTGTGATTATTCATTGTATTTTCCAAAACACTCATTTTCCAGTAAAATTTGAATAATCAACAAGATTGTTAACTATAAATAGGCAGGGCCATTAGTTATAAGTATCTATAATTCTAATTAAAATCATATTTATTCCAAAAATAAGAAGGGAAAAACTAGAAACTTATAATTTCATCATGGGTTCTCCTCCAAGAAGAACACCAAAGCCTACGAAGGTAATTTGTTTTATACTATTATGACAATTTTCCCAAAAGTTTTATTGATTTATGAAATCTTCTAGTTATGTTTTGTTTAGTATTTTCTTGCTAAGAGATCTAAAATGAGTTGTGCTTAAGCCCTAAACTCTAAATCATAAATCTTGTACATCAAGAACATGTTCATTAGAACAAAAAATTTCTATATCTTGTTATCATGAAGCATACGGATTTTAATTCGGTTTATTCGATTTGAGCCGAATTAACAAGAAATCTAATCAGTATTACATTAAAATTAATATTTTTAGACTAAACAATGATCATACTAATTTTTATAAATTATGAGGAATGTAGTATTAATGTTAAAATCAAGTAATGATATAAAAAACTAAAAGATTAACTAAACAAGATATAATACATGATATTTGTAAAACGTCCCCGGGGTCAAGAGATTGCGTAGAATTAATAAACCCGCTGCCCATATCAAAAGGGGTGGTTTGAGATTGCATAGTAAAAAGAACAAAATTCGTCCTAGTAATAATATACTATTTTTTTTTAAATAGTAATAGTAACTAATATTGATAATATACTTATTCATTCCTTTTCCTCACAAGAGTTTATGTAGACACTAGGAACATCTGTCCTAGCTAGTATATGCAATGAAAACATCACTCTAAGAATATCCTAGACATTATTTAGAATACTATTTTACGAAACATCGATCGTAGACATTAATTAGAATATTTCTCTACGAACATCTCTCTAAGTATAGGGATTAACTAAAACCTAAGATACCTAAAAATTATAACTAGTTTTAGAAATTCTCAAAAATATTAAATATATTTTAGTATAACTGATCCAATTCATTATTTTGTCACTTGATCATCGTAACTATGTCATAACATCATAACTAATTATTAAATGAAGGAAGCACATACACACGATTGTTATCTAAACAACTTTCAAATTGCAATAAGAAGACAACCAACGGATGGCTTAACACATGTGTTCATTCGGGTTTGCTGATTCTTCAGCCCTTCCCAATTTCTTTACTCGATTTTGCGCTAAAAGAAGCTGAATTATTGAAAATTAATTCAAATATTAAAAAAAAAGATAGACTAAATAAAATTTTGTTTTTATTAGAAGACATGACATACCTCATCCTTCCACTTTGTCAAAAAAGTAAGTACAATGGGGCTAACTATCTCCAGCAGTAGACTGACAAACATCCCGGTACATATTCCCTACAATTCCGAAGTTTTATATTAAAAATATGGATTATTTAGTTTATTGATTTCTTGTTAAATGGAAAAGTCTTAAATTTTTATATTTATGATTTTATGCTGACAGATTCAAATCCACAATATTTTATTTCTATTGAATTGCATTCACTACTACAAAAATTGGAATTTGCAACCGACAAGTTGGTCGCTAAATGCTCAAATTTTGTCGCTAAATATTTTCAGCGACCAAAAAAACTGGTCGCAGCTTTCGTAGCCACATCCCCGTCTCTAATTCTAATTAGCGACGAAGATGTATGGTTGTCGCTAAAGTATAATATACTGCGACCAAAGTATTGGTTGTTAAAAGGCAATATACTGGTTGCTATAGATTAATTATTGGTCTCTATTGAGTACCATAATAGGCTTATAGAGACTAAATTTTCGTCACAAAAGACATTTGTTTGGTCTCTAGCAATAACTAACAACGACGAAAATTTGGTCCCAAAAAATTAAAAATCATGAAAAAAATACTTTTATTTGGGACAAAAATTTAGTCACAAAAAAAAATATCATAAAAGAATAAATTTATTTGAGACAATTAACTCGTCGCGAATACAACAAGGTTAGCAACGACACTTAATATTGGTCGCTGATTCAAATTTTTCAACAACCATATTTTTGTCGCAAAATTGGTCTCTAATACCAACACCAAAAATATCCATTTCATCCCAATAAAATAAATTTCATACATACATTTCTCAAAAATTCTAAATATAATTTCCAATATTAAATTGTATCATAAATAACCGTCATATATTATAATAATCATTACATGAAAATATCTATAAAAGTAGAATTACAAAGAACTTACACAATTTCCTCACAATAATATCTTCATAATTTGCATCTAAATGCATTCCATTTACTCCTACAAATGGAACATACACACTATTAGACTCATATAAAATAAATACAAATAATTAAGTAACAGATAGAAACAACTCACCTCAATTTCATGTAAATCCTCATTATTTTCATCAAAAACGTCTTCATCATTCATAGTGCTATTAGTCATTTCCGGTTCCACACCTACTATATGTAAAAGACCAATATCGGAAGGTTGCTCTTGAAAACCCATACTTGTACTAACACTTTGTTGACATGCATCATCTCCAGTTAATACATCTTCTTCAATTGTATTATCATCGACAATATTTAATAAACATGGATCAAAAAATTGACGATGATGTGCCTTTTGCACCACTCGCCAATTACCTCCCAACTTTGTGCCACAAACATAAAAAACTTGAGTAGGTTGACTTGCTAAGATGTACGGATCACTTGTATACCAATTTTTACTAATATTTATACTAGTGAAATCCGCATTTATAAATACCGGCTTGTTGCGTTCAAGATCAAACCAAATAAAACTACCTGAAAGTTCCCGCGGAATTTTAAACTTATCACAGTATCCAAGACACCATAATAAGTAATTGATTTCCCTTTGTGTTCACCTTTGACAGAAACACCACTATTTTGAGTTGTGCGGCGATTATCTCGTTCCACGTTAACAATCTTAACTCCATTTATAATGCATCCCGCATAAAAATTCACTCGCACATCAAGACCTAACGAGAATATTGATAATTTTCTTATAGGTTGCGGACCGATATCATTATTTCGTTGCACTCTATTCAATCTAGTCTCTACTCCATCCATATACATAGAACAAAAATTTAAACACTCATTAGCAATGTACGACTCTGCTATGGAACCTTCCGGGCGAGCTTTGTTTCTCACTTTCCTTTTTAAACTACCAAGATACCTACATATTGGAAAAAAAAATTAGAAGTTATTATAATAAAATCGGTTATAAGTTCATATTATTAGAAGTTATTAAAATCTAACCTTTCAATAGGATACATCCACCTATATTGCACCGGTCCTCCAAGTTTTGCCTCGCGCGGTAAGTGAACTGCTAAGTGTATCATTACATCAAAAAATGCGGGTGGAAAGATCATCTCTAGTTTGCAAAGAATAATCACAATTTTATTTTCCAATTCTTCCAATACATCCAATTTCAACGTTCGTGAGCACAAGTTTCTAAAGAAAGATCCTAACTCATATAAAGTGTTAAGAATATCCTTATCTAAGAACCCCCCGCATTCCAATTGGGAGCATCTTTTGTACAAGAACATGGTAATCATGACTTTTTAACCCATATACATTGCCATCCTTCGTGTTAACACATTTTGAAATATTTGCCGCGTATCCATCAGGAAATTTTATTGACCGAAGGAACCCACAAAATTTTTGTTTCTCCGATTGTGATAATGTGTAACGAACGGGAGGTTTAAGTTTACCTTCTTGTTGCAAATGCAACTCCTTTCTTATTTTCATATCTTCTAAATCTAAACGGGCCTTAAAGGTATCTTTAGTTTTCCCTTCTATATTTAACAAAGTTGATAATATGTTATCACAAATATTTTTTTCTGTGTGCATAACATCAAGATTATGACGCAATTTTAGTTTATACCAATAAGGTAACTCGAATAAAATACTCTTTTTAGTCCAGTTTGGTTCTATAGGACCACGTTTCCGTTTTTTATTCATTGGGTGTTTTCCAAATTTAGTGTTTTTGTAGGGTTCTAATTGAGTTAATAAATTTTCCGTCGACAACTCAATCGGTTTCGACGAATGCTCGAGTTTACCGTTAAATTTCATATTTTTTCTCCAACAATGATTCTTATCTAAATACCTCCTATGTCCCATATAGCAAATTTTATTCCTTAATCTTTGGGAGTAAGTATTATCCATACATTCAGGACATGCTTTGTATCCTTTTGTAACATATCCCGATGTATCACCGTAAGCCGGGAAATCATGTATCGTCCACAAAACCGCTGCACGCATGCGGAAGCTCTCTCCTTTAGCCTCATCATAAGTCTTTACACCAACTTCCCATAATTCTTTTAGTTCCTCAACTAGCGGCCTTAAAAACACAGACAATACCCTTCATTTTCTCTTGATCCTCGCAATGTACGACTTGGATTAGCAACCGATGGTTTTAATCCATTTGGCAATACCAATTATAGCATGTGGCCAGTCGTTCTTATTCCATATGATCTTCCGCCTTGGAAATGCATGAAAGAACCTTTTCTTTTTTTAACATTACTTATTCCTGGACCCAAATCACCTGGAAAAGATAGAACGAGATAGATGAAGGATCGCTAAGCTGGAGAGGAAGAGGATTTGGGAGGGTATCGGGTTTGGATTCGCTAGGTTTAGAAAGAGAGATGAAGGGGCGCTAAGTTAGAGAAGAGGATGTAGAAGAAGGGGCCAGATCAGGGATATTTCATCTTTCAATCTAGACGCTTGAGGCATTAAATTTCATCTTACAACCATTCATCTTTCAATCTGGACCCTTGAGATTGAGACATTAAATTTCATTTTATAGCCATAATATTTCATATTCATAGTTGTGTCATATTTATTATTCTATCATATTAATATTCTATCATATTATAATTATATAAATAATGTTTTATCATATTAATAATAGTATCGTATTTACAATATTATATCATGTTGATAATTGTATTGTATTATTATATCAACAATAGTACCATAAAAATATTTGTGTCATATTCATAATTTAGCATATCCATAATATTATACCCAATTCATAATTCTATCATATACATAATGGAATATAATACTAATAATTGTATCATCAAAATTTTAATATTTTCTATTACATCCATACTATTCTGTCTAGTTCATCAATAGAATATCATATTAATAAGTTACCATTAATAGTATCATATTCATGGTTATATCATATCCAAAATAATAATAATAATAATAATTAACAATATGACACATGATAATGGAATATGATATTAATATTTGTATTATTAATAATATTATAACATTAATAGTTGCATTGCATCATATTCATAAGTTGTATCATATTAATATTTGCAGCATTTAATATCATGCATTAATACTTGTATCATATGCAAAATTTGTATCATTCATAATTTTATCATATCCATTATGTATATGACAAAAGCTCCTATGGTGCAAGGATACAAAATTAACAGCTTGAGTAATCAACTTAACATAGAACCATACAAAATCAACTTAACAAAAATAAATCATAAATACAAACTCCTAAAATGGAAGCATAATTAACAAAAGCTCCTATAGTGGAAGCATAATTAAGATTCTAAGTATATTTGTATAATTAGTAAAAGTCCCTTGTGTTATCATGAGTGACCAACCCTTCTGATCAACATCTTGTATCTAAAGAGGCTCTATTACCTGCAATGAAAGAAACCTAATTAGATATCTTCTCAAAAGCATACAATTCATTTGTAAGAAAATATTATAGTACTACCTACCAGCCATATTTTGCATAACATAGGTCTTCAACCATTCAAGTTGACCTTTCTGTTCTAGCATTTCACTTTTATGAGCTTCAATTTCACTTTGTTGTGCCTCAATTTGAACTTGTTGAGTTTCAAGATGATTTTTTTGTGTCTCAACAATTGCTTTTGTAGTCTCCAGTTCTTCCTCAATTTTTTTGTCCAATGATTCACGATGAAGCATCTTCTTGTTTCGACTAGCTGCTCGCTTTGGCTCGCGAAACTGACTATATTGTGGCCCAAGAACATCTGTTATTATTTCATCTATTGTCAATAAATAATAGTATTTGAAATATACCAAGTAAACTAGTAACTGCACTTACGTATCTTTGCTAGGCCACCTCATTTGCCCATCCTTTCGCCCCATGATAACAAACTTTGAAAAAATCAATCGAATCAATTGGATCACCTTCCTCTTCCTATGATCAATATGAAAAAAATATATATATTATTTCATCTAAACTACTACACAATCATGATGGAATAAGTCTTACCAATAGCTCATGACGAGTGGCCGGAAAAGACCTACTACCATTCTTGTGAATGTACAGTAACTTAGAACGATTCATGGTATTCGCATTCGACCGTTTCTACATTAAAACACTGCATATTAAATAACATATAAAAGCTAAATAATTTGTAAAATAAACAACTTTGTATTAATTGTTTACCTGATAAACATCAGAACAGAAACAGTCACATTACCATAGCCATTGTTCCTTGCGGTTAATAAGATCTGCTGGAGGGTTTTGTCTAGCAACTTCTCCACCTCCAAGCTTTTTGTAATACTTATGTAAAGACCTACAAATGTAGTCCTTATAGCGGGAGTATGCAATTTCATCTACACATTTCTTTACATGTGCATCACTCAAATCGATGTCAAATTTATCCTTCAAAAAGTAATTGTTAGTATTAATATTACAAAAGATTATAAAAGAAAAATTATTAATAAGCTTTTCCTTACCATAATACGATCATAAACAATGTCTCTAGCCGTCTCATCAATTGCATACCAATTTTCATAATTTTGTGGAGCAAGCTGACGCACAAGAACTCCAATTTCTCGAGGGAGCTTCTCATGAGGATCACCAACCGGGCGCTAATCAGTCTTGCAAATCGTTAATTCAGGTTTACCAAATTTGTGAATCATTGTGTCTAGTTCAATGCCCCTATTTTTCCCACGGACATTTCTAACAGGATTGTCACTACCCTCTACAGCCATGTTTGACGGTATGGGTTGCGAAATGGAGACATTAAGCCTCTTTCTTTTCCCCCACACTCTTCAACCGCGATCCTGGTGCCATCTTTGCTACAATAAATTAGTAAGATTTTATTACACGTCAACTCAAACAAATAACAAAATAAATCTCATATGTGTAGTTTGCCAAAAAAAATTTAGATTTGTAGATTCAATTGGAGTAACTAATTAGGACTTACAATAAAACAAATGGTTAGACACATATAATTAAGATTTAACAAATCAGAGGTTTAGAAAATGCGAGATTTTAACAGATTACCAAAATTGAACAATTGTACAAAAGGGAAAATAATTAAACACCAAAAAAAACCTGGTCAATTATTTACACGAGAGAGAGAGAGATAGAGGCCTCCGAAAGGACGGTCTTGGAAGAAGTCTGAAGAGGAGATGAACTACGGTCTAAATGAATGAAATGGAGAGAAGGGTTTCTGTCAAGTGAAATGAGAGTGAGAACTGTGAGAGGAGTTCATGTTATATATTTTAGTTATTTTTTCTTTATTTATTTTATTGTATGTGTAAAATTTTTTGAGGGAAAATTCTCTCCAACAAACATTATTTCAGGTGAAAGTTTTAACAGGAGGGAAAACTCCCTCCAACCAAAATTGTTTTAATTAAAAAATAATACTCCGTATTTATTTAAAAATAAATAAATAGATAAATAGAGACTCGAGTAACTCAAAATAAATAAGTCAATAATTAATTAAATAAATAAATTAGTAAATAAATAGAGAAAGTATGTTTATGTTGCGGGAATCGAAATCTAACTTAAATTACTCATTGATTGAATAATTTCTTAGCCCAGTTAAGATTAACTATGCAATTATAATAAAAAAAATACAAATTAAGATATTTAACCTACATTACTAATTAACTCTTAATTAAGACATAACTTAGGTCTTCTTCTTGATAAGACACCTAAGTACTATTGCCTGACACATATACGCATCACGCGCTGCGTACATTACCGCCTCTTCTCTTCTCTCATCACCACCTACTTTGCACCAATAATAACTTGACCCCCAATCAATTTCCACCACGTTGCTTGGTTTCTTCTTCAGCACCATACCGTTTACAAAATAATAAAAATTTAATAAAATAACATGGAGTTTGATGCCGGCGAAGGCCTGGATGGACCCGTAGATACTATAATGCGTCGAATTCCTTGTAAAAGGGTGCTCCAAAAGCATGCTGGCTGTCAGCCACGTTTGAAGAAGTCCTTCCCCTCCAATGATAAACTCGCAGGAACCGGCGGGTCACCTCGCAACACTTTAAACATTATTGGAGCACCCTTTTATTAGGAACTCGACACATTATAAAATTCATAGGTCCATCATGCCTTTGCTAGAATCAAACTCCATGTCAAAGCTATTTGCTCAAAATAATTTATCACTTGTCCAAAGAAATCCTGCAATATGCATAAATCAATTATAGAGCATGGAGTTACTATTCTACAAATATCATGTATTATATCTTATTTAGTTAATATTTTAAGTTTTTTTTTACATGTACATACACTTGCAGACATATGCATATGTATATACATGAGAATATACATATGTAGGCATACTTTTCTTACAGCTCACATGTTTTTTCGAGGAATTGCTGCTTGTTTAATTTTAGTGTACGAATCTCTAATGAATTAGGAGTTAACAACCTGAATGCCACAAAATTAATAACCATTATTGCCGTCATTGTTTCATCCTCATTTGGATTGATATTATTTCCATCCTATCGGTAGCCACTTTACTCCTATATTTCTTTTCGCGACTCCTCTTCTCCAATTCCTCGACCAATCCCTTGAAATTTCGGAAGTCACCGGGAAGTTCTCAAGATTACTAATACACCAACTTTTTGCTATTGTGATAAACTTTCCACTGCAAAACTTCTATTTATCGCGGAGCAAAGTATGGGTGTTGACGGCAATCTCCTCACCGTTCTTGCCATACATGCGGTACTGAATTGGGTCATTGTGGCAAAGTTGGGTTTCCGATTGGTTGGCGCCGCAATAGTCTCCAATGTTTCCCGGTGTCTTCTCGATGTGGCGCAGTTTGTATGCCTTTATTTTTCGTGTTTTGAAGAGTCATGGGAGGGATTTTCTTGGCTTGCTATCAGGGATCTTGGAGTGTTTGCCAAACTTTCGCTTACATCAGCTCTCCCGTCATGGTAAGTTCTTTATATTTTTTATTCAAATTATAAAGCATTTCTTAAAAAAAAATCGATTATTGGAATGAAAGGCATGCTATATGCCAAAACAACTAGATTATACATTAGTGAAAGCAGTTTATATGTTGTTTACAGTTTCTAACCAAAATTATATAACGACAATTTGGATCTTTGGTACTATACTGCATTTAGTTTTCTAGTGGGTATACTACAAAAACCTAAAGTCATGGTCGGGGCGTTCTCAATTTGGTAAACTGTCTTGAGTTATTCCGAAAAAAAATTGTGATACAATTATTTTATTACTTGTTGCTAAGTAATGTCAATGATCTTTTATTGCAGCATGAACTATGAGCTATTCGCTAGCATTTTTGCACGAAGGTTCGGTTATGCAGTCGGGTACACAAGTTTAAAAAAAATAATAATTAAAAGATCTCTAGAGAAAACTAATTACAAAAGAAACATTATAGAAAAAATAATTACAAAATCGCTTGTTAAATTTAGTATACGAGTCTCCAATGAATTAGGAGCGAACAACCCAGAGGCCCCAAAGGTAATGACCATTATTGCAGTCATTGTTTCGTCCACACTTGGAGCGATATTTTTAGTTGGTGTTTACATCTGGAGGAATCAGCTCGAATGCGGTGAGTGAAGAAAGCACCAAACTAGCACCCCTGATAGCTGCTACGGTTTTCGTGGACAACATCGAGATCGTATTTTCAGGTATGCGTCATTTAATTTATTAGTTTCAAAAAATAATTAATTTTTCGATGAAATATGTAGCACCAACATACATAATTACAAATTTAGGGGTTGCTATTTGAGCGGGATGGCAAAAACTTGTCGTGTTTTATCGCCATCTTCTTTTACCTCATCAGTCTACCGATCGGAGCTCTTCTTGGTTTTAAACTTAAAATGAACGCACTGGTATATAGCTGTTACTATAAGATAATCTTTTTCTTAGCTGAAGTAACTATTAAATATAATTATAATTAATAGAACTTAATTGCCACTAGCTAAGTTGCTTCAATCACTACTACAAAAACTGGAGTTTTCAACGAATTTTTCAGCGACCAGTCATATTTGGTTCCTGATTAATGCATTTTGCAACCAAAACGTAGTTCGTAGCAGAAACAGTATTAATCAGCGACGATGACAATGTTTCGTCGCTAGTATGGTCGCAGAAGTAAATTATTTACCACGAACTCAAAATTGGTCGCAATAATGGTAGCAGAAGTAAGTAATTAGCTACGAGCTCACAGTTGGTCACAAAAATAGATCACATCATTGATATTGCGACAAAATAATGGTCTCGAAAAATAAACTAATTTTCCCTCTTGTAAAAAAATTAACCAAAATGATTTTAGTTGAATGAAATTTTTACTTGTTACAATTTTGTAACTAAAATAATTATAGATAAGAAAGGGAAATATGAAAACACGACGGGTTTGAGCACGCCCAAAACATGACACTATATTATTTTTTCCAAATTTTAATATACTTGTTTTCGACATACTGTTTTTCAGTGTTTTTTATATATAATGTTTATTATCTCTACATACCGTATAAAAAAATAAATTTTGTATATTGTTTATTTAATTTTAATTACTATATGTTGGCTCAGTATAATATTTTTTCACGTTATGCTGTAAGATAGAAAATCCATCGTGCAACATCATCCCTAAGAGGGAAAATTTCCTCCAATTTAAATTATTTTATTAGACTTTTTAACAAGAGGGAAATTTCATTCAATTAATGTTTTTTAGCAGGAGGGGGAAGCACTCGTACTCGGCATCATGCACGCCGATCATGTCGTCATCGTCGTCGTTTTAATCGGGGTTGCCGAGATCCGGCCCCGAATTGTACCCGCCGCTGCCCTGCTCGCTTCCGATTCTCCTTCCTCGGAGCCCGAACCAGACTATTTATTCCAGCTCTCCGAGACCTGGCGAGCCCCACATAAGAAAGGAGCCTCCAATTCCGCCATGAGACATGGATGGTTCATTTTCTCTCTCTCTAGACATGGTTTGTTCTCTCTCTCTCTCTCGACATTGATGCCTCTTTCTCTCTCTCTCTCTAGACAATTGTTCTCTCTCTCTCTCTCTAGACATGGATGGTTCTATCTCGGCATGGATTGTTCTCTATATGTCTGTGTGTTTGTCTGTTTTGATCGTTCTTTTAATATTCAGTTTTGGGGATCTCTCTAAAGGAGAGAACATTGATAATGGTTATGTTTTTGTTTTTTTTATTGATTTTTTATAGAATATTAGTAATCCGCTCGGCCGAGGTAGTAAGAGTGGAATTTTTGGAGTGAAAATATGAGGGTGGTATTTTGATTCTAGTATATTTCATTTAGACAATGCTTGTGAATTTTTTTTTTTAATTTGAAGATGTAATGGGATGATGTAAATAAGGTTGAGCAGAATGAATGAACATGTGTTAATGAGAAAATTCAGTATATCAATTATTTTATCTATTAATATTTGTTTTCTTAAAACCCAACTAATTCTCAATCCAAATAATTCTTAACCCAAATGATCCAACCCAAATTAACCCAAATCCAATTTGACCAGACCTGCCGATTTTTTTATCCTCTCAACAATGATGATGCACTCTGTCCGTTAAAAAAATGAAGCTCTTTAAACTGTACTCTGACTCCTTTTCCCCATTCATTGTCCGCCTCTGAACATAGTGCTCTACAATCACTCTTTTCCAATTAGTATGAAATAGACATAAAAAATAATGTTCTTTTTCAAAAAAACACGAAATCCTATACTCCAAAAATGAAGAAAGGAGCAAAAGCCCCAACATTGGCTTCAGGCCCCTCCTTTTTGGGTAGATGGCTCTGAGCCTTATTTTCATTCGTATAAATATATAACAATTTTTTAATAATATTTCGTAAGATAGTTCCAACAATAAAATAAATCATGAACAATTTACAACAATAATCAATGTACCTCACAAATATAAAAGGGATAATTTCATATATGCCATTACAAAAACTCTAATTATCATATTTGCCATTACAAAAACTTAAATATCATATTTGCCATTGTAAAAACTTAAAAATATCATATATGCCATTACAAAATCTTAAATATCATATTTGCCATTACAAAAACATAATATATCATATTTGCCATCAAATTTACTCAAAACTTAAAATCATCCATTTTTTCTGTTAAAATTAACGGTCCAATCTTATAATAATTATTATACCCCTAAATTTAGTTAATGAATTAGATTTCATATTAAACATTCATTTGATGATCTCTCTCTCTATTTCATGATTGAAATTCATATATAAACAAAAATAATCTTCACTTCAATTTGTTAGACAAAATAATTTTATACGAGAGAAAAAATTATTCAAAAAAATAATCAATTCATTTTTCTCATACCAAATTCTTTTGACTTCAAATTAAAAGAATTTTTTGCTTATATATGAATCTAAATTATGAAGAGAGAGAGAGAGAGAGAGAGAGATATTTAATATGAATCTAATTCATGAAATGAATTTAGGGGTATAATCGTAAATATAAGATTGGACCGTTAATTTTAACGGAAAAAATAGATGATGTTAAGTTTTGAGTAAATTTAATGGCAAATATGATATTTCGAGTTTTTATAGTGGCATATATGAAATTATCCCAATATAAAATTGTAACAAAACATATTGTAGACCAACAACTGCACTTACCTCCTTCCTCTTCCTCTTTCCAACTCTCATAACTTCCCTCAACTACTCCTCACTCTCGCTCCACTCTCTCTCCATCCCGCCATGTCTCCTCGCAGCGGCTTCGACCCAGAAACACGCACATTCCACAGCCTCCGCCCATCAACTTCCCTCCCGCCGGACTCCGCCCCGTTCTCCGCCGCGTCCTTCTCTCTCTCCCTCCTCCGTTCCTCTTTCCTCCCTCCTGCCACCTCAGTCCCAGCTCTGCTCGATGCCTCCTCCTCCGCCTCTCTCTCCTTCTCTTCCCTCCTCTCTCAGTCTGCCTCACTGGCCTCAGCGCTCAGGTCTGCACCGTTCAACCTCTCAGTTGGTTCTGTTGCGTTTATACTAGCTCCGTCACGTCTTGACGTGCCTGTGATATATTTTGCGTTGAACTTGATTGGAGTGGTTGTTTCTCCGGCCAACCCGGCATCTACTCCGGCGGAGCTTGCCCACCAGATAAATCTAGCAAAACCCACCATTATTTTCTCCATCTCTTCTCTAAAGTCGAAACTTCCTTCTTCCATTCCACTTCTTCTTCTCGACTCTCCTTCCTTCACCTCTCTACTATCTTCTCACCATTCCAACCACCACTCATTTCCACCCATCAAACAGTCTGACACGGCGGCGATTCTCTACTCGTCTGGCACGACCGGCCGAGTCAAAGGAGTCAATCTGACGAACCGTAATTTGATAGCCATTATAGCCGATAAGCACAGGGATAGAATCCAGAAGCTTGAGGAGGCCAAGGCTGCCGGCGAGCCGCCGCCACCACAGACCGTAGCTTTATTCACCATCCCGTTGTTTCATGTTTTTGGGTTCTTCATGCTGTTTCGGGCCGTCGCGCTCGGCGAGACGACGGTTTTGATGGAGCGGTTTGATTTCACCACCATGTTGAAGGCTGTTGAGAGGCATGTTGAGAAATCAAAACTTAAATTATCATATATTTTGCTTATTTCGTTTGATATTTGTTAAGCCCAAAATTATTTTGGCTACAAACGTAATGGTCATACACACTTAATGCTGTTTTGGGCCGTCGCACTCGGTGAGACGATGGTTTTGATGGAACGGTTTGAGTCCAGCACAATGTTGAAAGCCGTTGAGAGGCATGTAGGAATTAATCACTGCATATATTTAGCTTTTTGATATATGCTAAGCCCCAAAATTATTTTTTGACCAGAGGCGTAATGAATAATGGTCATACATTGTTAAAGATACATGACACATAAATTATATTTTTACAACATTACTTACAACAAATCAGCTAAATGCAATATTTGAATTAACATTTTTTCTTTTTTTTATCAAGGCACCGAGTAACATTTGTGCCGGCCGCACCGCCGCTCATCGTTGCCCTGGCGAAATCGCCCGACGTGTTGAAGTTCGACCTCTCATCACTCCAAGCGATAGGAGTTGGCGGCGCTCCGCTCGGTCGCGAACTGGCCGAGCGGTTTGCCAAACGGTTCCCTAATGTGGAGCTCGTCCAGGTAAAAAAAAAAAGATTATTTTATTTATTTGTTTATCAAAATTGGCACACGCTTGACCAAAAATCCCGACCGCAGCCCGGCAATGTCTATACTCTGTAGTGCAAAACTTATTTCTTTAACTGGCTATTTTCTGTTATAATATTTGCATTATAGAACCCGTCGGGCTTTTTAGTCACGTTGTGAATTTTTTTTTATTGAGGAAAGGATGAAGATTTCAGATTGATTATTTATTTGATGCCAATGAGATTTGGAACCTGAATTTGTTAAGACGAGATCTTGGCCGACAATGTAGTTTTAACTGCACGATTTAAGACGGGATCTTGGCCCCCAATGTAGTTTGAATTGCACGATTGGTATACATGATTTGTAGTAAATGTAAATTATCACCTAATTTAACCTTTGAAACCGCAAAAATGCAAGTTAAACTAAAAAGACAAGAAAAGTCCTAAATGAATCCTTCTTGATACATGATAAAATTTACAATAAAAATCATGATCAACAAAAAGAATTGGTTAGTTTCTCTTCCTTTTGACTTTATACAATACATTTTATTAACAAAATTAGGGTTACGGATTGACCGAGTCAGCTGGAAGCGCATCCTCTACAATTGGAGAAGATGAGATAAAGATGTACGGCTCGGCCGGCAGAATAATGGCGAATCTTGAGGCAAAAATTGTCGATCCAAGCTCAGGAGAATCTTTAGGGCCTTGCCAGCAAGGCGAGCTTTGGATTAGAGGGCCTTCTATCATGAAAGGTATTTTTTTTTAATTTTTTAATATTTTCTTCAAAATGTTCCAAAGTACTAAGAATGGATTTTATATCTTGGCTGGCATTGCCACATAGGTGGGTTCGGTCCTCCAAGGCCTGTTGTTTGTGTATTTTTCATCTATTTAATCGGTACTTCCAATCAGGGTTGTTAAAATCGGGATTTTAATCGTAGAATCGTCATATTGGAAGATGTCAAAATGATTCAAATCGGTTCTGTTTGTATGCCAAGTACCATGAAATGGATTTTATATTACATACCTTTTTCCGTCTTTTTGATTGGGACGGTACCAATTTTTGTCTTTAGGGGAATCTTCATAAGATTCTTTTGGTTTTGTATGTACTGTTTTGTTCATATTATTTTGGAAAATTTGTGTAGGTTATGTGGCTGATGATGTGGCGACAGCATCTACGTTGGATCCAGACGGCTGGTTAAAAACTGGAGATCTCTGTTACTTTAATGAGGATGGTTTTCTTTATATTGTTGATAGGTTAAAAGAACTGATCAAATATAAGGCTTATCAGGTAGGATTGTATAACATGTGTCATTGTTATTACTGTTTTATTTTAAATCAGATTTGTTGAATCTAAATTCTAAATCAAGCCCTAATTCAGTCGTTAAAAGTTAATTTTCTAAAATTATGCCCAAAATTTATTTAGGTGCCTCCAGCAGAACTAGAACGAATCCTTCACACCCACCCAGGAATTGCTGATGCAGCTGTCGTTCCGTATGATCAACTTCATTTTTATTTATTTTAAATCAATACAAATTAAATATTAATATTGATCAACTGTTCACAAAATTTTGTGATCAATGAATTACAGATATCCAGATGAAGAAGCTGGAGAAATACCAATGGCTTTCGTAGTTAAACAACATGGTAGCAATCTCACGGAAAATCAAGTCATGGATTTCGTCGCGAAACAGGTAGGTTTCCATTTCCCAATTCTTTTAGGATAAGAAAATTGAATTATTAAGACTTTTTTTTTTTGTTATTTGTTTATTAAAATAGGTTGCGCCATACAAGAAAATTAGGCGAGTTTCGTTTATTGATGCGATACCAAAATCAGCGGCCGGAAAGATTTTGAGAAGAGAGCTAGTAAAATTGGCTAAATCGAGCCGTCAATCCAAGCTTTGAATTCACAAAGTTTGATTGAAATGAAATTTGGAAATGAGTTTTTGCAACAATATGGAAATTTTTAGTAAGTGTAATTTTGTTGCAACAATATGGAAAAATTTGGTGAAATAAAAAATGGACTAGACATAATTCCATGTGTTTGCCTATGAAAATATTGATTTTAATAGATTAAATTAAATAAATAGCAAATTTAATAAAATGCTTAAATGTGTTGATAAAAATTAACTTGTGCTGGATTCCAAACATCAGTAATGAATATGATGGTTTCTTTCCTTAGCAAATCGAGAAACATATCAATAAATTAAATCCATAAATAAAAGAAATAAACAAATAAATAAAAAGCATATAAAATGTTTAAATGCTGAACACTATATACAAGTTCATGCCTAAATTTCTCTTTATAGTTATTAAATGTGAGTGATCCAACCATAATTTGCATTTATTAAAACAAAACAAAACAAAGAAAAGGAAAACTAGTAATGGGATGATGTAAATAAGGTCGAGCAGAATGAGTATGTGTTTATTGTTTTTTTTTTTTGTGAACTCCCTCAGGTGAGAAGGTTTATTTGAAAGAAATTATTCTTGATGAGTATCGAACCCCCAATCTCTTGGTTAGTGGGTGGTGTCTTTACCGCTTGAACTAACAAGCTTTGACGTTTATTGTTTGTTTGATTGTGATTTTTCTTGCCAGTTAAGAATCCGTGAGAAAATTTAGTATATTAATTATTTTATTAATATTTCTTTGGGAAATATGTAATCACTATGGTTAAATTACTCCGGTCAACGGTCAACCATTGACCGGTGCTAGTTAAGTATAAACTATCAACAATTGACCGGTGTTATTTAAGTTATATATATTGTCTTTGTGTTATATATATTATTTTGACAATTGACATATTGTTTGCGTGTTTTCATATATTATTTTTTTATTTATATATATTATTTTTAAAATATATATTTCATGTACTTTTTTGTTTGTATATGTTATTTTTCTGTTCTTATATGGTTTCATTCAATTGAGAGCAACTTAAATCAGCCAAAATAGAATGTGATTTTTCTATAAACATATTGAAAGCTGTACAGTAATATGTCAATTGCCATCAACTTCATAGTAATTAAAATGCAGATTATGAGAGGTAAAATAGACATTAATTGCAATTATTTCTGGCTCTATTCTCAAATTTTGCTTTCAATATGTCTATACCTCATAAAAAATGGAGCAAGACTGTTCGAGAGTAGAAAGAAACGTGTCAAAAAAAAAGAGTAGAAAGCAACGAAATAGTTACGGCCTTGTTTGGCATCAATTTTGTTTTCAGTTTTTCAATTTTTTTTGCCATAAAAAAATAGAAACGTGTTTGGCAAATTGAATTGGTTTCCATTTTTTTCATTCCAAATACCAAAAAAAAAAACGGTATTTTGGAAACGAGAAATATACGTTTTTACTTTCTCGTTTATGTTTCTCTCTCATCACCGCACTATCAAAAATGGTATAATTCACAGCTTGCCTTTGATAAATACACAAAAATATACCATAACAAATATTGATTTGTCTCTGTCTGCCGCTTTACCACAAGTCAGGAACATGTGGCATCTTTGCCTTTGATATTTTAATGTTTTTTCGTCTTTTGTTGATTCTTTATCATGATTTTTAACATTATATATTGATTCATTGACTCGTATATATTTTATCAATTTGTGCTTTTGATTCTGGTTGGGTGCATCTTAAATTCGAAAATTGTAGAAAATCTGGTTAGTGCATATATTTATGTTAAATTAATACTGCTATACATGACATATCTTGATGTTGATGATGAAGACTGTAGTGCCACTACATCTGAAGAACATGAGTTGATTTGTGTTAGTTCGAGTGATCTTCATCGTATCAATGGATTTCAAGACCGCACAAAAGATATTGAACATACATATTACATAACAACATACATGAAGTATTACTAACAATATTTTTGTAGAGATTTTTCTTTCATTTTTGCAACATTTTTAACTTTTTCGAAAATTATTGCATTTAGATGTTGTTAATTTACTTTGTAAGTGCATTGAGAAAATATATCTTTCAATTTGAAAAACTGTTTTTAAAAAACAGAAACAAAAAAAATAGAAAAATATTTTCCGTTTTTGAAAAACAAAAAATAAAAAACAAAAATGATGTCAAATGAGACCTTAAAACGAATTTTCTTTTTCAAAGTTGCATTTACAGAGAAGAAAAAAAAGTAGAATCTTAATAAAACTTTGTACGCATTATCCTGACAATAAAATAAACCATGAATAATTTGCAATAATCAATGTAACTATTTCAAAAATTATCTTGATTTTGAGAAGAGAGCTAGTAAAATGGGCTAAATCGAGCCGTCAATCCAAGCTTTGAATTCACAAAGTTTGATTGAAATGAAATTTGGAAATGGGTTTTTGCAACAATATGGAAATTTTTAGTAAGTGTAATTTTGTTGCAACAATATGGAAAAATTTGGTGAAATAAAAAAATGGACTAGACATAATTCCATGTGTTTCCCTATGAAAATATTTATTTTAATAGATTAAATTAAATCAAATAGTAAATTTAATAAAATGCTTAAATGTTTTAATAAGAATTATCTTGTTCTGGGTTCCAAACATCACTAATGAATATGATGGTTTTCTTAATGCAAAAAAAAAAAGAATATGATGATTTCTTAGCAAGTCAAGAAACATATCAATAAATTAAATCTATAAAATAAAAGAAATATACAAATAAATTAAAAGCATATAAAATGTTTAAATGTTGAACACTATACAAGTTCATGCCTAAATATCTCTGTATAGTTATTAAATGTGAGTGATCCAACCATAATTTACATTTATTAAAACAAAACAAGGAAAAGAAACAGTAGTGATGGGGATGATGGGATGATGAAAATAAGGTTGAGCAGAATGAGTATGTGTTTATTGCTTGTTTGATTGTGGTTTTTCTTGCCGGTTAAGAATCTATGAGAAAATTTAGTATATTAATTGTTTTATTAATATTTCTTTGGGAAATATGTAATCACTATAGTTAAATTACTATATTGTTTGCGTGTTTTTATATATTATTTTTTATTTATATATTATTTTAAAAAAATATATTTCATGTACATTTTTGTTTGTATATGTTACTTTTCTGTTCTTATATATTAGTTTTGAGGTTTCATTAAATTGAGAGCAGCTTAAATCAGCCAAAATAGAATGTGATTTTTCTATAAACATATTGAAAGCTATACAATAAGTAACTAGATTGAACCCTCACTCCTCTTCGGAATTATATAACTAATTTTGTAGTTAATTAATATAATGAATAGGAAGATATTAACTTCGATAAAAAGAATACAATATAAAAGACAACAACTCGATTTGTAGTTATTAACATGATATTTTGAAATTTTGTAGGTTAAAAGTTGGAATGTCATCCATAATAAAGGATAAATTTTACATTAAAAAACATAGGAGCTAATATGTAGCTAACATTTTTTACATTAAATACGTATGAGATTGATGAACAATTTTTTGCATTATAATATGTAGCTAAATTTTTTTTTTTTATATTTTTAATGAACAAATTAAATAATTAAGAAGCTTAAAAAAATTAAATAATAAACTACATAATTGGTTTGTTTGTTTAAGTGTAATGGGCCACTTTTTTTGCAAATGCAAGTGTTCTGCACAAATTTCTACTTCTCATTCTTTTATGAAACATTTTTTTTCATGGATTAGAAGTTGGAACGGTGAGATTGGGGATATGTACCGAGTTAATAGAATGTAGTAGTTTGATTCTCTTCATCAACATACATAAACACTGCATAAATTTAATGGGACATGGTTCTTTCCTTATTTGCATGTGTCGCCAAAGATGAGACAATAGCATAGAGGGTCAAATATACTTAAAGTATGACCCGTTTCATACTTCTAACAAAGGAAAGTGGAATAGTAAATCTTGGACTCAAGATGCTCTCTTATTTATGAGTTTTTGAAAGGAGAGAATATATTGTATAACGGGTCAAATACCCTTTAAAATCGATCCATTGCACAGTTATCTCCATACAGTGTGACACAGAAAACCCAAAATTGGGACAAATGACCTTATCAATTTCAGTATCTTTAAAGAGAAGTAAAATATGTCAATTGCAATATCAACTTCATAGTGATTAAAATGCAGATTATGAGACGTAAAATAGACAATAATTGCAATTATTTCTGGCTCGCAATCCTCAAATTTTGCTTTCAATATGTCGATACCTCATAAAAAATGGAGCAGCGTGAGTTTTTCCACATTTGCTCGAGAGCGCTCTTATGAAATAGACCTCAACTATCTATTTCAAGAGTGTTCGAGAGTAGAAAGAAATGAAATAGTTACATAAAACTATTTTTCTTTTTCAAATTTGCATTTACAAGAAAGAAAAAAAAATATTCGAATCTTACTAATACTTCATACGATTATTCTGACAAATAAATTAAACCATAAACAATTTGCAGTAATCAATACACATCACAAATATAAATTTGCAACGAAAGATACTAGATGGTCGACTACTTACCTTCTTCCTCTTACTAGCTCCACTCAAGGGAAGATATCTCATCATGTCTCCTCCTGATCATCGAAGCGGCTTCGACCCCAAAACCGGCATATTCCAAAGCCTCCGCCCCTTTACGCCGCTTCCGCCGGAGTCTGCCCCACTTTCCGCCACGTCCTTTTCTCTCTCCCTCCTCCATTCCTATTCTCTTACTCCTGACGACTCAGTCCCAGCTCTGCTCGATGCTTCCTCCTCCACCTCTCTCTCCTTCCCGTCTCTCCTCTCTCAGTCGTCCTCCCTCGCCTCAGCGCTCAGGTGTGCACCGTTCAACCTCTCAGTTGGCTCTGTTGCGTTTATCCTCGCTCTGTCACGTCTCGACGTCCCTGTGCTGTATTTTGCATTGAACTCCATTGGAGTGGTCGTTTCTCCGGCCAACCCGGCCTCCACTCCGGCGGAGCTTGCCCACCAAATAAACCTCACAAAACCCACCATTATCTTCTCCATCTCTCCTCTAAAATGGAAACTCCCTTCTTCCATCCCTCTTCTTCTCCTCGACTCTCCTTCCTTTACCTCTCTCCTCTCCTCTTACGACTCCAACCACCACTTGTTTCCACCCATCAAGCAGTCTGACACGGCTGCAATCCTCTACTCATCCGGCACGACTGGCCGAGTCAAAGGAGTCATTCTGACGCACCGCAACTTGATCGCCATCATAGTCGATAAGCACAGGACTAGGATCCGGAAGCTTAAGGAGGCGAAGGCCGCCGGCGAACCGCTGCCTCCACAGACCATAGCTTTATTCACCATCCCGTTGTTCCACGTTTTTGGGTTCTTCATGCTGTTTCGGGCCGTCGCACTCGGCGAGACGACAGTTCTCATGGAGCGGTTTGATTTCACCACCACGTTGAAGGCCGTTGAGAGGCATGTTCGAAAACTTAAATGTATCATATATTGGCATCAATGGCAGAGCTTGCTTGTTTATTAGGGGTTAAAAAAGTTCTTCTTATTAATTAATATTGTTCAAACTTTTTAGAGAGATCAAATACATATAAATACATATATTTCAAAATAAATTTTATTGGAGCATTACTGATATATAGTGCTGTGTAAAAATGTTGACTCGACCACTTATTGGCATATTTTTTGCTTTTTGATATATGTTGAGTCCCAAAATTTTGAATGGTCATGCACACTTAATGCTTGTTAAGGATATAAGACAACATAAATAGTATTTTTGCACACTATTCTGCATGGAACATACATACATATCAACTAACTGTCTTGAAATATTTCATACATAAAGTGTATATATGACCATTACGTCTTTGGTAAAAAAATAATGTATGGCCGTAAGCAATTAGAAATCTAATCTATTCATTTCATGTCTTCAAAAAGAAGGATCTAACAAAAAAATAGAGGGAATTTGAAATCGCAATGTTTTTTCTTTTTTTCCCTTCTCTCCTTTTCCTATCAAGGCACCGAGTCACATTTGTGCCAGCCGCACCGCCACTCGTCGTCGCTCTATCGAAATCGCCTGAAGTGTTGAAGTTCGACCTCTCATCGCTCCAAGCGATCAGAGTCGGCGGCGCTCCGCTCGGATGTGAGCTGGCCGAGCGGTTCGCCAGACGGTTCCCTAATGTTGAGCTTCTCCAGGTAAAAAAATATTATTTTATTTATTTATTTATAAAAAATGTTGCACAACATAACTAACAAGTGTGATGGCAGCCCGACAAGTCTATAGTGCAAAAATATTTGTTTAATTTTTTTTTTTTAATTCTAAGCCCGTAGGCAAAATATTTGTTAATTGGCTATATTTACTTGTATTATTTGCACTATAGACAAGTCTATAGTGCAAAAAAGGAATTTTGTTCGCATGATTGTCGTTTATGATTCGTAGTGGTCTACTACACTCTAAACCTGAAACCGTAAACTTGAAATCGTGGACAACAAAATAATTTGGTTAGTTTTTCTTCTATTTTGATTTTATATATTACATCTTATTAACAAAATTAGGGTTATGGATTGACCGAGTCAGCTGGAGGCACATTCTCTACAATTGGAGAAGATGAGATGAAGATGTATGGCTCAGTCGGCAGAATAAATGCGAATCTTGAGGCGAAAATCGTCGATCCGATCTCAGGAGAATCGTTAGGGCCCTGCCAGCAAGGCGAGCTTTGGATCCGAGGGCCTTCGATCATGAAAGGTATTTTTTATTTTTAATATTTTCTTCAAATTTTCCGAAGTACTAAGAATGGATTTTACGTTGTGTGTTTTCATCTATTTGATTGGTACCAAGGTTGTTAAAATCAGGTTTCTAATAGTAGTGTTCTAACTTCTAAGATTGTACCATGTCAAATGATTTATATAGGTTCTAGAATCACAAATTTGTATGGAGTATATTTATGTATATGATTGGATCGATGCCGTTATAATTTTCCTTATTGGAATGTTCGTAAAATTCTTTTTGGATAATACTATTTTGGAAATTATTATAGGTTATGTGGGTGATGATGTGGCGACGGCATCGACGTTGGATCCAAACGGATGGTTGAAAACTGGAGATCTCTGTTACTTTAACGAGGATGGTTTTCTTTACGTTGTTGATAGGTTAAAGGAACTCATCAAATATAAGGCGTATCAGGTAGGCATTGTATAACATATATATACTGAGTTATTATATTATTATTCGACATTTATTAAATCTCAATTAAACCTTAATTCAGTTGTTAAAAGTTAATTATCTAAATTATGCCCTAATTTATGATTATTATTTTTGATTTAGGTGCCTCCAGCCGAACTAGAACGAATTCTTCACATTCAACCAGGAATTGCTGATGCAGCAGTCATTCCGTACGATTAATCTCATTTTTATTTATTTCAAATCAATAAAAATAAAATAATTATATTGATCAAGTGCTCACAAATTTTGTGATCAATAAATTACAGATATCCAGATGAAGAAGCAGGAGAAATACCGATGGCTTTTGTAGTTAAACAACCTGGTAGTAATCTCACGGAAAATCAAGTCATGGATTTTGTCGCTAAACAAGTAGGATTCCATTTCCCGATTCTTTTGGGATAAGATAATTGAATTAAAAATTAATAAAACATTTTTGTTTTATTTTTTTTTTATTAAAATAGGTTGCGCCATACAAGAAGATCAGGCGAGTTTCGTTTATTGATGCGATACCAAAATCAGCGGCCGGAAAGATTTTGAGAAGAGAGCTCGTAAAATTGGCTAATCGAGCCATCAATCCAAGCTTTGAATTTGCAAAGTTTGAAGATTAAGTATAATATTTTGCAATAATATGGAAAAATTTAGTGGAGTATAATTTTTTTGCATTGATATGGAAAAAATTTGGTGAAATAAAGAAGATGGACGTGTTAAGAAACATTGGGTCCATGTACAACTATTGGATTGCATGTGTATTCTTGTAAAAATATTGATTTTTAGATTAAATCAAATAAATTTAAACGACAACGATCATCGCAAAATGTAATAAAATATTGAATCTGTTATAACAAAATTCAGTAATGATTATGGTATTTTTTTTTTACCTTAGGAAATCAAGAAACATCACAAATTAATTAAATCAATCAAATAAAAGAAATAAAAAACAAATAACATAGATTACATAAATTGTTTAATTGTTGAACACTATATACAAGTTCATCCCTAAGTATCTCTATATAATTCATAAATGTGAGTGATCCTACTAATGTACAAAATTTCGGTCAAAATAAACTTATGTCAAAACCATACAACACATAATTTACATTTATTAAAACAAACCAAAGAATTAAAAAACTAGTATTACATTACATATTCCTCTTGCCTTTCTCAAAATACGCATCAATCGTTATAAATTTTCCCTTTTTAGAAGAACATTTCTGCTTCTTGCGAGGCGAATTCTCACTAAAAAAAATTAAAAGGCCCATTACGAGATAAAAAGTTCATAAAAAAATTATAAAAAAATAAAATAAAACAAGTTGTACAGTTTATTTGTGAGTTGAATTGAGTTGAGTGTTTGATCTTCTTGTTTTTGAAGGATTTGCGCGAGGTGAAAATCAAAATGCTCTTGTCTTTCTTCTTCAAACCCTAATGGAATTTCAATTTTACAAATCGAACAAATATAATCTTCAATCCATTTCATTTCACTCTTCTTGCTTTCGATTTCAGAAGAACTGCTCTCTCCCTTCAAAGAAAAAAAATCAAAAATTAAATAGGTTATACAAATAACTAAGTTCCTACAAATATCTTCATTATTTCTTTTCTTTATTTTCAGAATAAAAAATAAAAAGTACCTGAAATCCACTTGAACTGGTGATCTTATCTTTACAGTCAAGATCAGGCATTCTTTTTTCTTCTGAAAGGAGAAAATCAGCGTACTGATTTGAAGATAGATCGCTAATTGCTGAGTCATCATTATCATCATCATTCTTGCGCGTCAAGTCATCTTCATTTTCATGCGCTTTGAGAACCGTGCTTCCAGTGAGAAGAAATTCAGAGAGGGTTTTCTGAGTCGGGTCCCGATTTTCATCGTCGCGAAATTGCGAAATTCGTAACCCTAATTTCAAATTTTTTTTAATTTTCGAGGAAAAAATAATTAGAGAAAATAAATTAGTTAACCCTTATTATTCATTTATTGACATAAAGCCCCAAAATATAAAAAGAGAGATATGATAAATGTAATTTAGAAAGAAAAGGTAAATTATTTTTAACTACTATAAAAAGGTAAATTTTAAGGAAATGGGACAGAAAAAGGAATAGAAGATATTATTTTTCAATTTTTAAGGGTCCATATTCTTTTGGGTGGTATTTTACATAATTTGTCTTTTTAATTTAAAGGGGAAAAGTTACCCATTAGTCTTAGAGAGAGAGGAAATTCGGCTTTTAGTAATTTAGTAGCATGTGTTAATATTTCCTCCTTTGAATTTATATATTTTTGCAAAGAAACAGCTCTAGTTCTGACCTGAAAAAAATAAAATAATAAATTCAGCTAATATACAAAAAAATTAAAATAATATAGTTTGACATGTAAATAAATAAGACCTCGAAAGAGGCGGTTTTTAATTTTAGGGTTAAATTTCGGCCCCATAAATTCTCCTTTTGCATTTCACTTGATAATGTCTCTGCTATATTATCTACACACAAAAATAAATAAATAAATAAATAAAACAAATAGATATGAAACAGAAAACAAAGAGAGGAAATTAGGGTTTAGGGTTCAGGCCTAATTTTTGAAGAAGTAAAGTGGAATCTGATGTGGCACTGAAAGTTCTCTCACTACTAATACTTTTTCTCTTTCTACTTTCTGGTGTATTTGTTCCACCTAAACCGAGTCCAACCGAAATAAAAAACTCTAAAAAAAACAAAAAAAAAATTAATAAAAATATAAATATAAATATTTAAAAAAAAAACAAAAAATAGATTATTTGTTTACCAGAAGATGAATCGGAAAATAAGGCGCATAAAATGGCTGAATTTTTTAATATTTCTTCACAAGTAGAAATTCCAAATACTTCTTTTAATATACTTTCTGTCACCTTTCCAATTCCTCCAATCTATTTTGATTATTTTATTTAATATTATGTTTAAATAAAATTAAAGAATAAATATAATTTGAAATTTTAATGTGTATATATATATATACTTTTCTTATTGGTAGTGAAGAAATGAATGTCGTGACAGCTCGACGGTAATTTGGTAAAATAAATTGTCCATTTGGTTTGTTTATATCAGAACAGACCTATAAAAATATAATAAAATATTTGTTAATGAATAAAATAAAACACAAGATAATAAATAAGCTAAAAAAAAAATTAAAAAAAAAAATAAAAAAAAAAAAAATAATAATAATAATAATAATAATAATAATAATAATAATAATAAAATAATAACAAATAAACAAACAAACAAATATATTAATAACTAAAAAATAAATGAATAAATATTTAAATAAATAACCAAATAATTAATTAATTAAATAATAAAAGAACCTTTGCAAGCATACGATTTGGAGCCACACCAACACTACATGTCAAACCCGTTTCTTCATAAATTGCATTTCGTAATTCACTGGCAACCTAAAAAATATAATTAGCTAAATTATTATTTAATTAATGAAACATTTTATAAATAAATAATAATAATTAATTGAGCCGTACATTCTCACCACTAATTCCTCTTTCTGAGCAAATTTCTGTTACATTTAAATACGCTTCATCTAAACTTGCAGAGATAAAATCAGGATCATATCTATAAAACACTAAACATAAAAAAATTTCAAATTAATAATCGGTTAATTAATGCTAATAGAATAATAAAAAACTGAAAATAGTTTATGTACCTTTTCTAGTTAATTCGCTGAAGTGAGTATATTTTTCGAAATTTGTGGGCACGAAAATTAAATCAGGACATAATTTACGCGCGATAAAACCAGGCATTGCTGCACGAACCCCAAATTTTCTTGCCTAAAATAAAATTCAAAATTCAAAAATATTTATATTGGAGATTTTTCAAAAAAGCCCTATATATTCTCAAAGTTATAAAAAAAACTCTGACTTTTGGAATATTAGAAAAAAACCTACTTTGAACTTTATTTTCCAAAAAACACCTAAATTTTAATGCTCTCAAAGAACCCATTAACTACTACTGTTATTTTGAGAAAAAGAACGAACGTAATACTCAAATAGTATACATATAAATAATATGTAAACAGATTTTGTAAATTATTAATCTATTATTACAAAAAAAAGTAAGGTAGTTACATATTATTTGTCTATTATTTCAAAATCATGGAAAGGTTTCCAACCACCAAAATCAAAATTCAAAATTTTAAAAAAATCAAAAATCAAAATTCAAATTACCTCATAGCTTGCGGTACAAATCATCGACAAACTTCCAACGGCCAACGGCTTTCCTTTAAGATTTGGATCATTTAATATTTCAACAGAAGCATAAAATGCGTCCATATCAACATGCAACCAAAATTTCCCCAAATCTCGCGATATTTCAAGCTCCATTATTTTCTTTTCCGCCACCTTAATTAGTCAATTTAATCATCAAATCAGAAGAAATAATTGGGAATTGATAGATTAATAGGGTTTAATTTACTGTTTGGAAATGCTGAATTTCTTGATCGGTGAGTTTGGCTCGCTGAATTTGGATATTTTGTATTTTCTGTTTGATGAACGATTCTTTTTTCTGTTCATTTTCGAAATATTTCGAACCTTTGCTCATTTCATAAATTACTCTCTGCACTTTCTCCTTGTCTACCCCTTCCATTCCTACAAAAATAACAATTTCGATTTAATTTTCAATTTATAACTAATTAGAACATTAATTAGCATCTCTTACGTTCAATTGATGTAAATTTTGAACTCTTTTGAAGAATTTCTGAAACTTTTACCAAATTTCGGACTGGAAACGAAGTAAAAAAGAACGAACTGTATGAATTAGAATCACAGTGCTGAATTAAGGAGCGAATTTTTTATCATTACCACGAGCTAACTGACGTCAAATTTTTCCAACTTCGAAGAAAAATTTCCGAAATAATTACAAAAAATTCAAATTTTTCCAACTTTGAAGAAAAATTTCCGAAATAATTACAAAAAATTCTTAACAAATTACCAGCTTTGGCGTTGGTATAGACGGTGTGGTAAGCCTGCCACGGCCGATCCTCCTTCTCCTCCGATAATTCCGTCGCCATTGTTACTGCACTTCTTCACTGAGAAGAGGGAAGAAGAAGAAGAAGAAGGGAAGGTTTAATAACGGAGAGGCAACACGGATGGATGTAGTTGGGAAGCCACAGAAGATCTTGGAAAAGGAAAAGAGTGGTGGTGGGTATTTTCCACCCTTGGATCAATTCTTTTGTCAAATCTCAGCCATTCATTTTTTCTAATTTATTGATATTTTATGACAACATATTTGTAGTTATTAAAACATAATTATATGATTGATTGAATTGGTATTTTGTGTTTCATCCCCGATTTAGTGACCGGTAAATTTGTTTCTGACCATCAGATTTTAATCAGATGGCTTCAATGAATCATAGTTCAAAGTTATGTTCAATTATTAATATCAATAGTTAATGAAGAGTTCACTCATTAAGATATAAATAATTTTTCTTTTCTTCTTTAAAAAATTATAATTCTTAATGAATTATTTTATTTCTCATGTTAAAATAATCAAATATAAACTTGTGGGAATTTTCTCTTTATTTTGAGTTCCATATTGTTATGGTTCTAATTTAATTATTTTTTTACTAAAATATATGAATAAAAACTATATAAAAGAACAAATAAAAAAATGATATGATCATTAGGTTATACCTTATACCTTATTTTTCATCTCCTTTTAAGCATTCTCAAGAGACCTATCGTCAATTTTATCTCGACCGTTGGATCAATTTTTTTTCAAATCTTAGTTTTTCATTTAAATTATTACCATAATATCACATAGTCAGTTAAATTAATGTTTCGAGTTATATCTCCAATTACGTGAGAACTATCATATAAATTTGTTGGAATTTTCTCTTTATTTTGAGTTCTATATTATTATGTCCAATTTTTTTCCCGCTAAATATGTGCATAAAAACTATATAAATGAAGATGTACAAAAATAATATGCTCATTAACTTATACATTATACCTTATTTTTCATCTCTCTTAGAGCATTCTCAAGAGATCTATTGTCAATTTTATTTTGGCCGTTGGATCAAAGTTTTTTTAAATATTAGCTTTTCATTTAAATTATTACCACAATATCACATATACCAATAGTTAATGAGAGTTTTACTCATTAAAATATAAATAATTTTTCTTTTCTTCTTTAAAAAATTATAATTCTTAATGAACTATTTTATTTTTCATGTTAAAATCATCAAATTTAAATTTATTGGAATTTTCTTTTGGGAAATTTTTCAAAAACCCCCTAACTTTTATGGATATTATCAAAAACCCCTATATTCTTAGATTCCTTGTATTAGTCCCTATAAAGAGTAATTAATTTTTTTTACGCCCCTATGTTGACTTTTCCATCTCATGTTGAGTTAAATTTTCAAAAAAAGACAATTTTGCCCTCATGATTTATAATAACTTTTTATTTTTGCATTACCTGTCAAATTGAAACAAACATGTCAGAAATAAATTTAATATTTTTTTCTTAATAAAATTGTTGAAAAATAAAAATAAAATTGAGCAACAAACAAGAACTATATAATTCAGTCTTAAAACAGTTAAAGAATAAAATATAACTAAATCATAAATATATCATTTTTCGTTAAACACATACCATAGTTCATAATTTTTCATAAAGATAACTAATAAAATTAGTCCATCATAATTTCGAATTTCATAACCTACTTGAGAACAACAGTACATCATAATTCCAATTAAAACCAAAATACACCATCCTAACCCCAATTATAGGTTACCAAAAAAAAGGGTTAAATGCATCATTAGTCCCTGTACTATATTGTTGTGCACGTTTAGTCTCTGTACTTTCAATTTGGCAATTTTAGTCCCTGTACTCTTAAAATAGTGTCCCATTAGTCCCTGACCTAACAGAATAATTTAACCCCGTTAAATATTTTTTTTAAATGACCATTTTGCCCTTAAATTTTTATTTTTTTTTAAGTACAAGATTTTTTTTTATTCCTTCTCCTTTTCTTTCCTTTTCCCCTTTCTTTCTTTCCTGTCACGAACAGAAGAAGGAACGAAGAGAAGAAGAGAACGGAGGAGAGACGAGCTCCGCCCCTCCCCACCTCTCTCTCGCCACCGCTCCGGTCCATTCTGTCGGCCGCCGCCGATCAGTCCATCTCTCGCCGCCGCCCAGTCCCACTCCTCCGCCTCTCCACTCTCCGTAGCCCCTATTCTCCTCTCCACCTTCTCTCGTCGTATTGCTCCAGCCACTATTCTCCCCTCTCTCCACTCAGTCCATCTGGTTCCTCGCCCCTCAGAGTCCCGTCTAACTCAGTCAAACCCGTCCACCTCCTTCCGCTGCCACTTCTCCCGTCCGTAAGCCTCTTTTTTTTTTCTAAGTTTTCTACTTTTTTTTCCCTTTTACTTTCATTAATCTCAAATTGATCCATAAGACTCTCTCATGTTAGGGTTCCGTCAGCCGGACGCCACTTTTAGACCCCTTTGTAGGCCCTTCACTAACGTTCCTCTTCTCCGTTTTGTGAGCCTCTTCAGGTGACTAATTCTTTTTTTTTTTTTTTGCAATTTGAGAGATTAATTGATCAATTAATTTCGATTTTAATATATTTAGATTAATTTACTGATTGATTTAGATTTAGTTTAATGTTAGTGATTAATTTAGATTTTGATTAGTGAGAAATTAATTGAAATTAAGTGAAACCAAGGTTCCACTATCAAAAATTATTTCTATAATTTTAATTTTCTCTTTTTATTTCTAAGGCTTTGTGTTGTTATTTTCATTAATTTTATTTGTTTTCATTTGTAGATGGCGAATTCCATTACTTTATATATATTTCTAAGCCAACCACTGACCTTCCACAATATAGAATTTCTAGAGAAGGAAATAGACTTAAATGTGGTAATTGCAGGGAGGTTGGACACAATTCTTTAAAATGCACAAAACCTAGAAATCCTAATTATGTAAAAAGAGTAAAAAAGAAGACCACTTCAAATAATCAGGTATTGTTTGAGATTATTTATTTTGTTATTTTTATGAGCTCCTAATTATTATTTAGATACATTTTGATAATTATGAAATTATGTAGGATGCATCAAATACGAAGAAAAGAGGAAGAAAGCCAAAGAATGCCGCAAATGAACCTATTTCGCAACCATCAATTGTATCACTGGTACCATTACCTTTCTCACGCAACAAAACAAAATAGTAACCAACCTGCATGCATTCAAACACCACATACAACATAACTTTTTTTTTACATAGCCTAACTTTTTTTAACCTAACATCACATACAACAAAGCCTAAATAAGACCATAAACATCACATACAACATAACTTAAATAAAACCATAAACATTACCTAGCATAAATATCCTAAACACTAAACGATAACATACAGCATAACCTAGTATAGCTCTAATCATCCCATACATCACAATCAATGCTGGCCTATTATAAAAAAAATATTCTTTTATATTCCATCCATTCAATGTTGGCCTATTATAACAAAAATATTTCTTGTACACTCCTTGCGAAACTGAATAACTTCCAATTCAATCTTGATAGATTCCCCTCTTTTTCCTAAAAAAAACAACACAAGAGGATGCATAATCATGTGAGATATATAGCACATGTAAATTTTTTTAAACAATATCATGTCATGAACAAATGGATGCAATTATAACTAAATATTTTGACAATATATATTTTGAGATAAGGAAAATAGATACAACTAGAACTAAAAAATTGCTCTCTCATTCTAGAAAAACTTGCAAATAATCCAACGCTCAGAAAAATTTGCGATTAATGGCCAAAAAGGGGATAATTAGAACATACCCTAGAATGAGAGAGCAATTTGGGATTAATGACCCAAAAATCAGGTAAGAAGCTACATATCCACACTAGTATATTCGCAGGCTCGATGATCATGTTCTACTGATTATGGACATAGGGATGTCAACTCTGGAATATAGGTACTAGACTAACCACACTATGAGAATATGCATGGTATATGTCGTTAGTGATTTTCATATAAATAGTGTGCATGTTCCTACGACCTGAGGTCACCATGGATTCCTGTATGTGGAACTGTATACTTTAATATGATCTCATCCGTAATGGGATGACCCTGATGAACTAGGACTGAAGGAAATGCATGGCCTTGCTCAAAATGGATTAACATGTGTTATTAATATCATTTTGTATTTACTCAGTCTAATTCTCGATCAGGAAAGAGACTTTGATCAAACTTAATGATGACATATTACCGTGCCTTGTGATCAAGACATATATCGTAGAACAAAAGGAATAAACAAACGTCTATTCAGATAGGTTTATGATCGTTGATCATTTCATTTAACATGGGTAGTCATGATATCATTCTAGAGGTTACTCATGACTTACGATCTTTAGAAGATCGTTGCCAGCATTAAATGGAACCTACACGGTCATACAATGAACTCCATTCATATGGGATGAATATGCCTCAAAACAGTTATACATATGATGTATAAATTGGTAGACGAAATAATCAATTATTGGATAATTGATTGAACAAAACAGTACCATTCCGTTGGCAACGGAATAGTTCCGTTCCCAACGGAATAGATATGGAAACTGTAATAACCTTAGCTGCCAAGTATTCCGTTATGGAAATACCTATTCCGTTGGCAACGGAATAGGCGCAGATTAGGATTTTTAGTTATGGTAACTGAGCAATCGTTCACCTCTCTCTCTAGTATAAATAGAAGGGTAGAGTCTCTCTATGAGATATACAATTCAGAAGCCTTACAGGCCGTCTGTTACACAGAAAAGGAGAGAGAAAGTTTTGAGAGATTTCCGGACTCTTCTAGCCGAGTCCGGTTATTCCGTGCGTCTGAAGTTCGCGTGAATACGAGTAGAGGTTTTCTAGCTTGAGAACTTGCGAGCGATCGATCTTCATCCCTAGGAGAAGCAAGGAGGTTCGCGGAGTTGAGCTTCAGGAAGGAGAAGGTTGCAAGTCAGAAAAGTTCAGACCTACATCCGTTCTTCGTCTCGTGGATCAAGAAGATCCGAGGTATAAATTTTAGTAGTTAATCTCGTACTTTTATTCCATTAACGTAAATCCTAGGACGGGTTAAATCCAGGTTCCGCTGCGCATGTAACGTACATGGCTATAGATTTCCCAACACCATCATCATACTCGCATCATTATCACAATTTAAAATATTTTTATCCCTTTCACCATCAACACATAATGATAATTCACAATCCTTAGCAATCTTTAAACCACAACCATCTTCAATATCTTGAATAATTGTAACAAATGATACTCGATCGGGATCTAGAAACATTGTCTTCGTCTCCCCCGCGTAGTAAACAATTACCTCCACTTCTAAATCCATCTAAAATAAAAAAAATTAGAACACATATGATTTTTCAAGAATTTTTCTTTATCTTAGGAACACATGAATTTTCAAGAATTTTTTTTTATTGTTTTGGGCAAAGAGATATTGGGATAGAATGTACATTCACAAAATAATGTACTCAATATTCACAAAACTAGAAATAAATCCACAAAAAGTAGATAGTAATTATTTGGCTAGAATTTTTGAAAATTATATCAATAACTATTTGGTAACTAAATAAATAAGAAAAACAATAGAAGAAAAGCACAATAAAATGAATAATCATGAACATATCAAATTAATTTAATGACATAATTGTCTGACACAAAAGAGAGAAAAAAAAAAAATAACACAGCTTTCAACTCGATATATATGTCTCATGCCAAGTCAAAGAGGAAGGTTTGTCTCAGGCTAAGTCAAAGAGGCAGTACTAAATTAGTAATAGAGTCACCGCTTTCATTTTTGAGATAAAGAATCAACAAATAAAGGCTTGATTAGTCTTTTTCCCTAGATTAATGAACCATAAGAATAGAAACAAACAAACCTGAAGCTACTCTTGGAGCCTAATTTACACAACGTGTGGGGGAGGCGAGCTAAAACAAGGTTGAAATGCAAACTACATGACTGCTCCTATACTGAGGCACAATTTTGCTGGCGAGATTGTCTTCGATGGTAGAGGCTAGGGTTTGGCTAATTTGGGGGAGATGAGCTAAAAATAATGGAGGGTTTAGTAAAGAGCTCTCTAAAGTTATGGTTTCTTTGATTTTCCACGAGTGAAGAAGGATTTTGGAAGGGTAATTTGGTACTTTTCTAAAATATATCATTTCATCAGACGGAGCCGTAACGGTAGGGGGTGAAAAAAAATTCAGCTTGTGTCAGAGGGGCTGAAACAGGGAATATGAAAAGTCAGGGTTTTTTTGATAATATCCATAAAAGTTAGGGGGTTTTTAAAAAATTTCTCTTTTCTTTTTATTTTGAGTTCCATATTGTTTATAGTTGCAAATTTATTTTCGCTACAATATGTGAATATAGACTATAAAAATGAAGATGTACAAAAATAATATATTCATTAACTTATACCTTATATCCTATTTTTCATCTCTCTTTGAGCATTTTCAAGAGACCTATTTGAAATCTTAGCTTTTCATTTAAATTATTATCACAATATCACATAATGACATATTGTTATGATTTCAATTTAATTTTTTCTTGATAAAATATATGAATATAGACTATCTAAAAGAACATGTAATACAATGATAAGCTCATTTATTCTTATCATATTCTTTTACCCCTCTGTGAAAATTTTCAAGAGAACTATTATCAATCTTCTCTCCGTTGTCGAATCAAAAAATTGATAAAATACTAGCTTTTAATTTAAATTATTATCATAATCTCACATGATTGGTTAGATTAATGTTCAGTGTTATAACTCCGTTATGTGAGAACTATCATCTCAAACAAAATTTCAGAATATTGAAAACTATATTATATTAATTAATGTATTAAGTATTTCATAATAACATATATGTAATCCATACAATTTTAAAATCTAAAAAAATAAGAAAAATAGTCGTGACAAATTTTTTTGAAGAAAATGAGTAATATTACATTTTTCTATGTAGTATACATATTTTACCCATATATATAATATTACATATAATTATTATTTTTTATTTTTTTAAAGTTAATAATCTATAATTTAATTTTATGTAGTTTCAACTAAAATCTTCGAATAAATTATCTTGCATTTTTTTTTATCTCATTCAACTAAGACTAATTAATACTTAATTTATTTTTCTAATATAATATGTCAAGACATAATGACATAAGAAAATCAAAGATAACAGTTTTGAATTCTCATATATTATTATGTACTATAAATTCACAAACTTTTATTTTGAATTTTCATAATTGCAAGTTATACATTATTAGATTGAAATAACTATTAAAATTGAAATACTCGCCGCGAAACGCAAGCATTATCCTAGTAATATTTATTTTGTTGAGTTAAATGCCCACGTTGTTTCCACTGTCTGTCCAATAAGAAATGATAGAACAAATGCGCAATAATACAGGGATTTCATGGTCTCCATTTGTTCATAAACTGAATATCTCAATCCTTGTATTTTTTTTTTTTTACAAATTAACTGGTAAAATTAAGACAATCAAGTGGCGGAGCGTGACTGAAACTTCTGAGAAGGCCAAAAAAAAAATCTTTAGAGATTAACGCTGCACAAATATTTTGGGAGCCAAATACATAAAATACATATATTTCACTAAATTAGTACTGATACATACTATTTTATTAAAATCTTGGGGGACCGTTTTCTATAATAAATCTCCGCCATAGAAAATAATCAAATAATAACAAAATAAATATATATGGGAGGAAGGATAACAAAAAATAGTTTGTACGAATGTACTGTAAAGAGAGAATAATTAAAATATTTAAGTTTTTCCATATTTTGAGACTTCTCAATCATCGTAAATTGAGTATACATTAAGATTCATAATATACAATTAAATAATGCACTTTAAATATCTTATGTAACTGCATAAAACGAATTTATTGTATATATAGTGAAATATAAATCTTAAATACGTGAATCTAATATTTAATTAATTATTTCATATATTTAATAACTAGTACATATTCTTACTTCTTTTTAATGCTTAATATCTCCAAATTGATTGTAGAGTTGACACGTGTCCATATGAGAATTGATAACGCCACCCATTTTGCACCCAAATAATTCTTCATATGTATTTCTTATTTGATATGCATCCCCATTTTGTACCCAATAAATAATATTATTTTTTATAGAATTTATTAAGGATCCCCAATTTGAACACAATATCAAGTCTCTTTATGCATTTTAATTTAATAAGGATCCCCAGTTTGAACGCAATAATTATTTTCATTTTTATAAATTTGTTTTAATTATACATGTTATTAGAAGTAAAAATACTACATATATGTATGTATATATGTTTAAATATGATTTTACTTACAACCAAAAAACTATCTCGCTTTTAATCATATAATTTAAAATTATTATGCATTTATCAATTAACTACTGCATGGTTAGTCAAATTCACAAATAATTATGGTCTTAAAATTCCAAAAAATATTAACCATAACTTCATGATTATATTTCAGCAATAGTATGAATTGTTATAAACAATACAAATTAAATTATAATTGATATATCCTAATTAAATAATTTATATTCATAATAATGATCCAAGTTATATTTGAAAAGATGCTAAAATATCATGTATATACCCTATTGTAATGTGTATTTTTATACACATTTTTAGGGTTTTTATCATGCAAAATTCATCCTTAAATCACATAAAATGTATGAAAAATGTTTAAAATTAATAAAAACTATTGTTAAAACTCTTAATACACTTTTGTGTGATTTTTCAGGTAAAAAGACCGAGAAAACGATATTTGGATGATTTGGTGAAAAGTCAACTCCAAATGAAGGGCCGATTTGCAAATCCTGGGCCAAAGATGGCCGAATTCTTCACAAATTTCCGCGAAAACCCTACACACGCCTCTCCAATTATCTTACAACCCCTTACCCACAAACTATCCAAGAGAAAACCTAAAAATCCACAAAAAGACGAAAAATCAAACCCGGGAAATCGCCGAGTTGACCAAAAGTCCATTTTTCCAAAAGGGGTCAAACTGGGTTTCAAATCGAAGAGCGCGACGATACGAATCCAACGGTACAAACCTTGCGAAAAAATACCTTCTAGAACTCCCAGAAAATGCGATACAAGATTTGGTCAACCTTGGTCAAAGTCAACCTTTGACCTGGTCAAATCCCTTTCGACCAACCGGAGTGTGACACGTGTCCATATTTGCTCAGAGTTTGTTTAGCACAGAAATCAAGGGAAATAAGTTTCGATTTTCAACCAATCAACGGCTGACACGTGGCAGACCCCCGTTAAAACTCAGCAAATCAGAAGGCGACACCTGGCATCTTGTGATTGGGGAGCATCACTGAAAACCTGACGCATCCGTACGGACGTCAGTACGAGATTCGAATTTTGGCCACTAATCTCTCGCCACGTGTGAAACACGCACAGGAAAACGTGTTTCTTTCAGAATCAGAAACGTTTCTCTCGGGTTCATTGGTAACTGGACATCTCCGTTGCTTTAGTAACACAGGTTTCAGTAAAAATAAACGGAGGTGATCGTCACGCGTTTTCTGCAGTACTGTCAGCCGGCAGTACTAGGTTCGTCAACTGCGCAATCAAGAAGCGACACGTAGTGATGAGTTGTCACGGAATCCTTTGACCGGGACACATGGCAATAGCTGGTTCGTCGGATTAAATTCAAGAATTTAGTGGAGCCAATCAGGGCATGCCACGTGTACAATCTGTTTGAGTTGGATGAGAATGAAGGGAAATGATAAATGCACCCAGAAAATTGCAGCCAGACAGAATTTGAATGGAAATAAAGGCAAACAAAAGTTAAAGATTCCCAAAATTGCTACCCAACTCATAAACCGGACCAAGTTAAATTTTTAGTCTCACAACCTTATTTCCAAATATTTTCTAGGTCATTCTTCTCTATAAAAATACCCCCTTTTTCTCTATCATATGATTCACATAATCATTCACACATCCATTCATCTATCCACTCATACAACCATTCTCATATCTATCATCACACACATTTCTTTCTCCATTTTTCACCATTTTCACTCTTCATCTTTTCTTTCACACCATTAATGTCCACAAGTTCCAAATCCTAATTTCTTGAGAGTAAAAAGAGAGAGTAGAATTTTAGAAAGAGGGAAGTGCTTAATCTAGAAGGAGCAAGTGGCAAATCGACCAAGAAGGGAAGAAATCGAAAACGATTCGCAACTTTAGGGTTTGATTTATTTTCCCCTTTATTTTTGGATGAATAAAATGAATCAAGAACTTGTAAATATGGTTTTTGTGGACATGAGTGAGTAGTTTTAAGAGTAGGGAAAGACTTTTTGTGTGACTTTTGTTGATGAAATCTTAAGTGAAACTTTGCATTTTATTATGGTATTTTAAGATTTAATCTTCACATTTGTTTATGAGATCTAAGTTGAGTTATTTAGAAGAATGATTTGACGTGAAATATCTATAAGAAGTGTTTAGATTTGTTTGAGTAATATTGACTTGGAAGAGTTTTCTTTTATTCAAATAAGGGTTGAATCAAATATAAGAAAATTTTAAAAATAGAAGTTTTTGAATGGATCTGAATTTTGATGAGTTTATTGATTGATTTTTGGAAGGAAATTAATTAAACCTTACTTATAAATACCATAGAATTAATTTGCTATCTTTCGTGATTAGTGATTCTCAAGTTACAAATCGTCATCATTTCCCTACTATTTCTCTTTTAAACTTTTAAAAAGAAATTTGTTTTTATCTTTTTCTTGCAACTTATCTTATTTAAAACAACAACAACTTTTCCAAACCACAACACTAAAATAAAATTGAGAATCGAACGTTAAAACATTTAAGGCCTTGCTTCCTTGTGTCCGACACCCTAAACTCAATTCCACATATACACTTTGTTAATGAATTAGGGGATTTGTAAATTTCTTTGTTAACACGTGATTACACAAACGACAAGTTTTCGCGTCGTTGCACCTATTAAATGAGAAATCTAAATAAATTTATTTTTTTCATGCATTCTCGACAAATATTGAGTATTGTGCTAAAAAAAAAGAGCTGAAATATTGACAATATTTTCCGTTATATGAGTTTATAATATAAAAATATCATATATACATCTTAAATCTTAATGTATAGTACATGATAAAAGAGCCTACTAAAATACATATGTAGAATATTGCAAAATCTCAAATTATCAGTTGCCCAACAAATTTCATATTTTGTCACGTTGTTGTTATATGATTTTCTAAGCTTTAAATCACAAGTGATAAAATATTACTTTTTTCACATTTAATGCAAAAAATGTTACAAAATATAATAATTGCGGTAGAAAAGAAAAATAACATGAATATAGTAAACATCTCTATTTGAATCCATGCAAAACTAAAAACATGCATATGGTCGTAATAGATAATATCATATAAATCTGTCATGTTCAATTTTTTTTTTTAAATTAGTAAGCTACAAAATTGAAAATTATGTTATTAAATTATGAAATATATGACTATTATTTTTACCATTTCCGATAAAACTATTAAGTCCGAAGCGGAGCGAGCCACCCTCTCGTTTCTTTTAAAGTTTGATAGGTGGAGAATGGATGAATGGATGACACATGTCCCAAGTGGGGATATTATGTGAAATATTTGATATTCATATTATAAAGCGAGTCATTTCAAACCAATATACTCTTTGCACAAAATAAACATATAATTATGGATTCTTTCTGATTTTTCTCTTTACTTTTTAATTAAAAATCTTAACTTTAAATTCATTACCATATATGTCATCCAATATTATTACTATTAAAAGTGAGTATCATAAGTGTAATTTTAATCAATATTGAGAGTCTTTTAATGATCAATAGTGAGTCAACAGGTAAGGCGTGGCTTATGGGTCACGCAATATTTTCTGTTTACTTTTTAAAAAAAACCTTAGTTTTAAATTTTATTACGCTAGATGTCATCCAGTATCGTGCTTATTAAAAATGAGTGGCATTACTGTTATTTCAATTACTATGAATGATCTTTTTTGACAGCCAATAGTGAGAATCATGGCTAAATGAGTCCCACAGGATTAGATTTTTCTAGATTCAATTCAATAGAGACGGAGAGAAGAATGAGTTAACTTTTCATCTTTTCGAAGAGAAGAATGAGTTAACTTTTCATCTTCTTCTATTTTTGCTTGGATTAATTTCATTATCATTTCTTCAATTTCATATATCTTTATTCTTCAAATTTTTTCCTACTTAAGCAGTCTATAATCTATGATTAAAATTAACATGTATAATTCTATACATGAAAAATTAGTTTTTCTATCTCTTAGCCTAACTATTATTATTTTATTAAAATTATTTTTTTGGGTATAATTTACTTAAATTATTATTTTTAACTGTATATTATCTTCATTATATTTCGAGCGCCCACCTAATTACAGTTATCTATCTTGGAGTGGAGATAAAGCGAAAAATATCTCTTACTTATCACAGGTCCTTTTAGTCCCACTCCCATATTTTATTCCCTACCAACTCCTCCACAATCATTCCCCATACAATCAAAACACAAAACTGAATTCTGCAAAACTCTACAAACCAAAATTGTACGTTAACAACCATCATCAACTGCTCGTCTTGTTCATTTTCATCTTTCTTTCTTTTGACTCTCCTCTTCATTTCCTCCGTCCTTTTCCGTTCTGTAAAAGCTCAAGGGAAGATATCTCATCATGTCTCTTCCTGATCATCGAAGCGGCTTCGACCCCAAAACCGGCATATTCCAAAGCCTCCGCCCCTTTACGCCGCTTCCGCCGGAGTCTGCCCCGCTTTCCACAGCATCCTTTTCTCTCTCCCTCCTCCGTTCCTCCTCTCTCACTCCTGACGACTCAGTCCCAGCTCTCCTCGACGCTTCCTCCTCCGCCTCTCTCTCCTTCCCGTCTCTCCTCTCTCAGTCTGCCTCCCTCGCCTCCGCCCTCATCTCCGCCCCGTTCAACCTCTCAGTTGGCTCCGTCGCCTTTATCCTCGCTCCGTCACGTCTCGACGTCCCTGTGCTGTATTTTGCGTTGAACTCCATTGGAGTGGTCGTTTCTCCGGCCAACCCGGCCTCCACTCCGGCGGAGCTTGCCCACCAAGTAAACCTAGCAAAACCCACCATTATCTTCTCCATCTCTCCTCTAAAATGGAAACTCCCTTTTTCCATCCCTCTTCTTCTCCTCGACTCTCCTTCCTTTACCTCTCTCCTCTCCTCCTCTTATGACTCCAACCACGATTTGTTTCCACCCATCAAGCAGTCTGACACGGCCGCGATTCTCTACTCGTCCGGCACGACCGGCCGAGTCAAAGGAGTTGTTCTGACGAACCGTAACTTAATAGCCATCATAGCCAGTAAGCACAGGGACATAATCCGGAAGCTTGAGAAGGCAAAGGCCGCCGGCGAGCCGCTGCCTCCACAGACCGTAGCTTTATATACAATCCCGTTGTTTCACGTTTATGGGTTCTTCATGCTTTTTCGGGCCGTCTCGCTCGGTGAGACGACGGTTCTCATGGAGCGGTTTGATTTCACCACCATGTTGAAGGCCATTGAGAGGCATGTTGGAAAACTTAAATGTATCATATATTGGCATATTTCTAGCTTTTTCATATATGTTAAGCCTGAAAATTTTGAATGGTCCTGTACACTTAATGCTTGTTAAGGATATATAACACAAATAGTATTTTGCAGCATTACTCATGCATGGAACATGCATACATGATACATATCAACTAATTGTCTTGAAATATTTTTTTTTTTTATACATGAAGTGTATATGACCATTACGTCTTCGGTAAAAAAAAAAGTAATGTATGGCCGTAAGCAATTGAAAATCTAATATAAACATTTCATGCCTTCAAAAAGAGAGGGAATTTGAAATCACAATGATTTTCCATTTTTTTCTTCCTTTTCTCTTTTTCCTATAAGGCACCGAGTCACATTTGTGCCGGCCGCACCGCCGCTCATCGTCGCCCTGGCAAAATCGCCCGACGTGTTGAAGTTCAACCTCTCGTCTCTCCAAGAGATCACAGTTGGCGGCGCTCCGCTCGGACGTGAGCTGGCTGAGCGGTTCGCCAAACGGTTCCCTAATGTGGAGCTTGTCCAGGTAAAAAAAAAAAAAGTTGCACAACATGACTAAGAAGTTTGATGGCAACCCGACAGAGTCTATAATACAAAAAATATTTCTTTAAGTGGCTATATTCAGTTGTAATATTTAAACTATAATCCTGTCGAGTTGCCGTCGGGGTTTGTAGTCATATTGTGTAATATTTTTGTTTATGAAGTGAGAAAAGGATGAAGATTTCAGATCAATTATTATTTTATGCAAATGAGATTTGAAACCTGATTTTATTAAGAAGAGATTATGGTCTGCAAAGGAATTTTGTTCGCGTGATTATCGCTTATGATTCGTAGTGGTTTACACCTAGAGATGACAAATGAGCGAGTCGGGTCATATTCGGCTTAAACTAATTAAGGTTCATGTCACTTTTAAGTCCGGGTCATATTTAGGTTTGTTTAAGATGAATTGGGTTGGGCCGGTTTTTGATCTCTTCTCGGTCAGCCTTTTTTTCAAATCAAGAATGGGTCGGGTGAGTTTTGGATAGAGTCGAGTTGTATTGGGATATTGTTCCTTTTAAGTTCACTATTAAGTTCGAATGGGACGGTTTATTCCGGGTTCGGGTTGATTTAATATTCAGGTTTCGGACAAACCCGGTTCATGTTGTATTTGATTTTTAGTGAATTTTCAGAGATGACAAAACTGACCCGAAAATTATTGACTTGTTTGTCCGCTCGAAACCCAACCCGATCGGATTCAAATATTCTAGAAAAGTCACCCTCAACCTACTTGACCCTGACATGAAGAACCTGAAACAAAAATAACCTGGACCCAAAATTGACTGTATACCCGATCCGACTTGAACCCGATAAAACCTGAATGACCCGAATTGTAGAGGTGGCAAATCTAACCTGAACCCGAGTGACCCACACGAAATAATTGAAACCTTGCCTAATGTGATCCAAATATTTCATAAAAGTGAAACGACTTGAACCGACAAAAATCTTAACCCGAAAGAAACCCGATAAAATAAGACTCGGGTACAATCTAATCTCATCTGATCCAGACCCGAAGAACCCGAATCCGAAATAAGAGCGAACATTTAGATAATGAGTCAACACTTGTTGCATGTGATGATCTTTCGTTTGACCCACTTACTGAAAAATAAGAGCGAACATTTACATTGATTTCAAAGTTTTAGATTAAATTAGTTTTGGGGTATATTCAAGTTTCAGGTTGGTTTAAACTCAGGGTCAATATGGATTCGGTCATTTCGGATCTTGGTTTATGGGGTCTCATGTTCTCGGGGGATCACAAGTTATAAGTTGGGTTTAATGTCGAATTGGGCCAGAGTGATCATTAAACAATCGTCATTTCGGTTTCAGGTTCTTCGGCTGTATGTTGGGCTGGTTCGAGTCATTTGAATTTTTCAAATTTTTCGGATCAGACCGGGTCGGGATTTCAGACGGGTTTTTCCAAGTTTGGGTCATGTTTGCTAGCTCTAGTCTAAACCCGAAACCCTAAACTTGAATTATTGCCTAATTTAACATTCAAAAATCATCAAAATGTGAATTAACTAAGAATTGAGAAAATTCTAAATGGATCCTTCTTGATTCATGATAAAATCATGGGAAACAAAATAATTTGGTTAGTTTTTCTTCTTTTCTTCTTTTATATATTACTTCTTATTAACTAAATTAGGGCTATGGATTGACCGAGTCAGCTGGAGGCGCCTCCTCTACAGTTGGAGAAGACGAGACGAAGATGTACGGCTCAGTCGGCAGAATAAATGCAAATCTCGAGGCGAAAATTGTCGATCCGATCTCAGGAGAATCGTTAGGGCCCTGCCAGCAAGGCGAGCTTTGGATCCGAGGCCCTTCTATCATGAAATGTACTTTTGTTTTTATTTTTAATATGTTCTTCAAAATGTTCCAAGTACTATAAATGGGATTTTGTGTTGTGTGTTTTCATCTATTTAATTGGTACCAAGGTTGTTAAAATCAGGATTTTAATTGTAGGGTTCTTATTTCTAAGATTCTACCGTGTCAAATTATTCAAAACGGTTCTAGAATCGCAAATTTGTATGCAATGTATTTATGTATTTGATTTGTACGATGTCGTTTTTTGTCTTTAATGGAATATTCATAAGATTCTTTTGGATCATATTGTTTTGGAAACTTTTTATAGGTTATGTGGGTGACGATGTGGCGACGGCATCTACGTTGGATCCAGACGGATGGTTGAAAACTGGAGATCTCTGTTACTTTAACGGGGATTGTTTTCTTTACATTGTTGATAGGTTAAAGGAACTCATCAAATATAAGGCGTATCAGGTAGGTCTTTTATAACATATGTCTACTGAAATATTATTATTGCTGATTTAGTTTTCGACATTTGTTCATCTCAATTAAACCCTAATTCAGTTGTTAAAAGTTAATTATCTAAATTATGCCCTAATTTATTCTTTTTTATTTCAGGTGCCTCCAGCCGAACTTGAACGAATTCTTCATACCCAACCTGGAATTGCTGATGCAGCGGTTGTTCCGTATGATTAATCTCATTTTTGTTTATTTCAAATCAATACAAATAAATTAATAATACAAAAAAAAAAAATCAAATTTCACAAAATTTTGTAACGAATGTGTTGCAGATATCCAGATGAAGAAGCTGGAGAAATACCTATGGCTTTTGTAGTTAAACAACCTGGTAGTAATCTCACGGAAAATCAAGTCATCGATTTTGTCTCGAAACAAGTAAAAACATTTTTTTATGTTAAGTAACTGAATGATAAAAATGTTTTTTTATGTTATTTTTTTTTTGTTAAAATAGGTCGCGCCATACAAGAAGATTCGAAGAGTTTCGTTTATTGATGCGATACCCAAATCAGCAGCCGGAAAGATTTTGAGAAGAGAGCTCATGAAACTGGCTACATCGAGCCGACAATCCAAGCTTTGAATTCGCAAAGTTTGAAGATTGAAATGAAATTGGGAAACGGTTTTGAAAGAGCTCTTTAATTGTTTATTTAAGTGTAATTTTTGCAACAATATGGAAAAATTTAGTGAAGTGTGATTTGTTTGCAATAATATGGAAAAATTTGGTGAAATAAAGAAAATGGAAATTTTAAGAAAAATTGGGTCCATGTACAACAATTAAACATATTGCATGTATTGTAAATTAGACATAATTGCATGTATTGTAAACAATTAAACATATTGATTATGATCGATTAAATTAAATAAAGTAGCACGACAATAATCATCGCCAAATGTATTAAAATATTGAATCTGTTATAAGAAAAATTTAGTAAAGATTATGATAGCTTTTTTACGTCAGGAAATCAAGAAGAAATGACAAATAAATTATGCTATTGTTACTATACTTCTTCACTGAGAAGAGGGAAGAAGAAGAAGGGAAGGTTTAACAATCGAGAGGCAACATGGATGGATGTAATTTGGAAGCCACAGAAGATCTTGGAAACGGAAAAGGTTTAACAAAGGAGAGGCAACACTGATGGATGCAGTTTGGAGGGCACAGAAGATCTTGGAAATTGAAAAGGTTTAACAATGGAGAGGCAATACGGATGGATGTATTTTGAAAGCCACAGAAGATCTTTGTAATTGAAAAGGTTTAATAACGGAGAGGCAACACGGTTGGATGTAGTTTGGAAGCCACAGAAGATCTTGGAAATTGAAAAGGTTTAATAACAGAGAGGCAACACGGATGGATGTAGTTTGGCAGGCACAGAAGATCCATAGTTGTTCAATTTGTGAATAATTCATGTATTATACGCGTATTTTCCGAATTTTTAAAAATTCACGAAATTCGCGTCTCAATTTCAATAATTCGTATTCATTCGCGAATTTTTGACAAGACAAAAATCCAACCCGTATATTCCGAATTTTAACCAAATAATAATATTTTATCAATTATTTTTAAATAAAAAGTTTGTATTTATATAATTTTATAACCGAATTATTCTGAATAGTTAGCCAAATTAACGAATCATTACCGTCTCTATTTTGTTTGACCGAATATTTATCCGACTTAGAAAACATTTAATACGAACTATACACATACGTATCGTGAACTGTATTATTCGCGTATCATGAATGACTAATTATGCTCTGTAATTGAAAACAGTGGTGGTGGGTCCAAGTTAGGCGGGAATAAAATAATGTTTATTTTGTTGAGTTAAACACCCACGTTGTTTCCTCAGTCTGTCCAATAAGAAATGAGAGAACAAATGCCAATAATAATACAGGGATTTTATGGTCTCCATTTGTTCATAAACTGTGTCTCTCTTCTAGCCTCTGTTGCCTGTGTTTTTCTACAAATTAACTGCCAACACCTCTAATTGATTAATATATATATATATATATATATATATATATATAAATATAAGAGAAAATAAGTAAAACAAGTTGAGAATAATTAAAATTTGAAGTTTATATTTGAGATTTATCAATCGTTGAATCTATATTGAGATCTATAATATGCAATAATGCAATTAAATAATGAGATATATATATATATATATATATATATATATATTTTTTTTTTTTTTGAGGAATGAGATTTATATATTTCAAAGTGATAGATATCTTATATAATTCTTATATAATTGCATAGCATGGATTTTGATGTATATCAAATAAATAATAAATTTTAAATGCAAGAATTCAATTTTTTTAATTAATTAATTATATTGATTATTCTCTCTCTCTCTGTATAATAATATATGTAAAGTCTGATGACAACTTTTGACTCAGATCAATGAAAGAGATATAAACCGAGGGGCTACTTTGCTTGGAGGACAAAATATATACAATTATAAAGTTTATCACAAAATACAGTATTTTAATTATAATTATAAACATTATTCTAATTATTATATATATTATTATTATTTAAAAATTTAGATCCTGCCCTTAGTCCTACAATTAATCTCATGTTACGCATGGGATAAACTAAGATATAGTTATCTATCTATCTTGGACTGGAGATATACCTAAAAATATCTCTTATCAGTTATCCCAACTCCTTTTAGTCCCTCTCACATTTTTTATTCCCTACCAACTCCTCCACAATCATTCCCCATACAATAAAAACACAAAACTTAATTCTGCAAAACTCTACTAACCAAAATTGTACGTTAACTATCATCAACCGTTCATTTTCAGAATATTTTTATTGAACCGGCTTTTAATTCTTAATCAAATTTTCAAATTATTTACGAAAATGCTTATTTTGTCCAGATCAATTTTCTCATTTTTTACACTGAATTAAACTAAAAAATACTGTTTCGTCCCGTGATAGAGCGAAACTGGCAATTTTTTTTTTTTTTGCTCTAATTCAGTGGAAAAAATATATGTTTCGTCCACGCCCAGTCATGAGGCGAAACAGTGCGAAACAATATTTTTTAGTTTAATTCAGTAGAAAAAATAAAAAATTTACTGTTTCGCCCAGTGACTGAGCGAAATGGCAAATTTCGTAAATAATTTGAAAAATTGACCATTTTCTTAATTAATCTTCTGTTTTTTGGTCATTTAAAAAAAAAAAAAATCTCATTTTCATCTCTCTTTCGTTTGACTGTCCTCTTCATTTCCTTCCTTCCTTCCTTCTATAAAGCCTCAATTCATTTTATATATAATCTCCATGTCTTTTCCACGCGGTTTCTGTATAATTAAGTACTCAGTCATAAACAAAGCAAATTTCCTATAATTTCTTCTTCTTTGCCTCACCTACCTGACATCCTATGCACTAATGCCCAAGTCAATCTTTGCATAAATAAATAAACACCCATTTTCGATCTTTAGACCATTTTTGAGATAGATCTCTGAGGGAAGAATTGAGAGGGGAGGTTTTTAATGGAGAGTTATCTGAATGAGAATTTTGGAGGGGTGAAGGCGAAGAACTCGACGGATGAGGCGCTGCAGAGGTGGAGGAAGCTCTGCGGCGTGGTGAAGAACCCTAAGAGAAGGTTCAGATTCACTGCGAATTTGAGCAAGCGGTCTGAGGCTGAAGCGCAGAAGCGAACTAATCATGTACGGTTTTGGGCTTTTGATTCCTCTTTTTCTTTTGGCTCTGATTTGGGTTTTTTTTTTATGTTTTTTTGGGTTTGTTCTGATCTCTAGTTGTTGATAAATTAATTTAGATTTGATTGGTACGAATTGGGTTCTTAATTGTTGTTTCAATTAAGGAATTTCGGTTATAAAGTATCAATTTTTTTTTTTGCCTTTTTTCTAATTTATTCGGATTCTGTCATTATGGAGTCGTTTGACTTTGAAGTAAAGTTAGAATCTTTGTATTGAGACTTAGTAATGTAATTTCTCAGAATGAAAAGTGCATCAAACTTGTGTATTTCTCCTTTCGAAATAATCCATCTATTCTTCTCAATATACTTTTATTTCATTTCCACAGGAGAAGCTCAGGGTCGCCGTTTTGGTCTCTAAAGCCGCTCTTCAGTTCTTAAAAGGTATTTCTAAATTCTAACCAAAAAAATAATCCAAAAAAACAAAAAAACCTTTAAAAAAACCACAATACTACATACTACTAAACCAACCTAACCAATTTAACATTTTTTAAAATTAGGCATTCCACTTAAAGGAGATCCGTATAAAAAATTAAAGAAATTGTGAAAAAATGTATAACAATAAAAAACCCTAAAACAAGGTATTCCAATAAAAGGCGATTATGTAGTGCCACAAACCATATAAGAAATATAATAATAAAAAACCTTAACCAATTTATTATTTTAAAACTAGGTATTCCAATAAAGGGCGATTATGTAATGCCACAAACCATATAAGAAATATAATAATAAAAAACCTTAACCAATTTATTATTTTAAAACTAGGTATTCCAATAAAGGGCGATTATGTAGTGCCACAAACCATATAAGAAATATAATAATAAAAAACCTTAACCAATTTATTTTTTTAAAACTAGGTATTCCAATAAAGGGCGATTATGTGGTGCCACAAACCGTTCGAGACTCAGGCTTCGAAATCTGCGCCGACGAGCTGAGCTCGATCGTCGAAGGCCACGACCTAAAAAAGCTCGTTTCACACGGGGGCGTTTCCGGAATTTCCACCAAACTCGCCACCTCATCATCCGGAATTCCCACCGACCAATCACGGCTCGCCACGCGTCAGAAGATCTACGGCATAAACAAGTTCACCGAGCCGAAGCTCAAGTCCTTTTGGGTTTTCGTTTGGGAAGCTTTGCAAGATACCACTTTGATTATTCTTGCGATTTGTGCTTTCGTTTCACTTTTGGTTGGAGTGATTATGGAAGGTTGGCCAAAAGGAGCTCACGATGGATTAGGAATTGTTGCGAGTATTTTATTGGTTGTTTTTGTAACGGCTACGAGCGATTACAAACAATCGTTACAATTCAAGGATTTGGATAAGGAAAAGAGAAAAATAAACATACAAGTTACGAGAAACGGATTTAGGCAAAAAATGTCGATTTACGAGCTTTTACCAGGCGATTTGGTCCATTTATCGATCGGAGACCAGGTTCCAGCTGACGGATTGTTTTTAAACGGATTTTCTCTCTCTATAGATGAATCGAGTTTGACAGGAGAGAGCGAGCCGACAAATGTGAACAACGACAACCCGTTTCTGCTTTCAGGGACCAAAGTGCAAGATGGCTCTTGCAAAATGTTGGTTACTACCGTTGGAATGAGAACTCAATGGGGAAAATTAATGGCTACATTAAGTGAAGGTGGCGATGATGAGACGCCTTTACAGGTAAAATTATTATTATTTCTATATATTTTCTAAGATTTTTACATGAGGTTTGTGTATTTACGTGAGAACTTTAATTTCAGGTGAAATTAAACGGAGTGGCTACAATAATAGGTAAAATCGGGCTCTTTTTCGCGGTTATAACATTTGCGGTTTTGGCACAAGGGTTATTTATGCGAAAATACACCGAGGGTTTATTATTAAGTTGGACTGGTGAGGATGCATTGTTAATTTTAGAAAATTTCGCTGTTGCTGTTACGATTGTTGTGGTTGCGGTTCCCGAAGGATTACCATTGGCCGTAACTTTAAGCCTTGCTTTTGCCATGAAAAAAATGATGAACGATAAGGCTCTAGTGCGCCACTTGGCGGCTTGTGAGACCATGGGATCCGCTACTTCGATATGTAGTGACAAAACGGGAACATTGACAACGAATCACATGACGGTCGTCAAATCCTGCATCTGTGGGAAAATCAAGGAGTTCAAAACCCGGGAATCCATTTCCGGGTTTTTAGAAGAGTTACCTAAAAGTTCCATCGATATGTTCTTGGAGTCCGTGTTTAACAACACCGGTGGCGAGATCGTGATTAACGAGAAAGGCGCGAGGCAAATTTTAGGAACTCCGACCGAGACCGCCTTGTTAGAGCTCGGTTTGAACATGGGCGGCGATTTCAAAGCGATAAGGGCCGAGACGGAAATCATAAAAGTCGAGCCGTTTAATTCCGCGAAAAAACGCATGGGTGTGATTCTTCGTTCGCAAGAAAACCGACTCCGCGCGCACACCAAAGGCGCCTCGGAAATCGTGCTCTCGCTCTGCGACCGTTACTTAGACTCTTCCGGACAAATCCTCCCGCTCGATGAATCCACTGCCAAATCCCTCAACGCCACAATCGAATCCTTCGCCAACGAGGCTCTTCGCACCTTGTGCCTCGCCTACCAAGAGCTCGACTCCGACTTCTCATTAGAAAATCAGATTCCCACAAGTGGGTATGTATGCATTGGGATAGTGGGGATAAAGGACCCCGTCAGGCCGGGGGTTAAGGAGTCGGTGGCGATGTGTCGGGCCGCGGGGATAACTGTGAGGATGGTAACTGGGGATAATATTAACACCGCGAAGGCGATAGCGAGAGAGTGCGGGATACTGACCGAGGGCGGGATAGCGATTGAGGGGCCCGAGTTTAGGGAGAAGAGTTTGGATGAGATGATGAAGCTTATTCCGAAGATTCAGGTCAGTTTGTTTGTTTGAAAGAAATGATGATGATTTTAAAATGTGAAGAAAAAAATTCTAATGTTGACTTTTTATTTTCAAAAACCCTCTAACGTTATTGTTTTACTAAAAAAAAGCCTTAGCTCATTTTGAAATAATAGGGAATTATTTTGAAATAATAAATAAATAATCTGCAAAATGTGTTTGCATATCATTTAATAAAAGTTAAAGATAAGAATTTTTCCGAGGTATTTAAAAGTTAAGGGATTCTTGGAAAATCGGAAGTTATTAGTTTTTTTAATATCCCAAAAATTTGGGAGTTTTTTTGATAGATCTCAAACCATACGGGGGCTTTTCTTAATAAATTTCCCTTAATAATAACCTTAGCGTTAATTTAAGACTAATATTCTTACATTAATATTTCAACAATTATTATCTCATCTTATTATTATTTTATTACTCTATTTTACAAAGGTGATGGCTCGGTCTTCCCCGTTGGACAAGCACACCTTGGTGAGGCACCTGCGCACGCTTTTTAATGAAGTCGTGGCTGTGACAGGCGACGGCACCAACGACGCCCCCGCGCTGCACGAGGCCGATATCGGCCTCGCCATGGGCATCGCTGGCACCGAGGTAATTTATAAAGAGTTGCTTTTTAGGATTTTATTCTTTGTTATCTTATGTTTTGTTTAGTTTTTTTTTGGGGGGAAAGAGATATGAAGTTAGTTTTGTTCGGTGGGGTTTAGTTTTTTTTTTTGGGAAAGAGATATGAGGTATTTTAAGTATTTAATTTTATTTTGTTCTTAGTATCTTATAATTTAGGATGAGCCTACCCTCACAAACAAATTCACATAATTTTCCACAACTCTACCACTTACTTTGTGAACCCCACAAACTCATTAGCTATGTGGGACCCATAATTCATTGGAAGAGGTTGTGAAAATGGTTGTGGATTTGTATGTGAGGGTGGACTTATCCTATAATTTATTTGTTTTTTTGATATTCTATTATTATTTTTTTCGAAAAATCTGAAATCGTGTTTAATTAAGAAACGAATGGGTTCAAGCATATAGGCCCTTTTGAATTGTTATTGTTGTTATTTTTATTATTAATTTTTTTGTAAATTGTAATAATGTCATTTAAAGGGAAATTTGCAAAAAAAACCCTGTATTATGCCGAAATTTCAAACAAGCCTCTACATTGAAAATTTTCAAAAAAAAAAAATCCTTGTATTATTGCTAAAATTGCAAAAAAAAACTCCTAGCCAATACTTAAGCATAGAGTTTATTTACAGTTTTCAATAACATAGATTTCTTTCGCAATTTATGCATAACATATGGGTTTTTCATTCATTACTTTCTCACCACTTATTTCCTTCCAATTTCCTTAACAAGTAAAAAAAAAATATATATAGTCCAGCCTTCAACCATTTAATCCTCTAATTTCCTTAACAAGTAAAAAAAAATATATATAGTCCAGCCTTCAACCATTTAATCCTCTAATTTCCTTAACAAGTAAAAAAAACGCAATTATTCTCTAGCCCTCAACAATTTTTAATCCTCATTTCTTTTTATCTACAGGTGGCTAAGGAGAGCGCTGATGTCATTATTTTGGACGACAATTTCTCGACGATCGTGACGGTTGCTCGGTGGGGTCGGTCGGTGTACACGAACATCCAGAAGTTCGTGCAGTTCCAGCTCACCGTCAACATCGTCGCCCTCATCGTCAACTTCTCCTCCGCCTGCTTCACCGGTAACTTTTTCATTTTCGCCCCTTCATTTCAAAAAATCAATTATGATATGTAATCTGACCAAAACCTAAACATTTTTATATGCCGCCTAATGTTTTAAATTCTGGCTAGCAGTTGAATTTTAAGATTCAATAAAATGATAACCAAAGTCTAGAATCCAATTTAGACAAATTTATATGCCAATCGAACCTAATATTTTAATTCAAGCTAGGAATTAAATTTAGGGTTTAGGGTTTTTAGGCTTGAAACGCATTACTCAAACTGACTATCATATAAAACTGTCTAGCGTTGATTCTAGTGTCGGATCCTATCATACAAAAGAACGTAAGTCGTTAATTATATCACATTCATACCAAGATCGTACTTTGTTAAATTAAAATAATTTTTCTTGGAAAAGTATAACTTGCCCCTCAATTCCCCCACAAAAACGCCATATACATCATCATTGAATCTATGATGTCATGATTTTTATATTTATGGCTCCTATAACGTCATGGTTTTTGTATTTATACCCCCTATGATGTCATGTTTTTGTATTTAAACACCCTATGATGTCATGTTGACCTATATGCCGCTTTTGTGGGGGAATTGAGGGGCACCATAAATGCCCTCATTTTTTATTTATTTATTAAATTTGTCCTTTTCTCATCACAGGAGACGCCCCACTAACGGCGGTCCAACTGCTGTGGGTAAATATGATAATGGACACCCTCGGCGCGCTGGCCCTCGCCACCGAGCCTCCAAACGATGACCTGATGAAACGCACTCCCGTCGGCCGCACCGGCAAGTTCATCTCCAACGTAATGTGGCGCAACATTCTAGGCCAATCGATCTACCAGTTCATCGTCATCTGGCATCTGCAGACCGACGGAAAGAGGATTTTTGGGATTGAGGACGGGCATAGCGGGGATGTGAGGCTGAATACCATCATATTCAACTGTTTTGTGTTTTGCCAGGTGAGTTGTTATAATAAAATGTATTGATCTGGAATAGAATTTGTGTTTATGAAGTTGTGCTTAAAAAAACTTGAAGAACCGCTCGTGCGTGCGATCTTTGTGTCCTTCCAAACCCCCACTAACATCGAAAAATAATAAAACCGAGACTCCAATCAACCAAAAACATAAAAAATAAAAATAAAAAAAACTCAAAAACTTTTCATTCCACTCTTCAGCTTTTCAACGAGATATCATCAAGGGAAATGGAGAAGATCGACGTGTTCCTCGGCATCCTCAAGAACTACGTCTTCATAACCGTGTTAGCATCCACAGTATTTTTCCAAATCATAATGGTCCAATTTCTCGGAGAATTCGCCAGCACGACGCCTTTGAATTGGACCGAGTGGTTCGTCAGTATTTTTATCGGATTCCTCGGAATGCCGATTGCTGCGATTATTAAGCTGATTCCTGTGGGGAGTTCATAAACTCTTCTTTGTTTAGTTGTATATTTTGTTTTGTTTGTTTGTTTTATTTCCACGTGATTTTATTTAGGGACTTAGTTTTTGCGGGGGTTTGTTTAATAGTGGTGAATTTAGACCTTGATTGTTTTGGGTTTTCATTTTGGTTTTGTGAATTTTATCACCCTAGTGTTTTTTTAGGAGGGATTGGAAGGGTAAGTAAAGCTCTTCAATTGGAACTAATTTGTGTTTGTTAGATATTTTTTTTGGAATTTAAGACTTCATAATTTGCCTTATTGCTATATTTTTCATCCATATTCGTCGATTCTCAAATTCACGAGAAGAGATGATTTTTCTGACTCTTGAGTTGAATGGTTATTTTAGTTGTTTTTTGTTATGAGACCCCTTTTTCATATAAAGATTGAATGAGTGGTATAGTTCAAGTATTATAAGCTCAAACTTTTTTACCATATTTACCCCTCAATTGAGGGAAACAAAACTTGGAGCATTTTATGGTTTAAAAATGAATATTCATATTTTCATTCTCTTGTATTCTCCTCTGCGCACTAAATGATTCTTGTTTTTTTGGCTCCCCATGATTTATGTTTCTTTTATAAGGTTCAAAGGTGAAAAAAAATTAGTTAACAAGTTAGTGTAATAACTTTATGGCAGCATTCTTTCATAAAAAAAAAATTATTGCAACATTCAACAGGCCATAACAACACTAGAGCTGCTTGATTCACAATGGTCAGTCTGTCTCTAATTTTGACTGGACACAGTGCCTTCTTTTTATGAGACTTAGTTAAATGGCCCCATGAAATGACCTGACATACATTTCCACTTCAGTTTCTATTTGAAAATTTGTTCTAGATTCAGAAACATAATATATCAGATTTTACCCTTTTAAAATTGGAAGTATCAAATTTATCCTTCTAAAATGTATTTTTGGACGACATGAGGTAGGTTAAAGCCCCTACATTCAAGAATTTATTAATGTAGTTTAGGTTTATATGATTTTGTAAGTATTCAAAAAGACCAAAATTACACAAGGCAATAGTTCAAGTTTCTTATCATTGCATTAATATAAATCTAGACCAAAGTCTTTAGCTACATTTTCTTCCTCAAATCAAGGTAACAGGCCCCATGTTGTTTATAAGATGGAGATAAACCACTGGCCCATCTTTATATGTTTTTTTTCTTTTATTCTTTTTTTGCTCGTGGCCCAACCATTAAATCAGAAACAAAGACATGAATCTGGTGAGTGGTAAATAAAGCTTATTATACTGGTATGCGAAGACATAATTTTTTGGTGAACAAAACATAATTTGATGGTATGGTTTTGGTGAAAAAGTAGAATGTTTTATTATCACCAAATCATATTCTACTTACCATAATCTAATGTATTGTTCACCAGTGTAACACGTTTTGCATTCCACTAGGAGGAGAAAGATGAAAAATGAGAGATTTCTGTCTTTTTGCTTCATTGAATGGTGCAAAAAAAATTAATGCAAGAGCTTACATAATAGTTAAACTGTTCATTGAAATTGAATGGTGCAAAAAAAAACTCTGATCATACATTTTTTATGTATTGTTCCCTCTAGAAGATTACTGTTCTTCTGTATAATGCCCTTCTGTATATTGCATATGTAAATTGTCACACCAACTATTTATGTGGTTTGTAAAATTATCAAATTCAGATCCGATTCAGCTGATCTGCTGACATGATCCGATTAAGATTTGTAAAATTGTGTAAACTTAATTCGTATAAATGGATCCGATGTTTTATTTGATTCTCTCTGAATCCAATCCTGATTTTTGAAACCATATAGTTATAACATTCATTTGGTACCAAGAAAAGGGATCTTTCATCCTATAAATTACCACTAGAAGGTCCTCGAGCAAAAATTCAAAAAACAATTACCACTAGAAGGTCAAGATTTAGTACAAATTTGATATATTTTGAGATTAATAAAATAATATTGATATTTCGTAGTTAGAAAACAAGTCCTGAAATCATGCATTGTGTGCTTGGCGTCCAACATTGCGACCCATTAATGGTTTTAATTGTGGCATGTGGGGCTTTTCGTCTCCATTTCTTCTTTGGATATTTATGAAAATTAAAAGCCTTTTGATTGAGACCTCTCCACCTATTCATCTTACCACATTAGTCTTTCTATTCTATTTATGAATATTGGTGTTTGTTCAATAATTAATGGACATGTTTTTCTTTATAGTTGAAATGGTTTTCACGATACAAAAGGTGTTGGCCAAACATATGTTGAAAGGTGGCAAGCCTACTCTTAAGGTCTGGTAGAAAGAAAAAATTGAAAATGATACATTGCAAGTGGTAAACGAGAGAAAAGATGAAGACATTGTGTTTAAGTATTCACTAGAGATATCTATTGTCAAAGAGCTCATAGCCTAATAATTAAGTATAAAACATAATAAAACTATATGTTATGGGTTCAAAACTCATTGACATAAAAAAAAAATGGAAGTGAGGACAAAGGTCTAAGACCGAATCGTTAAGAGGAAATGTGTATGCTTCGCCTTTCATGGTATTTAGACGAACATAATCTTCAAACAAGATAAAGAACTAGTGAATACACTAGTACTCTTGTACATACTGACTATATCTTTATGCATTGTACCTTATCATATAAGATGATAATATATTTCGTGACAATTATTTTAATGTCTCTATACCATTTATCATATAAACTTCTAAATATTATGTCTATTTCAATTTGTTATTTGCATGTGATCATGCACATTCAATTAATGTTATCAATAGATTTAACAATTTATAAATCATGAGTGATATCAAATTTAAACACCATGATTAATTAAATTAAGTGAATGCCATGGAGTCAATCAAATCTTATTGACATCTATGTATTTAGTCATTTTATCTGAACTTTTTTTATCGTTTATAAGACATCAAATATGCCATCTTTATATTAACCGATTAACATTTTTATGGCCTTAAATAATACTTGATGAAATGTTATTTGATTTGAGAAATATATAAATCTTGTTATGGAAATAATGTTCAAAGTTCAAACTATTTTTATCTGATATCTCCAATCTCCATCAATAAGATCAGCTGACCCCTCCATTTCACCCATACTGGATATCTCCAGTCATCCATTCTCTATTTACCTCCCCCCATTAGAACCCCCATTCCTAAACTCCAATAAACAAATAACACAACAATGGAAGATATATCTAATCTCATATGTCAAGAGGACAGCACACAATTAGAATCAGAATCAACTGAAGAAACAAAGCAAGAAGAAAAATACCATAAAACCTTTCTCATATCACCAAAATGCAGAGGTTCTTGTCATGTTGATTACTCATCGGTTATTTCTTCGGATGATGGATTCAAATCTCTGCGCTCTGAAGCCATCCATTGGATTCTGAGGGTAAATATTTCAGTTATCAAAGAAGAAGAAAACATATTTTAATGACATTTTTTTATCTTTATTTTGTAAATTTGTTGTTGCATTTTTGTAGACAAGTATCTACTTCCGAATGGGATTTCAAACCGCATACATGGCGGTATCATATCTCGATCGATTCTCGCTCAAACGAAGCATTGATGTGAGTAAAAAAAACACATTTATACAAAAAGAAAATGGGTGATTTCATTTCCAATTACTTTTCTCATGCCTTTTTTTTTTATGTTTTTTTTACTCAGAAGGAGAAACCGTGGTCGGTTCGATTACTATCAATCGCATGTTTATCACTAGCGGCTAAAATGGAAGAATACCGAGCCCCATATTTATCGGAGTATTTATCGGAGTTTAGTGGTGAGAATATAACACGAATGGAGCTTCTTGTTTTGAGCACGCTTGACTGGCGCATGAGTTGTATATCGCCTTTTGATTATTTGCAAGGTACTTCATTACCTTTTCCACCTTTTTTTGCTTCTTGGTTAATTATTTTCGATAAATTACTAGCCAGTAAGTATGGAATAATATATATACGGCAATATATGATTAATGCTAATCTGATTTTTTGTATTTAAAAAACTAGCTTATATGTGATGATTAATAAGATAATAATTTCAATCTTTTATCATTTTTTTGATGTTATTTATTCTGATTTATTATTGCAGATGAATTAACTAAGGATTTAGTGGATTCTAAGATCAACACTCTTTTCTTTTGTGATTATTCAAAGAAGGTATATTTCTTATGTTTTGTAGGGATTTATGATATTTCCAAATCACTCTCTTGCAGTCAAAAGAAAAAAATAGTTTTTTTTTTAAAGGAAAAAAAAATAGCTTTTTAATGAGTATTTTTAATTATTTGTGCAGGAGCATGTATATACTTGCTATAATGCAATGAAACAGATGTCAGATCAAAAGGGTTTGAAATTACCAAAAAGACCTTATGTGCATGATTCGATTGGGGGAATACATCAATCTTCACTTTCATGCAACAAGAGGATAAAGTTGCATTTATCAAATATCCACTAAACTAAAAGCACTTTGACATGTTATTTTTTTGATATAATATGTCTTTGTGGCTTGATTTTTTCTTCTTTTTTGTGTGAGTTTTCTTTGTTTTTTTGATTGGTTTTATTCTTTGTTGGTTTGATTTTTCTGTTCTTTTTGAGTGATTTTTTTTATACATATAAATATGGACACCTTTGAGTACTTTTATCATCAAGAAGTTGGCAAGCATTTGTTGCCAGAAATGAATTTTTTGAAGGTGGACACAACACAAGTAATGGTGGGGTAAATATAGAGGCTTTTCATTGGAGATTATTATCTTTGGAATCCTGTTTTGAATGATTGCAGTGTACTTTATTTATGTTTTGATTGAAATAATTGGGACAACTTTGTAAAGGTGAAAATTGTGTGTAAGTTGATTTGTTTTATTTTGTTTGTTTTTTTTTTTCATTTTTCATTTTTGTTTTGGCTTTCTGGAAATGAAATGGAATTGAATTTGTGGTTGTGTAAATGTGTTCTGTTATTTTCTTACAAAATAACGGTAATAATTTTTTTTTTTTTGAATGAGTAGCCAATTTGGCTACAAAGACTTTCATTAAAGAAACATGTCATCATTGGGTTCAAGACCTGTTTGATCTTTCCTATCTTCCTAGATTAAGAAATCTCGAGTCCTTTAAAACTTGACATGAAATCGATTGGGGATGTAAAATTTTGGAGATGAATAAACAAACAGTCATTTACAAAATGACATAAATTTTGAACAAATTGCAGAAATAACAAATTAATTAATGTGTAAATTTGTCTACAATCACGATTCGATCCTAAGGCTACCAATCTTATACTTGTCACATTTCATTTATATTTTCATTTATATTAATTAGTTTGTTTATTTTTTATATCATCAACATAACGCACTTCCTTTTTTGCTGAGCATTGCCGACCCTTTGCAGATAGAATCATAGAATCCTATGTCACTTTTTCTCTCTTTACAAGATCAAACTTTGAAACATGAAACCAGCACTTGACTATTTCTTAGAAGTTACAAGCAAGTTGTGTTAACAATCTATCAAGATTTTTCGAGCAGTATCTTAAAAAAAAGATTTTTGGAGCACTTCTCCAAAAAATATATTTTTTTTGGAACAAAGTTTTTGGAAAAGAGTATAGATAAAAAGTTTATATAGCCAGATTCTATTGTTATACATTGAAAATATATATATTGGCCCCCAAATAATAAATGAACACATGAAATGAAATTACACACTGATAAAAATTACATAAATAAAGGATAATATAATGTGACTATTATATTAGACAAAGCTCTGGCTGCACCACTTACTATGCAGGTCTTACTTAGGTTGCCTTACAGCTGGTAAAAAGCTTTTTTTACCTTCTCTTTTGACAGCCCTCTGATGAATTCACTCAAAAAAATTTGTTGCAATTCTTGTGCTATAATATTTGTAACGGATCCATTTACTAAGAAATTAACCCTCTATACTAATTCCTTCGATGAAAATTAACCATCTGTTTTCAACTGCCATGAAATTACTATGGACTTTTTTTTTTGCACCACCAAAATTTGTGCCTAATTAAGCTTTTTTGTGCATGCATGTGGAATCTCTGTTTTATTTAAGAGTCCTGATAATGCGCGCCGGTTTCTAGCGGCGTCAGCCAAAGCCCAAAACTAATTCCAGCTTACTCAGGTCAATTGATTCTATTGTAAAATAACTTGATTATTTGTAAGTTTACAACAGCATAGCATTTTAAATTTATGGAACTCAGTGTTATGTAAAATAATTCTAATTTTCTCTAAAATATATAATTCACTTTTGTGTGATCAAACTAAGTGACTTCAATAGCAAAACTTCAAATAATTTTTAATGTTATTTTGCACTACTAGTTATTTAAATTGTTTATGGTGGCAAAAAATAAATATACACTAATATATTGCATAATTAATGACATGTACTAATCATTAATATCATACATTAAGTCATTAATATAGATATATATACTGAACTAATCCGCTATAAAAATATTATATAGTCATTGTAGAATGTATTTATAATTCCTTCAAGCCATATGTTTATGTCATTTTCTTACATGAGGAATATTATACTTTACAAATATAATTTTTTGCCTTGTTTGTTTAATGAATGTTGGTAACTAAAATAGAACAACCAAATACTCTATTTAACAATGGAATAATTACACTTGCCTTTAAGGCCATTTTTACATTTAATCATCATTTTATACATCTAAACTACATACTATTGAGCATCTAGGATAAGCTAATGTAAGACAAAAAAAAACTACATAAATAAATGAAGGTGTGTACATTGGATTGCTTAATTTAATGCAGTCAAACAGGCTTCAAGACAAAGTTTGGTAAAATTGTTGGTTCAAAGGAGTACCACCTTGAAGTTAGAGAGGACCAGATCAAAGAAATAAAGATGTGAATTCAGATGGAATTTATGCACAAGGACTAAGGAGAGAGAGAAAGACTGATATAGTAATAATAATAATAATAATAATAATAATAATAATAATAATAATAATAATAATAATAATAATAATAATAATAATAATAATAATAATAATAATAATAAGTTTAATAATCGCATTAAAAAAAATAATAAGTTTAATAATCAGTAAAAAAAAATTAGTAAACCATTCAATGAAATGAAAATAGTCCCATGGAAATTGAGAAATAAGATTGCTTCAATTGGTGGGATGTGCCCCATTTGAGTATGACAAACAGTAAATAAAGACGTTTTTTACTGCAGAAAAGGTTATAATGTAGATAATATCACTGAGCTTTGAGTTTTTGACCCAGTCAAAGAAGCATTTGTTTTTGAGCTCCTGGTCATGAATGATGATGATCTGTCTTTTTGTGACCAGAGATCACAAATTAAATTATCATTAAATAAATAACCACAAGTTGAGATGATTCGAGTAAAATTATTCTGTTTTAGTAGAATATGGTACTCGAATTTATTCGTGTTCAGTATTCTTGCCATTATTGTTTGGGAGTAAAAGGCCTGTTGGCATAATTTATTTCATTAAAGTGGAGTTTTACAAAGATATTCTTTCACAAAAAAAAAATGCTAAAATTTTGTATGAAAATAGTGAAGAGTTTAGAGAAGCTTATGAAGAGTTTAGAGAAGCTTTGGATATGCACTTCATGACTTTCATATTGAACCTAGCAGAATATACATCAAAGTTGCTAGAGTCCAAGGTGGCTATTGGCCCAGCACAACTCAAAGAGACTCACAAAATTCAAAAAAAAAAAAAAAAAAAAAAACTCAGAAGAGACTCACACTTTAGTCTTAATTGCTTAACCTGGTTGGTGCTAGTAGTCAATTTCTCTAACTATTTAAGTAATTCATTTTTTATTCAATGTACTCTAGGGGAGACTAACACATTTCCTCTCAATTTCGTTTCAGGGTGTTGCAAAAGTTATCTTCACTAAAATGATTCAGTAACTCTTTCATTTAACTTTCTTACTAATTTTTAGGCCTCGTATGATTCGTGTATTTGTGGGACTCATAAGTCAGTGAAAGAGCTAATGAATGAGTTAAATAGAATAGCTTTCTTCACTCGAGAATGTATAGGACCCCTTTACTTATTATTCTTTATATTGCATAGATTTCAACTTTATTTCTTTAACAATATTACAACTCTCGCATAAGTTTCATAAACAAAACAAAAATTACAATTACGCATCAAGCTCGAAAGCCGACACATCAGAGCTATCAGACAACCCGGTGCTCGACTTGAAAGTGATTTTCCCTGCAGAAGAATCCTCCTTATACACCTCAACAACTGTAAGCCAAAACAACAACTCTTTCGTCTTCACGCCAGTGATTTTTTTGATCTTTCCTTTCTCCACAAAAGCCGTCAGCTTCGAATTTTGCATGAGTGAATTATTGGAATAACAAACTTAATAAACAATATAATTCAAGTATTTTCGTACGTATTTCGTTTTGAAAATCTTAAAGGATAAATCCACCACCACATAATACTTCACACTCCCAATGATTTGTGGGGTTTACATGATTTGTGTATTTGTGAGTCCCGTAAGTAAGTCATAGAGTTATGGAAAACATTACGGATGAGTATGTGGGTATAGCTTCACCAATATTTTTTGAATGTAAGCTTGAGGAGCTTCGTCCAATACTTTTTGAATGTAAGCTTGATGAGTTTCATCCAATATTAAAATACCTTTGGGGCATATGATACTTTACAATTTATTTTCTTGAACGTGTGATCCTATTTGTTCTTCTGATCGATCCACATGAATCCTGCAGATCGATTATAGCCAAACTCTTGTCGGAAGCTCGAGCTCCTCTAACATTTGGATTATTTGATTTTTACATAAGGCATCATCATGAAATATCTCGGCTCCTTGATGATAGTTTTCTATTTTAGTTTCATACGTCATTTTCACAGACGAGCGAAGAAAGAATGAACGTATGAGTTGTCTGCACTAGTATTTTTTTTTGCACTTCTTTTGAGCAGTTACTGTTATGAAGATGATGGGGGTATTTAAAGAGATGGAAGGAACTTAAAAATTGTTGAATGGTTCAAATAATGGCTTCTTATGTGGATACATTAAATCTCTAACCGATAGTATATTCATGTTTGATACTATGAAAGTAAATAGTTTTACAATTTTATGTCTGTTGATAGAAAAGTACTAATATAGCCAGACATTATTCTTGCAGAATGCTTAAACACAACGGAAAAAAAAAACTAGTAATCAAAACTTCATTTGCTATCAAAAGAATATTTGTAATCAATAGATTAGCTCAATAGATAATAACAGCGACTTAATCAAGTTTCATTTGAAGGACAAATATCAGTCCAAAAGTCAAAATTAGGACGAACAATTTTTGAAGTTTCATTTGCTATATCCACATGAAACATTTATTGTTCTGTAACTGATAAATGGCTTGACTGAGACAAAGAGATGACCCATTTGGTCCACAAACTCTATAACTGGTTTTATAAAAAGAGCTGCTTGAAAATTTAAAATTTCAACTGATGAATTTGGAGAAAATAACAAGATTTCTTTGGAGAATTTTCAAGAAACTGAATAGAAATAGTTTTGTCAAAAAAAATTGTTGTATGTTTCATTAAAGTGATATATGATACAGAACGCATTCATGAAACACAATATGCATTTTCATTTTCAACCGATGGTTTAAAGATTTTTCTCCATTGTTTGGGAAAAAAATGTCCTGAATAATCAGAACAAAACAGATCAAAGCTAACAAAATAGATTTCAAATTCAGCAATAAAACATCAAAAAATCAAGAAAAAAATCATATATTGACTAAAGAAAACGGCACTCAAGAGACCCACATACAACAAATAATTAATAGCTCAAATAAGAATAAAAAAGAAAAAAAAAAAATACAACAAAAGGAATGCTATTGTACATGAACTAATGTGGCCTCAATTCATATTTGAAATTCTAAACCCTAAGCTTACCAAAATTGATTGAAATTCAAGCTTACCAGCCATATCGGTTTCATGTTTCATTCATCAATATCTCCATCAAGCAAGTAATCTTTTATTTCTTCCCTAAACAAACAAACAAGCAAACAAACAATTAAACAAGCAAACAAACAATTAAACAAACAATTAAACAAACAAATAAATAATGAAAATCATGTGATAAAATGTCATGTTACAAACTTGTAAAATAATTTTTCAACAAACATCTGTTAACAAATGATCTCAAAATAACGAGAACACATGACCAACCTAAAATGAGATATATATTAATATATAATAAATATAAAACTAACCTTAATATACTCCTCTTTACAAATTCTTTCGGCAACATCTCAAAGAAATTCTCCCTCTCAACTCGTCCTTTCGGCACGATCTGAAACCCACAAGTCTCACAAAAAGACGAAACAAAACTCTCCTCTTTTTTAATTTCCATTTCTTTTTTAATTTCCGTTTCTTTCTTAGTAAGAGGGCTGGAGCAGATAAGACAAAAAAGATCGTCAGACTCGTCAGAAATATTCTCGGTGAATTTTGGGCGGATTCTTGAAGGGAGAAATTTGGAATCGTTTGAACTGAATTTGTTGAATTTGAAGGGTTTTAGTTTGCCAGCTGTGCGCAGTATCGTGTGCTCTCTCGACGGATTTTCTTCCTAAATAAAAAATAATAAATTAAATAAAAAATAATAAATTAAATAAAAATAAAATAAAATAATAAAGGGAATTTTCGGAAAAAGCACTTGCATTATATGCTTACATTGCAAAAAAGAAAAGAGGATCTTTTGAAATTTCTAATAATGTCAGGGTTTTTTTATTTATTTGCAATTTAAGCATAATTTTTTTTGCGAATTTCTCAAATAATAAATAAATAACGTAAAATAATATTTGGGAAATTTGCGAAAAAACCCTTGAAATATTATTAAATTGCGGAAAAGAATGGAAGATCTTTTCTGCAACTTCCAATAATGGAAGTTTTTTTTATTTTTTTTGCAATTTAAGCATAATGCATGATTTTTTTTGCAAATTTGTCAAATAATAAATAAATATCATAAAATAAAATAAAACACTAAAGGAAAAATTGCAAAAAAGCCCTTGCATTATGCTTAAATTGCAGAAAATAATAGATGAGCTTTTGTCGTTTTCTAAAGAACAAAGGGTCTTTTTGCAATTTTTAATAATGGAAGATTTTATTTCCATTTTTTTTGCAATTTAAGCATAATGCAAGAGCTTTTTTTAATATATAAATAACGTAATATAAGATTTGATTAAACTTACTCTAAGTTGAGTAACGAATGATGAAACTAGAGCATTAATTCCAGCACGAGGCCTCTCAAAGAGCTGTTGAGTCTTCAATCTATACACATTCGCTCCAATAATTAAAAAATTTAAAAATTCATTTGTAACTTAAAAAAAATCTCAAATTTAAAATGCAAAACCTTAAATCCTAAAGAATTTTTTAGCTCTCAATATTACAAAGATAGGGAATATTTAGCAAATACAAGAAAATTTAGGGTTTTTTTGAAACCCTAAATTTTTTTTACCTCTCAAAATTCCAAAAGATAGGGAGTTTTTCATATATACAAGAAAATATAGAAGGTTAATATTTTGGGGCTTTTGAATATTTTACTTAAAGATAAGGAGTTTTTTCATAAATACAAGAAAATTTAGTTTTTTTTTAAACCCTAAAAATATTTTTACCTGTCAATATTGCAAAGAGTGATGAGTTCTTGTTGAAGAATATCACGAATGGGAAGAACTAAAGGCACTTTATATCGCGTATCCACATATTGTATATCAGCAGGTAAAGAATAACCTTGGCCCTAAATAAAATATGAATTAAAATAATTAAAGAATGTAAAAATGTTATTTATACGCTTTTTTGTTATATTAAAATGATAAAAAATATCATTTATCGAGTGTCGACATATTGTATATCGGACGGTAAAAAAACAACCTTGACCCTAAATAAAATATTAAATTAATAAAAAAATGTAAAAATGTTGTTTTTACTAAGTTTTGGAAGGGTTAATATGAAATTTGACCAAATAATTACTATACTTAGTCTGGTTTCATATCACATATTTTTTTACCTTAACGGTAGAAGAAATAATTTGGCGAGCAATTGAAGAAGCACATGAGCCTAAAACGAGTTTATTATATCCATTTTCCAAAGCAACCTAAAAAATAAAAATAAAAATAAAAACATAAAATGATCAAGTAAATAAAATAAACAAGAGTAAACGGAAGAATTTATGGAAGGTTAATATGAAATTCTCAAACGAACCCAAAAATATTTATTATTTAAAAGTACGCTACTTTTTTATTTATTATTATTTAAAAAAATAGCATGCTTTCAAAGTCTGTTTTGACTTGCTTTGGAATTAAGTACAAAAAATGGATTCCGTTTGAGAATTTTTTTTTGGGTTAATTTGATAAAAAATATCTTACCTATATAAAAAAAATATAAAACTACCTTTTGCAAAGCACTCATGCGTAAATATCCCAAAAAGTCCTCTTTTCCTGTTTCATCATTAATATCACTTAATAACTCTCTCAATTCATTCTTTCCATTTTTGGAAAAAACATCTTCAATTTGCAAAACGTAAAATTCCTTTTTAGGAGGAGACAAATCCAACACAACCGATTTTCTCTCTTCAATTGCAGCTTGAATTGCGTCAGAAGGAATTGCAGAGTCGTAAAATTCATTCACAAAAACTACACCGACTGAAAAAACCGGCAAAGATTGAGAATTGCTCGCGGCCCAACTCTGCAATGATTTACTTTGCATTTCGTGTACAAATTCCAGAACAACCCTGTAAAAATTTCCAAATAACGTTCATTAATTCGCACAATTGGTGATCCAAATCGATCCAATTCAGTCCAATCAATTCAATTTTTAGTCTCAAAAGTCAAAGAAAAAAAAATCAAACAATCAGAACAAGTATCATACAAATTAGTCCCAAATCAATCGAATTTTAGGCCCAAATTGATTGAAATTTTCAAAATTGTGATTTGAATTTTGGAATTGATGGTACCGTGAAGCAGGCCCGCCTGAGTAGGCGAGAAGAACCCTGTCAGTGGGAGCAATCATGGCGTTTGAGGTGACGGCGAGCTTGAACTTCCCGTACAGATACGCTCTGAAGCACGCGGCGCAAAGCCCATTGCAGGCGTCCATCGCCGCCGGCTCCTCCTCGCCGCATTTCGTGCACCGCCGCTCCTGAGAAATCGCAAGGTGGTCGAATCTCTCTTCAGTTGATGGTTCTTCTCTTTTGCAGTTCGATTGCTCACAAGAGCTCTCGCAAGAAGAATTCATGGCGATGCGATTTCAAGAAGAAAGGTTTTGTGAGGTTTTGGACTAAGTAAAAGTTGTATAAAATTAAGCATGTTAAATTGCAAGTGTATATGAATATGAATATGATGATGATGAAATTTGCAGGCCAAGCCCAAATAGATTGTGATTCAAACGATTTTTTTTTAATACCATTTTTTTCAAAAATAAACCAGCAAATACCACTCCTTTCAAAGTAATGTGGTATCTATCATTTCCGCCACTAGTAGTGGCGGAACATGTGAATTTTATAAATTTTCAAAAATGGGATTAATTAGTGAAAAAAACGTGTTTCGCCACTGCCATTGGTGGAACAGAAAAAAATTAATTTTTTTATCAAAAAAAATTATTTCTTTCTCAGGAAAAAAAAATTTCATGTTCCGCCACTGCCTGTGACGGAACAGTATTTTCAGCATTTTTTTACACTAATTAACCCTGTTTAACCAGCTAAATGAGAAATTTTTGAAAAAACTGATATTCCACAGTGGCGGAACAACATCTGTTCCGCCACTATGGTAGTTATTCCATTATTTTCAAAACAGTGGCAAATATTGGTTTATTTTTTAAAAAAATGGTATGTAAAAAAAATCGATTCAAACGATATTTATTGGGCTTGTAGTGTGAGCCCAATAACATACTAAATATGTAATTTTTAATTTTATGTATTTTAATCAGTTAATATATTATTTCGTTTCGCGTGGAAATCCGTCAAGGAAATATTACCAACATTGGACAACCTCCAAAGAAGAGGTTTCATCACTGCTAATGGTTGCCCCTTATGCAAACAAGCAGGTGAAACGGGACAGCACCTGTTCAACTCTTGCTCGTTCTCACCTCAAATTTGGCAACATAACTACGATCGAGGGGGAGACCGTTGTTCTAATCTCAAGACGCTAATTGAAACGACAAACCAAAGTGTGACAACAAACTTTCAATTGTTCATAAACTTTGCGATTTGACGTGAAAGGTGCAATCGAATATTCAGAGATGAATGCCAGACGGCGGACTCGGTCTTACAAAAAGGAACTGATGATTTTATAAGCTGGCAGAGATACATAAGACGGGAAACGTAGCAGTGCACAACTGGACGATAATAAAAAGAAGGCATGATGAGACGAACGCAGCGGGTCTGGCAAGCTTCATGATGACCACTTCTTGTGCATCTGAGCACCACAATCCTAGATGATTATTATTTCTCTTCATGCTTCATAAAAAAAGTATGTATTAATTATAGGATATGTAATCTTAATCATTATTTTCTCTTTTGTTGGCGGGAGCCGACGTGGTAACCGCCTATTCTATGGGGGACTCCGGACCCTACTCGCTTTTCCATTTTTTAATTTTCATTTTTTTTTTCTAAAAAGACGAACTTCCTACTATCAATGATAGTATTGTACTTGATATTGATTAAAGGAAATTACGCGGGAGATGTTTAAGCTCCCGTATTATCTCAAAAAAAATATTATTTCGTTAATTACATGTATAATGTAATATATGTATTTCTGTTATTATATAATATTAATGATATATAATGTATGTATTTGTTTAATTATGTATCTAATTATATTTTACCACGTCCCAAGCACACAAATGCAATTAAATGGCAAAATAAAATATGTGATCAATATGCAGTTATGCTCGAGTCGTGATGTTAGGTTTAACAAAAGCAATTATGAAGGAAAAAAAAGAACATTTATGGTTGTAATAGAGCCAAAACAAATAGTTTTTAAAATTTTAGTCTTACAAGCAACGATTATTATAGTACTTCAATTCCAAAGCTCTAATTGCAAAATCTGCTTAATGTATTTTTTTCAAAGCTCTAATTGCAATGCTCTAATTGCAAATTATATGGCCTAATACACATTCCATTGAAGTTTTTATGTATTTTTTTCAAGCTTTCCATTTATTTATTTCTGTTATTCAATTGCAGTTAATGCATATATACTTGAGAACTAAATTATTAAAATGATACAAAGGGTCTTGATGATAGAAAACATATGGAGATAAATTAGTTTCTAGAAAATATAAAATATGTAGCAACACAAAGCAATTCATGACTATGAAGATAAAGTATATATGTTGAAAAACATTTTCTTCTTTTTCATACCATACAGTGATACACATTTTTCTTAGTATTTCTATTACACTACAAACTCTACAGCAACTTCTTTTCCGAAATTTTGAAGGAAAAAAACAATAATTTCCCAATTTGATATTTTCTCTATCAAAAACATATATTCTCAAGGATCATATTTATTATCATAATGGCTAATTCATGATTTAATAAACCATTATTGACAGTAAAAGAAAAAATCTATGTATATGAAAAAAAGGCTAGATATTTATTATTTTTTATCACTTCAAAATGATCTAAAACTGAGGTGTCATTATTTTGAGATCAAGTCCAAGGTTCATGCCATTGTAAGCAATAGGAGAATACATCCACATTTCATCAGAGCTCAACATCTGCATAAAATAAATCACATAAAATATAAATTAAATATGGTGTAGAAAAAAATAGTATCATATTTTGCGCGACACTAAAAATTTTAATTTAATTTAAATAAAATATCTTATTTTTTGTAACCATAAATATTTGAACTTTGAATTTACCTTAATTTGGATTTGGAGGAATTTGACATATTGAACTGCTTCTTCTAACATTGTACTAATATCAACCTACACGAAAACATGACAAAATGTTAGAACATTAATTTTCATTTTTACACTCTCGACAAAATTTCAAAAAGAAAAAAGAATTGAAATTCTCATCTCGACTTACTTTCGTTCCATTTGGAACAATATTTTGCAATATCCTCAATCTCTCATTGATCTTCTCTCTTCTTTTCTGCACAATAAATGAAACAAAAATCATCAATTATTACTTGCACTCTAATTATTATTTGTTTATTAAAGAGAATAATTCATCAAGATACTTACTCTTGCATAGAGGCTCTGAGGGTCGGTAGCTGATCCGCGACCGGCCCTAGCTTTTCCTTTGGATCTTGGACTCATGCTGCCTGAACCGTTCGAATCATCGTCAGAATTATATCCATTATTACAACTTGATCCATCTAAATCACCATTTCTCTCATCTTCCTCTCCTTTTCGAGCTATCTTTGATTTATTCTTCCTCCCACCTTTTTGAACCTAATTAAATTATACATTATTAGTGAAAAGAATGATTTGATGAAAATAAGAGAGGGATTAAGGAATAAAAGTGAGATTTACTTGAGCATTCATCTTTTCGGGGCATTCGCTCGAGTTATCTAACTCGTAAAACTTTCTCTTGTGCTGTAGCGTCTGTTCAGAAAGGCCGATCGGTTCTGGAAGATTCATGCGTGAATCACCTCTTAATAATTCCTCATTAGTTGCATCATAATTAGGGTTAGGGTTTGTAATCAAATTTAGGTATTGATTTATTTGTTGCTCTTGGAACAAGCTCATGTCCACAGATGGAGGTAATGAATTGATGTTTATACCGAGGGCTTCATTTGAATCATTAAGATAGTAGCTCTCATTCTCACTAGGATTCGAATTCAAATTCAAATTTGAAGTATCTGAAAATTCAAATTCGTTCCAGGCGAATGCTTGTGAACTATAGTTGAGGTCTTGGCTGAAAAATTGAGCCATTATTTCTGACTCATCGGCCTGATTTGTCGAGTCGTAATGAGAGACCCAGTTTGCCTCCTTTCTCGCTCCTCCACACTCCATTATGCAATTAGACATGAAAAATTAAAATTGAAATGTGAAAGGAGTGTTTAGAATTGAAGGTATGAGGCTTGGTGAGAGATAAGTGAAGTTTTTAATATCTACTTATACTCATCCCTTGTTAGAATGTCAACGACGCGATCGATAAGAAACAAAGAAATTCTAAAAAATTATCTGACTTTAAGTTGCAATATCTTAATGGTGTTATGAATAAATAAATAAGCTGTGCAAGTTGGAGAATGTATTGAAAAAATTTAAAATTTTGAAGTTTGAAAACCTCAACTAATTAACTGGTATGACTTCACTTGTGTGGAGATGAAGTCATAATCAGGAAATGATTACAACCCATTAATTATTAGATTGACTTAAATATTAATAAGATGATCAAATTATATGATTTGTCTATCAAAGGACAGAGAAACTCAGGACTCTAATTCTTCAATTGTATTTTGTTGTTAATTAATTTTTCATCACAATCCAAAATTTATTTTGTTTTATCAAAAGTAAAATTTCTTTGTTATTTATGCTAATCCAGAATATAGAATCTTATTAAGCATGAAATATTTCATTCAAACACATTTGAGTATTGTTTTGTTAGACAGCATCTATTTAGGTATACAAAATGGAGAGGCTAATAATTTCTTATAATTTAAATTAGAGAAGAGAAAATAATGCTTGCACGATCTGAATAGAAAAGGTTTCCAGGATTTTTAATTATTCCTCAATACTAAATCAAGGAAATAAAAATGGAATGAAGAAAAAAAAATAAAAGATGAAAATAATTAAATAGGGGAATAAAGAAAAAAAAATGTCTGCTAGGGAGGGTTTTATTCAACAACCCAAGGTTTTCCATGCTTCTGTGCATGTATCATGACATCCCCATCTTTGAATGTCTACTATTTGTAACAACTAACGACATGTTTAATATTTTATAGAAGTATTTCAAAAGCATATTCTATAATCATTTTCAAAAGTTCATTTCTTAAATAAAAAGATATGAATAAATATGAGGGATAAATGGACAACATTCATGTAATCATTTAGATTATACAACTTGAATTATTGATTTTATTTTCTAAATGATCTCTGTATAAAATGTGCATCGTTTATTACCTATTTCCTCTGTCCATCTAAACTTGAATTTTCCCCATATGTTAACCACATATACCATTATCCATTACTTAAAACTTTTTTCATGTTATTTTCCACTATTATTCATATATTCCATATATAAAAAGAAAAATTCGGAAATTTTTTATTCAGAGAACTTTATAATGTTTTTAGGAATAACATTTTAAAATATTGAATAACCTTTCAAAAAAAATTGAATAACAATTGTTGTTATTACTTTATGCTGTTCATGCAGGGACTAATAATGTAAATACTATCCTTTAGAGGAATGTTAAATACAATAATGATATTAAACTGCATTTCTTTCGAAGTACAAAGATAACGATACGCATTATAATAAAGTTCACCGATCTTCTCAATCTCAACTAACTTTGTTTTCAAAGTTGTCATGATCTTGTCGAGTTACTATTATAGTTGTTTAATTTTGTGCTACATAGAATCGTTTATTATATATTTATTGAAATTTGAAGATGATTTACATATCTAACATGTAGTCATGACCGCATGGTATTAAAATTCAAGTTGTATCGTTTCGTTTAGGGAAAATTATCTTGTTCAAAAAACTATTAAAGTTAAATAATATATGTTGATAAAGTATTTATCAATACATTTTTTTCTTGCATAGAATGTAAATTACTATCTGACAAGAAGTCATGGCATTCGGACGGAATTCCGTCGGAATTCTTCACATCTTTCTGGGACATCATTAAAAATGATATTATGTGGTTAATCCAAGACTTTGCGAATAATTCACTTGATCTTTGGAGATTAAATGAAGCTTCTGTCACATTGATCCCAAAATCAGAGGGGGCAATCCTCCCGAACCATTTCAGGCCTATTAGCGTACTCTCCTTACCTATTAAGGTTATCTCTTCTCTTCTCACGAAAAGATTACAACCACATATGGATTATTTAGTACATCCCAACCAATCGGCGTTCATTAAGAAAAGATCGATAGCTGAATCTTTCCTCATAGCAAGAGAACTCTCCTCCTTTGCTCACAAAGCAAAAATACCCTCCATACTCTATAAGATAGACTTTAAGAGTGCTTTCGATTCCGTTGACTGGGAATTTTTATTCTGCATGTTACGAGCTAGGGGATTCCCCCCATTGTGGGTGCTTTGGATAAAAAACTTACTAAAGTCCTCATCTTCTTTTCTGAAAATCAATGGCCTTGAAAGCCAACCTTTCTTTCATGCTCGGGGAGTTCGTCAAGGTGACCCCCTGTCCCCGCTCTTATTCAACCTTGTAGTAGATGTCCTTCAGTCCATGGTGCAAAATGTACACTCACTGATGACACAACATTATGTCATATCACCGCAACTTCTTCAGTTTGCGGATGATACTACGCTCTTTGCAGAGGCTTCACCCTTCAATCTCAAAATCCTCATAGTTGTGCTTCGTTGTTTTGGCCAAATGAGTGGGCTTCTTATCAATAATGATAAAAGCTCATTTACCACCTTTCTTATTCCTGACCATCTGGCTCCCTCCTTAGCCAATATCCTAGGGTGCCCAAAACAAGAACTACCGATGCGATATCTAGGCCTACCTCTCACAGTTCTAAAACCGAGGAAAGAATTGTTTATTCCGTTACTTAAGAAAGTTCAAAACCGCCTAGCCGGCTGGAAAGGGAAAATCCTTTCTTATGGGGGACGTCTCACCCTTATACAAGCCGTGCTAAGCCCTATTCTTAATTATCACATGCAAGTGATGTCGCTACCGGTAGGGTTCACACAACAATTTGAGAGAATTGTGAGAAGTTTTTTGTGGAGGGGGGATAAACCCTGCTATGGCGGGCATTGCCTCGTCTCATGGGACAGAGTTACGATGCCTAAAGAAAACGGGGGACTTGGGATACTGGATATCGAGAAACAAAATAAGGCTATGTTGCTAAACAATGAACATAATATGCATACATGCATTCCCTAAGAATTAGGGCTTGCAAACCGTTCCACTCGCCACGCATGTTACTAGCACCATCATATCCTTGATCTCGAATATTTTGGATAGAAAGATTGTGACGAGATAACACATTCATAATTCACAAACTAACAATTTTAAAAATCACATGAAAGTCCTAAATTACAAATGAAATTTAAAAATAAACTTTTACTTTTATATTGATGTTGAACAAAAATAGAAGGTATAAATTACCTTTATTTTTTATAAAAAAAAAAATTTTTGAACTATAATATTATTTATTTAAAGAAATATAAAAAATAATAGATATGAAAATATTATAAAATTGAGTACTAACCTTGGAATTGGGAGAGAAGAACCTTTGAAATTTGAATAAAATGGCCACTACACACGTAAATTTTATATTTTATTTGTAATTAGAAGAAGATTTTAGGGTCTCTTGAATTTTTTTGCAAATGGAGGTTTGTGGGGGTGGGGGTGGATTGCATTGGGGGAGAGAAAGAGATGAGAATAAAAGAAATATAAAGTGGGTTTACACATCATTCACGACACATTGTTGTGTATAGTATATTTCGTTATTTTTTTTAATTGAATGGGCCAGTCAATGGGCCATGAATGAATAGTTACATTTGTGGCTTGTTTTTTCACAAAATTACTTCTTGTGCATATATACTCATTACTCGGCATCATAGAGGGGCCTAAAATTATGAAAATATAAGAGGTTATAAGAAAATTTCTAAATCATGGGGGGAGGCATGCCCCTCCCCCCACCCCCCACCCCCCCCCCCCCCCCCCCGGCACCCCCTTACATCCGTCCATGCACATGAGTACATGACTATCTAAGCAGATGGTTATGGAACGAAAAAGATCATGCAACTGTATTTTTTAGTGTAATACTGTAAAAAAAATGGTACAATAATACGCTTCAAATAGCAATCCCCCCCCCCCCCCCCCCCCCCCCCCCACCCCCAAATGCACATGAGTACATGACTATCTAAGCACTAGTGTAATACTGTAAAAAAAAATGGTGCAATAATACGGTTCAAATAGCAACCCGAGCCTCCCCCCCTTTTTTTTTCTTTCTAATTTGTATATAATTCAAGGCATGAATAGAGAGAATGGGATTAGATGATCCTTAAAATGCATATATGCAGGGATATTACGGAAAAGAGGGGGAGGGGACAAGAAGCTGAGAAAGGGGAGGAAAGCAAGGCGGAAGCCGGGACAAAAGACGCACAAGGGAGGTGAGCACGGCTCGTCATATACTCCTACAGCAATCTTGCCCCCAAACGGATTAATATTATAATTCTAATATATTAATTTTCATGAATTGTGTTGTATAATTTCTCTAATATCCATATTCCTCCTATCCTAGTGTATTTTGTATGTCTATGACGCGGCATGTCGCGACATGAGTTTATCATGAGTTGTATTTTTATTTTTATCTTTATTCTCATTCCCTACAACTATTGACAGTGATGATTTGTAATTAAACGTTGATCAATAGATTTATGCAAGAGATGCTCAGGATCTCCGTAATTTTTCAAAAACTTCTTCAGCAACTTCTTTTCCGAAATTTTGAAGAAAAAAAACAATAATTTCCCATTTTGATATTTTCTCTATAAAAAACATATATTCTCGAGGATCATATTTATTATCATAATGGCTCATTCATGATTTAATAAACCATTATTGACAGTAAAAAAAAAAATCTATGTATATGAAAAAATGCTAGATATTTATTATTTTTTATCACTTCAAAATGATTGAGGTGTCATTATTTTGAGATCAAGTCCAAGGTTCATGCCATTGTAAGCAATAGGAGAATACATCCACATTTCATCAGAGCTCAACATCTGCATAAAATAAATCACATAAAATATAAATTAAATATGGTGTAGAAAAAAATAGTATCATATTTTGCGCGACACTAAAAATTTTAATTTAATTTAAATAAAATATCTTATTTTTTGTAACCATAAATATTTGAACTTTGAATTTACCTTAATTTGGATTTGGAGGAATTTGACATATTGAACTGCTTCTTCTAACATTGTACTAATATCAACCTACACGAAAACATGACAAAATGTTAGAACATTAATTTTCATTTTTACACTCTCGACAAAATTTCAAAAAGAAAAAAGAATTGAAATTCTCATCTCGACTTACTTTCGTTCCATTTGGAACAATATTTTGCAATATCCTCAATCTCTCATTGATCTTCTCTCTTCTTTTCTGCACAATAAATGAAACAAAAATCATCGATTATTACTTGTACTCTAATTATTATTAGTTTATTAAAAGAATAATTTATCTAGATACTTACTCTTGCATAGAGGCTCTGAGGGTCGGTCGCTGATCCACGACCGGCCCGTGCTTTTCCTTTGGATTTCGGACTCGTGCTGCCCGAACCGTTCGAATCATCGTCAGAATTATATCCGTTATTACAACTCGATCCATCTAATTCCGCACCATTAATGCTCTCTTCCTCTTCTCCTTTTCGAGCTCTCTTTGATTTATTCTTCCTCCCACCTTTTTGAACCTAATTAAATTAATGATAGGTTATTAGTGATATGCAATGGAATTAATGGATTGATTTTATGAAATAAGAGAGAAATGATGGAATAAAATTAAAGTGGGACTTACTTGAGCATTCTTCTTTTCATGGCTTTCGCTCGAGTTATCTAGCTCGTAAAACTTTCTCTTGTGCTGTAGTGTGTGATCAGAAAGGCCGACCGGTTCTGGAAGATTCATGCGTGAATCACCTCTTAATAATTCCTCATTAGTTGCATCATAATTAGGGTTAGGGTTTGTAATCAAATTTAGGTATTGATTTATTTGTTGCTCTTGGACCAAGCTCATGTCCACAGATGGAGGGTATGAATTGATGTTTATACCGAGGGCTTCATTTGAATCATTAAGATAGTAGCTCTCATTCTCACTAGGATTCGAATTCAAATTCAAATTCAAATTTGAAGTATCTGAAAATTCAAATTCGTTCCAGGCGAATGTTTGTGAACTATAGTTGAGGTCTTGGCTGAAAAATTGAGCCATTATTTCTGACTCATCGGCCTGATTTGTCGAGTCGTAATGAGAGACCCAATTCGCCCCCTTTCTAGCTCCTCCACACTCCATTATGCAATTAGACATGAAAAATTAAAATTGAAATGTGAAAGGAGTGTTTAGAATTGAAGATATGACGCTTGGTGAGAATTAAGTGAAGCTTTTCATATCTACTTATACTCATCCCTCGTTAGAATGTCAAAGACGCGATCTATAAGAAACGACAAAAAAGAAATACTAAAAAATTATCTGACTTTAAGTTGCAATATCTTAATGTTGTTACGAATAAATAAATAAGATGTGCAAGTTGGAGAATGTATTGAAAAAATTTAAAATTTTGAAGTTTGAAAACCTCAACTAATTAACTGGTATGACTTCACTTGTGTGGAGATGGCCATAATCAGGAAATGATTACAACCCATTAATTATTAGATTGACTTAAATATTAATAAGAGGATAAAATTATATGATTTGGCTATCAAAGGACAGAGAAACTCAGGAGTCTAATTCTTCAATTGTATTTTGTTGTTAATTAATTTTTCCTCACAATCCAAAATTTATTTTGTTTTATCAAAAGTAAAATATCTTTGTTATTTATTCTAATCCAGAATATAGAATCTTATTAAGCATGAAATATTTCATTCAAACACATTTCAGTATTGTTTTGTTAGACAGCATCTATATTAGGTATTCAAAATGGAGAGGGTAATAATAATTTCTTATATTTAAATTAGAGAAGAAAAAATAACGCTTGCACGATCTGAATAGAAAAGGTTTCCAAGATTTTTAATTATTCCTCAATACTAAATCAAGGAAAGAAAAATGGAATGAAGAAAAGAAATAAAATAAAAGATGAAAATAATTAAATAGGGGAATAAAGAAAAAAAAATGTCTGCTAGGAAGGGTATTCAACAACCCATGGTTTTCCATGCTTCTGTGCATATATCATGACATGCCCATCTTTGAATGTCTACTATTTGTAACAACTAACGACATGTTTAATATTTTATAGAAGTATTTCAAAAGCATATTCTATAATCATTTTCGAAAGTTCATTTCTTAAATAAAAAGATATGAATAAATATTAGGGATAAATGGACAACATTCATGTACTTTCATTTAGATTACAACTTGAATTATTGATTTTATTTATTTTCATTTAGATTACAATTGTTGTTATTACTTTATGCTGTTCATTCAGGGACTAATAATGTAAATACTATTATTTACAGGAATTTTAAATACAACAATGATATTAAACTGCATATCTATCGAAGTACAAAGATAATGATAAGCATTATAATAAAATTCGACCGATATTCTCAATCTCAACTAACTTTCTTTTCAAACTTTTGTCATGATCTTGTCGAGTTACTATCATAGTTGATTAATTTTGTGCTAGATAGAAACGTGTATTATATATTTATTGAAATTTGAAGATGATTTACATATCTAACATGGAGTCATGACTGCATGGTATTAAAATTCAAGTTGTACCATTTCATTTAGGGAAAATTATCTTGTTCAAATAACTAACAAAGTTAAATAATGCATGTTGATAAAGTATTTATCAATACATTTTTTTTCTTGCAAAGAATGTAAATTACTATCTGACAAGAAGTCATGGCATTGTGAAGTTAGGTACCCGTTCGTTTATGGAACAAAAAAATGCAATGTATATTGGTTATGTGCACATGAGTACATGACTATCTAAGTTTATGGTTATGGAACGAAAGTGATCATGCAACTGTATTTTCTCCTCCCCCCTCTCCCCCCGCGTATATAATTCAAGGCATGAATAGAGAGAATGGGATGAGATGATCCTTAAAATGCATATCTACAGGGAAATTAAGGAAAAGAGGGGGAGGGGAAAAGAAGCTGAGAAAGGGGAGGAAAGCAAGGCGGAAGCCGGGACAAAAGACGCACAAGGCAGGTAAGCACGGCTCGTGCATACACTTCTACAGCAACTTTGCCCCAAATGGATTAATATTATAATTCTAATATATTAATTTGTCATGAATTGTGTTGTATAATTTCCCTAATATCCATATTTCTCCTATCCTGATGTATTTTGTATGTCTATGACGCGACATGTCGCGACATGAGATTATCATGAGTTGTATTTTTATTTTTATTTTTATTCTCATTCTTTACAACTATTGACAGTAATGATTTGTAACTAAACGTTGATCAATAGATTTATGCGAGAGATGCTCAACGTTTCGATAATTTTTCAAAAAAAATAAATAAAATGCATATATACTTATATAAAATTAATTTATTTTGCTATTTATTATAATATTTTTGTATTTACATACTTCAAAGCATTTATTGATTATAAAATAGTTTTTAATTGTAATGAAATATTACATAGACACAATGAAATAATATATATACAGCAGTAATAAAATATATAGCTATTATATTGTGCTACATTAATCAATCGTATATATGATCAATAATATATGAAAAAGCAATCAATATTATATATAAGTGATAAGTAATGTATAGGTTAAAAATACATACATAAATATCAAACCAGTATATATAATTTTTATTAAAATAGTATTTATATATGGATGATAGTGTTAACTTTTCTATGTCATGGAAGGCTGTTTTTCGAAAAGCATCAATGAGAAGCAAAAAAACATCTCTATAAAGAACAAATAGTAAATTGCATTGACTACTGTCTTGTCTTTTTCATTGACATTTTTGTTAAATAGAAAATTATTGTGAGTTAATATATGATTTTCAGAAAAATTCCATTATTAGGAGTTCATTTAATAGAAAATTAGCTCAATTATACATAAACTCTATATAACAAAACTGGTTTCCATTATATATACTTTTATATGTTGCATTTATTTATTTTAATAGCACGAACATTTGTCTTGCACCTTGTTTTCAGGGTGGAAAAAAATAAAAAATCCACTTGTGCACCTGTAAAATTTAATTATTCCAAAATATATTTGTTCGTTGTGACGACCAATGCATTATAAGCTGGACATTTAAAACTAGAAAATAAAAATAAGAGGTTAATGTATATGCTATGTTAATTTTTCCCTTCTTATTTTCTGAAATGATATTATAATGAAAAGAATTTAAAAGAGACATGTTACTTCACGACGAGAGTTTCCTATCGTGCAACACTAAGGTCGAGTTTTTTTTTTGTGAAACAGTATATAGAACGAAAAATAATATATATATATATATAATATATTTTTGAGAACAGTATATATAAATAAAATACAAAATATAAAAAAAAAATTAAAAGTTGTATATTGAATAGAAAACAATACATAAAACCAAAAAAATAGTACATATAGGAATGAAATACATTATATAGTAATAAAAACATTATATAAAATATATTCTTGAAAAAGAGTATATGTAAATAAAACATATTACATAAAAAGTACAAAATGGTATATATGAAAACAGTATAATATATACATATAATTTTCTTTTTTTCTGAAAAAAAGGCAATATATAGAAGGCGAAAAATATTATCCCATGCACGTCGTGACGGGCGGCCATCGCTCAAACACATTTCCACACAAGTAAAGTTTTTATATGAGTTTGTAGAAAATAGTTTTTTTCTCAAACTTTAGGAATTCAAAATCATTTTCCGTTTCGAATTAAGAGAGTTTGAAAGATTTTTTTTCATGTCCAAAACAAGAAAAAAAAAGCGGAAAATCTTAAATTTGAAATAAAAAACAAAACAATAATTTTTAACTGTTTAAGTTCAACAACATTATAGATTTCTTTTGTTATAAGACATTTCCAGAAATAACTTGCTTAAATTTCCCAAGCATATCATTTCCATCACACTAGCAACAAACATTATACTTACATAAGTGCACAAAAGCTGTTTTTATAAGATTATATATATATATATATATATATATATATATATATATATATATATATATATATGGAAGATATTATGAGCCTTTAATTAACAAAGTTGGATAATTGGACATATTTGATTTGTCAATATGAATTTTGGAATTAAATACTTTAGGAATCAAAAGGGATATTCCAAATCCCAAAGGTCATATTCCTGCCGTTCTTCATACTGCTAAAGCCATTCTGAATATTATAATAAATCATCATTTGTATTCAAAATTATACTGAATTAGTAAAAATTAATTCTAAAGTTGTCTAGATATACATAGTGATATCTTTTATAGATGCAGGCCTTAGAAAAATTAAAATATTAAGTTTAGAGTAATATGAAGTTCAATCATTTGGAGATTACTTTGATCATGCACTTATGTGCAATTATGAGCTAAAATGTAATAAAATAATCATCATATTGAAAATTATTTTTCAACAAAATTTAAATTAATTTTGCATTTTTGTGTCATTTGTGGTCCATTTAAGAAAAAAATTCATTTTTGTTGATTTGAAAACATTAGCAACTTCTATAACTCTGTAAAAAGAAAATTGTGCAAAGCTGTTGAATCGTGTTCTTTGACTTCAAAAATAATTATTTTTAAGTTCTTTTTTTTCAAAATTTAAAATAGTCCATCGGCCAAATAATTGTGTTGAAATTGATTTTTAGCAGGAAATAAAATATAAAACCTGGGGCTAAAATTTGTCACTGCCAATAAGACATATTTTTACTCAAGCTGTCCACTAAATTATTTTCTTTCTTATATTTATAATTTTCGTATGAACTGTTAAGTTTATATTATAACTTATGACATAATAATAGATATGTGGAAAAAACAATTCTACTAAACCATGATATAAATCAACATCAGCCAGACATATTCTGAGCATTTTTTTGAAGTCAAAATTTACAAAACCAATTTTATGTATTTTATCATATAGCCATTCTAGTATGTATTTAAAAATGTAATAAAACAATCCGACTGAGAAAATGCTAGTAAATTATAATTTCTATCAACATCAGTCAAAAATATAATGAGTATTTTTTTTGTTAAAAATATTAAAGAAACAAAATTCAAAATCAATTTTATTATATTTTGACAATGGCTGAGAATTATAATTTTATTTAGTTGAACAAATACAGCCCAGAAAAAAGTCATACTAGTTTGTCAACAATGGACAAATTGAATTACATAATGGCAAATTAATTCTTATTTTTTTTCAATAGTAATTATTTCTTATATGATATCTTGGAAAATACTCGGGGCTAATATTTAGTTATAGTTATTTTGAAATCTTTGTAGGATATATGAATCTCAAAAAGCATTCATGATTGAACTGCATGACACATTCATACAAAAATAAGTCACTACAAACAAAAAAATTGCATGAAAAATTCACGCCGATAGAAAGAATGTAAAATTGATAGGACACAGCGGCATTCAAAAGCTTAAAATTTTTGAAATTAATATAAAAAATAGAAAATGGAACTTAATCAATTCTGCTAATTTGAGACTTTGGAGGATAATCATAAATTTCCGTATGTCGGAAAATTTCATTCCATTTCATTATATCTTTAATTTTAGATGTATTTGCTTGAATTTGGAATAACAATCTTGGTTTTTTTTTTTCCGAATATGTGGGCGCAAGGGTGATATCTTCATATTCATTTACCGAGTACTTGAAATCAACATGTAATCATGTCTTGATTCACTACACAAAAATCCAGCAATTAGAGTTTGAGCCAACAACACACGGATCTCCTTACGGTATACTAACTTATGACTGAAAGCAAATGAATTTGTTTAATGAAATTACAAGAAGCTACAAATGCTGAAAGCTATAGAAGGATACAAGTCGTATAAAATAAGTGTGTTTGATGGAAATGCAATTATGAAGGAAGTATATGGAACTTTGTATATGACGGCACAATGTGATTGGTATTAACAGTTCTCACATGCTATTGATATTTACAACTAGAGAATATTTAGTTCTATTGTAAAATTATTTATCAAAAAAAATATATTATTGTAAAATCACGTAAGTGCTCATGATACTTCAACTCTGCTTCTCAGAAAAAAAAATATAATTATCTAAAAAAACTTGAGAACATATGATTAAACATACTTCAATTTTGTTATCTCTTCAATCTTCATGATTAAAAATATGCTCTCACATTGTGACTTCTCTTACTAAATAATAATAAAACATACTACAAAAAGCCACGGCAAAACCAATAACCAGGAATAAATAGAGCAAACGTACACATCACCAAATAAACACCTGATAAATTATAATTCGTTCGAAAATGTTTTCTGTTAATTCTCCAATAATATAACTATAAAAATCATAGCAATTTCAAATGGAGCTTAAAATAGTCTTATATTGCTCATATCCCTTCGGCTTCGATAAGTAGAAGGAAGGCCTGTCTCGGAGCCTCTCACGTCCTTGGACAATTTTAAAACAATAATACCATATTTTAATACAATATTTTAATATAGTAATCATTCGATAATAATGAATGGAAAAAGTAAATTGAATCTGAACAGTAATGTATGTAGATACACAAATATAATTATGTTAGTTCAAAATTTTTTTAGTAATAATGCTAATTTGGTATGTTAAGATAAATGAGCAATAATTATTCAAATTAAATTTACTAAAAAAGAAAAAAAGGAATCCAACATCCATACGAAATAAGTAGCCAAGAATGAGAAACTTGCATGACAACTTCATGCTCACAGATTGAATTTAAAATTGGTAGGTAAGGAATTCTATAAGTGCTGCATCGGCCTTGAAAAACTCAATGAAACTTAAACCATTATAAAAAAAAAGGGAAAAAGAAAAATGAAACTTAATGAAAATGAACACAAAAATCAATGGTGCTGTTGGAGACTTTGGAGGATAATCATAAATTGACATTTTTCCGGAAACTGGACGGTATTGCGGGAATTTTTTTTAGGTTTCGATTTAGTCTTATCCATACTCAATTGAAGTTTTTGTTTGTTTTTGTTTGCGGTATTAGCAAACAAAAGATTGTGTAAATTGAAAATTACGGTTAACAAGAATGAAAATTTCAGCCAAACCACTTTTAGTAAAGTGATAAGGCACAATCCATTAACCAAAGGTTATGGATTCAATACTTGGTTAATTCAATTTTCTTTGAAGATATATGAGGACATATGAGACCTCTCTATAAAATCAAAAAAATAATAAGAATGTCAAATATGAGTTATATGTTTTTTTGTATATCATAATACATTCACCAAATATAAATAAATTAAATTCAATGACGAAAATATAAAATCTGAGCCAAGGTATGCATCTGATTATTTGAGAAATGTCTTTAATTGACTATCCAGTAAAATAATTAAAATAATCATAGCAATTTCAAATAGAACTTTTTTAATTAAACATATGATAAAAGGAATAAAGGGATTTTTTTTTTTTTACAATAGCCTTTAGTCGTACACAACACACACATTGAGAGGTCATATCTAAACCTATGTGAAAATTCCTCAAAAACTTCTCTAAAATCCTGCTGAACACATAATTTAATCTCTCATCTATGGAAAATGGGGTCAGTACTATAACCACTAGATAACATAGTGGTGGTATTTCAAATGGAACTTAATAGTTTCATACTGCGCAAATCCCTTCAGCTTTGAGAAGTACAATGAGGGGCCGGTCTCCGAGTCTCTCACGCCCCAAGAATGATTTTAAGATATTATATCATATTTTTAATACAATATATAATTATAATATACGAATCATTTGATGATAATGAATGAAAATGATATAATGAAGCAAAACATTAATAATTATAAGCACCTTTACATAATTATGCTGGTTAATTATAGAAAGTTCCTAATAATATGAAGTTGGTATGGCATTTCAGATAAATGAGTAATGATTATATTCCAGTTTAACTTAACAAAAAAAGAATTTCATTTATATAAAATAAGCCAGAAAGAGATAAATGAGTAATAATTATTCCAATTTAACTTCAACAAAAAAAGTCCATTCATACAAAATAGGTCACAAAAATGTGAAATGTGCATGACAAATTCACACTGATAGAATGAAATGATAAATTAGTAAGGAATTATATAAGTGGTTCAGTGGCCCTTGAAAAGCTTAATGAAATTGAAATCAATATCGAATAAATAGAAAAAACTTAATGAACACAAAATCAATTATGTTAATTTTTTTTGAGACTTTGGAGGATAATCATAAATTGGCATCTCTCAAGAAACTTCATATTATTTTGATATATGTTTGCTAGTTTTGCATGCATTCTTTAATATGATCGGCTCAAAACGATAAAGATTTTTCTGTTATAGGCGAAGACAGGTGAGAGCGTAAAATTAAGGCAACGGTACTAAAGGACATTGATAAATCAATTATGACATGATTGGCTACAATTTTACACATTTGTTGATAGATATTTTAGAAAGGGTGAAACAAACGAATGTGCAAAAATGAAGGACATTATGTACTTAATGCCCATATTGCTTCATGTCTCATAAATTGCCATGCAGGTAAAACACAGTTCAATAAATTAAGATAACAATTATGGAGTCTGCACTAAGTTAATTATGTGTTTCGCTTTCTGTATGTAAATATTTTTTTACTTTTGTTGGATATGTTGTTCAAAACAAATCATTAAACTAATAACATAAATGTAAAGTTTAAAATATGTCAAGTTTAAAATAAGTTATATATCAGGACGACCAATGCATTCCTGAAAGATAGTAAACTAAACTTAAAAATATAGTGGAAAATAATGGGTGCTACACACATAAATATAAATAAAAAGGTCTAATAATTAGGGATAAATATCAAGGTCCACATCACCACATAAACAGTGGATAGATTATGCGTTCGAAAAATATTTTATTAATTCTCCAATAATACAACTACAAAATCTTAGCAATTTATAATAGAGCTTAAATAGCCTTATAATGCTCAAATCCCTTCGGCTTCGATCAGTACGAAGAGAGGCCTGTCTCCAAGTCTCTCACGTCCCTGAACAATTTTAACAAATTAATGTTAATTTTAATACAATTAAATTATTAATATATAAAGATATCATATATATAATTATGTCAGTTCAAAGTTTCTCTTTTGTAAAAAAAATGAAGTTTAATATGTTATATTCAAAACAATGAGCATAATGCGTACTAACTTCAAAAATTAGGTAATAATTACTCCAACTAAATTTGACAAAAAACAATGAATGACAGATTCATGCAAAATAAGTCACCAAAGATGCAGAACTTGCATGACAAATTCATACTGATAGAATGAATTTAAAATTGAGTGGAGATTACATAAGAGATGATACACAATTGCTTGACAAATCAATATCAAAAAAATAGAAAAATGAAACTTAATGAACACGAAATGAACTTTGTTAATTTTATTTGAGACTTTGGAGGATAATCATAAATTAACATCTCTCAGTGTACTTTATATCATCTGGCTCTCTTGTTACTAGACATTGTGAAAGAAGCAAATCAGAAAAATATAATATAATGAACAATTATCAGTTATTCGCGTCCTTCAATTCACTATTAAAGATGCAAAACTAACTCAATATGACAAAAATGTATTTCTGAGAAATTCGATAATGACAGTTTTCCCATGCATTAATAACAGTTTTAGTAGTTATACAATAAGCTTATAATGAACAATGTGTTTTTGTAACGAATTACGAAGCATAACAAATAGAAACTGTATACTACTCAAAAAGAAAATAATTCGATTGGAGTATTTTATGTTACTTTGTACTAACTAAATTTAATAATATAAATAAGGAATCTGAGCCAAGTGTCTATTTGTGTAATATGCTTCCACATTTTATAGGTTTTTTAATTAATCAATTTTAATTCGTAATCACGTATGATATTGTAAAGTTAGTGTCTACACAAAAAGTGTTTTTCTCACCAAAATAAGTATTCTCACCTTTAACTCGGGCAATTTTATAACATTGATCACTTGATGGCAGCTAATGAATATGATACATTGAATCAGAATATTAAGTTAATAAAAAAATAATTATGTTAGTTAAAAAAAATCTTTTTAATAATGTAAAGTTCAGTTTTATTGTTTCAGAAAAATGAGCATTATATAAGTGGTATAGTGGTATAGTGGCATTGAAAAACTTGCATGACAAATTCATGATGAAAGAGTGACTTTATACTTGACAAGAATTATATAAGTGGTATAGTGGCATTGAAAAACTCAATTAAACCGATACCAATATCAAAAGAACAAGAAATAAATAAACCTTAATGAACCCAAAAGTAATTATGGTAATTTTGTTTAAGACTTTGGAGGATAATCATTAATTGACATCATTTGGAAAATTTCATATATTTTAGGTATCAAGTAAATCTTTTTGGTTTCATCTTTTAATATGATTGGTTTAAGCTCATATAGAATTTTTAACACACTAATCGTTCATGTGAGACCGTTCAATGATTATTGCATTGTTGCAACAAGAATAAAACTCAATCCTAATGATCTAACTAGATATTGTGGAAGAAGAAAAACAAAAGTATATTCAAGAACAAAAAGCTTACAGTTTTTACAGTTCACCATTAAAGAAACAAACCTAAGCAAACATTACAAAATGGATTTGCACGGAAATTCAATTATAGAAGATTTTTTACACAACAATAATAATTTGAGTTGTAATAAATATAGGTCATGACCTTGCTATACTATTTAAAATATAAAATAAATAAATAAAAATGACTTTCTATATGTTAATTTCTACTAGATAAACATAATAATATAAATATAAAATCTGAGTCAAGTGACTTTTTGCATCTTATATTTTTCTTCTTATTATTAAAAATAGTTTAAGCCCATTCAAGAGTTTTGACAGTGATTCATCATTTTATATGTTTTTCAACCCAATCAAAAGTTTTGAAAGTGTTTCATCATTTTATATGTTTTTCAACCCAATCAAAAGTTTTGAAAGTGTTTCATCATTTTATATGTTTTTCAACCCAATCAAATTTTAAAGTTTGCAAGGGCTTATGAAATAAATATTTTTCTCAACAAAAAATCAAATATTCTAACCTTCAATTCCGGCAGTTCAATAACACACGCACATTCAACCACCTCCGCTCCAACTCGCTCTAGAAACCAGTATGAAAAACTTATATTAATAAAAAAGTTGACTAAAACTCACTAATTAATAAAAATCGCCATTATTATTTTCTTACAAAATATTAACTAATTATTTCAAATAACTACCGCATAAGAGTTTGGAAGGTCATATATAATGCATTTTGAAAATTTTGGAGTGTAAATATTATATTTACATTTCTAGAGGGCTAAATATAATATATATATATATATATATATATATATATATATATTAGATTTTAAAAGGGCAAATTTAATATTTATATTTTAGAAGGAATAAGCATGATATTTTCAACTTTGGAAGGAAAACATGATATCTTCAAAAAATAATTAAATAAATAAAATATTACCAATAAGTTTAACGGCAGCACCAAGAGTCCCACCAGTCGCAACAAGATCATCAATTATCAAAACTCTGTCTCCACTCTGCACAGCTCCCACGTGCATTTCCATTATATCAGTACCATATTCAAGCGAGTACTCCTCCGAAATAACTTCCCCTGCAATCCGGCACAATAGTTGTTGGTTAACTTTAGATATCAGAAACAAAATAAGTAATCTATATCAGAAAATAATTCATATAAGAAAAAATAATTGATATAAGAAAATAATTAATGTAGATAAGAAAATAATAATTTGTATATATATATATAAGAAAATATACGAAAATTAATATAAGAAAATAATTAATACAAGAAAATCAATAGTTGTTGGTTAACTTTAGATATCAGAAATAAAATAAGTAACCTATATCAGAAAATAATTAATATTAGAAAATAATTAATATAAGAAAAAATAATTGATATAAGAAAATAATTAATATATAGAAGAAAATAATTAATATATATATAAGAAAATATACGAAAAGTAATATAAGATAATAATTAATACAAGAAAATAATTAATATATAGAAGGAAAAAACTCTCAAGATTCTCAAAATTAGGGTACCTTAAATCAAACTCATTTTAACTCAGGTCCACCCACGCATTTAATGCCTGGACCAGGTCCACATCACCTCAAAATTAGGGTTTGGATGGGAACTTACCAGGGAGTTTTTTGGGTTTTCTTAGAGGCACGAATTTGGCGCCGATCGCTAAGGCAATTGGGGCGCCGAAAATGAAGCCTCTCGCTTCGATTCCTGAAAAAATTAAAGAAAATTATGTAATTAGGGTTATAACAAAATATTATGGCGATTGGGGCACCGAAAATGAAGCCTTGATCTGTCGCTAAACCCTAAAATGAGACCAAAAACTCAAAGAAATGTCAGAAAGAAAAAATATGCAACTATGGTAGAATAAAATCAAAATGAGAGTCGTAAATTAGCTTCAAATTTAAGAGAATGTGTCATTATGTGAGGAAGAATTGAAATATCTAATGTTTAAGCATCAATGAAGCCTAGATCTGTATCTGAAACCTCAATTAACACCAAAAAAACCAAAAAAAATCAATCACCAATACAAATTTCAAAAAAAAAAAAAGCTGACCTGCTACAACTTTGATATCTTTGTCCTTATACCTCTCCACAAACAAATCGATCGTATCCTTAAACGCCTTGGGATCCAGCAGCAGCGTCGTTATATCCTGAAACATCACCCCTTTTTCCCCAAAAACAAAAACCCAAATCCCAAAATCAATCAAACCTCAAAATCCAATCAGATTAATAATTCCATTCGTTTCAACTCACCGGGTTTGGGGAAATCCGGGATGACTCGGATCGAATCGGCGATGCTAGTCAGGCGGTTGTCCTTCAAAGACGCTGCCATGGCGATTGGGCGGAGACTCGTCGGGCGGAGAGTTGGGGCTCGGGAGGAGAACTGGAGGCGCCTGGAGAGGAAGCGCAATGGAGAAGAAGAAGTGAGTGAGTGAAGATTTCGCATGGTATAAAGGGAGATGATGGTATTCTGAGGGCAGTTTTGTTTGCTCTCAGAGCAGAAAGGGATAGTGAAAAGGGCTCTCCTAGCTTGAGAAATGAGAAATGTGCTCTGATAATATCGCCTTCATATCTCTATATGAAGAAGAAAGTTGGGAATGTCTTCTCCAGTTTAGTAAAATGGAGGTGTCCAGTTAGCAAGGTTAAGGGTGGAGTCAAGTAAATTTAACAAAAATGCAAAATCAAAATTAGGTAATAATGATTCCAATTAAATTTAACAAAAAAGAGACTTTGGAAAAATTGTGTGTATTTCATATAAATTTGGTATATTTTTAATAGTAATTCGCTCATTTATTAATATGTAAGTACAAACTCATGTGAAGTTATTCACACACTTCAAATCCAATTAGACTTAGTTACAATTATTGCATCTATATGACAAGAATTTAGATAAATCCAGTAAGACGCAACAGAGAGCAATCTGGCTATATTGTTGCTAGACATTGTGGAAAAAACGAAACAAAATAATATTTAATAATTAACCGTCTTGGTTTGTTCACGCCATTCAGTCCGCTACTAAAGATACAAAACGAGCTCAATGCCGCGAAGATGGAGAAATTTAATCATGACAGCCATTATGACAATTTTAGTAGTTGAACACTAAGTTTGCTATGAAAAATGTAATTTGAGTTGTAACAAATTATATTTTAAGTGAAATAAACAAAATAGTGTGTACTATTCAAAAAGGACAAAATATGAGTGGAGTTTTTGCATATTACATTTTACTAATTAAATTTAACAATATAAATATGAAATCTGAGCCAAGCATTGTGTAATATGCTTCCTCGTTTTATAGGTATTTTAATCAATCAATTTTAATTTTAACAATGTATGATACTTTAAAGTTAGTATGTCTGTGCAAGAAATGTTTTTCTCCACAAAAATAAGTATTCTCGCCTTTAACTTTAGCAATATAATAATGATCATTTGATGATTGTTAATGATACATTGAAACATTGAATCAGATTAATTTCATCCCTTGAAATGAATCAAAAGACAGTGTTAATTTTAATCATGCATGACAACTGACAAGAGTCAACCCAAATACATAGATACACGTGGCAAAATAGTCTCTCTCTGACTATCTGAAGAGAGAACGGTGAGATTCTGTACCACTCATTTGTATGAGTTTCACTACATTTGTATGAGATAACAATAACAATAATATCATGAGAAGTACAAAGTTCACACCAAACTCATGAAAACATCCTTCAGAAAGAAAGAAAACAGAAAGTATAAACACTTGCATAGTTCAAATAAAAGAGATAATAATTTATACTTAATAGCCACTTCAAAAATTTAGTTAATAAGTTCTATACCACCAAAATAATTTAGTCTAATCCAATAAGCCAAACTTGTTAATGTGTGAAAACAGCGAATGTTAATGAGTAGGCAATTGGAGGAAACTAAAAAGTGCCTCATCTTTTACTTCTAATTTTTATTGAATCTTTAGAATATCATGTCCTCAACAACGAGCTAAGCTTCTAGGAGTAGTGCCTTCATGACCGATTTCCGTACGAGTGATGCTTCACGGACCATCACCTAATCGTTACATATTAGTTATATTTTGATTCAAATGCATCGAAGTTGACAATTTCTACTAAAGATTCAAACCAATTGCCCTGGGTTAGCACCGGCAACCTGTATAAGTAGCTGGATACAATGATTTCAGCTAATTCGAACATGCAGATAGAAGTAAGAGGAAAGAAAAATATCTATTACACACTTAGGTCATTAAAAGGGGGGCTGGTCCATATTAAGATCCGTCATCGGTCAAGAAAATGGTAACGTTTTTTGTATGAGATAATAAAACCATGGCAAATATCACTTCATTTGTATGAGATGATGATAACAATCATGAAACAACAATGTATCCACACCAAATCTATGAATATGAAGTATAGACATTTTGATTGTTTGAAGAAAAAAGATAATAGATTAGTTAATAAGTTATATTATTCTGTTCATAATCTAGATAAACTAAGCATGCTAGTATGTCAAAACAAGAGCAAATGTTATTAAGCATTTGGAGGAAACTAAGATGAATCTAATCTAAAACGACATCCTTGTTTGGAATCGATAAAACATCATGTCCTAATCGATAACGCATGGTTTAAGAAGGATGATGAGTGTCACACCCCCGAGTACAACTTTTACAATGAGGGTATTCTGAGAGCAGCTTTGTTTGTTCTCAGAGCAGAAATATGCCTCACACAGAAATATGCTCCGATAATATCACCTTCATCTCTCTTTATGAAGAGGAAAGTGGGGAATGTCTTCTCCTGTTATATAACAATGGAGGTTTTCAGTTTGGAAGGTTAAGGGTGGAGTTTTAATGTGTGAAGTGGAAATGGAGAAATACAGTTAGATTAAGAGGAGAGAGTTAACGTTGAAAATAATTGTATATTATTGATGGGTCTATATTCGTTTTGTTGATATTTCTTTTTTTCACGTTTTTAATGATGGAAAAAAAATTAGGCCTGTTTGAGAAAAGAATGTATTATTGGGCCTTAAATTTAGAAGTTTGGGATGACGAGAAATAATTTCACAACTTTTTTTCTTAATTGAGTGATCAGCTCTAAGTTAGGGTTAAGTGGAAGTATAATAACCAATTTATAATTAGAACTAAAGGACAAAATTTTACTGTTTTATCGTGCTTTCACATCACCTTATCCGGTTAAAGATAACGTTTGACTATGTCAAAATATGAAGATATACATGCAGAAATCTATGATAACCTCAAGTCAAATAACTAGTCATATATTAGATGATGAGAAAACACTAATGACATATACCATGTATATTCTCATAGTGTGTCGATCTAATATATGTTCTCCAACATATATTTATATTAATGAATTGATATCCAATATCCATGATCAGTAAAACGTGATCATTATCCAAATAACATACTAGTATATATATATGATTTGAGATTTTCAACTGGTCCCAATTAAATCTCAATGTAGTCAATTTTTTAGTTTAAAAAATAAAAACATTTATTAAAAAAAAAAGGTGTTAGTACAGTACTGAGCCCAATTTAAGCCAAAGAAATCAGATCAATTTTGTATGTATCTTGCACCATGCTTCACAAAACAAAAAGAAATTATGCAAAATGCCCCTTAATTATGCTTCCATGTATATCAGTATAACCACTTCGAGAAAAAAACAGAACATATAAATCTCCTATATCCACTTCTGTCATGCTTGACAAAAAAAAAGTTATGCAAAACAGTTCATACAAAACCCTTAATTATGTGACTCAACTTCGAATAGGAATAGAGTTTTATTTATTTTGTTATTAATTAGATTATATATTAATATTTATAGGTTTCAGAAAATGCGATTGAATCGGATTGAAGAGCAAAATGAAAATTGTGGATAGCCGGACATATGTATAGTTAAGTTATATTTGTGTTTTATGATAATTTATATTTTGATGTGTAATTTGCTTATATTCCGATTTTATTTTGTACCGGTATTGTATTAAACAAGAATTATATCTGTGGTAAATTTTATTTTATACCGGTTTTAATGATATATTTAATATTGTGATTCAAATATAATTGTGGAGCATCCTTTATTTAATCATTTGTACCAAATTATATTTCATATTTGTTTTGTTTTAATAATTGTATATGTAATGTGCGAGATTTATAAATTATAAGATAAATTTATATGCACAAAATATTTTCTAAAATTTGATATACACTTTGTATGTAAATACACCATCATCATCAAATAACTAACTTTAATCAAAATTGAAATCCCAAATTTACATTAAAATTCAAACAAGGGATTCTTCTTTATATTATTTAAAATACATCTAATCAAACAACTTATATATATTATCAAAATCATATATAATCATGTTGATGTATTTGAGATATATATGAAACTTGAAATACCCCAAATCAAACATGTCCATATGGCATGTTTGATTTGGTGTATTTTGAGGGATTACATCCATAAATCCTGTATTTGATATAGAATTCCTTAGTTTGATTTCACCCGATACTGGATTTTGAGGACGAGATCCATGTATTTTATCATCCACAAAAAAAAAACACGGACGAGCGCACGCAACTGCCCCCAACTTCGCTCCCTTCGCCTTCGCCTCCCCTCTCTCTTTGATCCTTCTCTTTGCACCAACTCCGAGCAGAACAATTCGATCCATGGCTGCTGTCAAACGAGAAACTAGTAGTTTCTTTGCCCTAACCCTGTGCCGGAATCCTCTCTTGTGTCGCCCAATTCCGCTCCTGCTCCTTAAATGAGACTAGTTGCCATCTGCTATTAGTTATATTACCTCTAATTAAATCTCAAATTTTGTTATGCAATAAAAGAAACTGAGCTATCTTTGTTTTTCTCCCAAAAGTTCTATGAAATTTGTGGCTGTGTGTGATGTTTGAATTTACTTTTTTTTTTTTTTGAAAAAAAAAGTTTGGAAAGGGCTTTGATATCCCTTTTCCAAATGTTATAAATATTTGTACAGTCCTATGATTTATACATCTCTATACAATTGTACAAGAAACCTATCTCCTAAACGGGCTATATACTCTCACCTCTAACAGCCCAATTTTAAAATGGGCATAAAAAAGAATCTCTACACCCTTCACAGGCTCTATATAAACTCAGCCAACTCATTTAAAAAAAAAAAAAAAAAAACAAAAATCTATTAAGACCCAAATAGTCCACTTAAATCAAACCCTAAATTGATGTTCAGCCTTTCTCTTTGTTGCTTCTGCGCTGCCTTCCTCATTTCCATCTCCTCGTTTCTATAGTTTCATCTCTTTGTCTCTTTATCTTCTTCCCCCAAATCCATCTGCTTTACAAGGTTCAACTCATTTTCCATCTCTTCGATTAAGATAGAGTGTGATTTCTGCTGATCGGTGAACACCCTTCGACATCTCTCCCTCCACAAGACAAACAGGAAGATCGCCGCTGCTCGCTTGGTTTTAGGCCGCCCCCCTTTGTGATAAATGTACTCCACCATTTCTTCAACTGTGTTTGGGAGGTCTCCTTCTCTGTTCGTTCCTCTTCTCCATAGATCCCAATGGGATCTGACAAACTCGCATGCTCCTGATAAGTGTGTCACCGATTCAGAATCTCGCTTGCAATAATAGCAGCGATTTACCAATACCATGCCTCTTCGCTGGAGTTTATCTTGGGTAAGTACCCCCTCTTCTCTTCTCAACCACAGATTGTTTGAATTTACTTTGAGCTGGTACTCAATTTTTTTACTGGCCAGATTCGATGATTCTTTATCTGTGAAAAATATCGAAACAATTTCTATTTGTCAATACCAGTACAGTGTTCATGTACCAGGGTTAATGTAAAAAATTTGTCTCCAATTAAAAAAGCAAATCTGAATTTTTGTTTAATTAGGGGTATTAACTGTTAAATTAATAGAATTTATATGATAAATATTTTAATTAGTTATCATACTATTGTTTTTTAATAATAAAAATGGTTAATATCTGTTAGGTTAAAATTTCAATTAGTTATAATCAGTGCAAGTGGTACAGGTGGCGATAGTTCTGATGCTATTTGTTCAGGTTTCTATAATACAAGATTCTGACGCAATCGGTGTAGGTTTCATAAGTAATTATTTAGTCATACATAATTACCAAAAGGTCGAAAAAGGAGTAATTTGGTAACTTTAACATCTTCAAAATTCATAGAAAAAAAGAATAAAAGAAAAAGAAAAACAAGATAAGGAGTATGGAGACCACAAGACGAAACATGTGGCTGTCTAAAACCTTTCTCTCGCTCCAACCAATCGTCTTCTTTCATTCTACATCTCTCCCCATTTATCTCCAATCACCTTTAAAAACTCATTAAAAATAAAAAAGGACAAAATCCATAAAAAAAGCTCCATTTTTGGTCATCAATGGCTTCCACCTCTCTCTCCCTTACCGCCAATCCTGCTAAGGTAACATGAATTTCACAAACAACCCTTTAAAATTAACTAATTTTACATTAATCATCGAAAACTACTTGGTTAATCTCACAATACATAATTTATTTGTGAATAAAATAACACATCATTTCACAAATAACCTTCTAATTCCATCTAACTATACATAATCTCACGACAAATAACGTGTTACCTTATTAACAAACAAGGTAACACATTATTTCACAAACTATCTAATTTCACCCAACTTTTCATCAAACATCAAAAACCAACTTACTCATCCTCATTTCTCACCACATCACAATATTTCCTTAGATATGTACCGGCAAGAACGGTACAAGCGTACCATCTCGTACCGTCAACTTGGTGAAAGGTTTGAAGCAAGACCGAAAGGTGGTGTGCATGGCGACGAGCGGGATTCTTCCTGAAGACGTGCCTGACATGGGCAAGAGAAAGTTGTTGAATCTGCTTCTGCTCGGCGCTCTCTCTTTGCCTACCGTCGGCATGCTTGGCCCTTACACATACTTTTTCGTCCCTCCAAGGTTGTTACACATTTTATGTTGGTTGAAATATAACTATACAAACTCAATCAACTTATACCCTTAGTATGCGAATTAGTCGTATAAACTATTCAATTTTCTATATATGTCATATGGAAGTACTAAAATAAAGTAGTAGGATCCCTTAGTTGTCATACTTATGATTCAAATGACATACTGATTTAATTTAATACAATAACTCTCCTAGCCAAACAAACTTGGCAAAATGAAAGTATTTTATGATATTTATGCCTGAATATTTTTTGTATTTTAGTTCTGGAGGATCTGGCGGTGGAATCCCAGCGAAAGACAAGCTCGGAAACGACGTCTTTGTGGCCGATTGGGTCAAGACCCACGGCCCGAACGACAGAACTCTCGTCCAAGGCCTAAAGGTATACCATATTCATTCAATACAACTATTCACACTAAATAAAACTACGTTCTTTAAACTCAATTTAATCTTTGTATTTAATATTCATGTTATTTTTATTGTAGGGAGATCCGACTTACTTGGTGGTGGAAAATGACAAAACTCTCGCGACTAAAAAAAAAATTATTCATCAAATTTAATCCTATCCCTTGATTGAAAAAACATTGCTAATTTTAATCATGTGTGATTGCTGACAAGTTCAACCTAGATACATAAATACACATCTCCAAATCCTCTCTCTAACTATCTGAAGAGAGAACGTTGAGCTTCTGTACCAGTCATAACCTAGAGTGTCACTTCATTTGTGTGAGAAAACAATTATCATGAAAAGTACAAAGTTCACACCAAGCTCATGAAAACATCCTAAATAAAAGGGAAAACAGAAGTATAAATACTTCCATAGTTCGATAGTTCGAATTCCAGAGATAGCAATTTACTTAATCGCCACTTCAAAAAACATTTAGTTTATAAGTTCTGTCACCAAAATAATTTAGTCTAATCCAAATAAGCTATAAAAAAAATTCGGAGGAAAATTAAGTTAAAATTGTTAATATGCGAAACAACAGTGAATCTTAGTGAGTTGAGCAATTGGAGGAAACTAACAAGTGTCTCATTTTCTTTAGGACATCAACTTAGATTATATAAGTTTAATCAAATTAATTCTAGTAGAAAGCAAAAATGCATTACAAGTTCATATAAAATAGCAAAGAAAAATAACAACTTGCCTGACAAATTCATGATGATAGAATGAATTTATAATGGACAGAAAAAATATATAAGGAATAAAAGTGGCTTTACAAACTCAATTAAATTGAAATTCAACAGCAAAAAAGAAAGAAAAATAGAACTTAATAAACACAAAATTATTTGTTTATTTTGTTTGAGACTAATCTTGTTAATTTTGTTTGAGACTTTGGAGGATAATCATGAGTTGGAATCTCTTGGAATTCATTAATTAATATGATTGGTTTAAACTAAAATGGAAGTTTCCACATTGGACAATAATGCGAGAGTTTGTTGTAATTATGACACACCTACCAACAAAATCCAAATAAATCTAGTTTAACGCAATAAGTATAATTCGGCTTTATAATTGTTGAACTTTGTTTTAAGTTTGTTATAATTGTTGAAATTTGTTTTAAGTTTTTAATTTGAAAGGATTGAAATTGGGCCTGTTTGAGAAAACAAATTATTATTGGGCTTGTTGATAAAAGATTTTATTATTGGGCCTTGAATTTAGAAGTTTGGGATGAAGAGAAACGTTTTCCTTATTTTTTTTTCATAATAATTCAGTGATAACATGTATCAATTCAAGTTGCAACTTGCAAGTAACGGTTAAGTATATTATTTATTAGTACTCTATTAATAATGTAAAAGTAGCTAGATTAGTGAAAATAATCAAGAATTAGACCCCAGCGAGTCGATCAGTCTTGGTTGAAATTTTTCAATATGTATATCATGTATTAATGATTTTTATAATAAGGTTAAATCGGTTCAAAACATTTAGTCAAATAAGATATCAAAACGAGTCGTTTGCTGATTTTCTTCAAAGTATTAGGCCAAAATCAACTCATTCTTTTATGAATACCAAAGACTGATCAAAATATTTCCAATATTATTCTCACAACATTGTCGGTAATATTTTTCCTTGAAGAATATTATACGCGTCCAACCTATCCACTTACTTGGCATTTGCATTTATACGTGTTTCTAATCTATGTAATAGAAGCAACCAGAAAAATTGGGCAAGTGTATATCCACAGTTTGGTTACTTGTCGAATGAAACCACTAACAATTTTTAGTAAAGATCTAAATCAAATACGTGACATAATAACACGCCCACTTTACATAGTTACGTGTTAACCACTGCAAGTAAACTATTCTATATTTCCTTCAGATAAGATCAGACCATCTATAATTTCTCCACGTTGTTAATAAGAATAAGATTTTTACTGTGTGATTAGTTAGTCATGACCTAATCAAACACTAGCTTGACACTTATTTGAGCCAGCTCAGTCAATATTTTCATTGATCCTTCTAAAATCACACCAACTAATTTTAACATATTATTATTATTTATCATAATTATATCTTAATTTATAATAGTTATACTCTTTTTAAATCCAACCCATGTTTAATGGATTGAGAAATTTTATTAAATATGTGATAAATGAGATTGTATTTGTCGGTATTTTAACTCATGATTTATTACTATCATATAATATACTTTACCAACTAGAGCTATAAGTATAAGTATGACCATTAAATATGGGTTGAAATTTAAGCAACCTATGTAACTATATAATTTTATTATTATATACCTGTATTATTGAATTTAGAATTGCAAAATAAAATTAGTTAGGATTTGCATTGCTTTTGCTTAGTCCACCTGCCAACCGCCTAAAACTCAAAACCGACGAATAAACAACGCGGCAGAGAATGAACCTTAGTCTTTTGGCAAACACGTGGCATGCAGTAGAATTAGCTGGCCGACCTTCCACTCTGTTAGTTTGCTTCACTCTTTCCATCACATGACTTGTATATTCTCTTCCAAATTCCACACATTATCATTGATTGATTTATGCTTAGGAGACTTGAACAAGTCTCTCAAACTATTGTCTTGCTATTGCCAACCTAGTCTAGTCTTTCCGTTCTCATCTTTCTACCAACTAACAAATACTATTCTCTCTCCCCTTCCCTTTCTCTCATATAAGCTCCCTCTTTCTACAGTTTTTAGTCACTCAATTCATCTATCTCTCTCTATGACGACCGAAACACTCGCTAAGACGATCGTCATGATGAATTCGCCAGAGGATCAAGAGAAACTGGCGAAACGAAAGCGCTTAAACCACAAAAACAATAACCAATACCATGACCTTATCAAACACTTCGGCCATCAGCCCTCGGAAGAAGAAGAACTCGCTTTCTGCCTCCTCATGCTCTCCCACGATCACCGATCAGAAACCTCCACTCAAATATCTCAGACTGAGTCTCAGTCAAAAGCTGTCGAATACAATTGCTCAGTCTGTGGCAAAGGGTTTGGATCGTACCAAGCCCTAGGCGGTCATAAAGCTAGTCATCGAACTAAACTACCTAATACTGGTACTAGTATAATTGGTAATCCTAGTTCAGAAGAGATAACGAGCACCTCGTCCACTAATTCCGTTACTGGTGTTGGTATCAATATTGGTCGGGTTCATGAGTGCTCGATTTGTCATAAGACGTTTCCGACCGGACAAGCTTTAGGCGGACACAAGAGGTGTCACTATGAAGGAGTAATAGGGGGGAATAATTCAAATGGGGCCAAAATTGGTGCGGCTGGTTCCAAGCTGATTAAGTTCGATTTGAATTTGCCTGTTATGCCGGAGGTGAGGTGTTTTGAAGAAGAGGAGGTTCAGAGCCCGCTCGCGTTTAAAAAACCGAGATTTCTCATTGAAGCGTAAAGAAATTATTAATTAGGAATTAGGGTTAATTTCGTTTAGTTTGTGTAGGGAATTATTGGTGATGGTGTTTTGATCTGGTTTGATTGTACAGATTGTTATTGATTCTTTGTTGTACATGTGATTGTTTTGTTTCATATTCTTTTACAGAAAATGGAATATTAGGTACTTAATATATGAGTTTTCTTATTTATTTTTTGTCAAATGTATGAGTTTTTTAAACTTTACTTGTTGGTAATATTTTTTTTTTGAATGCGAGCTCAAGGTACTTGTTGGTAATATTTTGTTTTGTATAAATTCAGTAACAGGATTTGTTAATCTAGACATCTAGTTTCTGGTTTTTCAAATTTTGACTTGTTGGAAAAGTCTTCTACCTTCAGAAGAAAGAAAAAGAATGTTAGGGTCAAACAATATAAACAAGCAATAATTAGGCTCCATTTGGACGAGATTTAAGGTAAGTGTGAATGAAATTTTCATCAATGGTATTAAAATAAAATTGAAGATGACATAATAATCTGGTCTTCATTTAATTAGAGAAAAAAAATGGTATTTGGCAAGTATGACAGACCAAACTAGTTACACCAGTTTAGCAACACTCTTTTGAGTCTAAAAAAATAAATAATTTATGTCTAGATAGAAATATATACATGTGTCGAAATTTATTAGGTGGGTATGAGTCAGGCCAAGTTGGTCACGTCATGCATCACCCCCCAGAAAGCTTCCAGACTGTTCTATCACCCACAGAGACATACACCAACTAATTAATTAGGTTGATTATACTTTATAATCAGTCCTAAAAAACCTTCTAAATCAGCCCAAAAACATACACAACTACTTAATTAGGTTGATTATACTTAATAACTAGTCCTAAAAAGCCTTCTAAATCAGCCCAAAAACATACACCAACTACATAATTTGGTTGATTATACTTCATAACCAGATCAATGAAACTTTCTAAATCAGCCCAAATATCCTAGCTTGCTAAATGCTAATACTACAGAAAGATTTGGCACTGTACTCTTCACAGTTTGGGCTAGAAAATAAGTACAAATGGGTTTGATTTTCTTTTATCTTTGGGCCTAGATAAGGAAATAACTTTGAGCCGACGATACGATAAACAACAATGTAGAATAAAATCATCCAAAATCCAATTATGAATTGAGTAGAAAATATCGAGTCATTCCACTGATACGACGATCTGATCGAATGGTAGTGGACTCGATTCTATATAGTAAAATCTGATATAAAATATGAAAATATTAGTAATTCAATAACCTAAAAATTTATTTTGACTCAAACTCGAATGAGATTTTTAGACTAGAATCTTAATGCCTCGTAAATTTCATCAAATTGTCAGTAATCGGAAATGGCTTGAAACAACATGCTCAGTATGACCTGAAACTCCAAGAGATTCTTAACTTAGACCCCAAAATAAATGTTGACATTCTATATTGAGTTATAATTAATCCGAATCGTAATGACCCGAATAAAATTGATTCAAAACTCAAATGACTTCTCGAATGATTCAAAATATGAATAACTTGTAATTCAAAGGACCTAAGTCCTGATTCGTGATTTGAATGACCTATAACCTGAAGAATCCAAAATCCATATAACTTGTGAGCCGTTCGAATGACCCGAACCCGACCTGACCTGCTAGTTTGCCACCTATAATATCCTAATTCATATATAAAAATGATAAAAAATTTGGAATTAGCATATTCATATATGTCCAGGTGAGATGACCCAAATCTATGCACGAACACATCATGTGAATATTTGTCTACCTCCGTTTGTTTCGTGAGTAAATGCCCAATTCCATAGCATAATTATATCACTAACATTTCTCAAAGCTATCCAAATTAGTATGGCCATATAAAATGGTATGTTTTGAAGCTTATCACAATTTACAAAATCCAAACATAAAACAGTAGACATTTTGTTTTGGGTCCACAAGCTCTCAAATCTCAAAGAAAAGCAGAAAAAACCTAAACGAGTCAAAACAGACAGCCATACAAATGCTACATTGACCTATACATGCTATGACTAGAGATTAATTCTCAGTATTTACTATTTAGGCGTCTCCATTTTTAATAGATTAATATTTTAATATGTAACAATTATTGTAACAATTCCATAAAAAAAAACAATTGTTTTAACAATTTTTTTTTTTTTGAAAGATGGCCCAAGGATTGTAACAATTGTTTATACATATATGAATGTATGTTTATTTAAATGCGGGACAGTATGAATCATATGCCAAGATGTTAGGAACCGAGACGTGACAGCAAACACAGAAAGCAAGTGGTTGCCGACGTGACAATGGATCTGACGGGACTTGAAGAAGAAAGACCCGAAGAAGGAATTTCGAAATATTGGTCGGGCGTTGTTGTCCAAGAATGGACCAGAAAGTCAGTTCTTCAGCAAATTGTTAAGAAAACACGATCATCTCAATGAAGGAGATGTATGATTGAGTCTGGGTCAGCATTGAAGAGAGCCATATAGCACGGCCCGCCGGCTCAGCTAAACCCTAGTTCTATGGCGGCAGGGGCCCGCTAAACCCTAATTATGTGGCAGAAGAGGTCCGTAATTCGACGAAACAGTTCCGATGCGGCATTGGTTCGCAATTTAGGGTTTAGGGTTTACGATTTAAGGTTTAAGAACTATTTTGTATTTTTTTCTTTTGCGCTTGTTAGCGATTATTCCTGAAAGACTTACTTGTAACAACATACTTGTAACTCAATCTTTAAAGAAATAAAAATTCTGAATAGTTGCTACTTGCAACTATTCCTTCAAAAAAAATTTATCAATTAAGGATAGAATCATAGCAATCAAATATGGAGAACTTTCATATCTCTTGTAACATTTTCTTTTATACGGTATCTAGAATTTTTCAGAAGTCTCCACACAAAACACAAGATTGATATGTATTATGTGTTGTCGTATCACTATCTTCAAATATTTTTTATTTGAAGATTAATTTGAACTTACCCAATGTATCTTAAATGGGTTATAGAATACAACAATGATCCTTATTTGCATTCGCAAAATATTCATATTAAAAAATATTTATACTCAGTCGGATACTCGGATATGAATACTACGAACACAAATAATTCTATTTGGACACAAATACAACAATCAGTTCGCTTTCGAGATAAAAGATACAGATAATATTTCTAGTCACATTTTTTCAGTATTTTGTCCTATTAATAATATGAATAGAGATATTTGATTTTTTGATTCAGATACAAATGCATGTATTATCCGTATTCCAATAGATATTGTTTCCTAACTTGGATATGATCTATGAATAAGAGCCCTCACCACACCTCACCTTGTAAGAATGGGAAAGAAGGGGAAAAAAAAGGTTTGGAGTTTCTGTTTGGAGTTGTGGAAGACAAAGACAGTGGATGGTGGGTGGGGGCCCAAAATGCCATGGTGAATAGGGAACATGGCGTAATCATGGCTCATCAATTTGGCCTACGAGCCCACCTTTGTCCCCTTACCACTTCCCCTTGTTAATATCACTGATAGATACTGATATATATATGACTCATATTTTGTACGATGTGAACATAACAATACGTACATTACATTTAATTATATCGTTGTGATATTTTATTTGTTGAGAAATTATATATTTGATGCAAAAGAGATATTAGAACTTTGTTATTTAAAAAGTATCATGATGTTAAGTAAATGTTCGCTATTTTGAATATACACTTAAATGTGCGATATGAACATAACAATGCGATAAATTCAAGAAAATTAGGATACACTACATTTATTTATATCTTAACTGTCTTCTATATGTTGAGAAATTATATGTTTGATGCAAAAAAGATATCAAAACTTTGTTATTAAAAAAATATCATGATGCAAAGTAAATGCTTGTTATTTTGAGTACTATATTGATTTCATCTTTTTTTTAAGTTCTCAATCGAGGAAATTTTGTAAAGAAAAAAAGAGAGAAATATTCAATTCAATTGAATAAGTTTTATATCTAAAACAAAATACTCTAACATTAAATTTTTTTTGAATAAAATGAGGTACTCTAACATTAAGTTATGGACCATTTGTATTGATTTCATCTTTAATATTTTATATTTCAAATGTATTTATTCAATTTAATAAAAAGCTTATAAATGAAATAGTTTACAAGTGTTTTAGCTTAATTGGATTCTTGGTTGTTGCAGAATAGAAATGATGTGAGGCCAATGAAGTTATTTTCATAAACAATAAACTATTTCACTTAATGGCAAATTTATAAACACACAAGTCTTGAGCTCGAGTACTTACTCTACATCCCTCCATAAATCATTCGGTAGGTTGTATGAAATATTATTTCATCAAGTACATTATGAATAGTTTGTGGTCCTAAAGTTACCATCACTTTAGCAGCTCATAGTACACGTGAAATGATCTTTCAGCCCATTCAGGCCTACCAATCTTCTTTCACAAAAAAGATTGTGACTTGGATTGCATAAATTCAGTCCTCATGAACATCACATGTATTGAGAGCCTAAGCCTATCATTCTTAGTTTAGACGTATACTATTTGTATTTATTCTTATATAAAATTATTTTATCATGTTCATATAATATATTTTCTAGTATTAAGTTATGCTAAAAGTATATTAAAACTAATTTACTGAATGTGCTCTATTCTTGCAACACTTCTTTAATCATTCGTAGTTTAACAATCCCTTGGGACATTATTATGACTATAATTTTTATGATCACGTAACGTCAATCTATTTCTATATATAACAAAGATTAATATGTAATTCACTGATTATGAGATGACAAAAATTAAGAAACATGATATTACAATTTACACGTTCAATGAGCATTTTGGGGCAAAAAAAATTAAAAAGAATATATAAATCGATATTTAATGATTTACAACACAAATTTTATAACAAATTTGTTCACCATTTGAGAATCAGATAGGGTCGCGACAGAATCAAGTAATTTCCTTGTATAATACACTATTTTTTGTGTATATTCTCTTTTATACTATAATAAAATACAAAATGTACTGATTTGTATTTTTTTCATTTTTGATTAGCAGTGACCCACTGCATGGTTTGTCACATGTAGCCTTCAAATTTTATAAATGCACTGAATCCTCCATTTCTGCATGCATGATATCAAAGTGTACTTTGACCATGAGAAATAAAAAGTTGTGCAAATATTTCAATATATAAATGAAAAGGAAACATAAAAAGCAGAAAAAATAGGATAGATTGTACTAGGCGTGCCTTCAAAAAATGAAGCAGATTCCTGATCACAAGGGGAGGAGTCAGCAGCATGTGTTGGATTTCCATAGGCAAAAGTTTATTATAAATTTTCAGATAAGAAATAATTTATTATAATTTTGAAAGATTATAAATTGAGAGCACTATTTGAGAAGAGAAGCATGAAGAAAAATAATTGGAGCTAGTATCTATTTTGGCCCTAAAAAAAATACTTTAATTGAGATTAATATTTATTTTGCCTCCAAGAAATACTTTCATTTAGGAAATACTTTTGATTTGTAAATTGTAAATTTCAGAAAATCAAATCCAAATATGGATCCAACAAAAAATCTTCAAGCACAAAATAGTCCACTACTTATCAGAATTAAAATACAAAGCCATATGTTTGGCACAATTTTTCAATACAAATAATGTTCACAGTAAAAGTTGTCGAGTATTTTATCCATAGTTTCACAGGGCTATTTACACATTTCATGTTTTGATGGGACATACTTGTAAAATTCCTCCAAAAATTAAAAATAATTAAAATGAAAAAAGTAGCTTTAAATAATAATCAAAATAATAAGATCCGATAAGCAATAGCACGCGAATTACTTTACTTCACTTTTTCTGCTCTGTCCAAAAGAGAAATGAATGAAAGAGGAGCACATTCATCCAACTATTCTACTGTTATTATATTCTATAATCTACTTATTCAGGGGCAAAATCGTCTTTTCCCATCGCCCCACCCCCCCTTCTATTCTATTTAGCTATTGAAAAATTTAAATTTAGCTAGTTCTTCCTGAAATTAGCTATTGAAAAATTTATTTCAAAAAATAATCTTCGATATCAACTTTATTTGTAAAACTAGAGTTTTCGCTCACTCACTCATCGAAACAGAAAATTATGCCCACCCATTGGACATAATTGTTGAGAAATAGGTTTAGGACATCATTGTGCTTAATTTTTTTTGAGAAAAATCATTGTGCTTAATTTAGCGATAATCAGTCTTAGAAACTAGATTTTATCTGTCCACTGAGCGAAATTAGATTTTTTTTTTATCTAAGCCTGCTAGTTTAAAAAAAAAATTATTTCAACCAGCTAGTAGACGAAATTGATATTTAACCTTAATGAGAAAATGAGAAAATTAAATTTCGTTTGGCTGAGCGAAATTCCTTCAGTTTGGTCCAATTTATTAATCGATAATGGTAGTTCTGCAAATAAAGATACTGAAGTGCTATATTTCAAATATAATTTTCATAGCTATTTAAAAATAAGAAAATCTGATATCACGGCAGATTAAGCACATCCAGAACACAACTAATATATATATATATATATATTATTTTCCTCGCATTTCAATATACTATATTTTTTCTATATACTTCAAAAAATCCTATAATATAAAATATCATTCCGGGCAAAATAATCCTATAATATAATATATCATTCCGGGCAAAAACGTCTTTCTCCCTTGGTCCCCTTGCCTGTCTTCTCTCTTCTTTCATTGTTTCTCAGCCCTTGTCTTAGTCATAGCTCGCTTGTGAATTAATTGATGGGTTTCTTCTCTTTCTAGCTTCATCATTAAAAGTCTGCTCAAAGCTAAGTTATTAGCTCACTCTAGAAATAGACATACAGAGATAGAGAGAGGAAGTGGAAGAAATTAATGGCATTTAATTGAGAAACGAGTAGAGAAGTAATATAACACATTCTAGAGAGAGAGAGAGAGAGAGAGAGAGAGAGAGAGAGGGTGAAGGAGAGAGATTGTGGGACCTTTCTTGAGGTTTGTTTCCATGGCTGTTCAAATTATTTTGTTTCAACTTCTGTTTGAATCTTTTCCTTTCCTTTTTTTGTTGCTACTTTATTACAAATGTTTTTTTTTTCTTTTCTAGAAGAAACAAGCAATTATTTTCATGATTTTTTCCCTTTTAGTTCTAGATATATTTCAAGTTGATAATTTTGGAAAATATAAATTCATCACCAAAAATTACCCATTTTATCCTCTTATCTAAATCGCACTTATTTTTCCTAAAAAAAAAACCCTGAAATCTATTTTCCATTTTTTTACTGTTTAAAAAATACCTCCATGTTTTTCTTCCATAAAAAACAGTTCTTATCGTTTTTTTTTTCGGCAGACAAAATTTCCATTCCACCGCTCAGACCCATGTGATTTTTCCCTTTCAACCCTTCAAAAAATCTTTTATATTTTCAGATAAGATTCTTTTTCAGAAAATGTATGAATGGTCTCCCTACAGACCCATTTCCGTTGCTGGAAATAAGATGCTTATTGTCTCTGTTTTTTTTTTTTTTAATTTGTTATTGTCTCTGTTTTACTATTCTCTCTCTGCCCATGTTACAATATGCGCTGTTTTTATTCAGTTTTTTAATAACTTTCTCTCTTTCTTTGTAGGTTTGCAGATCCAGTTGCAAAAGGGTCCATCTTTTGCAAGCACTAGGCATATAAAATCATAAATTCCTGCATTAAAAAATTGGGTTTTGGGCGGTGCGAATTATTATTATTATTATTATAATTATTGTTTTTGAAGAAATTGGGCGGTGCTGTGTTTGCTGTTTCAGTATAGTTAGTGCTTGTTTCTCTGTCCCCTGTTTTTTTCTCTCTCTCATTCACTTTTGAATTTGGATAATTAAAAAACTAATTGAGAGACCCATTTGTCGAATTTTGAAGTTTGATCCCCGTATTTTTTGGAAATTGCCTCAGAAGTAGGAAACAATTAGGGTTTGTGGTTCCAAATAGCGGGTCTTTAGGAGATCTAAATTTTTCTTATAAAAGAAAGTTTTATTTGTACTTCTTCTCTTTTCTTGCTTTGAATTTGGTACTGAGTCCCACATGCACATGGTGGTTTGATTGGTACCAAATAATAAAGTATTTGGGTATGATGGATTAAAATTAGGGTTAGGGTTTCTCAGATTCAGAGTTAGAGAAAAAAGGGTCATTTTGGTTTATATTTTTTTTAATCTTGGAAAGATGAAGTACATGAAGCTTGGATCGAAACCTGATGTGTTTCAAACCGATGGAAATAATATAAGGTAATTATTCTTTTTAATTTTTATTTATTGTTTGTTTAATTAGTTACTTTTTATCTTATAAGATAATTTATCATGATTTGAAAGAAATGTACTTTAATTAATTTATATAAAAGATATGATTGTAATAATGCTCATACCTAAAGTTGCATTGCTTTACCTATTCATGAATATATGAATTACTAGATTAATAAAACCTCTCTTGAGGAAAAAAAAACCCCTCTTTTTTGGATTTATTTTTACTATTTTTAACAAAACTACTTTTTTATATTTTTTTTATAGGTTTGTTGCAACTGAACTAGCGACTGATATAATTGTTACTGTTGGTGAAGTGAAATTTTTTCTACACAAGGTAAATAATATTAATTAACCTAATTTTGAGCTTATAATGTTTTTTTCATTCCTTTTGTCTGCAATTTTTTTTTTAGAGAAATTATTCGGAGTGCCCAGAAGCGCCCACCATACAGTTTTAGCTATACACATATATATTTGCACTGGATATATCTTTTTTGTTTTTTTTACCTTTTTGAAAATATTTTATTTTTGTAATTTCACTATACCTTTTGTGTTTACAAAAATACTTTTTTGTAATTTCATCATACCTTTTGTAATCGGGTGCTGTTGGGCGTTCCAAAATACTGGCACTCCATATCTGAATCATTTTTTTAATAGAAAGCATTGCCCGTAGTCTTGTCTGGAAAGTTTAGTTTCAACTTTTAAGCTAAATGGTCCCAAAACGGCTTTAGTTACAACTTTTTCATTTTTCATTTTATTTTTTATTCTCATTCTTTTTAGTTCGAAGCTGTTTAGTTCTTTTCTTTTTCCTTCCTTTTAATTGTTTTTTTTCTTTTCTTTCAATTATTTCAAAACTGCTTACTTTCTTTCTTCTCTTTTACCTTTCTTTTTATCTCTTTTATTTCCATTCCTTTTAATTATTTTCATATTAAACTCAAAAATATGGACTGTCCCAACCATTGGTTGTCACATGTCCTTGTTCCTATCTTTTCCACTTGCCATTCACATGACAATTATAATAACAATAATAATAAAAGTATTGTTATTAATAATAACAACACAACAACAACAATAATAATTATTATGATAATAATATAATAATAACAAAATTAAATAATACTAATAATGATAATAAAATAATAGTAGCATAATAATAATAATAAAATATGATAATAATAATAAAAACAGCAATAACAATAATAAAAGTTCACAACAACAACAACAACAACAATAATAATAATAATAATAATAATAATAATCAACAATTATACTAATAATAACTTTCTCTGTTGTTCCAGTTCCCTCTGCTCTCCAAGAGCGCGAGACTCCAAAAACTCGTGAATGACGAAACCAACGACGAATTCGACCTCTCCGACATCCCCGGGGGCCCATCCTCCTTCGAAATCTGTGCCAAATTCTGCTACGGGATGATCGTAACATTAAACGCTTACAACGTCGTGTCCGCCCGCTGCGCAGCCGAATACCTCGAAATGCACGAAAACATAGAAAAAGGGAATTTGATTTACAAGATCGATGTGTTTTTGAGCTCGTCGATTTTCCGAACGTGGAAGGATTCGATTATTGTGTTACAAGCGACGAGGAATCTAGCGCCGTGGGTTGATGATTTGAAGATTGTTAGCCGTTGTGTTGAATCGATCGCGGCTAAGGCGAGTATTGAGCCGAGTGAGGTTGAGTGGAGTTATAGTTATAATAGGAAGAAGTTAGAGAGTGGGAGTGGGGGAGAGAGAGAGATGGGTTGGAACGGAGTGAGAAAGCAAGTTTCGGTGCCGAAGGATTGGTGGGTTGAGGATCTTTGCGAGCTTGAGATGGATCTTTATAAACGGGTTTTAGCCGCGATTAAGAGTAAAGGACGGACTTCTAATGAAGTGATTGGTGAAGCGGTTAGAGCTTATGCTTATCGGAAACTTCCTAACCTTTTAGAAGGTTCTATGGATAAGAATAATGACTTGGTGGATTTAGGGAGGAGTAGGAGTGTGCTGGAGACGATAGTTTGCTTGTTGCCGAGCGAAAAAGGGTCGGTTTCGTGCGGTTTCTTGCTAATGTTGCTAAGAGCGGCTTGCTTGTTGGGTTCGAGCGAGAGTTGTCAAACGGGTTTGGTGAAGCGGGTCGGGCGGGAACTTGAAAATGCGTCCGTTTCTGATCTCTTGTTTCCAAATAATAATAATAATGATGATTATGATGAGACGACCATGCATAATGTGGATATGGTTGTTAGTATAGTCACAGAATTTCTCTCGCAACAAAATGCTAGTAGTAATGAGAATAGGAACAACACTTGTGGAAACGGTGAGATTGTGGAGTTGGCTGATGCGGGTTTGAATTCGAACGTGACGGTTAATAATGCGAAAATCACCCAAGTTGCGAAATTGATTGATGGATATCTTGCGGAGGTAGCGAAGGACCCGAATTTGCCGCTCGTCAAGTTTGTTGGGCTCGCCGAGATGATTTCGATCGAGTCGAGACCCATTCATGACGGGCTTTACCGTGCGATTGACATGTATCTAAAGGTAGCTAATCGACTAAATAATTTTTTATTATTTTTTGGTAACTAATAAATCCTAAAGTTAATTATTATTATTGTATTATTGTGTTAATTCTATATGTTATTTGTGCTAAAAAATGAGGAATTTGTTTCAGGGAGTATCTTTGAGTAATATATAATTATTGCAATAATTTACTCTAGATTTAGTTCTTGAGTAACCCTGCAAAGTGGGGGCGTTTTTTTGAAACATTCAGAAAAGTTTACCTTTTTTGAAAACTTTCCCCTGTTTTAGTACACTTCTTGTTTTAAATAAGATCACCAAACTGCTTCATAGTATTCTAATACATGATATATAGTAAGATTTATAACTTCTTATTTTTTTAATAAATCACCCAAGTTCATTTTTTCTAAAACACCACCTAATTATTTTCTAAGATTATACACTAAACACTAACATCTATAACTTCTTATTTTTCCCTCTTTTACAGGAGCACCCCGCCCTAACGAAAAGCGAGAAGAAGCGCCTCTGCGGCCTAATGGACTGCAAAAAACTCTCCCATGATGCGTGCATGCACGCCATCCAAAACGAGCGCCTCCCCCTTCGTGTTGTCGTGCAAGTCCTTTTCTTCGAGCAACTCCGCTCCTCCTCCGGGATGCCAAACAGTGTCCCAGACCTTCCCGCGGGAGTCCGTTCGCTGCTCCCGCGGGAGAACGGGAACTCCTACGGAAGTTCCCGCTCTGCCGCGACGACCTATACTGAGGACGATGCGAACGGAGCCCCCATTACGGACCTGAACTCTTTCAGGTCCTTAAGGGGGGTTAATAAAAGCGGGGGGAGTGAGCGGAGTAGTGGGAGTAGCGAAAGGAATCACAATGGTAATGGTAATGGTAATGGAGTTGTTAAGGTGGGTGGGTATGAGGAGAGGAAGAGTGGGAGTAGTAAAGGGATGTTTATGCCGAAGAAGATATTGAGCAAGATTTGGTCGGGGAAGATGAATAGCGGGGAGAATAGTAGTTCGGATACGTCTGAGAGTCCCGGGTCGGTGAATCCGGAGGAGACCAAGTCGACTCCGTCGAGGGTCACGAGACATTCGGTTTCGTGAGTTTTAGGGTTTGAAGAGAGATTTGATGAGAGTTATTTGTTTGGCTGACGGTAGAGAAAGGGAATTAGTATTATTACCACTGACTTGTGTTTATGGTGGGGTTTTGGTTTGGTTAGATGGGGTTTGTTTGGTTGGTTTTCATTGATGATGGATTGCTGGGTTTTTTTGGTGTAATTTTGTTGTGTTTTGTGGGTTGAATGGAAAGAATATCTTTTGGTTTAAAAGTTAAACGGCCTTTTAATGCCTCAAATTATGTGTTTTATGGTAGAAGGTAATTTAATGATTTAGTTTAATATCTCAAATGTGATTTCCATATTTCAATTCAATAAATCATTCAGTTGTATTGATTCAATTACTAATTTGCATGAAGGCATCAGACATGCCTATCATATCCTTATTTGAAACTTGGCATTGGAGCTCTCTGTATGAACGTCCAACTCTCACCTATAAAACATTGTTCTATCCTCAAATATCATTCAATTCATTCTCACCTTCACTCGCACTTCACTCCAACTCTTACTAGTAACCTCTGATCTCATCATAGACGTGTCATTTCATCCATAATCCACGTTATACAACTCATAACACAAGCATCATCATCTTGTTCACCATTTTCTAACACAAGTCAACTCTATCTACAACTAAACACATAAATACCCCTAAACTCGCCTTCCATGCATCCTACACATTCTCAAAACAAGGAGCTCTCTTAAAACATTCCAAAAGATCTCTTAATCATGAGAGCGCTCATTACTTTATTTCTCCTTGTGCTCACCACATCATACATCTTGTTCGAGCCGTGTCATGCAGTGACATGTGGTGATGTCACTGTGACCTTGAGGCCTTGTACCGCGTATCTGACTGGCAAGGGGACCCCATCTGGACAGTGCTGCGGAGGGGTTAAGAGTCTGAAGGGAAAAGTTCGCACAGTCGCAGATAGACGCACTGCCTGTAACTGCATGAGGGCTGAGGCTGCTAGAGTCAAAGGCATGCGTTATGACCTTGTAAACTCGTTGCCTCGCCAATGCGGAGTGAACCTAGGGTTCACTATTGACCTCAATAGATGTAACGCGTAAGTTGATTTATGAATGAATATGCTTTATTAATTATTTTGTGTTATTTTGAGTTTTTTTAGGGAAAATAGGGTCCAAATGATTATATTACTCAAAAGAACTGTACAAGAGTATCGACGCAATCAGGCTGCATCCAGATATAATTGTCATAATAAACTACAACAAAGAAATTATTTTGAGTTTTTTTACTTTTAAGAATTAACTTTTGTTTTTTCATTTGTTGTACAGGATATCTTGAATTTGGTGAAAGAGAGGTCTGAAATGAAGCTTATATAGTGGTATGTGTATTTGTTTTGTTTAAAAAAATAACTGAGGTTGGCTTGTTTGGTTTGTATAGGAAATAAATGGATGGAGGTTAGTTGGACCTCCAATATCATACAAACATCCCTCTTGAACTTTTGTTCCGAGTTCTATAATGTTAATGATCTGGTTTTCATTTTGTTCCTTTTATGAGTGAATTTCTTTTTTATTTCAATCCAATCGTACAGCTTTATATCTATTATTCTGTTAAATAATAAATAAAGTTTTAACACTGAGATTCAATCTCAATTAATAGAAAATCTGTTGAGTAAAGAAATAATTGAATGGATTGTTTTAGAAACCCTAAAAATGATATCAAAGAATTCAATTAAATATCACTTTTCACTAATAGTTTTCCTTCAAAAAAAGGAATATCACTAATATTAGAAAATCACAAAAACACTTTAAAATTTTTACACTATATGGAGAAAGTAATTTCAAAGTCCCAGATTTGTCGGTCGAAGGTGACTAAACCAAAGAAAAAAAATTCTAGGCTTTGAGCCGATCTGGGCCGAAATCATCTTAATTCTTTTTTGATAGAATTTAGGGCTTATAGATTTTACTTTCTTTAGATATAGGATTTTAGATATTTCTCACTTTGTAAATATATATTTTTTACTTCTGTACATAAACATTTGTAAATGTTTTTGACATAATTTAATTATATTTAGTAGAGGGACAAACAAGTCCTCTCGAAATTTTCTTAAAAAAAAAAAAAAAAGATTTGGTGCTCCCATCATATCTACCTTCCATTGCCTCCCACACTATGAGAGCCCAATTTAGGGAGTACGGCCATATTTGAAACTATTTTTTAAGTACCTCCTAATGGCTCCAATTCAAATCGGCTCAAATATTCAACAAACCCAAATTATTGACTCCCACCCGGCTCCCATCCATATCATCTTGCAATATTTTGATTGCGTACGATATGTTCAAATTGGTATGTGTTTTGTTTAGAAATGTATGGATTTATACCATACTGGTATGTGTTTTGTTTAGACTGATATGAGTTTGTCAATATTTGATATATAATGACTAATATGTGTTTGTTCAAATCTGGTATGAACTTCTATTCATCTGATATGTGTTTTGTTTAGACTTGTATGACTTTATACCTTACCGGTATGTCTCTTGCTTTAACTGGTATGTGTTTGTCAAAATTTGATATATATTGACTAGTATGTGTTTGCTGAAATCTGGTATGGATTTATATTCATCTGATATGTGTTTTGCTTAGATTTTGTATGTGTATGATAACTTACTTGTATATGTTTTGCTTTTACTGGTATGGACATCTATTCATCTGTTTGTATATGTTTGTTTAGACTTTATATGTGTTTATACCTTACTGGTATGTGTTTTGCTTACACTCGTATGGACATATATTCATCTGAAATGTGTTTATTTAGATTTTATATGTATTTATACCTTATTGGTATGTCTTTTGCTTCAACTGGTATGTGTTTGTCACAATTTTGGAAATATAAAGACTAGTATGTGTTTGTTGAAATCTGGTATGGATTTCTATTCATCTGATATATGTTTATTTAGGTAAAAATCCAGAAAAAAAAACACTGAAAAAATCCGAAAAATTATACTAAAAATATTTCGAAACAATCAAAAAAATATACTAAAAACGAGCAGAAAAATAAAAAAAAATATTAAAAACGCTCCAAAAAAATGCGGGCGACCCTTCGCGAAGGATATCTATTTAGCTGAGAGTATGCAACGTCAAAAAAACGCGAGAAATTGAAAATATTGCGAGAATTTAAAATCTTGAGAAATTGAATGTGAGCTTTTGGGAGGTAGGAGAAAAAAATATATGCTTAATTTTTCTGGGAGGTAATTTGAGAGTTTCTAATAATGTCACAAATATGGAAGTTGATAGAAGGTAGTAAAATGAGAGTACAAAATAATTTTCTAAATACCTCCCATTTAGATGCCACGTGTCGTGCTATGGTTGATCGGGAGATAAGGAGCCACTAATTATGGGAGGTAAATAGCCGTTCCAAAAAAAAAAACTCAAAGTCCCTGTTAGATGGGGATGAGGATCCACACGGGGCGACGATAATGACCCCTATACGCTTAACATTCGTGATCTCCAATTCTACTTCCAAGATAAAGAACTCACATCAAAATGTGAGAGAGTTAACAAGCAAGAAGAGGAGAACATAAAAGGAAAAATATTATGTAACAGGAACACGTCGAAAAATAAATCATGTGTGTCCGACACATATTTGTCACAACTCTAACAGTATCAGTTACGGTGCTCGACATACCAAAATAGTTTAATATGAAATGATATACTAGCATAATACTCTTTTTTTAAGCTTCTCTCAAGAAATGACACTATTATTAAAAAAAAAAGGTATAAAAAAATTACTTACTCTACTCATATAATTGACATCAATAAGATTAAATTTCTATCTTTTTATATCTCAACAACATACCCAACCATTATTGATTAAGTGTGCTCTATTTCGAAATTCAGGAAAATGCCAAAAAACTTTACTATTTCTTTTTTCAATAAACTTCTTGGAGTACATTGTTTTGTTTATTTATTTTCTTAAAACAAAAAAGAAGTTAATTCTTATCCCCTATCTGGCTGTCCCTTTCCCTACCTAGAAAACATTGAACCCTAAAAATAATCAAATTGAAAGAATCAAATCAAAATTCCGACACATTACACATGGAAGAGTCGGAAAGCCTTGCAAAATTTGGCCTTCGGCCTTGCCATAAGCCAAATGCTGTCCATCCACTTGTTTAATCCTAATAAACAAATATCGCCCAATTAGTAAACGAAATGTTCTCTTGTGCCTCCTTGTAAAACTCAAAATATCATTCATATCCATCCAAAATGTGTCACACTTTTTTTATGTATGTATTTGTTGTAACACTTTAAGATTTCCATAAATCAAGATTAGTTTCATTTATTTGTCCATCTGTTAAAGTAAAAAATTTCTTACCATGATATATTAATATTATTCAATATTGCATCCCATATATTTTCATAATAAGTGTCACGAGATTTGATTTAAACCACTATCATTTTTTATAGAAAAATGCATTTTGATCTATGTAAATAAGTAGATATAGTAACATTTAAATTTAACTTATAATTCTCTATAAAAATGATATATAACATTAAATAAGAGCAAATATATTGCACATAACAAAAATTTCTTATATTATTGCCCAGTATGTGAAATACAACATCTGATTCATTTTTTTTTCGTATAGCAAGTAACTACAAAATATTTTGAAATTTCTGGGGTTATTCTTGAAAAATCCTCAAAATGAAAAAAATATAGAAGCAAACTCACCAATTAGAAACCAATAATAAAGCACCTGTGCAGCTACACGGAAACGCCCTCTCCTCTCAAGAACAAACTTCCTAAACTTTCTAATTTTGTAAATTTTCTAAATTGAGTTCTTAACAATTAGTTAAGATCATGAGTTGCAACGGGTGTCGAGTGTTGCGAAAGGGTTGCAGCGATTCCTGCGTGCTTCGGTCGAGCATCGAGTGGATCGAGATTCCGAAGGCTCAAGCTCATGCAACTTCCTTCGTCGCCAAGTTTTTCGGCCGAGCCGCTCTCATCTCTTCTCTCTCCTCCGTGCCTGAACCGCACCGGCCCGGTAAGATTCTTGTAACAACATATCTTTATATTTGTTATTTTCACTTATAAAGCATGACAAGGCGAACTGTCTATTGAAATTTATTAATGTAAAAATAAGTGTTGTCTTGTTAATAATATATCTATTTCTTTCTGGCTATAAGTTTTTTTCTTGGGATTCAATTTCCTTTTATTGTAAATATTTGTAATTATTTCAATTTTTAATGAATGATGGAAGTAAGACATGTTGACTCTACATCATTTCTTCAAAAGAAAATCATTAAAATCGCTAAAAATCGAGCATTAAAGAGGTTAGAACGTCTTAAGTTACAATTATCATTTATTTGTTTGAATATTATACGATTTTATAACAGTCTGATAATTGATGCAGCTTTATTTCGATCATTATTATACGAAGCGTGTGGGCGCACGATAAGTCCGGTCAGTGGAGGCGTCGGGCTCATGTGGTCCGGCAACTGGCACATGTGCGAGGCAGCAGTTGATACAATTCTGTGTGGCGGGTCACTTCAACCCGTTAAAGACAACATACTAAACCTTAACATGTCCGAGCTTTATGGACCGATAGTCCAAAAAAGACCGTTTTCACCGAATAATGCTTCTTCTTCTTCTTCAGATCAGTCGTTCAAGAGAAAAAGGGGATTTGAATTTGAGAAAGATGGATTAGATGATTGTGATTTGGGGCTTTGTTTGATGGCCAAATCGACGGAAAAATCGAGCTGTGATGAGTCAGACATGACAAGTGGTGATTCGACGGCTGACAAGAAACCCGTTATACTTACTTTTCTCTAAGTGGTTTGTTTTAGTAATTCGTTAGTTTAAGGAATTTTGTTTAGCTAGTAAATGTGATGATAAATTGTTGTGAAGGGATTCTCATGTACATTGCTAAAAGATTCTAACTGGCTTATTGATCAATATATGCAGTTGATTAATATATTCAGTTTTTAATGTGTCAAATAGCTTATTGGGTTTGAAGTACTTTCAATAAAAAATCCAAGTCACCCTATTTGTTTGGAAAAGGTGAATAGAATAATAGTAGAGAAAAAAGAATAAATTTTTTTATTTGAATGTCGTTTAACAAATATTCGTATTTCCATGCTTTACATAACCAAAATACCTAATTTAATGGTCCTATAAAATACAATTATACAACAAATAAATACACTATTTACTTCAATACACATACATAAATCTACACAATAAAATACAATTTATGCAACTTTATCAATTTCAATTCCTTCATCCAATTCCTCTTTCTTTCCATCCAACAAAAGCCGGACCGAAACCTCCTCACCAATTCCATCTTTTTCCAAGGTCGTATCCACAAAATCCACCCACTTTTTCTCCTTCAATTTCCCCAAAATGAAATACAACACAAACCCTAAAAAAACCACAATCCCACTCACCAAAAAGGTCGTTCTAGAAGCCAAACACATCACCAAAATGAGCAAAATCGAAGGCGGTATACAAATCAAAACCGCCCCGATTTTTCCTAATGGAATTTCATAAGGTCTTTCTAAATCAGGGTTTTTGAATCGGAGTTTTATGAAGGCTAGGAATTCAAGAAGCATTCCTAAGGCGTATAGGAAGTTTAGGAATTCGATGATTTGTTGGAAACTCATGAATGAGAGGATTATGATTCCGGTTGCGGATAAGAGAATGCTGTAAGTCGGAGTTCCGTATTTTGACCTGCAAGAAAAAAGAAAATTAAGTAAAAAGGTTTTGAAAGACGTATTTAACGAATTATAACACCTCTTTTGGCTTAAACGGTAGTTTTGATATGAGAGAAAAAGAAAACGAAAGAATTTTTTTCTCTTTGGCTTTTTGGTAAGTAAAAATTCTTTTTTTTTCAATCTCGGCCTGAATATACAAGAAATGGTACAGTAACGGTATTGTACTGTTTTTGAGTATTTCTGGTTTTAAAACAATTTGTAATGTGTTGATATTTAAGTATCAATTGAGGTCTTAAATTACTAAAAACGGAAGTTACAAAAAGTCCCTGTATTATACTGTAAATGCAAAAAACAAGAAAACAAGAAACCATCAGAGGTTTAATTAACATTTCCTTTTCTAATCATACCATATATATATTTCTTTATATATATGGCATAATTAGACAAAAGAAATGTCAATTAAACCTCAAAAAATTTTCTGTTCGCAATTTCAGCACAATGAAGGGCTTTTTTCAAAATTCCAACAAAAAAATAAAAAGTACTTGTTTTATAACCTTTTACTAAACACAGCTGGAATCATGCCCAATTCGCTCATCCCTAACAATTGGAACGAATCGCAGCTCATTTCCGCCTCAAACAAGCCCATGTTCGACATCGCTGCTGCCGCCTGAATCCAGAGCTGCAACCATTTCCCGCCGATGATTAATCCGACGGTCCAAAAATACCCGTCCGTCCACTTGTCGGTTTCTGATTCGTCCAATCAAATACCGACAAGTATTTTTCAATTATCGGGTTGGAAATATGAGGTAAAATGGTTGCAGTCTGGCTCCAGGCGCCAGCGGCAATATCGAACTTGGGCTTGTTTGAGGCTGAAATGAACTGCGATTCCACCCAGTTGCTCGGGATGAGCGAGTTAATGATATTAGGTACGTCAAAAATACAAAATACTTTTTTGTTAATTGTTATTACCTTTTACTAAACACAGCTGGAATCATGCCCAATTCGCTCATCCCCAACAATTGGAACGAATCGCAGCTCATTTCAGCGTCAAACAAGCCCATGTTCGACATGGCCGCTGCCGCCTGAATCCAGATCTGCAACCATTTACCTCCTATTTCATATCCAACAATCCAAAAATACCCATCCGTCCAATCAGAAACCGACAAGTGGACGGACCGGTATTTTTCAATTGTTGGGTTGGAGATATGAGGTAAATGGCAGATATGGATCCAGGCGGCCGCGGCAATATCGAACTTGGGCTTGTTTGAGGCTGAAATGAGTCCAGCTGCTCAGGATGAATATATATATGTATATGTATATGTATATGTATATGTATAATATAATATGTACCTTTTGGAGAATATAGAGGGAATCATACCAAGCTCGCTCATCCCGAGCAGCTGGAACGAATCGCAGCTCATTTCAGCTTCAAACAAGCCCATGTTCGACATGGCGGCTGCCGCCTGAATCCAGATCTGTAACCACTTACCGCCGATGATTAATCCGACGGTGGAGAAATATCCGTCGGTCCACTTGTCGGTTTGTGATTCGTCGAGAGCGCCGGTGCCGGCTAACAAGGGGATGAGGTAAGCGAGAACTACGAGGAATATGGAGCCGAAGATTGCTTTTGGAAAAGTCCTGGTTACGAACATTTGATAGAATTGCAAGAATTGTTTGATGAAATTGTACTTGTCTAAAGGTTAGGTACAATATTTACTAGGCAAGTTTCTATACATGACCTTTGTAATTTTTGAGATACTTGGATAACTTGATTTTTCAACTTATTATTATTACAATTTTTTATTTATTTACTTGACATGCCCGTAGGGTTGATTTGATACTCTTAACAGAAAATGCTAGAGCATGACAATAAAGCACCACGGCGACATGATATGGTCTATATTGCAAATATTAATTCTTTAATTAGCTATATTTGCTTGTAATATTTGCACTATAAACAATGTTATGTTGCCAATATGCTCTATTATCAAGATGAAACGGGATTTGAAACTAAGAATTGGCTTTCAGATAAAAATAAGTTGAAAATCAGATTTTGTACTACTAACCTAGTTGGATCATCGACTTCGCCCGCCAAAGTACTCGCTTTATCCCAGTAATTCAAATTCCAAAACATACTATTAAAAAACGCGCGCAAATCCAACTTTTTCTTATCGAACTTGATCCACCGGCCAGGCCGAATCTTCGGCACCGAAAGCAAAGCCATTGCCACAAACGGAGACAACGAAAAAACCGTCAAAACAACAGCTGAAATACCAACTAAATGCAATCCTCTGTAGTTTAGATACGTCAAAACAGAGGTGATAAAACAGAGAGATGAGAAACGAGAGAAGAAGGATAATGAGTGAGAGATGTAATCTAAAAAGAGGACTGGGTACAAGGCGTTGTCTAGGGTTCCGCTGGTCCACTTCCAGAAGCCTTCTTGGAAGGCCCAGAACGGGCCGAAGGCGGCGGAGATCCAGACGACGTAGCCGCCGTTGGTCGGGAACGCGGAGGCGAGCTCGGCGGTGATGAGGGCTTCCGGGAGCGACCAGAGGAGAGGCAGGAGGAGGAAGCCGAGCAGCGAGAGGAGCGGGCCGCCGCCGGCGGAGACGGAGTCTTCCACGCCGAACGGCCCGCCGGAGACGTCGTAGAAGATGAGCGCGATTAGCGGGAGGACGGACAGCCGCGGCCGAGACGGTGGAGGCGGAGTGGGAGTGTTGGTAGCCGGAGATGGCTCCGCCGAGGCAGAAACCATGGCCGGCGCCTCTCGCCGGAGATGGATCTCTTCAGTGATGAAGCGTTGACAAGTCAAAAGAGGAGAGAATAGAATTAAGAAGAAGAGTTGAAATACGAAGCGTTGACAAGTCAAAGAGAGTAGAGAGGAGAATTAATTAATAAGAAGAGTTGAAATATGCACTTGAATGCCTGGAAACTTGGATCGTGTGATGATATTTTTGACTTTTGAGGAGGATGTTTTAGTATTAACCCCTGCAAAGAATAAAATTATAAAATTTCAACTGATGATTTTTTTCATTCATTTTTCTCCTCCTAAAATGTTCATATTACAAACATAATAGAAGAAAAAAGAGTATTTTCGAAAATAAAAGAAACAACTGGACTGTATTGCTATCCTTCCAAGTTAAGTTACACGTGACGAAATAAAGATGCGAGAATGAAATAAAGCAGGAATCAAATTCTCAAGACACGAACAGCCGAATTTTTTTTTCAACCGGCCAAAAAAAAAAGAAGATTAATTAAAAAATTATCAAGTTTTCAAATTATTTGCGATAATGACTATTTCGCTCGGTTACTGGGCGAAACAGCCAATTTTTCATTTTTCCCACTAAATTAAGCAAAAAAAATATTTCACCGCATTGTTTCGTCTCATGGCTGAACGAAACAAATATTTTTTCTACTGAATTAGAGCAAAAAAACAAATTTTTTTTTGCCAAATAGTATTTCCAATCTAATTCAGTGGTAAAAAAATGAAAAAAATGTCTGTTTCGTCCTACCATGAGGCGAAACAGTGTATTTCGCCAAGCTAGAAAGCGAAATAGTATTTTTTAACTTAATTCAATGAGAAAAATAAAAAAATTGATGTTTCACTTGGTGACCGACCGAGGGAAATGATCGTTTACCTAAATAATTTGAAAACTTAGTAATTTTCTTAATTAATTTTCTGTTTTTGGCCGCCGTTTAAAAAAAAAAGAGTCCGAACAGCCACCTTTCTCTCTCAGTGTCAGTATAGTATCCAACCAACGTGTGAGCATATTTCAACAAAACAATGGCACTAATGGCTAAACAAATCCAAACCCATCTCCATCTCCATGTCCATTCCACAATCCCTTCTCCAAACCCTCTTCGCCTTCGACTCAGCAAAGGCGCCAAAACCCGACCACCGTTAACGGTTTCAGCGCTGGACAGAGAGCGGAGCAGCCCGACGGAGGTGAAGAAGGAGAGCGAAGAACGGAGCAGCCCGACGGAGGTGAAGAAGGAGAGCGAAGAACGGAGCAGCCCGACGGAGGTGAAGAAGGAGGTCGAAGAACGGAGCAGCCCGACGGAGGTGAAGAAGGAGATAGAGAGATGTTACGAACTGGTCCGCCAGCTCGGCAGAGGAATCGTCTACCTCGGTTCTTCACGATTTCCTTCTTCTCATCCCCATTATCGCCTCGCTCTCGAGCTCTCAAGAGAGGTCTCTCAGTTTCTCTCACAAACACACACAGACACAAGGTGTTTGTAATTCTTCAAAAAAAAAAAAAAAAAACACTAACGTTTCTGATATTTATCAAAAGACCCCTATCCTTTCAAATTTTTCAAATATTATTTTCTTCTTATTCTTTATTACGATTTTTTTTATTTTTAGTTCTGATTAATTTATTTTTTATGTTAAATATAAATTTTTTCGTATTTATTTTTGTACTTTTTTTTAATTGAATAAAAATAAATATATGAGGCGCATTTCAAAAAGTTTATTGGATGGAAAAGCTAAAATTAACTTCATAGGGTAGTACAAAAAATTCAATTTACTTTATAGTTTTTTTTTTTTTGATAAATACCAGAAAAGTTAGGGGGTTTTTGAAGAATTTGCCTTAAAACAATGCAGGCGGCGAAATTGTTAGACTGCACGACGTGGACTGGAGCTGGACCGGGATTAATGGACGCCGCCATTCAGGGCGCAATGGAGGCTAAGAAACCGGTACATAAATCTTAGAAATTTATATTTCAGTATTATATTTATATATATTTTATTTTATTTTTACGAAATATGGAATGTAACAGGTCGGTGGGTTCAAGATAGCAAAGGAAGCAGGCGAATGGACGAGCTCTAATTTCCATTCTTACCTTCTTTCTCATACTTACCTTACATGCCGGTAAAAAAATCAAAAAAAAAAATTCATTCAAAAAAAAATGGCAAAATTTCACGGAGAAGCCCCTATAAAATGTTGAAATATCACATATGTGTATCCCCTACAAAACAAGAAATGTCATGAATAGATGAATACCCCAATATACTAATTTTTCAAAATAAGAAGTCTAAATTACCCTGTTTTCTCTCTTATTTCATATACATATACATGATATTTCTTATGTTTTGTAAGGGGATACGTGACATTTGTCATTTTGTAGGGGTATAAATGTATAAATGATATTTCTTACCTTCCTTCTCATACTTACCTTACGTGCCGGTACAAAAATAAAAATAAAATATGATATATTTTTATTAGTTTCCTCTAATAAAGTCCCCTGTAAAATGCCAAAATATTACATATGCCCCTCAAATACAAGAAATATCATGAATAGAAGGACAAATACCCCAAATTCCTAATTTTTCAAAATAAAAAGTCTAAATTACCCTGTTTTCCCACTTAATTCACGTATAAATATAAGCTTATACATGGTATTTCTTCTGTTTTGTAAGGGTATACCCAATATTTTGTAATTTTATAGGGGTATAAATGACATTTTTATTATATAGGTTTTTCTCGGCGAGAAAGCACGGATTGGTCGATGCAGCGGTCCGAAACAATCCGTCAGAACGGACGGCTGTGATCGCGTTTCCAGGCGGGATCGGAACGTTAGATGAAATATTTGAAATACTCACTCTCATTCAGCTCAAAAGAATCGGATCTAAACTCCCCGTTCCATTTTTACTTATGAATTATGATGGATATTATGATAAATTGTTGGAGTTTTTGGAGGTTTGTGAGAGTTGGAATACGGTTGGTGAAGGAGAGGTGGAGGGGATTTGGAAGGTTTGTGGTAGCAATTTTGAGGCGTTGGAGTATTTGACGGAGTTTTATGGTGTGAGTAGGAGCGAGAGAAATTATGATATTGGTGGGTGTTAATGGTGTATTTTTTTCGTTGGGAAATTATTTGAATTATGTTTTTGTTGTGAGTTTAGTTTTTGATGTGATTCGTGTCTTGACTTTGATGATTCGCTTTTTTGTGTGAATGATAAATTTGATGATTATATGATGATTCACAATAATCTATTTACAAGAATGTTTTAAATAAATATTTTACAAATATATTTTATATAAATTTCTAATTTATCTTTTTTGTCTCGAAAGTGAATGTATGTGAACTTCCAACTGAAAGCTACTTTGGTTTTGTTCCTCAAACTGAGGCCATGATATATTAGAGTATGACATGACCGCTTCTTTTTGAAGCTCAAGTAGGCCAGTGCCTACCGAGATGATTTAATTAAATAATTAAAAAAAGTTATGTTACAATAAGGAGATTAAAATCCCAAATATATAAAACAAAAGAAAGTTACAAGTAATTAAAAGCCTAATAAGCTCGTCACTTCTATTATTCTGGAGCCCTCCAGTTGTCTAACCAGAGTTGTGGGAACAATATTGAGAATCCCTCAAAATAGTATCCTCCTTATCCAGAGCAACTGATGCCACTTCTATGTCTATTTTAGTCAGAAATCCAATGTGGAACTTTAATTATAGCTTATTGACATTCATATATTTAAACCAAGAAGCAACTAATGTCTTATGTTTTCATAAATTACATGACGACGTTCCAATAGATAGTGTAATAAACATCAATCATGGAGACACTGTTGGTAAGTCCTCTGTTCGTAAATGAGGATTGAGGTTGTATCAATTTATAAATAGAATATCTGTCTTAGATTAGTTGTATCTTAGTTTTCTCCAATTTCTTAATAATATTTCTCTTGTTTTGGCATACTGACATGCTTAGCTTATTTGGATTAGAAAGAACGATATAACTTATTTACTGCTTCTTCGTACCATAGAAATGTTTTATTTTTGAGGCAGTACTATAGAAATGTTTATACTTCACATTTCATAAATTTAGTGTGAATTTTCTATGTTGCTATTTTTCATGATTATTATCATCAAGTCATACAAGTGAGGTAATGTTTTCATGGTTATATCATCTCATGCAAACTAAAGTTACCATTTCATGAATATGGTCATAAAATAAGGCTGAAGTGAATTTACCAACTGCATGAAAAAAAACCTATCCGTTTTTTTATGTATGAATTTATTATGAAATTTTTGAATTTATATTTAATTATTCGTGTACAATTTATCTCATATCTCGAACTATATCAAAACCACATTTCATCTGTTATGTAACTCTAGGTTTGCCAACTTATATTTGGAAGTGATGTGTTACGATATACAAAAGTATATTAATAATTAGTAGTCTAATTCTCGAAAAAAAGATGCAAGGTCCTATCTCGCCTCACTGGGGTCTCAATCCCACTCTGGAAAGTCCAGCATAAGCTGCTGACAAAGTGAAAGGCGAATTGGCTTAAAAAAGTTCCACTCCCTCAATGTCTTCTTTATCAGTTACCAAAAACAGTTCCATAATGAATTAACTAGCCCTCATTGCACTCTGTACTGCTTCCTTCAGCTCACCAATTACTATCTATATATATATATATACACACAAAAGTATATTAATAATTAATATATATATAACTTATATTTGTATATAAATATAAGTTATATATATATTAATTATTAATATACTTTTGTATATATAAATATATATATATATATATATATGTGGAAGAGATGTATTAATGTTATTTCTTTGATTTTGTAAGGGTAGACATGATATTTCTCATTTATAGGGTATCAATGAAATAAAACATTTAATTCTGCATGCTATTCTCTGAAAGCAAGCATGGGTTGATTGACACAGCAATGCGAAACAAGCCGGAAGAACGAACGACCGTGATCATGTTTTCAGGCAGAACAGGGACATTAGATGAGTCATGAGATATTCAAATGATATATTTTATCTTGTTGGGAAATTGTTTGACCCCATTGCGAGATGGAATGATGTTTTTTTTTATGTAATTTGGTAATTATTTGATATTTTTATTATGATTGGGGTCTCAATTGACCCTTTGTTTGCGTATGAGTTTTATTTGATTGTGGATTTTTTTTTTATGAAATTGAGTAGAAACATAAAGTTTCTACTTATTTGATTTATGAATTAGGCCTGGCACAGAAAGTCTCCTCACTTTTCTTTTAAACTAAGCTATTTGTATCTCCTTTTCTTTTTACAGAAATCAAGTCGCAGACTTTTTTGTATTTTCAATTCATTCTTCCATTTTAAGTTTATGTGATTATGTAGTAATCATGTACCAAAATTGAGACTGCCTTTTCTAGCATGCCATCACAATTGCTTATTTGCAAGTATGTTTTAATTTAAATAAACTTCTGCACAAATATATATTAAAAATTCCACAAAAAGTGGGTGCATGTGAATACTTGGCGGAAAATGATGTTCGTTTTGGTTATCAAACTAGAAGCATGGCATTATGTTACAAATCTTTTTTGCATTTGATGCAAATATTAAGAACCCTTAAAATGTCATCACTGAATCGTTCCAATGGAGACATTTAAAACTCTTAAAATATCATCACTGAATCGTTCCAATTGAGACATTTAAATTATATATAGGTCCAATCAAAATAAGTAATCAATTGAACAACTATGATGGCATTACCATTTAAATGTAGAACTGTCCGTGCTAGCTGAAGGGCGCTGGGAGTTGTAATGTGGTCATTCTACTATAGTTTTATTGCTTGGATATATTTGAACCAAAATAGAAGTGGTAACGAAACTGACTTAATGATTATATGAAGTTCCGAAATACGTTGATGGTATAGACTTCAGTCATCAAAATATTATTGGTGACGCCTCTAGTCATGGATGATGACCTGAGGTTGTAACGACTAATAATTAGGATGCAACCTTAGATTATGTGTATCTTAGTTTCCTCCAATTGCTCAATAATATTTGCTCTTTGCTTTGCATACTTACATGCTTTATCTTATTTGGATTTGAAACAGAATTATAAAACTAGTTAACTTATCCATTATCTCTTTTTTTTTTCAAATTATCAGAGATCCTTAATGCATCATATTTCATAAGTTCGGTGTGAAATTTCTACTTGCTGATGAAATTTTCATGATTATAATCAGCATCTCATACAAGTGAAGTGACATCTTTTCATGGTTCAATCATCTCATATAAATCGAAGTTTACTATCTAATTATGTGGTCATTAAATATGAATGAAGTGAATTTAATAGCAATAAGAAAAGAATGTCATCCTTCAATATATTTTTCTTATGCAATTGTTTTTCTGTATATATGAATATGTATTTTTACTTTATTCTTTTGTGTACGAATTATTCCATATCTCGCACCAACCAAACTACATTTCATCTATTATGTAACTTACGTTAGTTATATGTCAACAAATATTTGGCAGACGCAGAGATATGTTAAAATATATACAAAATATATTAATTAATAATTAAAAATATATATGCTAGTTTGAGAGTGGAGCTCTACACTCCCTAATCTTTCTTCCATCTAATTCATCAACTTCCTTATTAGCTTTTGGGCCCAAATACACGAATCATGTGGGCCTCAACACAATAAATGACAAAATTAGTGAAAAAAGCTCTTTTGTATATTGATAATTTTAGTGTGAAAAAATGCATTGACATTTATAATTATGCGTAAATTAATAAATATATATTAGCCCTAAAAATCATTGGAAGAGCAAATGAATAATCAATGTATTTAATTAATACAAAATGTATTTCAATATTAAAACTCTTTTCTTCAAACTATTCAAAAGGTTTATACTTTACACTTCGTATTCCATTGAGGATATGTTGACAATAGCCCGTAGGCATTTTTTACTTGGATAGTTGAATCTCAACGAAAATAAAGTCTTTCTATTGATTAGGATAATTTTCGAGAGACGGTTTGGTTATGCAGAAATCCATTGAGGATGCACTACTAGTAACGGTTGTGCTCTTGAACGACGATCTAAGGCTCTATATGTCTATCTAGACCAAATCCTTGAAGGAGAGGCTTCTTAGTTTCCTCCAATTGCTCAACAACATATCTCTTGTTTTTGTGTTTTTCCCCTTATTGTTTTTGCATATTCACTAAATTATTATCTATTTTCTTTAAATTATCGAAGTGTTTATACATCATATTTCATTAGTTAAGTGTGAACTTTATCATTAGTTAAGTGTGAACTTTATACTCTGCTTATTTTGATGACTATTGTCATCTCATATAAATGATCAATTGGTATTTTTATATGGTAATACAATCTCATATAAAGGTAGTTGCCATGTTCATTTTACTATGGTCATTAAATATGAATGAAGTGGACTTAAATGGCACAAGTGTTTTAGACATGAAAGTTTTTTTTTTAATTGATTCTAAAAGATTAAAAAGAACATCTAACTTTGCTGAATAAAAATCCCTATATTTGTTAAATTCCTCTTTTTAATCCCTATAAATTGAGTTCAAAATTATTTTACTCCCCAACGAGTATTAACCTCAGTATTTCATATATTAAAAAAAAAACTAAATTACTTTACAGAAACTAAAAGAGTAAATATGAATAAATATAAGAAATCATAAAATATCCAGAAAGGTTACGGGGATTTTGTATACGAATAAAAATCTTAAAATATGAATAAATGTCTCAATGCAAACTCTTATTTTATTTATAGAAAGATAAAAATGATAAAATAAAAAAAATAATAAAAATATTAACTCTAAAATAAAACATAGGGTATTCATGATATATCAGTGATTTTGTTATTTGTATGGGGCATTGGTGATATACTGATATTTCATTTTTTTTCAGGGGTATACATTGAATTATAATATTTTGTAGGGTTATACAAAATTTGGCCTTTAATATAAAAATCCTTCTCCATTTTTTTTTTGTTTATTTTCCTCCTTTTCTTGACTAGACACAAAAAAATCTTCTCCATTTTTCCCCGATTAATTCGATCGATTCTCAAAATCTCGCTGCAAAATTGCAACAAAATCCTGCGGGAATTCGTTTCGATCGCCATTTCCACCAATTGGGTCTTCGAATTGTGGAAGCCAGGTACGGAATTCCGACGCCCTTTTGTTTTTCTTTCGATTTTTCACTGTTTTGTCCCTCGAATTTGAAACCCTCGATTGATTTTGGTTCTTTTTTGTTGTTGGTACTTTGATTCAGTAATACTCGTGCGAAATTGTTAGCGAAATCTCAAATCGAGCTTCTGATCTAGGGTTTCAGTGACTCGATCGAGCAAAAATGAGTTGCGTTTCGATAATTTCGCACAACCCAGATCAGAAAATCTCGTCTTTTTGTGAATCGTCTCGAGCCGAAACAATCGAGCTCAAATCCCGCCTCTTCAAACGGCTCGGCCAGCAAAGGACTCAAAAATACCTCCAATTTCTCACCAAATTGATGAGTCTAAAACTCACAAAAATCGAATTTGACAAGCTTTGTTACACCACAATAGGCAAAGAAAACATTCCTCTTCACAATCTGCTCCTAAAATCAATTCTTCAAACCGCCTGCAAATCTTTCAATTTGAACCCTAAAAACTCAAACAGTCAAAAAACCGTCACGGGTTTTTCAAGAATTACTAGAAACAAAATCATCCATCAAAAATTGCACAATTCCACCCCTAAAAGAAACACTGATAGAATAATTCCTCTTGGAGCCAATAACAAGGCGCCACATGGCGGATTTTTAGAGGTCGGATCGGTTGAAGATGGAGAAGAAGTAGAGCAAGTGAGAGAAAATACAAGCACAAGCCCTTGTGTGCAAAGCAAGAGCCCAATTAGGGCTCCTTATGGTATAAATAGAAATATTCAAGTTAGTAGGGGCAATTTCGCGATTTTGCGACAATTTGGGGGCCAATTGCCCGATTCGCGTGAATTGGGGGCAAAATTGGGGGAGAAATTGGGGACTCAAGGAATGAAATTGAGCGAAGATTGTGCTAATTTGTTGAATTTGAGTTTGGATTTGTTTTTGAAACGGTTGGTTAAAACTGGTACGGAATTGGCTAGGGCAAGAAATGATAATTTGGTTAGTATAAATGATTTTAGGGTTTCGTTTGAATCGAATCGTGAATTGTTAGGAAATAATGGGCCGTTGTGGCTCGAGAAAATGAATGATTATGATTTGGGGCGTGAATGAGCTGAAATTTTGCGGTTTGGTCCGTGTAAAAGTTGGTAATTTGTAAAAAGTAGTTGGAATTGTGGATTTTCAATTGATGGGTCAATTTTGATGAATAAATCGAATAATATTTGATTTGATGGATTGGATTTGTAAAATTAGTTTATTGAATATGTTGGATTTGGGGATTTTTCATGGATATGTCAATTTGGGGAATAAAAAGCTCAAATAGAGAAATTTGAAGGACTGAGTTTGAAATTTTCCTATTGAGTAAACTTTTCATGTAATTGTTCTAAGTAGAATAATCAAATTGGAAAAAATGCATCTTTTTCTTGGTAAGTTGGTTACTTTTTTCTGTGTTATAGTTTTGTATCTTTATGCAATTATTGACTTGCTAAGTTCTAAATGTTGTAAAATTTGCAAATTAGCATTCTTATTCATAAAATGTTATAATATTCAAATAATGTCATGTATTATTTCCTGTGTTGCGCGGATACTTCAAAAACTGGGAAGTATCCTGAGGATACGGGTATTCGATACGGATACGGCACCGATACGGCGCCGATACGTATCGGATACGTCACGTAGCGTATCCAATTATTTTAATATATTTTTTTTTCCGGATACGTGAGGGATACGGCAGGATACGCTAGGATACTTCCGGGATACGTTAAGGATACGGCGATGATACTTGAAGGATACAGCAGCCCATCATTTTTTGGCCCAAAATATTTTTACTAAACATTTTTTTATTCATAACATGGAACATATTGGCCCATTCATAAGCATTGGCCCATCTAAATATTATAATAAAATATTTAAATAGAAAAGAAAGAAGGCAGAGGCTCACTAGTCAGTATCCATTTAGTCCCCTCATTTCACCTCCATACTTCACCTCCTATTTACGACAATTTAGTCCATTTGATGAAATCTAGCTCTAAGATGAAAATCAAGCTATAAAAAGAGAAAAGAAGATATTTGATACTCTTTTTTCTTAATTATCTACTTAGGTTGGTACTTTTCTCCATCTATTTCTCTTTAATTTTATTTGTTAAAAGTTAAAACCCTAGTTTCAGATTTTGGAGTAAGTTGATTTTAATTATTTTTTTTGTAATTAATAGAAAAATGTCATCTAACCCAAGTAGTAGCATTGCCTCTAGCGGTCTTAATCCTTCTCCTCTTTGGATGTTTTTCAAGAAGATAGGAAAGGGAGAAGGTGGAGGAAATAACAAAATGATTTGTAACTTTTGTGAGAGAGCATATCATGGCTCATATCCTAGAGTGAAAGCATATTTACTCGGCATATTCGGTTTTGGTATTGCAAGATGCAACAAGGTTATTCCCGAAGAAGTTGAACGTATGAAGAAGATGCAAAACGATGCCGAAATTAGGATTAAAAATGCGGCCACAAAACAAGTTCAACTACCTAGTAATACTCACTCAAATGTAGGTTCCCAATTGCCTCCTGAGCCTAAAAAAAGAAAAACAATGAGAGGTCTCATGTCAAGAAGTTACTAGATCCCATTAAGCGCACATGGAAATCAAAAGGTGTGACCGTTGTAAGCGATGGATGGACTGATATACAAAGAAGACCATTAATAAATTTTATAGCAATAACCGATGGATCACCCGTGTTTTTAAAGGCAATAAATTGTCAAGGCGAGTATAAGGATAAAAATTTCATTGCCGAACGAATTAGGGGGGTTATTGAGGAAATTGGACCTCAAAACGTAGTTCAAGTGATAACCGATAATGCTTCGGTTTGTAAGGCGGCCGGAATGTTAATTGAAGCCAATTTAGTCATATTTTTTGGACACCATGTGTAGTTCACACGCTCAATCTTGCCTTAAAAAATATTTGTGCGGCAAAAGATACCGAGGCAAATAGTGTAGTGTATGATGAATGTAGCTGGATTAGCATTGCTATTTCAAATGTTTTTGCAATTAAAAATTTCATTACTAATCATTCCATGCGGTTGGCTATGTATAAGTACCATTCTAGTCTTAAATTACTTGATGTGGGCGAGACACGTTTCGCCTCGATGGTAGTTATGTTAAGAAGGTTTATGTTGGTTAAAGAAGGATTAATACAATTGGTCACGGATAATAGGTGGAGTACTTATAGGGATGGATTTGAAGCAAGGGCTAATTTGGTGAGAGAAAAGATTCTTAATGAAATGGGGTTTTGGAAACAAGTCGAGTATATTCTTGCCATTACGGAGCCAATTTATGTTATGTTGAGAAAAGCCGATACGGACAAACCATGCTTGCATTTGGTCTATGAGATGTGGGATTCTATGATTGGTAAGGTAAAAAAGGTTATTTATCAAAACGAAGGAAATATGGAAAGTCAAGAATCTTCATTTTATACGGTTGTGCACTCTATTTTGACGGATAGATGGTCAAAAAGCACAACACCTCTTCATTGCTTGGCTCATTCACTAAACCCTAAGTAAGTTAAAAATATTTTAGTTTCTTTAATTAATTTAATTTATCAATCATTCATATGTTAATATTTTTTATGTCAAAAGGTACTATGAAGAGACATGGTTGAACGGACGTGTTGCTCCACATAGGGACATAGAAATTTCAAACATGAGGAACCAATGTCTTCAGAAAATTTTCCCGGATTTGGAAGAAAGAAAGGAAGAGATTCACGAATATGGAAGATTCTCGGCTTGTGGTGGCGGGTTTGAGATGCATGATGCTATCAACTATCGTAGCACAATTGATCCATTAACTTGGTGGATCAATTACGGCGTGTCGGCACCGAATCTTCAAGCCTTAGCTATGAAATTGCTTTGTCAACCGGCATCATCATCTTGTTCTGAGAGAAATTGGAGCACGTATGCTTTCATTATGAGTGCCAAAAGGAACATAATGACACCTCAACGTGCAGAAGATTTGGTGTTTGTGCACTCTAACTTGCGACTTTTATCAAGGAGGTCCGCGGAGTATTTATCGGGAGAGACGCAGATGTGGGATGTTGGAGGTGATCAATTTGACCCATTTGATGGTGCAGAGCATCTTCAATTGGCAAGTCTCTCACTTGATGAACCGGAGTTTGAGAGGTTCATGACAGGAGAAGATGCGGTTGGTAATATCGGGAGTGCAAGTTGATGTTTAATGGTACCTACCATTTTAAACTAATTATTTTGAGACTTTTTATGATATATTTTGGGACCCTTTATGATATATTTTAGGATTTTTAGATGGTATATTTTGGGACTTTTGTATGGTATATCCTAAATATTTGATGTACTACCTATGATGTATATTTTGGACTTCATTTTGTATACGAACATTATTAATATTATGTATTAAGTATTTGTTCTAGTTTTATGTTGTGGTATAAAAATTTAAATGATATTTATTTTATTATTATTATATTATATAAATTTAATTTAAAAATAATTAAATAAATATATAGCCGTATCCGTATCCTAGATTTTTTGAGATTTGCCGTATCGCCGTATCCGTATCGTATCGGATACGATACCCGTATCCGTATCCGTGCAACATAGATTATTTCTGTGACATTGAAATACAATTTAGTAACAGAACTGGAATATTTCCAAGTACTAAGTAGCTTCTTAATATACAATACACTTCCAAATAAATAAAAAACAAGTTTATGATTTGAAAACTTATTTGTTAACTTCTCTCTTAGAACTCAAAATATTTCAAATTTATACTTACAAAACTACTCATTGTATAACCAAATTGAGTTATATTATTCGGCCAAGGTAAATAAAAGTTGTTAGATTTTTCTTGAATCACTTAAATTATCTAATTGACACTTCTAATTACAATATTCACTTTGCATCAATATATCTTTTATATTATGTATTCATGTTATTTTATTTGGTATCAGTGTAGTTTTTATCATAGGGCCGAAAGTTGGCCAAAGTTGGGCCGTAGCTCAAAACTAGAGATAGACAATGTAATATAGAACAATCTTTTGAAGTTTAAAGCTTAAAACTAGAGAAAGAGAAGAGAATATTTCAAAACCCAAGTGCAAGACGTTTTAATAAGTGTGACTAAACATTTTATCATAATTATAAGTGTGGCTAAACAATTATAAGGGAACAAAGAGAATATGGCATGGAGAATGTGAGAACTTTAGGGTTGCATGATAACGATCATAAACTTATTTTGAGAGTACCAACATAAAAATATGTGTGACTAAACATAGGACATAATTTCATATCTATTCTTCATTAAATTCAAGAAAACATCAATTGTAATGTAACACTAGTACCGGATATCTTTGTGTTCTGTTGTAAATGATCTAAAATATGTAGTTTTTTTATTGAACTTGGCCAAATCTTTTCTTGAAAACATTATCACTACTCAATATTAAAAAATAGGCCCAGAGATTAACCACTCCCATGATACAACTCTCTCAACGTAGCGAACTGGTAATTAACCACATCCTAGAATGTGACAAACATGATTTCCGAATCAAATATTTGGTACTCCGCTAACCGACAAAGAGCTCTTTCATGCCAATGATTGGAAAAATAAGACAGAAAATCTCAGGATGTTCCACTAAGTACCTATCCATAGGGGAAGACCGACACTAATAAACTCAATCTTATCAGCACAGTTTCTATATTTTATGCAAGTTTTCCTTCTTTCAGGGGGCGTAATCGATGAAATAGACAAGCTAAGGCATAACTTCCTCTGGGAGACACGAGTGACTATTAAAGAGGTAAGCACTTTGCAAATTGAGACCTATTAAAAATGAACAAGAAAAATGGAGGTTTAGCGATCAAAAATCTAAAGCTGCAAAATGAAGTACTCTTGATGAAATGAATATGGAAAATCAAGGTAGGAGAACATGAAATCTGGCAAAAAACAGTTCAGGCACGTTATGTAAATGCAAAGAGCCCGTGGGCATGCACCCATAAAAACTTCTTCATTAATGACTTAGCAACACTACTCCCAAACTTTAGCAATAGAGCTCGAACAAAATTGGGGGATGAAAAAGAGACACGATTCTGGTTGGACAAATGGCACCTGGATATTGTTCTGGCAAAAAAGAATTTCCAGGGCTATACAGAAGGGTCATCAACAAAAATATCACAATACAACAAGTACTAAGCAACCCGACAGTCTTACAGTAGGATCCGGCCCTAAGCACCGTCCAAGTGTGGCATTTGCAAGCGCTAAGGGACAAAATTAGCACAATTCGATTGAATACACAGCCTGATATATTGCAATGGAATACAAATAAGGAAGGCTAATTTTCAGTCAACTCAACATACATATTCTTCTCAAATACGGGAGTTAAAGACCATGCACGCAAGGCTATATGAAAGCTTAAAGTGCCGCCAAGTGTGAAATTCTTCACCTGACAAATGCACCAATACAAGTTACCTACAAAAGATAGGCTTAAGAAAAGAGGTTAGTTGCAAACAGATAACTGTCAGACCTGCCATACAAAAATACGTGAAAATCGAAATCACCTATTTCGGAAATGTAAACTTGCCAAGGACTTTTGGCGGCAAACAACTGCAAAGTTCGTCCAAACAATACCTCTCACATGGGAGAATCCTACTCAAATACTGCTCTAGATCGATAGGAAGTTCAACAAGTCCAGGAAAACGAAATAACGAGCGGTTTGGACGGCGACATGCTGAGAACTATGAAAAATAAAGAACAATAAAGTTTTCCAGAATGTAACTTCTACCCCAGGAAAGATTATAAACGCGGCCACCGAAACGACCACCCAATGGCTCAAGACAACACAAAAAAAGAAGATTAAGTGAATTAGGTACTAGAGTTAAAAGATTCAGGACTTGTTGTAATTAATTTACTTCTGTTTGTAGGTTAAAATTACCTACGCTTTGTAATCTAAACTGTAGCTCATTTTTTCAGAAATGGAAGTTTTTAGTAGCCATTTCGGCGTACGGCTAGGCCTTCAAAAAAATTAAGCAATTATTAGTCCATTTTGAAATAATATTTCAAAATTGAAACATCCCATCTTTGAAAGTCGGAAAATCTTCAAAAACTTCAAATAATCCTTGCATCTTGAAGCCCAAATTTATGTGGTTGAAATTTACAAAAATATGATTCTCCACCATTTTTTTTTCCGAGGTAGATCCTCCATTTTCTTCTTTTTTTATAAAAATTCGAAGAGGTCTTGAATATCTCACTTCCACATGCAAAACATTTTATATATTTTTGTAATGTCCGTTTACAAGCCTTAAATGTTATATTAGGGCTGTCTAATATAACATTTTATTTAAGCTGCCTAAATGTTATGTTATAATATTTTCTTAATATGAACTTCAAAAATAATAATATTTTCTTAGTATGAATTATATATTTTTTTATTATAAATTAAGTGTTATTATAAGTTAATGAAATGTTATAAAACCATAATAAATCGTGTTAGCTTAGCCGTGCGGGTTGGACTCGAGCCCCAATGAATTTGACTCCAAGGCGTGCCAGTTTTTTAATTGTCATTATAGCTTAAGGCGTTGGATCCAATGTGTAGCAAGCTAGCTTCATTGTGTTGTCAGTTTCAACCCAAAAAAAAGAGAAAATAATCATGGTGTTATCACAATTATTCCCATTGTTCATTTCATTTTTTGGTTTAATTATTTAATCTACAATTAGAGTTTTGATTTTTATTTAAATAGAGAAAGGTAAATGAAAAAAAATGTAAATGGATAATGTGAATTTGATATTAAATATGTAGGACTGCAAATAAGTCAGGTTCGAGTGATGCAAGCTATGTGTAGCTTGACTTCATTCAAAAAGGTCAACAAAGTATTAAAGTAAATTGAATGATACGCCTACGGGCTTCTACTTCAAAAAAAAATAGAATGATATATTTATTAGGAAATAATTGTAGCTGTATATAATGCTTAAGAATCATCAAACAAACAATTCAATTATAATACTAGAGATTTGATAAAATTAAGTGTTAAGAGCAAAGATTATCCTCTTAATAAAGAATTATTACGTTCACTAACCAATCAACCAAATTTTGAACACTAATCAATAATTATTTTTTCTTGCTTGTTATCAACTTATCATTCTACCAGTGCTGTTTCATTGATTAATTCAATACTTTTTTACATCTTTAACTATGCTTCATTTATATATTTATGCGGGTCTAAAAATCGGTTAAGAAGTTAAGATACATATTTTTATAAAAAACACAGTGAAACTTTTGACCCCAACCAAGAACATATTTTTTTGAAGTCGCACTTACTTGAAGTCTACACTTTCATCATTCATTTCTTATTCTCATGTGTATTATGCTTATCATTGCCTCCACTAATTTGAATTAGAACAAATGGAAAAATAGGGATTGATTGATTGAATGGTGACTTAAGAAGAATTTTCACAAAACTCAAGATGCTTTTCAGAAAAATGTTGGGCACTGAATTTAAGCAATTTTGTTCATACATAAGCATGCACAAATTTGGATAAGAAATTATATTCATCTCATTATTACGTCCAATTTTTAAAATTCGCCTTGGTTTCATTGCCCTAATGCTTGATAAAGTCATGAATAGGCTAAATTAGAGATTATTATTAAATCAATTAGTTCAATATTTCTTAATCTAGCAATTCATAATATACATTTTTACACAATTATGGAAAACTTGGCAATTTGTTTGGTCAAATTTCAATATTTTAATTATTAATTTGGCTTATCTATCTCTCTTTATCAGTTAATTGTATATAATATAAAATATATTGAATAATATTTCATATTTTCTTAAACATGAATAATCATTATACACCACATAAAATATATTAAGTACAAAATATTTCTTATTCAACAGAATTTGATAAAAAAAAAAATTAAAAAAAAATTAGCTTTCATATTGAGCTTACTGAAAAGAACACTCCTATCTGAAAGTTAACTTATTTTGAGATAAAGTGGCTTTTAGAGAGAAGAAAAATAGTCAACAAAACAAGTATATTTATTATATATAAAAAGAGGAAGTTTACCTGTGTGCCAGGCCCAGCCTGCTTCTTTTGTCCAGAGCCAATCACATACATAAAATAAAGCCACGTTCAAAACAAATATACTCAACAAGTAGCTGAGCCAAACATCCACTGGTTATTTTACTTCTAAGAAATTGGTTCACCTCGATTCATTATATTCAAAACATTAAAATGGCCTTGAGCTTAAATCAATGTTGTTATAATATATTTTTATTATATATATTATAAGGGTATTTTCGTTATTTTATAAATATTTTGCTATGCTGAAAAATATAAATATAAGTCGGCTCAATAAATTGTAGGTGTTGAATAAAGAATTTGGAAATTTGAATCGTCTAAATATAAGGTGTATTTTGAAAGATGTGATTATTTTAATTTTGAGGGATTAAAGTGCAAATGACAAAAGAGTTGAGCTGCTTCAGTGTCAGTTCATTTCCTGGCGTTTTGATAAAACAAATAAAAATGAATAGGTAAATAAAAATCTGACATTCAAATTCTAAATCAGAAACAGAAATCAACATTAATTTCTATGAGTGGGTAATTAGCCTATTAATTAGCCAGGTAATTAATGGCTAAGTGTTTTTCCTGATTTCCCTCTGTCAATTTCCCTCACCTTTTTATTTGTCTTCTCCTCCCTCTTTCCACGTTTCTCTCTCTACATTTCTCTCTCTCTCTTTCTTCTTTCATACAGTGAGCCTTGATTCGATTTAATTTTAGATCTGGTTAATTAGTATTATCATTAGAGTACTTAAGTCATATTGCTTGCATGATATAAACTAGTGCATATTTTTGTTTATTAGACTTATTATCTTATTTAGAATAATTATATTTTCGTCAAAGTTTATTTTGTATAGTAATTATTTGTACATAACATGACTTAGAATGTCATATGGTGTCAAATAAATAGAGTGATATGATAGAAATATTTTTAATTATATTTTATCAGAAAAATTTTAGTTGATTAACATTTATATGTACTATTTTTTGAGAACATAAGAATCTGGATTTTTAAAACTAGGAAGCAGAATAATGATTTCTTTTAAATCTGGAATTTGGAGTAATGCAGATCTGGCTGGGATTTCGGATACTGTAAAATCTGCTTTTTTTTTTCTAAAAGCTGGAATTTCAATTCCGATTTATTAAGGAAATTTATTTTACTCATATCATTTTAACCATAACTTCAAATTTCACAAATAAATAGTCGATATATATGTTTTTGGGCATTCTGAACTCATTGGTCATACTAGTTTCTGCATATAAGGTCCAGAGATATAAATTTCGTTAATAAACAGAATTAATTGCATATTCCGGTTCGAGTTTCGAGATCAAATAGTAATTAATATTAGTAAATTAATTAGATACGCGTGAGGAAGAATTCATCTTAGAGGAAGATCAAGAGGCCGACAGAGTTGCGAGAGAATTGCAAGAGTTTGTGGAATCCGAAGATTACGCTTGAGCGTACTCGAAGCCATAGAGCTTGATCTAAAATGAATATCCCAAACTAAAAAAACTTTATTTTATTTATAGATATATAATATTTTATATACATACAAAATATATTTCTATTAAGATGACTTATTTTAGAATTACTAATATTTTTTTATAGCATATACGACTGGGCTTGCGTAACTTACTGAGTATTTTTGTGCTCATCTCCTTTTGTTTATCTTTATGCCCAGGTCAGGATCGGTAGCTTGGGGTTTGCGGATAGAGTGTCCACGTATCTTTTAATATATTTATATTATTTAATAATTAATAAATGAGAAACTTATTAGCTTGAATAAGTTGTAGTAGCTGAATTTGATTGAATAAATGCTATCTAGTATTATTTTGAATGTTATGGATCTATTATTTTTAGACTGATGACATTTGTTATACTCCTGTCCTTAAAACGAGATAGGGGTATAACAAATGTATCATGGTATTTGTGACATTACTAAAATATGTTATTTACGTAGCGGGTCAACATCTAGACAACGACTATGACCCGTTTAAATCAGTTGGGCTATTTTATGTTTCATTTCAAATAATATTGTTGCATACCTGTATAGTTGTATTATGTTATTATGTACTTTTTTCTAAAATATTGTCAAACAGTAATAAAATTACTCAAAAAACATGATACTTCAACCTTAAATCCCTGAGTTGATTACAATTAGTTCCGAAATTATTACAATGTGATTTTATTTCAAAAATGTTAAGTTGATTACAATTAGTTCTGAAATTATTACAATGTGATTTTATTTCAAAAATATACATTTTTTATATTTGAAAAATTTATAATACAAATTATTTCAAAAATAACGTCATATACCTAAAAAACTTAATTTTTATAATATAAGGTTGTTTCAAGAATAAGCTTTCATATTATACTTGGAGGAATTTTACAATATAGAAGGTTATATTTTCCTTGACCCCAAAATTATTACTTCCGGCAAGTTATAAAATTATATTAACCATAACAAAATGTTATTCGGGTAATTGGTCATTCGGGTTTCGGGTCAGCTTGAGTTCGGGTCATTTCAGATTTCGCGTTACTCGGGTTCGGGTCGTGTCGGGCTGGTTTTTTGCGTCAGATTTTTTACTAGCTCTAGCTAACAATATATTATGATATTTATGATCTCAGTAAATATCTTTTTTGTGTAGCCGTAAACCGTGTACATCGTTGTGTTGTACTATGCTATTGTTTTAGAAAACAAAAAGAATACTATTTCATAATAAAATAATTTCAAACATCTCCTTCATTTTTAATCATGCAATTTATGTTTAAACACAAGAACTTTAGTTAATATAAATTAAACTATACAACTAAATACTACATTACAATAAGCAATACAATTAACATAAAATTTAAGGACTAACAAATGTTATACACATGCAAGGCACGTGCTTAGGACTAGTTTCATAAAACATAACCTTTTATGTTGGGAAATTCTTCAAAAACCCCCTAACTTTTCTGCTATTTATCAAAAACCCCCTAACTTTTCAATATTCTTCAAAAACCCCCTATAAAGTGAATTCAATTTTTTTTTTGGCCCCTATGGTGTTAACCTCAACTTTTCCATCCAATTTTGATTTGTAAAAGACTAAAATACCCCTCATATATTTATTTTTATATTTTATTATATTCAATAAAATAATAAATAAATATATTATTTTTTAATATAATATTTTACGATGTTAATTTTACGATATTTTATGATATTATTTTATGATATGTTAGTTTTTATTTTATGGTGTTATATTACAATTTTTTTTATTATCCTATATTTAAATTATAATTTTATATTTCGTAAAATATTATTTTCGTCACTACTATTTATTGTGATTTTGTCTATATTGTAGTCATTAATTTAAATTTAGTGTAAAATATAAATTTATTTTTTATTTATTTAATGCAATAAAATATGACATGAAAATAAATATATGAGGGGTATTTTAGTCTTTTACAAATCAAAATTGGATGGAAAAGTTGAATTTAACACCATAGGGGGCTAAAAAAAAATTGAATTCACTTTATAGAGGGTTTTTGAAGAACAATGAAAAGTTAGGGGGTTTTTGATAAATAGCAGAAAAGTTAGGGGGTTTTTGAAGAATTGCCCTTTTATGTTTGTGACAAAGTAGCTTTTTTTCTCTCTTTTCGTCATAAAAATCATTCCTTAATTAAAATAATTATTAGATTAGATTAATCAATAATTATTTCCTGAAAAACATACCAAATTGACATCATTTCATTGGGAAGGCAATAACAAAAAAAAGCCTGAAAACAGACTTTTTATGTTTGTGACAAAGTAGCTTTTCTTTTATTCATTTCATCATAAAAGTCATCCTTTAATTAGCAATTATTCAATGATAACAATTTCCTGAAAAACAAAATTAATTGACTTATCATTAAACAAATTGGCATCATTTCATTGGGAAGGCAATGAGAAAAACAAGTCTGAAAACAAATCTTTTATGGTTGTGACAAAGTAGCTTTTCTTTTCCTCATTCACCATAAAAACCATCCTTTAATTAGCAATTAATCCATAATAAAAATTTCCTGAAAAACAAAATTAATTGACTTATCATTTCATTGGAACAATATAATAATAATAAAATAAAATGAGCATAATGTAATGTACGGTTGTGTCTTGTATGAGGAGCAAAGCGTGCACTCATGTCTTGTCTCTCAACCCCACCACCATTTCTATTCTTATTCTTCTCTAGATTTTCATTTTATCCGCATCAACTTTCATTTTCTAAGTACTTTTGTGTTTAAAATTGAAATATTTTAGTTTGTAAACTTATATTTACTTTTCGAGTTTGTAAGAACCTTCGCCATTTCTATTCTCATTCTTCTCTAGATTTTCGCTTTTATCCACATGAACTTTCATTTCCTGTGTTCTTTTTCTGTAAAAATGAAATATTTGAGTTTGTAAAACTATAATTACTTTTTTGAGTTTGTAAGAACATTATTTGCATCATTTGAGATTTTACAAGTTATTTTTTGAAAAATCACCATTACAAGTTCATATTAAGATTCCTATATAGGTGTTTTCTTGTTAAATTAACAAAAAAACAAAAAAATCAAAACAAAAAAATAAAGGTAATGTTTTATGAGATTTTAGAGTTTAAAGTGTTATATTATTATATGTACAAATTTAAATATAGAAGTATTATTGATGTAGGTATTTTTATTATAAAATTATATTAAGAAAAGTAACTTTTTTATGTGTGACGCATAAGGTCTGTATGTGACAGACATAAGTACTGTACAGGACCAAAACCCAAGAGGGAAGTTTAGTCAGGTGGGACAAAATGAAGCCTTTCCTCCTCCCAAAAAAACGGGTCGATTTGTATTATTGTGCCTAAATATGCACATTTTTTCATGTGAGCTTTCATTTTCATTTTCATTTTCTTGTATTCAGTGGATCAATTTATTAACTTGATCAAGCAACCGATTGCTTGAAAAATATACATTGTACCCATTTTTCTTGGTCTTTTTGGATTGGTCTAACTACCTAAATAATGCATGTTTCATACATATTTACAAAAATATGATGTATATTTATATACTATAGTTTTGCCCATTATATTTACTAATTGGTTTATTTGGTAAGGGTATAAAGTGCCTTTTGAGATTTTGAAAGGTATAATTGGAAGTGTTTACTAGTTTAAGCTATGTTTGTATGAGGTAAAGTGGTTTGGAATACTATAGAAATGGAATGATTTTGTTCATGGACCCCAATTCAAACTGTGATTGTTTTCATGCGTGAAGAAGAAAAAACAAATCTTTCTTCTTACCGGTAGGGTTGTAATTTATAAGGAATCCGATAACCCTATAAGCCAACATATGATCCAAATAAAATTTTGTTGAATGAAATAAGCCAACATATTTAATTAAATGAATAGATGACCATGTTAAATATTATATAATTAAATATGTACAAAAATTGCCGAATTTTGCTAGCTAAGGCGGGTTAGCGAGTAGGCAATCTTAAACTTTAGAGAGAATTCCAAATTCAAATAATATTTTTTCTGAAATAACTCATGTGTTGTTAGATTTGTTAAATATTAAGCTAAATATGTTCATCGTGATTTGAACTTGGGTCTCTCCTGTAGTTGACGGGGTACCTGACCACTTGAACTAGTAAGTTTTGACTCCCAAATTTGAATCATAACAATCACATTTATAACTATTCAGCAAGACTTTCAACTAGGGGTGAAAACGGGTCTGGTATTATCCGACCGACCGGTAACTGTATCCGTAAAATATTCGTATTCGAATCAAAATATCCGTATCCGGTCGGATACGGATACGGATTCGGTAATTAATTTGGTTCCCGGATACGGATACGGATCCGGATAATTTGTTATTCGGATAATATCCGTTTTTGGATATTTTATTATATATCGGATATGGATATGGATATCTACATGGATACGGATACGGATATTTGATTTTTTCATCATATTCGGATACGGATATTATCTATACCCATATTATTATTTTGTTAGCATTTCTTCAAATTTCCCTTAGAAATTGTTATATTTTATTAGATTTATCATTATAAATAGTTAAATATTTAGAAGAATATGATCCATTAGTATATTAATATATCCGTTTAAATATCCGAAATGAATCTGTATTCATATTCGTATCTGATAATATCCGGACCGTATTCGTATCCGTACATATATCCGAACCGAATCCGTATCCGGACTATCCGTATTCGTATTTGGATCCGAAAAAATAATATGGATACGAATATGGTATGACCCCGATCCAAACCGTATCCGAACCGTTTTCACCCCTACTTTCAACTCATTGATGACGGGTTTGAATCTCCAAAAAAAATATATGTGTCCAAAAATTTGGTCATTTTGTTGAATAATATAGTATAAGACTTGTTGAATCTTTAATTACGGAGAATTTTTACTTAACCAATTTATTTTTTTCTTAGTTGGGTAAATGTTTGTCCATATATATAAAAGATTATGATCCATATTATATCGACAGAAACATGATAAGAATTATTTTTGTTAGATTCGAACTCATGACCTATGATTTGACAGACATACCGAAATTCCAGCCGAGCTAAACAAAAATTTCATCTTAGCTCACTCAACTTTCAAAAATGACCAAATAAGTTACTTAACTTTCAATTGTCTCGTAGAGGTCACTAAACTTTCAAAAATTATCAAATAAGTCACCCAACTTTCAATTGTCCCATATAGGTTACGTAACTTTTAAAAAATAACCAAATATGTCACCTGTTTAATTGAAATTTGAATGACCTATTTGATTATTTTTGAAAGTTGAGTGATCTATACAAGACAATTGAAAGTTGAGTAACATATTTGATAATTTTTGAAAGTTGAGTGAGATATATGGGACAATTGAAAGTTAACTGACTTATTTGGTCATTTTTTAAAGTTAAGTGACTTATGGTGAAATGTACCCTAACTTTTAATTGGTTTCCTCTAATATCTTATTCCAAATTAAATAATGGGTAATAGAACTTAACATTTATCTACCTCCAATTGATTATTCAATTTTTCAATTTATGTAGGTTAGTGTGACATTTATTTGGTGTTTTTGGACATGTAAATTAGTGTGACTAGCTAAACAGATCACTTGGTAGCTTCTTCATTCAACATGGATGCAAAAATGCTAAGTTAATAATATATTACCCTGCTATTATTTAAAACTATAAATATACAACAAATTGTCATCCATACAGAAAGCTGGGTTATTATAAAATTAATATTTTAATTTACATACTGGAGAAAAGCAAGTATTAACTATTAGGTTAGTAGTTTGGAGAATATAAGACTATAATTAACGCTGATGTGTTCATAAGATCTTGTCATTTACAATTCTGGTCAGGTAATATTGTGTCAATTTCAATGTTATGGTTGTGTTTTAATTTGCTTCAATATTCTTAAAGTAATCCAATCAAACAATTTAGAGGAATTAGCAAATACATTAATCTCAAGAGTATGAACCATAAATTCCGTCTATTTTAAACAGAATGAGGCTACCATCACTAAGTTAGCCCATCAATAATGATATCAATCACATCTTTCCATAGGTGAGAGTAGTTTGAAACCCCTGTCTAGAATAATTGATTTAAAATTTTAAATTATGACATATGAGTCCATCTAAAGAGAATGAAACAAGCGATCGCTTATACTTCTTCGTCATTTTTTTTAAACTGAATGAGGTTGATCAGTGCAAATCGATCTGGGATGTTACGTGTGCAGAACCTGGTGGTGTATACGGCAAGAACAGAATCAGAGAGTCTTTACAACTAAAGCGAAGTCACACACTTTGCTGATTAAGGACTCTGTATGCTTATTCATTTTGTTCCATAAAAAATTATTTTATCTTTTTGTATTAAAACTTTTATTTGTTTAATTAAATTGAGTGGAACAACAAAATCCAGTTCAGTTCGAATTTCGCACAGAGCAACAAAACCCTTCTCTCTAATTAAATTGAGTGGAACAGACAATGGTTCACCATTCCTTCAAAAAAATATTTTGGCCAACCTTGCTTCAACAAATATTTTTGACAACACTACAAATGGATTTTACAAAAGAAGATCCGACCCAATAAGCTATTAAAACCATCCAATCCATTATGAAAAGGAACGAGTATGAATATGATCAATCGAGCCTTAAATTAAGGTCCGATGACATCACCCTGATGAACATAAAAGTGGTCAAAGCTACAATGACTCGACTGACCCTGCCATTTTCTTTTGTCTCTTGGTTCTTAATAACAATATTATTATGTGTTTTGCATGGAATTCATGTTCATAAACATTCCAAACCACAATAAATATAAATGATGCTACTAAATTCTTTGAATTGAAATGTTCACATAAAATTACAAAATCAAAAAATGCATACATCAAACAAAGAAAACAATCAATTCAAAAGAGAATTTGAATGAGCCTAGAAACAAGTACACACTTCACAGTGTTATACAATTCAAAAACTACATTTCTTAGCTATTTTGTTTATTCTAAGTAGAATTAAACTAGAAGGCAGATAGATGCATGCATGCATGTGAGTATTATGATTGCAAGGTCATATATAAACTTTTAATCCTCTAAATTCGAGCTTCATTATAACCATGTTATGAATTATTATGAATAACTAGATAACAAAAGTGACCCTACTTTTATTTCTTTTCTTTCAAAAACCCCCTTCTCTTCTCTTTTGTCGGTTCAGAGTGAGGCATCTTTTTTGCCCCCTATTCTCTCTCTCTCTCTCTCTCACTGTCCCTACTCTGATTTTGTTTCGCATGCCCTAAAGTGAAGAGAGAGAGAGTGAGACAGAGTGCGAATGTGAGAGAAAGAAGAGAGAGAGAATGGGGGGTCAGAACTGGTTTAAATAGACCAAGTTTGAAAGTTGTGCATGGTATTAGAAGGAGAATAGCTTTCTTGTTTAATTTCTTTCTTTCTCCAAAGCAGAGTGAGAACAGAGAGTGAGAGAAAGAAGACCACTAGAGAAGAAAGTGGAGAGAGCTTTTTGTTGAAAGAAGATAAACTGAACAGAGGAATTTGGTGATATATCAAAGGTGAGCTTGTGTTACATTTTATGAATTTTATAATTAAATGTAGTTTCTCAGTTGATAGTTTCATGTAATTCTTAAAAATTAACTGTGGTTTACAATATTCAAAATTATGTTTCATGAATGAGCTTTCACCAGTCACTACTTCATTAGTTCAGATATTATCTAAATTTGTTTTTTTTTTGATATTCAACTGTTGGGTTGAAAGACTTTGTTAAATATATGCTAAATTGTGTTTGGTGGGAATTGAACCCATAATCTTTGGCTACACATGCAAATGCTTTAACCAACTAGGCTACGAGTTATTTGCAAATATTATCTAAATTTTGATCAGATATTTAGAATATTTATATTAATTTATTATAAGAAACTTGATTTATTTGAATTTGATTGACAACCGAAACTGATTCTAATTACTCTCTGTTCGATTTGTTTTTTAGGTGACAGACTGTTGATACATTTCATACAAGAATCTCAACTAAGGACCGGATTGAGAAGCATAATTCACAAATTTGATAGTTTAAAATTCGAATTTCGAAAGGAAAGATTTGAAGTTTGAAATTTATGAAAATGGAGCAGTTCATGAGACAATGTGACAAGGAGCTGATGAAAATGGCCATGCTGAAACATGAAGAAACTTTCAGACAACAGGTAATATAATTTCTTAAATTAGGTTCAATAATTAAGTACACATAGCACATTAGCACCTAAAAATATTTTTTATCTTGAGCACTCAAATTATCAATATTTATGTTTAGTTATTTTTTTAAATGTTGGTCAGAAAAAGCTACTTTTGTACAACACACTTTGTACAACACTATACTTACATTGTTTAACAAAAACTGTGTAAAAAAGCCACTTTTTCAGACTTCCACAAAAAAGAATAAAATTTACATTAAACTAGTTGAATATATAGTATACCTCATGTTTGAATTAAGTTGTCCAAAATTCTAATTTGTCTAATTTATACCACTTGATCCGCTCTATGCAAAAATATATTTACAATATATTACAATATATATTATCAATTATATCATCCAGATAAAATATGTTTTCCTTTTACATAATATAATTAAGTTATCCTAAGTGCAAGAAAAATAGTTTCATGTTCTAATGGTAATATATTGTCGTTAATGAATGTCAAGGTAGAGTTCTATACTAAATTGATGGAAGTTTGTGACAATGATTATTTTTTTTGAATAGTTGTTTGTGTCGAGCAAAATGATTTTATTTTAACAATTGGAACTTGAATAATTGTGAGAAAAATTAAAAATTGGATAATCAATTTTGGAATAAAATAGAATTGTATATTTTAATTCAATTTGAAATTAATCTCTCTTATTATTTTATCACTTAGGTGCACGAGCTCCACCGGTTATACCGAATCCAAAAGCAACTAATGCGCGACATGAAATCGACCAACAACAACTCCAAGGAGCTCAAAAGGCAACGGAGCTCCGTTTCGCCCCCAAACCACCACTCCAAGCCTCGTCGTGCGTTAAACCTGCAGCTCTCAGCTGACGAATTCATAACAAATCAAGAAAACCAAGAATTATTGGAACTAACATTGGCAGTCGGCCGCAGAAAGAAGAGAGAAAATACTCCAACTGCAAGTCTGTCGTCGAATTCGACTGAGTCTGAGTCTGGTCACCTGGATCACGCTTGGGTCCAGTCTGACCAGACTGGTCAGCTGAATCAGGATTGGATCCCGATTCAGCTGGCAGAACATGTTAGGGTTCGGTCTTTCGAGTTAGGGCAGGATGGAATGAAGAACCCGCCTTGGTTCGTGCAGTGCTTGAGTCTTAGAATGACGTAAGGGGTAGTTTGGTAATTTTAACTACCGTTGGTTTAGTGTTTTTACTTATGTTTTATTTAAGGTTGTGATTTTTTTTTAATTTTTTGGTAGTTTTTGGTGGTAAGAGTGAGAAGTCTAGCTTTAGCTAGCCTAGCTTGTATGTTAGTTCTCTAAATTAATGATAATTTATGCTCAAATTTGAATTTATTAAAATAATATGAAATGTCCTTGTCAAAGAACAAAAAAATTGGAATATTCATAGCTTGCATGAAAATATAACAGTCATGTAATGATGTGATTTATGTTTAGTCTGAATTTATTCAAATAATATATACTGGTCAAAAGATAGGAAAAATTGGAATATTCATTGTTCTGGTTTTACTTCATGAAAATTTAACAATCATGATTTTCATAAGACAGGAGAAAATAAGACTTCTCATCATTTTGAAATTATGCAAATGATAGAAAAAGCATTTAAATTGTTAGTTAGTCATAATGAACATGGATACAAAAAAAAACCCATTAATTAATCAAAATATTGTTAAAAGTAATGGATGCATTTTCTCTTTCCATTATTTAATATCAACAATTTGTTCAAGAAACAAAAAATGAAGATTTAACACTAACCATTCAAAATCAAACCACCAACAAAAGAACACAATTTTCCACTCAATTTTCCAATATTAACAATTTGGTCCAAAAGCCTATACATCAAAGCCCTTTATTATTAGTTGAATGATATAAAAAACGATCAATAGCATACACATAATAATGCAAAAAAAATTCACCTAACAGTAACATAAATGCATTTCTTTTCACCATTTTTGAGCTCCCACTCGATTCTTCTCTTCGTCCTCAGCTTTCTTCCATGCAATCTAAACAAACAAACAAACATAAATTACCTAAACTTATCTAAACAAAATTCAAATTTAAATTCAAAATTATTACCTTATCTCTTTCAATTCTAGAGAGATGCGGTTTAATCGAATTTTCCAAACTCAAATTTCCCCAATTCTCCATCAATTCCCTCTCTCTCTCCTCCTTTTTCCTCTCCCAAATCTCATTTTTTCTCACCTCAAATTCATCCAAATTTACCCTTTGACTTTTGAACTCATTCGATTCAACCCTTTGACTTTTCAACACATCGCTCAAACTCTCGACATTCTCTTTCGTACAGATCTTTTTTGTCTCATATTTTTCTAACATTTCTTTCTTATTTCTTTCTCTCTCTAGCCAATGTACCGGTTTGACCAAAATCTTATCCAAACCCATTTGACCCGTTTCATCGAATCCTTTCTGGGTTTCGAGTCTCGCTTTCTGAAGCCTCGTCATTCTTGGCGGTAATTGTGCCATCACATTAAAATCTTTTTCCGAAAAAAGATTATTATTATTATTATTATTATTATTATTATTATTATTATTATGTTTGGCTTCATGTACTTTTTTTTCCAATTTAGACATGTGCTTTTTAAGCACGCTTTCCAAACCCGGTGCGGTACCGGTTAGCGTTTCGTCATGTTTCTTAAACCCTAACCCTAATTCCATACCGCTCTTCTTTCTCGCTTCTTGTACTTCTCTCTCTAGTTTAGAAACCTTTTTGACCAAAAACTTGTCCAAACTCGGAATTTCACTCCCCGCCTCTTTCTCTTTTTCTTTCTTCCTAACTAGGGTTAAGGTTTCAGCATATAACCCTAACCCTGATTCTAACCCTGATTCCGTACCACTCTTTAATCGTCTCGCTTCTTGTACCTCTCTCTCTAGCTTAGAAACCCTTTTGACCAAAAACATATCCAAACTAGGAATCTCAATCTCCTCCTCTTTCTTCTTAAACCCTAACCCTAGTTCCGTACCGCTCTTTTGGTTTCTAGCTTCTTGTACCTCTCTCTCTAGCTTTGAAACCCTTTTAACCAAAAACTTATCCAAACTTGGAACTTCCACCTCTTTCTTCCTAACTTGGGTTAGGGTTTCTCTCTCATCCTCCTGAAACCCTAACCCTAATTTTTCATCCACGCTCAACCTCTTACTTTCTACTTCCAAAAGCGCCTCGTTTAATCCACACGTGGCCACAATCTCAGCCAATGAAACCAATTCTTCTTCTTTCAATCCTTTCAACCTCTCAACCATCGTACCGACCAAACCGGAACCGGTACTGATTCCAAACAAACAGGTACCGGTACCGATTTCTTCAGGATTCTCGCGAATTTTCCACAAAAGCCCTTTGAATTTTTCCTCACTCGCCAGCTTCAAAAACGCGTGTTTTACTGCGTTGGAAACTTGCTTATCTACTTCAAACGGAGTCTCGAATGAAGCAGTGATTTTGTGAGTCGTACCGGTTTGACTTTGACCGGTACGGGGTTGGATCTCGTACCGGTTTTGGGAATCGGGACGATCGTACATCATCACGCCAATTTTGCGGGCGGATTCGAAGGCTTCTGACGCGAGCTTTTTCGATTTTTCCAATTCCGTTTCAGACGACTTGTTCTTTATCCTGTTTTCAATTAAAATTAGGTTAGATTTCTGAGGATAAACGCGTAAAATAACTATCACAAAGGAAATATTACGAAAAACAATAACTAAACAAGGAAAGTGAAAAACACAATGATATTTCGTATATCTTGAAGACCTTACCAAATTCCGTCTTTTAACCAAAATTGCAAAATTGACAAGGCTGCTTTTAAAAATGTAAGTTTACACTAACAATTCAAGGGGTAAAATTGTAATTTTACAGACCTGGCGGCTTTTAATATTCTGCACCATGAAGCTTCAACCATGGCGGATTTCCGAGCCTCTAACGCCCTTTTTGCCGCCTCTTTAGCCGCAATTTTTTCCCGCGCAATTCGTGTGAAATGTAAATTGGAGGATCCTAGGGTTTGGTCTAGCGTCAGATTCATTCCTCCCGCCTCCTGATATAAATAAATTGATTAAAATAAATAAATAAATAATAATACAAAATATATAAGTAAATTAGGAAATAAATAAATAAATAATTTGGGTTTTGAAATAACCCGTATTACCCACTTCTTGATTTTCTTGACCAAATATAAAATTGAAGTATTTTTTTCGCAAAAATCCCGAAAATCAAGAAAATCAAGAAGTGGGTCATACGGGTTATTTCAAAGACCAAATTATTTATTTATTTTTAGTTTTAATTTATTACACTTATTTATTTTTAAATTTTTGTATATTATGAGGCGGGACCAAACCCTAGAATCCGCCCACTTGCATTTCACTCGAATTGCGAGGGAGAAAATTGCATGGTTGAAGCTTCAAGGTGCAGGATTTTGAGCTTTTCAGGGGTAAAAATGTAATTTTACTGACCTGGCGGCTTTTGCCGCAATTTTTTCCCGCGCAATTCTCTTAAAATGCAAATTTGCGGATTCTAGGGTTTGGTCTAGCGTCAGATTCATTCCTCCCGCCTCCTGATATAAATAAAATTTAATAAAAAATAAGAAATAAATAAATAAATTATTAAATGGATGAATAAATGAATAAATAAATGAATAAATAAATAATAAGTAAAAGAATAAATAATAAGTAAATGAATAAATAATTAAATGATTAAATAATTCAATGAATAAAAAAATCAATGAATGAATGAATAAATAAGTAATGATGATGATGATTGGAAATAAGGGTATTTTTTTAGTTTTGAAATATTAGAATCAACGTAGTTTTGGAGAAAAAAAGGAGGAAACATTTCGTATGTGGCGTACATTACCATTATTTGAATACATCGGTATTTTTACTATAGTTTAAGTTGCATATTCTTTGAGAAAAAAAGAATATTATTTATGTATACGATAATGAATTATCATAATTTCAATAAATAGGTATTTCAGAGAAAAAAATGCTGGTACAAGTACCAATGTTTCCAACGTTTTCAGAGAAAAAAATATGAGGTTTTAATTCTATAATTCAGAAATTAAAAAACCTAGAACATCAAAAAAAAAAAAAAATTTTAAAAACCTAAAAAATAAAAATATATTAAAAACCTGGAGATTTTTAATTTTGCGCTTTAAATAGGAGTCAGTTTTTCTGCGAGGCGACCAAATTACAGGCTTTTTAATTTGGGATAATTTGTAAATCGGATTTTTCGCCCAATTTGGGCTCTTTTTCTCTTTTGATCCAGATTTCTGTATAAAATCACAAAAAAATAGCATAGATTTAGATTGAGAGAGATAGAATTTGTTTAAGATATAGTGATTAGATAGTAAAACAATGTTGGAATTATCAATTTGGGTCTGAATTTACTCAGTAGCAAAAATTAGTGGAATTTAGGTCTGAATTTACAGATAATAACTCAAAATAAAAGTTTAGAATCGATCAGGTTTTATTAGATTAAAAACAAATTTAACATTTTCTCCCCGAAATTAACATGTAGCTATCACACTAGTGAAAAAAAGTTAAAATTCTCAAGTTCCGACCCTAATATCCACAAAATTCTAATTAGGAATGTACAGATCGCAAAGAATAACAAATCAGATCACACAAAATTCTACCAAATAGTTTTAATTGTTGTTAAAATGCAAGAATCACCAGAAACTCCAAAAATTAGCAAAAAACACGTCAAAAATCAAAACCCTAGATTAAGGGTTGACCCAACAAACGTAGAAGCAGAATTGCAAATCAGAACGGAAAATACCCCAAAATCAAATGAAACTAAATCAATATTTAAAAGGAATATCAATTTTAGGTCTAAAATTAGGTCCAAATTCGATTAAATTACACAAAAACAAGTAAGAAAATCACCTTTTTTTTACCGCTGCCAGATGATTCTTTCTTTTCTTTCTTCTCGTAATGATAATCTGGCGTCTTCTCCTTGATTTCTTCATTTGAATCCATAATCACGCTCGAATCCATAGTTAATAGACAAAATTTTGCTTAATTTATCAGAGAAGGAGAGGAAATTGAGAGAGAATGAAATTTGAAAAATGGTTTTTTGAATAGAAAGAGAAAGTAGCCGTTACGAATAAAAAACTGAAAACAAAAGGCGGTGGAATTTTATTTTCAATTATTTTGGTTTCAATTTTAAAACGCGAGATAGTGTTTTGTTATTATTGTTTTTTTTTTTTGGACATTTGGGCCTTGGTATATATAATAATTTTTTTTTTTATATACCTGTTCAAAAATAATTCAGCAAATATATCTTATTTCAAAATAATGAGGTATCTATTATTTCAACATCTGTTCCGCCACTAGTAGTGGCGGAAATGGTAGATACCTCATTATTTTGAAATGAGTGGTATTTGCGGATTTATTTTTGAATAGATTGGTACAAAAAAAAAGTCATATAATAATTAGGTCTTAATTGGTTTTACTTTTATATTGCTACAGACCAAATTATGTTATAGTATTATTACAGCTCAAATTATGCTATAATAATTGGGCCTTAATTGGTTTCATTATTTGTGGATAACATTGGGCCTTAATTTTGGTATATTATTACAGCCCAAATTATTTTACTATTTGAACACATATTTAAGAAATAAATATCCAAAATACCTACATATTAAGAAAAATGATACTCACAATGTAGGTAATTTTATATTTCTTTGTAAAATATGTGTATAAATGGCAATTCCTACAATACCACTAAGAAAGTGTCAACAACTCAAAATAATAGTTATGGGCCATTTTATGTAGTATAAAGTATTAGGTATAAATTGAGGCAAATATTTGTACTGAAACTGTACAAACAGATTTTATTTTTATCCACAAAATGAAGGATAAGTGACGGATAATTGTGAAAAATGGAACCCACAATTTGGGAAATTGGACAAGTGAAATGAGTCACATGTGCCTCAATCAACTGAACACATTTTGGATTCTAATCCATTCAAAGGCCCTACAATCTTTGTACTATATCAACTAGTTCTGTTGTAATTGCTTATTGATTTTCTTTTTTCTTTTTTGAATAAAATTTGATTTAATTTCTTGAAGTTCTGACATCAAATCCACCCACAATAGATATGTTTTTGCCTGATATATTTAATATTTCCATGATGATGAATTTATAGAACAAAGAAATAGAAAATTTCTCTTTTTTTTGGCAGAATTGGATCAGAAGTTTTCAATGGGCAGAATTGCTATTGCATAAGCAGTATTCGGTCACCAATTTAAAGAAAAAAGAGAAGATAAAGCAAATTTGTCCTTTAATTTGATGATAATACAATTTATACAAAATTTATCTACTGTTTTTATTCCTCCAATTTTAAAGATTTATCCAATTAATCTAATTCAAAGTCACATTATTTTTATCAATGAAGTTTTAACTCTTGCCTTTTTATAAGGCAAGATCGATGATGATGGGTATTTTTCCTCAATATAATAGTTGATTGATTGCTCCTCAAGACAGCACATTTAGCACATCAAAATTGTTGCCTTCACATTATTTAACTCATTAATTCTCAAGATTCCTTGTAGAATGAACATGCTCAACTTGAAACAAGGGTCAAGCCTAATTAATGTAGCAAATTATTGGTATAGAGCATTAGAACCTTTTCAGCTTAAAAAAAAACCCATCAGTATAGCTATTTAACTAACTCTCATTTATACTAATTACTCAAGTCTAGTACTAATTTCTCTCTCATATACCAATTCCGTACCCAAATATAAGAACAAAAAATGGAATGTAAATTTCTATATGAATATTATTTTGTGCAAAAGGGGACCAAATTGAAAAATAATTCACTAGTATATGTATGGCTGGCTTTTCTAACAAATTTGGACTCTTTATCTTTTAAAAGAGTGAGGGTGACCTTCTTGTTGTACACTGTCACTAAATTGGTACAGAACATTACATCCTACCTAACATTATTTTTTATTAAAATTATAATAAAATATACTTTCATTAACATGAAATTTAGTTCTTATGTTCTTAAATTTTAATTCAACCTGTTTGCTATTAAAATAAGAGTAATGACCTTGCTCATTTTATTGGCCAACTTATATGTAAATATGTACAAGATAGTATATGGATAGATGTATAAGAAACCAAACGTGTGGGTTTGGAACAGATAGGGATACAAAATAATTATTAATTAATTTGGAAATTTTTAAATTACAAGACACGACAATACCAATTAATTTTCCAATGGTATCAAATATAATTTATGATCAATGTTTCCTGATTGTATCTATTTTTGTTTTTATCTTTTTTTTTCCTAAATATTTTGGGCAATTTGGCATCTTAACTATGAACATATCAAATATAAATTCATAATGAGATACGAACTTAAATTTTTTTTTTATGTATTATGTGTATTTAAACAAAAATAGAAGAATTTGTTTCATGAAATGAGAAGAGAAAATATAGATTAATTAAGACTAAGGACAGATATACATATTACACTGGAAATGGTTTGAGACTAATATAACATTTTTAAGCTTGAACCGGCCATAAATTAATAGACTTTGCTAAATATCAGTTGTGTGCTATGCAAGATTATTTTTCAAAAATCATTCAGCATTCATCGAAACTCGAGCTTGAAATTTCTCTCAAAGTTCAACAGTGTCTTATTGCTTGAGCTAAAAAATTTTACTAGACTTTGTGAGAGATTTCAAGTTCAAGTCCCGATGAATACTAGAATTAATTAAACATGATCTTCTGAAATATAATTTTTATTTAGCGAAACCTTTCAACTTAGATTGGGTCGAAAATATACACTAAAAATGGTTTAGCCTAAGATTTTTGTTGTGAAATACAACTTAAAAACAATATTACTATAATATCTCAAAAGTTTTGATTTTTTTTTATGTTTTTTAATAAATATTTAGAGAAAAGTCTATTTTTGCCCCCTCAACTATTGAACTAGCTCATTTTTGGTCCCTCAACTTTTTATTGGTCCAATTTTAGTCCCTCAATTATTTAATAAATGCATTTTTGGTCCTTCCATCCGTTAAGTGCATATGTGTCCGTTAAATTTGACACGTAAGCAATGACGTGGCATTAGTAACGTGACAAATGTTTGAAAAAAATAAAAAAATTATTAATTCCCTTCTTTTCTTAAAATATTATTTTTATTAAAAAAATGTATATTTTTTATGCATGTTTATTTGTTAAATAAAATTAACACGTTATTGTGTATGTGTTAAGAATATATGCCACATCATTGATTACGTGTCATATTTAACGGACACTTAAGCACTTAACGGATTGAAGGACCAAAAACCCACTTATTAAATAGTTGAGGGACTAAAATTGCACCATAAAAAAGTTGAGGGACTAAAAAATGAACTAATTCAATAGTTGAGGAGTTAAAATTGGACTTTTCTCAAATATTTACTATTTATTCAACTTGTTGACACCACTCAATATACATTTTGTTCTTATCATAGTTGCAAATAGCACGTTATAGCATCACTATAGCATGAAAGGCACGCGTCGGCAACTAAACGCTACATGTTCTGATTTTATTTCCGCTATATCTTTTTAACTCTAAATAGTCTAGTTTGGGCTATAAAAAATAAGATGTTTGAATTTAAGAACTTATTTAATGAAGAAATAATATAATTAAAATATTTTTTTATTAAAAATAAGCCAAACAATCATTCTCCTTTTACAAAAAAATATATGTACTTTGATAATACTTAATAATATCATCCGCTATAAATTATTACATGCGCTATATCGTCCGCTATTGCATTCGCTAAACATTATTCGCTACAAAAAGAGAAACGCTATTTGCAAACTTGATTTTTATTATTATTATTTTCCTCGTACACCATGTATATATATGCATTATAGCTTTCAAGGGCATTAATGACACTTTGACATTTTTCTGGAACAAGACAAATGCTGCTTAAACCTAAGTAAATGCTATTGCCTGTTTAATACTATACACTGACAGCCATGCATTTGGATATGAAAAATTAGACCATGAACAAAAAACAATGTAATTTTAAATCACGAGTGAAAAATCTAGTTGGTCATCTAAATCCGCTTTTGTATGAAGCACTTTTTATGTATTAAATATATTTATTATTTCTCATTTGAAGTATTTAATCTTTTATTGTACTATTAATGACAAATGAAATCACATAAATATTGAAGTAAATCTAAGTATAAAAAGATCAGAAATAATGATCCAATTTACTTGCATTTGTATTTTACTTATTTCCTATATGTACAATTATGTCAATCTCACTGTATTAATACATACTGTCATATGGACATCATAGAAAAAAAAACTATCCTGTATTAATACATACTGTCATATGGACATCATAGAAAAAAAACTATCTTGTTCACTATATGGTACGGTACTCATGAGTCATGAGTGGGACTCATGAGGCACTTAATTATTGTTGCCTCTGATTTCTCTTTAGAATCTCTTTGATTGAAAAAAATTACATGGGTTTATTCAGCTCAAAATGATATTTACAATATTTTATTATAAATTTAAAAATAACATCTAATATTGTAAATTTATCGCTTCAAAAAAATATTGTTAATTTATCTTCATAAGTGCTATTTTTTTTTTTTTGCAATTTTTCATATTTATTATTTACGAAAAATTCATGATAATATCACCGGCCTGAAGAGTCTGTTTTTTATTTGAATTAGTACATACCAAAAAGTTTACTAATGGCTTTATTCTTATATTCTTATGAAACTAATCACTACCCTATAAATTCTCCCCCTTCTTTTCGTGAAAAGGCCAGCCAAAGCTGTCCTTAAAGGCCGTAATTAAGCCGCTTTTATCCTATTAAAAACTAAATATAAAAAGAAAAAGGGGAATTAACAAAGCCATTTCAAGACATTATTTGCTCAAATTTCCTTTTTCTGGGAGAATCTTCACATAAAGAGCACCTGCAAGAAAAAGAAAAGAAAGCACTATGCAAAAAGAAAAGAAAATCTCTTACACACAGACAGAGAAAGATAGTGAAAGTTTACAGATTTTGAATAACCGGACGAAATCCATGTGACTTCTCCAGCTCATCTCTCTCTCTCTCTCACTCAAAATTTGATTTGTCTTGTAAGCAATCATCCATTCACACCCTTGGCAAAACATAAATTTTCCTTTATATTAACCCTTGCACTACAAAGTGACACACCTTCACACTCTTTTCCTTTCTTTCCCTCTATAAAACCACTTAAATTTTCTCTCCTCAATCCACCAAACAGAGAATCTAAAATACATCACCATGATTCCAAGGCTAATCGTATCTCTCATTCTGCTTCTCTCTACATCATGCCACGTGTCAGCCTCCGATAGGCGGACGTACATAGTCCACATGGCCAAATCCGAGATGCCGGCCGAGTTCTCTCACCACCAAGACTGGTACGACTCTTCTCTTCAATCCGTCTCCGACTCAGCTAAGATTTTGTATCATTATGACACAATCACTCATGGTTTCTCAACTCGACTTACCGAAGAAGAAGCCGAAGAGCTCTCGTACCAATCTGGCGTCCTTTCCGTAAACCCAGAAATCCGGTACGAGCTACACACGACTCGCACACCGGAGTTTTTAGGGTTAGACAAGGCCGGTACGGGACTCATACCGGAATCCGGTACGGGAAGCGACGTGGTGGTTGGTGTGTTGGATACGGGTGTTTGGCCAGAGAGGAAGAGTTATGATGATGCGGGTTTTGGACCGATACCGGCCGACTGGAAGGGCACATGTCAAGTTGGTAAAGATTTCAACTCGACGGCTTGCAACCGTAAGTTAATCGGTGCTCGGTTTTTATCAAGAGGTTATGAAGCTAGCATGGGACCGATTGACGAAACGAGAGAATCACGTTCTCCGAGAGATAATGATGGGCATGGGACCCACACGTCAAGCACTGCAGTTGGTTCGCCTGTATCTGATGCGAGTCTTTTAGGTTACGCGTCTGGCACCGCACGTGGCATGTCGGTCAAAGCACGTTTGGCAGTGTACAAGGTTTGTTGGCTTGGCGGTTGTTTTAGCTCAGATATATTGGCAGGTATGGATGCAGCTGTATCAGACGGATGTCACGTCATGTCTCTCTCTCTAGGGGGTAGTTCGGCCGATTATTACCGTGATAGTGTGGCTATCGGTGCGTTTAGCGCGATGCAAAAAGGAGTGTTTGTTTCATGTTCGGCTGGTAATGCGGGGCCCGTTTCGTCGACTTTATCAAACACGGCACCATGGATTACTACGGTTGGGGCCGGTACGTTGGACCGTGACTTTCCGGCTTACGTAACGTTAGGGAACGGAAAGAATTACTCTGGAGTGTCGTTGTATGGTGGCAAACCGCTGCCAGATTCACCTCTTCCGCTCATTTATGCGGCAAATGCTACAAATTCTAGCAATGGGAATCTTTGCATGCCAGGCACGCTTATACCTTCGAAAGTGGCTGGAAAAATCGTGCTTTGTGAACGTGGAATTAACGCTAGAGTTCAAAAGGGATATGTGGTGAGTGGTGCTGGTGGGGTCGGCATGGTGTTGGCCAATACGGCTGCTAATGGAGAAGAACTCGTGGCGGACACCCATCTTTTACCGGCCAGTGGCGTAGGAGAAAAGGCCGGTGATGAAATCAAATCTTATCTTTTATCCGACCCGAATCCTACGGCCTCGATTCAATTCGGCGGGACCCAAGTCGGCATTCGGCCATCCCCAGTAGTAGCAGCTTTTTCATCTCGCGGGCCCAACACAGTTACTCCAGAGATATTGAAACCTGACCTAATCGCACCAGGTGTCAACATACTTGCCGCCTGGACCGGTGCGGTAGGGCCCACTGGTTTGTCGGTGGATACACGTCGTGTTGAGTTCAACATCATATCAGGTACATCAATGTCTTGCCCGCATGTTAGTGGGCTTGCGGCTTTGCTCAAGTCGATTCATCCTGATTGGAGCCCTGCTGCTATAAGATCTGCGCTCATGACTACAGCTTACTCTGCGTATAGTGGTGGCAATCAGATTTTAGATGTCTCGACCGGGAAACCAGCAACGCCATTTGACATTGGTGCTGGACATGTGGACCCTCCGAGCGCGGTTGATCCTGGGCTGGTTTACGACCTGACGCCGGACGATTATCTGGACTTCCTATGCGCGCTGAACTACTCATCGTTTCAGATTGCCAGTGTGGCAAAACGTGCGAACTACACGTGTGATAGTACGAAAGAGTATTCTATTTCGAACTTGAATTATCCTTCTTTCAGCGTGGGTTTCGCCACGGCAAATGGCGATGCAGCTGGATCAGGAACCACCACGGTGAAGCATGTTAGAACGGTAACAAATGTGGGATCCGCTGGGGTGTACAAGGCCGCTGCATCAGCAAGTGTGATGGGTGGGTCTGTTAGCATATTGGTCGAGCCGAATGAATTGAGTTTTAGTAAAAGCGGGGAGAAGAAGAGTTACACGGTGAGCTTCACTGCTCCGTCTTTGCCATCTGGTTCATCCGGATTCGGTCAGTTGGTTTGGTCTGACGGGAAACATGCGGTTTCTAGCCCCATAGCGCTGACATGGACTTGATAATAATGAAGTATTAGGGATCAAAATGCAAGTTTATTTCTTTTATTATTAGATCACAGGGGCCTAATTAAGGGCTTTTTCATTTAAGAATATGACAGGAGAAAAGGACGTTGGGCTTGAGATTTGAGTGTTTTATGGGGGTGGTAATGAAAAAATGGATGAAGGGAAAGAAAAGAAAGAACATGTTATTTGGTAAATTGTAAATTAATTAATTAATTAATTAGTGAGTGATTTTTTAGATGTGAATTGTGGACAATTATTAAGGATGAAATGGAAAACAATTATGAGGTTCTTTTTTTGTTGTTGGTTGGATATTGCTTTCTTTTAGTTGCTTTTTGACTTGATCCAATGGATTATTGTTGGTTGGTTGGATTTCAATCCAAAAGGCTGACTGTTGTTGTCACATGGAATAGAAGAATGTGGGGTTCTTTTCAATCTGGAATTGAAACTTATTTAAGAAAAAATAATTTTTACTTTATGCATTCCCTTTTCTTATTATATAATACATGCAGGTTTATGAGTTTCTCTTTTATTTTGTTGCCTAGAAGAATGATTCTTGCTTCGAATCATTACTATGATAATCGAATTATTATATTAATCATAGTAAATTTAAAATAGTGCTATTTGTTTAGATAGTAAATAAATTTTTCTCTGCATATTCAGTTAAATAAAGAAAAATATTTATGAGATTTGAATGTACAGCCTCTAAGCAACATGGAATGCACTAAACAAACTAGATTATAGACTATTAACAATTTTTAATAATTTACTTTTTTTAATAATCAAAAAAGAAAAAAAAAAGGCAACCATATGATTATGAAAAGAAAAAAAAATAAAATAAGCAAATTCAAGTTTCCTCATAAATTAAAATATGTAGATAGAATGTCCAGATCTTCCTATCTAATCTTCAATTAAACTTCAAAAAAAAAAAATGAGCTAGTCTGAATGATAATGAGAATATTGAATGAAGGCAACCTTGTCCATATTGTGAGACATTTTCAGCAACAAAAATTTCCGAGATTTGTAATTTCGGCCAGTACTTACTGACTGATATCATTCCTCACCACAATGGTACCAGTACAATATCAATTTGGTTTCTTCCTACTAATTTCGCAAATCTTGATGTGTATGCACTTTTAAGCTCCCAACATTTGAGGATTTCCAATTTTGGTTTAACAGATGATAGTTTTGTTTCTTATTCTATTTTTCCTTTTCCCTTATAATCCTCAGCACGAATATGTGATTGAACCTGCAAATTGAATAATTTAAAATAACAATCAGTTTTATCAAGAATAATACAGTAAAGCAGCGAAAGGCATCATATATAGGCCTGTCAACGGATCAGATCGGATCGGGTCGGATTTGCCCATCCCGACCCGAAAATTTCGGGTTTTACCCGAACCCAAATCTGGAACCATTAATTACAGGTTTATTTTTCAATATGTAAACCTAAACCCGATTCAATTCTTCCATTTTGAAATAATCCATAAAAAATTAAATTACAAAATAATCCATGATCAAATAACTAAATTGTCCATAAAAAATTTATAAAATAGTTCAAATTGCATAACATTCATAAACGGTGTGGATGAGAGGATTGGAAATATGAATGTTTAGGACTTAGGATTAAGAGTATATTTGTAATTTTATTTTCGGGTCGGGTTCGGATTACCCACAAGTCGGGCATCTGTAATACCATACCCGACCCAAACCCAGCTTTATTTTTTTAATCTATACCCGATCCATGGGTTTTCTTATCGGATAAAACCCGATCCGTTCGGGTCGGATTAGGGTTTTACCAGATCCATTGACAAGTTTAATCAAAAATCACTAAAACTAGAGAGATACCTCATCTGGCATATTTTCAATTGGATTTCCAAACCATTGCTGCTCTAGCTCCTCCTCTTCATTATTAACATCATTGCGCACGTTGAGCTGAAAACAGAATTTAAAAATTAACAAATGCAATCAAATCATATTCAATCTAAGAAAGGCACAAAATTGCGTGTTTGCTTAGCATACCTGGGCATAATGCTTGTTATATTGAATTTTCTTCCAATTTAATAGCTTCGGACAGTTCGAAATACCAAGATGTGTAAGTGTTCTCGGAATCTTTTCATACAAAGAAATCTGCAGGTTTGGACACGCAGAAATTTTGAAGGTCTCGAGAAGGCCAAGAGAGCTGATTCCAGCAATAGACCGGAGGTTGATGCATTCCTTAACGATTAGATCCTTAAGCAAAGGAATTTTCGTTTTATTTAGATGAAGCGATCTTATGTTCCTCGATTTGGAAATTGTAAGAGACGTGAGCGTTGGTTGGTCTAAGCAGCTGAGCATGTCTTCACTAGCTTCTCTACATAAACTCAACCTTGTAAGGGTAGGGAAAGAGGGAAGTGTCTTCAGCAAACCACAGTTTTCTATTTCTATTACTAGATCGATTAAAGAGGAAGATAAGCGCTCGGGAAGAACCCTAAGCTCGGGACAATCAACTAATTTAAGGGTTTCAAGGGAAGAAAATGCGCTCTCGCTGACTGCAGTCCACTCAGACCAGTTCAGCATGTCCCTAAATTCCAATGTCTTCAGCGACCGGAACCCATTGACTGCACAATCTCCGGAGCAAAACTCGCTACCAACACATCTTACGTACCGCATGGATCGAATGAGGAGTTTTTTCAACCTTGGCAGTTGGCCAAGTGTAGGAAGAACCTTATATCCACATTCACCCCCGACTAGTGATAGAGTCGCCAATATAGAGAAGGAGGAATCACCCAGCCAGCTTGGGAATCTAGAACCACCACACTTGTAAATATGCAACTCCTTGAGATTTTCATGTGGTCGTAGGGTCTGAAGCACCTGCTCCTGGAAATTCGAGTCAGGAGCGTAGCGTAGTTCTTTATTTACATCTATGGAACTGAGTTGAGTTGAATGAAAGCATGGGGTAGAGGGTTCACTAGAAAAGTTAAGTGTTAAAGCTTCCAAGTGACTTTTATTGTGCAAACTTGCTTCCTCCGCTTCTTCCAAGCTTGTCAGGTTACTTAATCCCGCAATAAGTAGCTCTCCTCTAAGATTCACCAAACCCTTTAGCTCGCTCAATGCACAATGCAAACCACCTCTCTTAACATCAAACCTCGGTAGCGTTCTTAGCTTAATCAAATTTCCAATTCCATGAGGCATGCACAAACCAAAACTCTTTTGGAAGTTGAGGATTTGCAAACTAACCATGCTTTTTATTCCTCCGGGTAGTTCTTTTAGGGGGCAGTTTGTTAGCTCTAAGATCTGCAAATAGTACAGACGGGATATAGATTGAGGTAGCCTTTGAATATGGGTGTTTGTGAGATCAAGTAATCGTAGTTGTTTCAGGTTGCCGATTGAGTCCGGCAATATTTCAATATGAGTGTCTCTTAGAATCAAGCATCTTAGTTGATTATGTAGTGGGAATATTTCAGGTGGAATTGTAAACTTTACACCACCATACTTCCATGTATTTCCTTGATTTAGTATTTGGAGTACCCGCAGATGCCTGCACCTTTTCAAAGGTTGTAGGTCAACAGTCTCGGGTGAATTAGGCAAAATTATCGATAAATATCCAACATCCGTAGAAATCTCATGCAAGCAATCATGCTTTACTGCTGAAAATTCTTTGCCTGCAACAAACCGCGCAAAATCATGCACCAAATCATGCATGACAAATCCAAAATTTAACCTACGATACTCATTGACCAGTTGAATCATCCCCCTATGCAATAATCCATCAAAAACCAAAGAATCAACATTCATCCCCCTATGCAATAATCCATCAAAAACCAAAGAATCAACATACTCAGATTCTTTACCAATATCCTTAGGTTCATTACCTTTTTCTTCAAGGGGACCCAGAGACATCCAAAATTTTAGTAAGGTGTTCTGAAGGAAAACATGACCCCTAGGGTACATGGAGAGGAAAAGAAAGCATTGTTTCAACTTAATTGGCATCGCCGCATAGCACATTTTCAGAGGTAAGAAAGCCGCGTCAATCAAACTACCTGATCCTTCTCTCCACCTTTCCAAAATACTTTCCCAATTCCGTTCATCAGGGTCCAGCCGTAGAGCACTTGCAACAGCTTCAATATATAGTGGAACACCTCCACACTTGGCAGCAATATTTCTACCAATTTCTAACTTGTTTTGGCTATTTACATCTACAGACCTAAAAGCAATATTTTGGAACATAGACCAACTGTCCTCAAAGTTTAAGCATTCTAAACTAACTTGAAGAGTTGCTTGCACAATTTTGGCTGTCGATGTAGAACAAGTTGTTATTATTATTTTACCCGATTGTGCATGACGGAAAGGGGCTAAGAAGCACTCCCAAAGGGATGCATTCTCAAGGCAAACATCATCCAATACAATAAAATATTTTTTCCCCATTAATTCCTTCATAAGCTCCTTCTGGAGCCGGGTTTGATCTTTTAAGTTACATGTTTTCTTCCCAAAAGACTGAAGAAGGTTTCTTGTTATGGTGGTAATGCAAAAACCCTCGGACACATCGGCCCATCGTTGTAAATTGAAATTGCTAGATATGGTACGATCATTATAGACCAGCTGAGCAAGTCTGGTCTTACCAACACCAGCCGGCCCAACTATAGAAAGAACAGAAATAGAACCACTATCATCGTCACTTGAGAGCAAAAAATCAGTAATTGTTTTTTTTACGTGCTCTCTGCCAAGTGAGATCGGTAACCAATTTCGTGTCTCAATCACAACTGACGGTCGATCACCATCCTCTCTCATCAATTGGAGAGCACTCACACTTCCGCTAATTTCTTTAAATCTCTCTAGCACCTTAGTCAGCCTGACAGCAAAATCATCTGAAGTAACTAATTTAGAAACTGGATGAAAGGTTTCATTTTGAACTCGCAGCACCTCATAACAATAATCATCGACCAGATCCTCCGCATGGTAGGCAATTTCCTTCAATTCACCCAGCCAAAGCTCCACAGATCTGTCCAAACTGCTCCTCTTTTCAGCATCGCCAAACACCTCACTGGTTCGAATTATATGTTCCTCCAACTTCCGCAGATCATCCAAAATTATAGACGGCAAGTGGTTGGGCGAGTCGCTGAGGAAAAAATTGATCCGTGCTATTGTGGATCTTAGGGTGTGTAATGTCAAGTAATAAGCCATCTGGTTCGCGCCAAAGAGGTCTCTGAGAATGAAATTTCAGAGGTTTGAGGACTAAAGATGGAAGGGACAATTTGAGTTAATTGGGGAAAGTTCTTATTTTTTCATCTAGAAAGCACACACACACACACACACACAAAAAAAAAAAAAAAAAGAGAGTATGAACCGATATATGGAGCGTGGTATGTGATTGCACCAACTCTGACTGACGAGCAGTTAAATTTGGTAGGTTCCGTCCAAGGCTCCAAACCGAAGCTTTCGTGTGTGTATTCCAAAATTTGTGTGTGCAGCACGATCACAACGGTGCCATCCGGAGAGAGAGATTTGGGGGTTCCAAGAGGACGAGAGAGAATGTGAATCTCAAGAAGGTGAGAGTTCATTCAAATTTGGGTTTGGTGGAATCTGGACCAATTAAAGAAAAAAAATGATATATTAAGAAATTCGCAAAAGAACCCTGAATTAGCATTATATCTAAACTGCAGAAAAGCCTAGTATTATTGAAAATTTACTAAAATTTTCCATTAAGAATTTCGAAAAGAGTGGCGCTATTTTTTAGAGCGAATTTTTTTCGTCTAGAACAACATATTAATTTTTCATTAAAAAATACCCAAAATGCTCTTGCTTTACTTAAGATAGATATTTATTATATAATTATTATTTTATTGAGTATTATTCAATTCTTAATTAATTCCTATAAAAATGACAACAAGCATTAATGCAATAAATCATACATCATATAGACATATTCCGTTATATTTCATAGTCCTTTATTTGAAATATATTTATATATTTTAATTCTCATATCTAAATTTCTTTGCATAAAATTAGTTGTCCTTAAAATTTAGATGCGATGCACAAAATATTTTTTAAAAGAATAATAATAGCAAAAAAAACTTATCATGATGTAATGTAAAATTATAAATATAGAAAATAGTCAATTACTACCAAATTTATTATATACATTATTTATGTATAAAAAATTATTTGCAAATTTTATTTCGATTTTTCAGAATTGTAATTTTATATATTTTATATCAAAAGCAATAATACAATTGAAATATTCACAGCATAGCACGTGTATTATCATACTAAAAAATAATTCTTCATGTGTATGACATAAATTCTCCTAATTTTTCAGAAATTATTTTAAATATCTTGTATTTTTTTTACTCATTCATATATAAATAAAAATAAGTGAAAGTGAAAGTAATTTATGATTTTGAAATAAATATAGATAAAAGGACTAGTGCACGAATGAAAAAGTTGTTTTATAGGAATAAACTCTCAAAATTTTTGTTTAAGTAAATCTTTTCGCACAAATTATTGTGCCTAAGATACCACTTAGGATACAATCCATATTTTCTCTTCTTTTTTCATTTTAATTAATTAAGCTTCTATTCCGAAATTCCGTCATAATTTTTTTGAAAATAAATATAATATTTACTTCGGGTTACATAATACCTAATATTTACTTCGGGTTACATAATACCTAAAATATAAAAAAAAATAGAGGTGCATTCCCACTACGAGATTTTCACGCAGTGTGGATGTTCGGCTCACGTAAAATATGAATATATAAAGGAATAGAGGAATAGATGATCTATTCCAGCAAAATATGTAATTCTATATGCCATGAATATAAATGCAAATTTTTAAAGCTCAGTTACTGAAATAAATAGTACCATTGGGTTCTTCTGTCTTTTTTTTATGTTCAACTTATTAGACTGAGAAACTTTGCTAAATATGTACTAAATAACATTTAACAGAAATTAAATCTATAATCTTTGACTACACATACAAATACTTTAACCATTTATTTATTAGAAACGGATTTACAATTCAAGAAATATTCAAAAAATAATATTCACAAATTTATTTCCCGATTTCCTAAATTTCGGATCTGGACAGACCCGACCACTGGTCCAAACCAAATCCCAACATCTTTGACCAAAAACCAAATCTCGATGGTTTTAAATTTTAAATTCTTTTAAGTGCACCCACATTGCACCCAACTCATAAAATATCATAATAACCTAAATTAAAAGTATTTATCATGCCACATAATGGATATAAAATAACAATCTAATAATTATTTACTTTCAAAATAAATACGTATGTATATTCTACCTGAGAGAAAATGCATTTAAATTTTATACCATATGAATTCAATTACATGCCAATCAACTTATTACTAATTGTTAATGTTCCTCTTTTGATTTCTCATATGCTTGCTAAATTTGGCTTCCCATTTACTTGCTAAATTGGCGGTATTTTCAGAAAAATAGAAATAGAAGCTATTAAATATGACAAGAAATAGTGGCTATCAAATATGACAGAAAATAGAGGCTATCAAATATGGAAGCTGACTGAAAAATCTGTCAGGATATTATGTATGATTCCAAGATTGGAAAGCTAATTAAAGGACCGGAGATGGAACAAAAATATTGGAGAGAGAAAAGAAAGAAGTCAAAATAATTAGACCCGAAATTACGACTTTACTCTTTTATCATTTAATTTATGTAGAAAAAAGTCTACAATACTCCACTTTCAGGCTAATCTGGATAGCTCATCAGAACTAATATTTTCCATGTAGAGTACTGTAGATAAGCTCATTGTGATACTAAGTTTTGTACTATGGTTGCTTATTCATGAATCATGTTATTGGTATTATGTTGTTAGATGTGAGTTGAGATGATGAAATGTAAACATTGTTAAATTTTATGGTTATAATACAAGCCTACCGCGTATTTTTGTCAAAAAAAAAAATAATAATAATTAGCCCATCAAAACATATTTTATTATGTTTCTTTAATTAGCTAACCCACTTTTTTCCATAATTATGCTTTTACTAATTATCATATTCCTTAAACAATATTGATGTATATTTGATATTACTTAATCGTTCAGCATATTTTGATTAGCCCATCAAAACATATTTTATTATGCTTCTTTAATTAGCTAACCCACTTTTTTCCATAATTATGCTTTTGCTAATTATCATATTCCTTAAACAATATTGATGTATATTTGATATTACTTAACCGTTCAGCATATTTTGATTTTGTTTTTTTTGGTGACACATGCAGATACGGAGTTGCTTTTGGCCTCAAGCCCTCAACTGAGTACTAATATTAAGAGTTAGATTCTATTATAACATATTTAAGAAAATTTATGAGGGTATCAAATATTCACTCAATTTTTGTTTCCCTTTTGCTCCATGGTCCATCATACCGATATTTCATGTCATTTTTTTCTATCAAGGTTGGGTTTAAATTATACCATATAGACATATTCAGTTATGTTTCATAGTCTTTTGTTTGAATTATACAAGTTGGCATACAATAAAAGTAAATTTATCTAAAAGAAAAAAAATGAGAATATTTATATATTTTAATTCTCATATCTAAATTTCTTTTCATACAATTATTTGTCCTTAAAATTTAGATGTGATACACAAAATATTTTTTAAAAGAATGATAATAGCTAAAAACACCTTATCATGATGTATTGTAAAATTATACATATAGAACTTAGTCAATTACTACCAAATTTATTATATACATTATTTATGTATAACAAATTATTTGCAAATTTTATTTCGATTTTTCAGAATTGTAATTTTATATCAAAATCAACAATACAAGTGAAATATTCACAGCATAGTGCGTGTATTATCCTACTAAAAAATAATTCTTTATGTATTTGACATAAATACTCCTAATTTTTCAAAATTTTTTTTAAATATCTTGTAATTTTTTACTCATTCATATATAAATAAAATAAATTAAAGTGAAAGTAATTTAGGATTTTGAAATAAATACAGATATTTCTGTTTCAAAATTATTTCTGTTTCCCCATTTCAAAATTAAAAAATCCAGCCCCAATATTTCTGCCTCTCTTTCTCCTTCCATGGGAATTTCTGAAATCCTCCATAAAAAACCAAACCGATTGTCACCGGCTCTTGCTCCGGGGCTGACGCGATTACCACCGGAAAATTTCCGTCCCACCTCTACTCTTTCCCATCGTTGGCTCAAAAAGAGGTGGTCTAGGCAAACCTTATGGTTTGATCATCCAACGACGAGTTCAACATCACCAAACAAGCGTCTCTGATCCAAGACATGCATGCGTTATTCTTGATTTCTCTTACAAAAGCATTTTTTAGATTAATCCACGGTTTTTCGTCTATTTTTTATGCTAATATTACTTTTTGCTAGCTTATTTTTTCCTTTTTATTTATTTTCTTATATTTTATTATTTTTTAGCTTATATTTTTTTCTAATTTTTATGTTATTTTATATTTATTTCATTTTATTTGTAGATTTTAGCATTGTTACTGGTAGGAAGTACTACCGTGGGGGACATTTGAAGTTGTAAGTGTATTTGGTTGGATTACCGGAACTGTTTATTTGGTAATTACAGCTAGTAATAGCTTAGTAATACATTCTGAGGAAGGTAACAAGATTGTAAGTGGTGAGTTTATTTTTTTAATTTTATTTTATTGTATATATTATTATTTTGCTAGCTTATATTTTTTTCTATTTATTTTCTTTTATTTGTGTTTTTATATTTGGTATTTTTTATATTTGTATTTTTATTTTTTTGTTTTATTTATTTTTATATTTATTTCCTATTATTTATGATTTTTTATACTAGTTACTAGTAGTATGTGCCATAGAATGGGGTCATTCTAAATGGTGAGTAAATTTGGTTGGATTATTGTCGAAATTATTAAGCCTCGATAATTACAGCCGTTAATTATATGTGGTAATCACTAATAAATTGTTATTGTATTTTCTTTTTGTGCAGGTGTAGAGCTACATTTTGAAAGCATTTTTGTGATTTTAGAGGCCTCTGATTGAATGACATTTTACATTTTATTTCATTTTTTCCATTTTTTATGAATTAATGATAATTCAGATCATTATATTATTTTGAGAAAAGCTCATTTTTGCCCCCTGAACTTTTTAAAATTGTTCAACTTGCCCCCTCAACTTTTTTTTGCACACTTTTGCCCCCTAAACTCTTTCAACTGTTCAACTTGCCCCTTTCATCAAGTTAAATGCCCAGTCACCGGTTTAGTACTTACGTGGCATGCTGACGTGACAAATATATTAATTTTTTAATCGCCCAGTCAGCACACCTCCATTCTTTCTTTTCTTTTCTTCCCTTTTCTTTTCTTTTCTTCCCGTTCTTCTCTTCCTTCTTCTCTCCTTCGCTCTGTCTCTCTTCTCTCCTTCGCTCCTTCGCCCAGTCGCCGTCGCCGCCGCCAGCCCTCAACTGGAACTGGCACTGGCGAATCTTGTTCGGAGGTTCGATTGCTAAAACTTACCTTTCGTATCGGTTCTAAAAAATAACCGATATAAAACGCACATAATCAGCAACGGTTCCTTCAAACAACCGTTAGAGAATAAACACTTTTCGTATCGGTTTTCAAGAAATAACCGATACAAAATAGTAACGGTTCCTTCTAAAGAACCGTTACAGATTTACAATCATTAGTATCGGTTCTTCCCAAATAACCATTATTAAACTTAATTAGTCGCAACTGTTTTTCACAAAGAACCGTTACAGATAAACTTAAGACAACGGTTTTTTGTAAGAACTGTTACTAATTTTTAAAACGGGAAAATATTTTTTAATTGTAATATTGTTCTTCGTATCGGTTTTCTGTTAATAACCAGTACTAATCGTATATAATTTTTTTTTATGCAACCGATTTCTCTGGCTAGCCCACATTGCTAGCCATAAACCCTAAACAAGCACACAAATTAAAATTCACCGAAATTATATATATTATTATTCACAAAAATTTGTTCATACAAGAATCAAATATTTTCATTTTTTGTAGTAGTGAACACCAAAAAAAAAAAATGGCAAATTATCCATATAAATGTGGCACCACTAATATTATTCAAAACATACAACCTAGTCTTAAAACCTTAATTTCCTGCAAGATTCAACTATCCAAGGTTTTGCAACTAGGTCAAGTTTTTGCTTTCGCTTGAGCGATAAGCTCGGGGCCTCAATCATGTCAATCTCCTCTGACTTCTGTCCATTTGGCAGCTCCCAATCGAACCTCCGAACAAGATTCGCCAGTGCCAGTTCCAGTTGAGGGCTGGCGGCGGCGACGGCGAGGGCGAGGGCGACTGGGCGAAGGAGCGAAGGAGAGAAGAGAGACAGAGCGAAGGAGAGAAGAAGGAAGAGAAGAACGGGAAGAAAAGAAAAGAAAAGGGAAGAAAAGAAAAGAAAGAATGGAGGTGTGCTGACTGGGCGATTAAAAAATTAATATATTTGCCACGTCAGCATGCCACGTAAGTACTAAACTGGTGACTGAGCATTTAACTGGATGGAGGGGGCAAGTTGAACAGTTGGAAGAGTTTAGGGGGCAAAAGTGTGCAAAAAAAAGTTGAGGGGGCAAGTTGAACAATTTTAAAAAGTTCAGGGGGTAAAAGTGAGCTTTTCTCTATTATTTTAGATTTTTTCCATTTTGCTTCAATAATTTTTTGTATATGTTGGTAGTAATTTATTTCCTTACATGGTTGACTTCACTTTTTAGGATAGTTTTTTCATCTATATTTTCAATTGTGGAAATGAATCTTTGTAATTAAAAATCGAATGAATGCATGTAATTAAAAATACAATTTATATATGGTAAAAATAAAATTGGATTGTATATGATTAATAAAATTTGATTTGTTAGTGATCAATTCAATTTTGGAATGAAAAAAATATCATTTACTCTGACATTAAAGGAACACATCTAAGGACAAAAATTACTGCCAAGGACTTCCTATCTATTTAACTGATATTTATCCAAATTAATAAAAAAAGAAAAACAAAAAGATGATAAACTTTATAAAAATCCTACATGAATTACCATTGAAAAGTCATCAGTCGTCCACTGATTGTAATTACAATTGAATCTTCTATATTTATATTGAGATTAATTACCAGCAATAATCTGCATTGAATAAAGTTTATAAGACATTGAATCCATCATTGATAACAATTTTCTTTCTAATAACTTACGTTTAAGATCCATATATCTCCATTGAATATAGTGATTTGAGAAAAAAAAGTTGAGCAGGAAAAAAAATTGAAGAACTTTGTTGTTGATTAGATTGTTATACTCTTAACATTAATTAGAAGTGAAATATCTGTGGGCCCAGCCGTATTTTATGATCAGTGAAAATATTTGTGCAATCCAACATTAAAAAATGGGACGTGCTATTTAAAAAGCTAAGTTGTCTTAACTAAGAGCAAATTCAAATTTTTGTTGATAAATATCAGAATTGTCCTTATTTAATGATGATTCTTTTATTCCTTTCTAGTAATGGCTAATTAAATATTGCAAAAATAGAAACATCGTGATTCAATATTTCAGTAATTTCTTTTGTGATGACAACATATTTGGAATTTTTTTTATCTTTGACTATGACTTTTATTTTGTTAGTATTATTAGTATAAAAGAATTTTTTATTCATGCAATGAATTTTAATGTTATATTATTAATACTCATATATAAAAAAAAATTCAAATAACACTTCATCTAAATATAGAGAAAGATACTATTAGCACATGACAACACATATTTATAAATTCGCGGTTAAATATATAAAATAAAATAACATGAGTCATTTATTAATAGATAGCTAAAATAATATAGAAAATCGAACTAACATAAACGAACAACATAATATGACAAATAATACGTAAATATTTCATGATCCATCCATTGCATAATATAACAGAAAAGAGGTAATAAATCTATTTAATCTCTTTCCATAATTGTATGATTTATTTGCTAAATTTTATGAGAAAAATAACATCAATAGATAAAAGCAACAATTTAAGAATCATCATTAATAAGGATAATTTTGATATTTGCCAAACAAAATGTAAATTTGCTCTTAGTTAAGCTAACTTAGTTATTTAAATAGCAACTCCCTGAAAAATAATTCCCAGTTTGGTAATAATCACCTTCTCTTTCTACTTGCCCAAACCGCTAGAGGTCTTGCCAATGTTGACTGTTGAGCAAGACCAATCACCAATCCCGTCTTGCTGATTTCGAACCTTTTCTTTCCATTGATAAAATTGAATCTGGTTAAGCCAGGGACCCAGTACGAAACTTCCAATCTCCTTCCCTTCATCTCGCCAAATGCCTAAGTAGACTAACAGAGTAACACGAGATCTAGAAAGAGAGAAGAGTAAAGATGAATTTACAGGGCTGCTTTGATTGGGCAGCTTCAACGCTCTCCTCTCTAATTTCCCCTAGACCAAGTCATGCTGGCGATACAGAGGATGTAGTTTTGAAGAATCTAGATACCACGATGCGTCGCATACGAGCGTTGATCCATGATTATGAGAAACCGAGATCCGAACCCATGATGCACACAGAACAACTTCGCCTCAAGGAGCTCAAGGATGTGGCTTATGATGCTGAGGACGTGCTGGATGAATACGCTTACCTTGTCAAAAAAACCCGGATTCAAGCTCTGCATGAAGCTGGCTCTAGCCGCCGCAGGCGCAGGGATGAGGTGGACGAGCAGGTAATATTATTTTCTTTTTATTTTTCTAAAAAAATTGCGAAGTTTTATTTTTAAATAACTCATTGGATTGTTAGATTTGTTAAATATTGAACTAAATGTGTTGACTCGAACTTGAATCTCTATCAAACTTCATAATGCCTTACCATTTGAGCTAGCAAATTTTGGTAAAAAATTGCGAAGATTGCCAAAGCTTGATAATTCAAGCGGTAAAACACCCTTGAAAACGTTAGAAGAGGTCCTAAGTTCAAGCCATGACAAAGTATTTAGAAAAATTGATATTTACCTAGTCACTTTTATAAGATTTTGAAAATTTCTCTTCCTCTAAGCGGGGCTGCCGAAAAACTCCGATTTAGGGGGTGAACTCTTTGGAGCATCCTATTGAGACGATACGGTCCAATACCACCAAACCCTATATCAAATTATGTTAATCAACCCATAAATAACGGAGTTGAGTCCAAGTTTGCATACCAAATTAAAGATAAAACATTAGTTGCAAACAAGATCTTTTGGAATATCAAAAATCTCGTAAGAGCCGTTTCAATTCTTCTTTTGATTTTTCTTTCTCTCAACTTGATGTGATATGAGAGAATGATTCCTTGATTATCTTATTCTATAAACCAAATTACTTATATGGCCAAGTAATAATTTTTTGCCAAAGACACTTTGGCATATAGACACATTTCGGATCATAATTAATTATTTTATTGTAACAATCATAAATATAGAAATGAACTCACAATATTTCTACACACTAAAGGTCAAACACTAATTGACACATATACTATTAACAAAGTGATTACTTTGTTTTAAGCTGATATGACAATAATACAATACACATAATTATTCTAAATATAAGTCCGACGTTGGATTAATGATCCAAGAATCTTCCAATGCCTATGTTACATGGATATTTTTAGGCGTATCGGACACGTATCAAACATGGACACGGATCCGATACGGCACCGATACGTGTCGGACATGCCACGTCGCATGTCCGAATATTTTAATATTTGTTGACTTTCGGACACGGTCAAGATACAGCAGGATACGCATAGACATGGGACACAGTCCAATGTTTTAAATCCCAATTAAATTTTTATTTTTTGCTATAATTTCATTTTCGCTTATTTATATATTTATTTATTTTGTTAAAAAAACGTCTTTTTAAAGCCATTATTCCTAAGTTCGTTTTTTTCTTTCTTTTATTAATGAAGCTAACTCATTAGAACCATAACTAAAGACGATATTGTATCTCTTCTTTGTTTAAAAAATAATTTTTCTCATTTCTTACTCTCGCTCTCTTCTTGGCATTTTCTTTATCATATTTTTTTATATTTTTTATATTATTAAAAAATTTATATAATTAATAATATAATAATAAAAATAATATATATATTAGATGTATCATGTCCATAGATTTTTTGAAATTGCCGTGTCCGTATCGTATCCATATCCATGCAACATAGTATACTGTGAACATAACTGAATTGTTAGCAACCTCTGTCATAACTATCTTTATAATGGGTATCTGAACAATTTCGTACATCGTTATACCAATATAAGGTCAAAGTAGTTTTCATCATTTTTTGTGTAAATCAACCTTCAATGGTCATATATATCAATATAACTGAATGACACAAATCATAATGTGGATGTTTAGCATGAATATGTCATGCAACGTTATCAGGTCCCGAAACCATCTATAGTGTTGAAATGCGACAATCGTCGTGGTCGCTAGACACAAAAGACATTCATTATAGTCATTCACATAGAACAAATAAAGAATAATTAATTTTTTAAACTTCAACATTTATTCTAAAGTAACAAATGATAAATGGTGTCTAGAGTAAGATACATCTCTACTACTCAAATAATTAAACCTCCAACTAAATAAAATAAAGCTAAAATAAAATAAGGAAAAGATAGTCGTCTCTCTAGATCTCGATCTTCAATCCTAAATATAAATCTAACTGTTTCTCCTATATATAAATCTAACTGCTGATCCATATTAATTTCTTGAATCTCATAATCCTTAAATCACTCAATTTTTTATAATATGTATAATATTACATCTTAATGAATAATATTAAAATATTATTTTAAATGTATGTTTTAATAAATTAATTCTTCTTTTCTCTTTTCATTTATTAATCAGTAGGAACTCCAAAATTGTTGTTTGTGGTAAATCCAACCGTTGTGCGCACCAGATTATTTAGATCTAAATGAACTCTCAAAATTGTTGTTTGGGTAAGTTTTTTCGCTCAAATTACCATGCCCAAGATAACTTAGGATACAATCCGTATCTTCTCTTCTTTTTCATTTTAATTAATTAAGCATCTATTCCGAAATCCCGTCATAATTTTTTTAAAATAAATATAATATTTACTTCGGACTACATAGTACCTAAAAATATATACATAAAAAAAAATAGATGCATTCCCACTACGAGATTTTCACCCTTAGTGTATGTTCGGCTCACTAGAATAGGATGTAATAGAGAAACGGAGGGTCTATTCCAGTAAAATATGCAATTCTATATGCGATGAATGTAAATGCAAATTTTTAAAGCTCAATTACTGAAATAAATAGTACCATTGGGTTCTTCTGTCAAAACAACGAAAATCGAGTATTTATTTATTAAAAGCGGATTTACAATTCAAGAAATATTCAAAAAATAGTATTCACAAATTCATTTCCCAATTTCCTAAATTTTGGACCTGGACAGACCCCAACCACTAGTCCAAACCAAATCCCAGCATCTTTAACCAAAAACTGAGTCTCGATGGTTTTAAATTTTAAAAGTCTGTTAAGTGCACCCACATTGCACCCAACTCATAAAATATCATAATAACCTAAATTAGAAGTATTTATCATGCAACATAATGGATATAAAATCATAATAAAACCATTAATTTATCTAACCATATATTAATAAAATAAGTAATGATATTGAACCTTATTTATCTAACCAGATATTAATTTATCTAACCAGATAATGCAAGGATTTGAATAATACAAAAATCATGAAAATATTTACTAACTAAAATAATTAAACCAGATTTAAATAAAATAGAGTTGCATCAGTGAAATTTGCGCCACCGGATAAACTAATTAAATGACTCCAAATGTAGTTAGTTCACATTCATAACTAACTCGCCATGTATATTCCAGAACCATGATTTCTAATTAGACCATCAAAACATATTTTACCATGCTTCTTTAATTAGCTCACTCACTTTTTCCGTAATTATGCTTTTGCTAATTATCATATTCCTTAAAAAATCTATCAAAACATATTTTACCATGCTTCTTTAATTAGCTCACTCACTTTTTCCGTAATTATGCTTTTGCTAATTATCATATTCCTTAAAAAATCTATCAAAACATATTTTACCATGCTTCTTTAATTAGCTCACTCACTTTTTCCGTAATTATGCTTTTGCTAATTATCATATTCCTTAAAAAATCTTGATATATTTGATATTACTTAACCGTTCAGCATATTTTGATTTTGTTTGTTTTTGGTGACATGCAAATACGGAGTTGCTTTTGGCCTCAACTGAGTACTAATATCAAGAGTTAGATTCTATTATAACATATTTAAGAAAACTTATGAGGGTATCTTTCTTGCAGGTACTTGACCAGTTAGCCTTTATGCGCCCGGTTACTGTGCCGGTTCCTGAAGAATTGGAAGACAAAGTTAAGGAGATTCTCGAGGAATTTGATCATATCAATAATCAATGGGATAGTCTCCAATTACGGGTCACAGATGGAGATATGAGGAGTGGTGTAAGCGACATGGAAATAGTACCGACTAGCTCTCTCCTTTGTGAAGCTGATATTGTTGGAAGGATGGATGACAAAGAGAAGGTAATTGAGATGATATTTGCAGAAAATGCAGGATTGTGCCCGGTCTCTGTTTTGCCTATTGTTGGGATGACTGGGATAGGAAAAACAACACTTGCCCAACTGGTGTACAACGATCCAAGGGTTCATGAGGGTTTTGATCTAAAAGGATGGGTCTTTTTGGGTGGGAACTTTAATGTTAAGGCACTGACAAAAAAGATTATTGACACTTTCACATGCAAGAATTGCGATTTAACGGAGTTAAACGAACTTCATAAAACACTGGAGGAAATGGTAAGAGGTAAAACATTTTTCCTTGTATTGGATGATGTTTCCAATGATACGACAGGAGCTTGGTCCACCTTGTTAGGTCCCATGATAAGTGCAAAGTCTGGAAGAATTGTTGTGACTGCACATGACAATCAGGTTGCAAAAATTAAGAACAGCAGACCCTTTTATTCCCTAGGCTACTTGCCAGATGAGGATTGTTGGTCCTTGTTCAAAAAATTGGTTTGTCCACGTTCCGAGTTATTGGAAATTGGTAGATCTATTGTTGATAAATGCAATGGTTTGCCTTTGGCAGTTAAAGCGATTGGAATTGCACTTTCTTTTGAAAATGATGAGGAAACATGGAAGAATATTTTGGAAAGTGGCCTATGGGAATTGGCTGAATCAAGGGGTGCGATGTTTCCGGCTTTGAGGTTGAGTTATGATCGTATGCCGATACATTTGAAGCAATGTTTTGTTTTCTTTAGCTTGTTCCCTAAGGGGCATGTTTTTTCAAATGACAAAGTGGTAAGATTGTGGATGTCTTTGGGATTGCTTGAGGAATCTAGAGAAAAAGAACAGTTGGGCAGAAAGTATATTAACGAGCTATTACAGTTTTCAATGATTCAAAACAGGCAAGCAATGGGCGCTTTTTCCTTGCACGACATTGTCCACAGTGTTGCGGAATCCGTTGCAGGTGAAGATTTTGTGATAGTGGATGAGGATTTAGTAACTAAAATTAATGATGAGATGTTTACAATGGAGTATAGGACCTTAAATACCATGAAGAAGAAACGATATTTAGCAATGATCCGCAGATTTACAAGTTCTATTGGTTTTCAGATCTTGAGTGAGATAAATAAATTGAGGATAGTACAAGTCATACAATTTAGTTCAACTCAAGCACCCACTCAAAAAAATAAACTCCTACGATTTAGCGAGCCTCATATAACTAGAATTCCAAATGAGTTGTTTCAACACTTGACTCATCTACGAAACCTGGATTTCAGTAATACTCTAATTAATACACTGCCGGAATCAATTGGCAATCTGATACAGCTCCGCTCTCTTGTTCTCACAGACACTTGTATTGAAAAGCTTCCTGAGACTATTTGTTTTCTCTATTGTTTGCAGACACTAGATCTAATGGGGTGTCCCGTTCAAGAGTTACCCAAAGGTATAAAGAATCTAGTTAAACTGAGGCATCTTATTTTTGAAAACTCAAATTATATATGCATGCCACGTGGGATTGGGTGGTTAAAGGACCTACGTACACTGCCGAGATTTGATGTTGGAAAGGGCAGTTGGCATTGTGAGTTAAGCGAGCTAAATGAGTTGGCGAATCTGGAAGGAGAGCTTTGTATTGGAGGCCTTGAGAATGGCGGTATTGAGAAGGGGGATCTTGTTGGAATAGTGATTGTTAGTAAAAAGATTAATGTTTTGAGATTAGATTGGTCTAGTGGTGAACCTGGACAGTGTGAGCATGATATTGTGGGCACCTGCACAGAAACCACCTCCGGTTTAACTGCAAGTAATCAGCCGCTTGATAATGTAGCTACCGGATTACATGACCATGTATTTAAGATGCTCAGGCCAAATTCAGCCCTTAAAGAGTTGCATATTCACAAATATTGCGGCTCTGAGTTTCCGAGATGGTTAGGTGCTGCTTATTTCACCCGTTTAGTGAAAATATCACTTGTTGATATGGAACACTGTACTCGTCTCCCTCTACTTGGCCAGCTTCCGTCTCTCAAAACTCTCTGCATTCAATCCTTGTGGGGGGTGAAATCTATTGGCCGTGAATTTTGTTGGTGTGATGGACCTGGGTTTCCAGCACTAGAATATCTGGAGTTCCTTGACATGATCAATTGGGTTGAGTGGTGTGAAGTGGGGAACAATGATTTTACTTCCCTTAAGACCCTTAAAATTTTATGTTCTCCTATCCTTCAAAATCTTCCTCGGTTTTTATCTTCCTCTTTGACCAAACTGGTCATATTAGATTGTGATAAGCTGACTTGTCTTCCAAATCTACCTTCCCTCAAGAGCTTATCTTTGAAGGGTGGAATTAAGGAAAGCATGTTCTCGCTCTTGGATTTGCCCTCTCTGAGAACTTTGAAAGTTTGTTATTCGAGTAACATAAGATCTCTCAGTTTTAATGGTAGCAAACTGATGTCGCTTGAGGTATTAGTTATCCATAGCTGTCAGAATCTTGAGTCAGTTAGTGGTTTTAGTAATTTCAAATCCCTCAAATTCTTCAAGATTTGCAAATGCCAAGAGGTGAAATTTTCTTACACTGAAGAGATTCCTCCTTCGGTCCGAAATTTGGACATTTCAGACTGCCATATGCTGCAAGGTTGGGAGCTATTTCACAAGAACAAACTCATGGTTCAGGTATAACATTACTCTCTATATTTCATTTGTTCTTCGTTACGTGACTTAATTGCCAGCTTTTTTAAGAGCTCAAAGGCTGATTTTACTTTATCACTTCGACTCAGCTGAACAATGATGGTGGTGCTGATGATGAAGAGCTGAAAGCACTTGCAGAGCTTAGTGAAGCTGAAAACTAAGATGAGTTAAATAAGGTAAATAGTTTAATTTATAAACCTACAACGAGTATGGTGAACTTTTCATTTTAGCACCAAGTTTTTTGAAAAAAATTGTTAAAAGCCCTAATAAACTAAGAGTAGATGTTAATCGACCTTTTTATCTCCTCTGTCTGATTCTCCTTTCAGATGATTTATGTTTATGTTTTAATTTTGTAGATCAGAAAATTCCAATTTAATTAATTGAAGCAATTCCTGGCAAACTTATGAGGTGAGGTGAGGTGCGGCATGCCGTGCAGCAAGGATGTATTATGGAGTAATGTATCCGTGAAATACTAATTATGCTAAAGGAAAAGGATATTTGAGTTTTGTTTTTCATATTCCCTATCATTTCCATGCTTTCTTTATTACAAATCAAATCCCTACTCCTAGTGTATCTGAAATGGCGGTGAGGTTTCATGTTGTATTTGAACAAAAATGGTTGTGTGGTTATGGGAGTTATTTTGGTATGATTTAGTCTGAATTTATGAACAATTTGTAACTTAGACAGATTAAGGTTGATTAATTCTTAATTGTGATAAACAGACATTCAAACTTTAAGAAAAATTACACTTGTTAGCGCAACATGATTAAATGAGGACTGATACTTAGCTCACTATATTACGTACATAGCTGTTTTCTTTGCTTGGTATTGGTGGGGTCAGAAAGGATTGTTTATGGTGTTAATTTTCAAAAGAATCAGATATTCAGACCACATATTATTAAACGAGAAATTTGCAACAAAAAAAAAACTCCACTGAAATTGTTAAAAAGTATGCATTATGCAAAAAAATAACACCTATAAAGATGAAGAATAGAAAGTAGCCATTTCCTAAAAAAAAAGAATAGAATAGAAAGCAACTGCATTGAAGAAAAGAAAAGAGTGAAATAGTAATTTATATAGACTTAGGCCCTTCCAAAAAGTTCATTTAAAGCCCAGAGTCCTAAGAAACAAAAAAATAAATTAAGCCCAGCCCGCCTTATCCATAAATATTATCATGCAATCTTCTAATTGCATGGGCCTGCAATACCAATTTTTGCTTTGCTTGCAAGTTTGCAACGTGGCAAAGCCCCCTGTCTTTTCTTCTATTCACATTTCAGTCCTCAAAAAATAAAACAAATATAACAACAATAAATTCATCTTCTTCTTCAATTAACTAAAGCTCACTCGTGTCCATCTCTCCTCTTATACAAATTTCACTCATATATATATATATATATATATATATATATATATATATATATATATATATATATATATATACACATATATATATTATTTTTCTATTTTTTTTGTTTTAATATATTATATTTTATTTACATACACCATTTTCAAAAAATATATTTTATATACTATTATTCTTCATTTCATTTTTTTTTTTCTGTTCCATATACCCATCACGTGGCAAGCCCCACTATCTCAAGAAACCCTTTCTTTTCTTCTATTCACAAATCACTCCTCAAAAACTAAAACAAATATATCAACAATAAATTCACCTCCTTATTCTTCTTAGCTCACTCTCTCTTCGATAAACTGATACAAAATCACACTCACAATTTCTTCTTCTTCTCTTTGATTTGCATGACGATAGCTTCAAAGCTGTTCTTCCACAACCGGTCATCGCGCTCTGACCGGAGCAGTTCTCACTCCGACGCGGCGGAGGCGTCGCACCGCCGGGCAGGCGGTCGAGCAGGATACGGCGATCACCGGAGGGTTGGGTCGGCGCCGGCGCTTAAGAGCTCGGGCAGTCTCCACCGCCTTCAGAGTTCTGTATGTTTACAATTTGTTTTTTTTTTCTTTTCTTTTTTATTCGTGCTTATAGGAGAAATTAGTTGTTTTATTAGGGCTAGTTTTTCATGGTGAGTAATTAAATGGTGATTTTAATACATGGTTAGTTCCATTGACTGAATTTTCGTTAATTGAATGGAAATGTTACAGATTAATTTTATGTTAGATAAAAAAAGTTTCAGAAACTGAACGAAAGTTTAGAAATTCAAATCAATTTAACAGTAAATCAATTTGAATTTTCACCAATTAGTATGTAAGAACCAAATTTCCACAAAATCAGCTTTATGGTATTGAAATTTGCTCTTAGATTATTAAATTTCTAATTTTTCCTTTTACCTTAACACACAATTAACTAGTCACTAACATGCTTTACTTTAATAAATCAATAAATTCCAAAATCAAACATCTGGCATATTACTTTTCAAAAAGAAAGCAAAATATAGTCAAAAAAATCTCTTGATTTTGACAGATTCTAATACTTCTCACAACTTTCCATATATAACCCCCTTAATTTTCAAAATACCTAAAATCAATCTGATTTTTATTTGATTAATTTTGTTATTATTGTTTGATTTAGAGTCAGGTTTTGGTGGTAAACGATGAAGGTTTTGGTGGTAAGTATAATTCGGACGAAAGGCTTCCAGATACGGTGAATCAAGCGAGAGAAAGACTTCTTTTGAGATTTAGGAGCATTAATTTAATTGGAAATAGGTTAAATTTTATTTATTTATTTATTTTTATATAAAATGGGAATTAGGTCAAATTTTATTTATTTATTTCTATCTAAAAAGGGAATTAGGTCAAATTTTATTTACTTTTTTTTATATTTATAATAGGGGAACTAGTTCAGATTTTTTATTTATAATTAGAACTAGATCAAATTTATTTATTTAAAATTGGAAATAGGTCAAATTTTATTTTATTTTTATTTAAAATAGTAACTAGGTCAAATTCTATTATTTTTTTTTTTATTTATAGTAGGAACTAGGTCAAAATATTATTCATTTTTATTTATAATTGGCACTAGGTCAACTTATATTTATTTCTTCATCTTTGATTCAGTTTATATTTCTTTCTTAATATTTATTTATTAATTAATTTATCCATTCATTCATTTCTATTTTTTTTTGTAGGCAAAATGACGACTCACAAAACCTAACCCGGCCTCAATCTGACGCGTCCCAATTATTTACAAAAAAGCCCCTGAACTTTTCAGGTGTTATTACCGGACCAAAACGTAATTTTGCCACCGAAATTGGAAATGAGTGCTCGATCTGTTTGGAGAAGTTTCTAGAAGAAGAAGAATTGCTGACTCAGCTTAAATGTAAACATGTTTTTCATTCTGTTTGTTTGGAAAAGTGGGTTTGTATTCATAGTGATTGTCCTTATTGTAGAGCTTGTATTGTTGCTTAAACCCTAATTTTAATGCTTTGTTGTGTTTTCTTCTTTTTGGTTTTTTTTTTTTGTTTTGTTTTTTGTTTATGTACTAATAATCGAGAGATGTTTGTCCTTATTATCGAGCTTGTATTGTCGCTTAAACCCTAATTTTAATGTTTTTTTGTGCTTTTTTTTCTCTGTTTTGTTTTTGAGTTTATGTGTACTAATAATAGAGAGATGTTTCTTTATTTGAACCCTTTTTTGTGTTTATTGTAGAGCTTGTGTTGTTGCTTAAACCCTACTTTAACCCTAATTTTAATGTGTTTTTTTTTTTTTTTACTTTTTTTGGGTTTTCTGGTTTTGTACTAATAATAAAATAGGGAAATGTTTCTTAGTGTGAAGTTTGAACTTTTTTTGTGTGTAATGTTTGGTTGCTAATATGAAAACTTGTTTTTATTGGTTGAGTTTTTTTGTGAATCCAACAACCAGCCAAACATTCAACTAAGGATAAGATTTCTGATTTTAGAAATAAAATGAAAAAAGTAAGAAAAATCATATAGGACCAAGAAAAAAGAGAGATGCATGCATTTCATTTCTACTGAGAGTCAAACAATAGAACATGCTAGGCCTATACTAAATTGAGGCTAATTTTAGGACTAGTTAATGCAGAAATGGATTTTTCCAACTATTTTGTCATATGTTGAGATCAGGCACGGAGCTTAACTGAATTTACTAGAGGGGGAGCCGAAAAAATTTCTTCCTATTGATTAATACTGTAAAAAAATTTGGGGGGGCCAAATACATAGAATTACATATATTTCAATTTTTTTCTACTAAAACACTACTAATATATACTACTCCGTCAAAATCTTGGGAGGGCCATGGCCCCTCCTAGTCTCTATTAAGCTCCGTCTCTGATTTAGACTCATCAGATGTATACTTGACAAAATATGATAATATTACAAGAAAAGTGTGGACAACAAGAATAAAAGTACAGTTGTGGCACATAAATATTTATATCGATATTTTGCTAATGAAAAATATACTGGCACAAGAAAAGATAGTAGTTAAATGTTAACACCCGTCAACATGCTAGAACCATTTATCTTTTTTATTCAAACAACAATAATTTGAGTGTTAGGCATTTATCTTTTTCATTTAAACTTATGGAACTCCAAAAGTACGCAAGTTTCATATTTAACGCTCATAATTTTTAAATATTGACTTATCTCACTAGTTCAGTTTAGAGTTTCAAATCCCATCTCAAACAAAAACAAATGAGTTTTAAAATCTCGTGTTATACTTAATATATTAAAAATAGCAAACATGCTACATAAAATTTGAGGTGGAATTTGAAATCATGTTTTTATTGTGGTGGGATTTTAATTCCAGATCATAATTTTGAAGGGTTACATAAGCTTTTTTTAGGAAATTTGGAGAGGGCTTGGATATCTCCTTTCAAACAAAATTCTTTTTATAAATTTCTATAATGTTATATATCTATAATTTAAAGGGTTACATATGATGTTTTGTGATACGGTCATAGAGAAAATACACCATCCTCATGTTCCTAATACACTCTTTGTGTGAATTTCTACAGTTAAGTCACAAACAAAATGGTAAGTACATTCAATTATTAAAAGGTAATAGTCCATTTGTTTCTTGGGTCGATGACTATTCTAAGTGTAACTAATTAGAGTTTTTTTTTTTTTGGAAAAAAGTAACTAATTAGAGTCTTAAGATATTGGTGGAAATTGAGTAATGTTTCTGGAGGAGAAAGAAAGTGAAAAAAGGAAGTCGTAGATGCAAGTAACGTCTCAAAAGACTTTACAAATCATCTCTTGTTGTTACTCTTGTTGTTGAAATTCCAGATCAAATTAGTTAGAAATAAGTTAAACAAGTAAACAAGTTTTACGTATTCCCAAATTTGCTTGTCAAATTTATTCTTTTTAAGGAGGCAAATTTCTTTGGATTTACTCTAGACAATTAGAATGCGAATCCATCAACCATGCAAAGGATTCACCAGTTTCCGATTCTAGAAAAAAAAAAATTACAGGAGCAAGGATAATTATACAGAGGTGCATGCATTTCATTTCTACGGAGAGAAACAATAAAACATGCTAGGCCCACTACTGAAGTGAGGCCCTTTTATCTAATTTTAGGACTAGTTAATACAACAATGTATTTTCCAACTATTTTGTCACAAGTTGAGACTCATCAGATGTATACTTGACAGAATATGATAATATATATTACAAGAATAAGAGTCAAGCAAATATGCTGACACAAGAAAATATACTTGACAGAATAAGATAATATGAATATATATATATATTACAAGAAAAGTATGGACAACAAGAATAAGAGTACAGTAGTAGCACATAAATTTTTATATATACTGATATTTTGCTAAAGAAAATACACTGACACAAGAAACCAAGTTTCATTAGTATTTTTTCTATTTAATTATCTAGTAAAAAATTTATTTGTCCCTAAAAAGACAATATTAAAATACTTATATAATAGTTAATACCTATTCAATTGCCAGCTATTACCAAATTGGAAGAGAGCTAGAGGCTACAAAACACATGGTGCATTGATTGAGTAGTAAGTACGGCCCGTTCATTGTGGGCCTTATTTATACAGATCTAGCTCGTATATTACTCAGTAAAATTTTGAATTTGTCATGCTAATACTTGATGGAAATAAGAAGATAAATCACTTTGCCTGTCAAAAATCTTGCATATTAATAGTCACATGATGATGTGCATGACCAATGATGGCCATGTAATAAATGCCATACTAATTGTCACATTATGAATTGTCTTATTTTATTATTGGCATGATAGCATCAAATCTAAAGGCTATGATGATTATTTTTCACTCTTTTATTAGTTTCTATTTTGCAATCGGACTCACATCATCACATTGTACAAACATAAATCTATATCAAAAAAAAAAATCATCACATTATACTAGAAAAGGCCTAGTTTGATATGTTCAAGGCTACTCAAATATTTTATATAGGCGCACAGAGCAAAGAAATGAACAAGAAAAAGTACATAAACTCAAAAGTATGAAAATTCCAATAAACAAAACAATGAATAGAATCCAAGGTGAATAAACAAACAAACAACATATGTCCATACAAATGAAACCAACCAACCCACCGAGAATCAAAAGACTCCTCAAAACAGCACAAATGAAATGGTAAATAAATTACACGACCATACAATAATGTCTAAGTAAATAAATAACCCTAATAAATTTTATTAATAACAAACAAAATGATATAAATTCGGTCCACTAAATGGCCAAAATCATGGAAATGACCAAAATCACTCCACTGCTCATCAACCCAAGTGCTGTCTTTCTCATCTCAGCTCCACTCTGCACAATTTTACAAATTCACCATCAGTGAAACATATTAAATTACCAAAAAAAAAATCCCTCTAAAAAAAAGTGAAGATAATAAATTACAAAAGAACAAACTATAATCTGACACGTATACACCAATGCACAGATCTCGAGGCACACTTAGCTTTTTTACTTTACTTTTTTTTTTACTAATCAACGGTGAAGATTTATTTACTGCTTTTGACCAATAAAAAGACAGAACAAAAGTCACAGACATAAATTTTGTACCGCAGTAAAAAAAAAACCGGACTTCAAAGTAGAACCAAAACCAGATCTGACACGTATACACATAAATTTTGTACCGCAGTAAAAAAAAAAACCGGACTTCAAAGTAGAACCAAAACCAGATTCAAATCTAAGTTTTAGATCCGGCGCAAGTTAGCAATTAGCCTTTTATTCTGCTAAGTTGCGCCTGACCGACCCGGCTCAAGATAGCAATTAGCCCTATATTTTGCTAAATTGCGCCCCTATATTACACGAACCGCCGCGTATTAAATGTTTTATTTTATTTTGTTTTGTTTACTAATAAGTTCATGAAGAGTTTATATATATTTGTTAAAAAAGAAAGTTGATATATGAATATGAGTTCTATTAAGTTGATATATGAATGAATATGAGTTTTATTGTGTACCGTTTCGTCGGAGGCGTCGCCGCCGGGGCCAGGCGAGGCGGCTTCGCTGGAACCGGCGGGGGAGGCGGCGGTGCTTCCCGCCGGCGAGAGGGCCGGTGACTTGGCCTTCTTTCCCTTCTTTCCCTTTGGCTTCTTTGAAGGTGCAGGCGCTTCGACGACGGTTGTTGGTGCTTCTGCTACTGGTGCGGCGGCTGAGGGGACGTCTGCTACCGGAGCTATGGCCGGAGGTGACAATGCGGCTGGCGGAGTGGCGGCTACTGGAGGGGTGGCTGCGACTGGAGGAGTGGCGGCGACTGGAGGAGTAGCGGCGACTGGTGGGGTTGCGGCGACTGGAGGGGTGGCGGCGACTGGTGGAGTAGCGGCGGTAGGAGGGGTGGCGGAGGCGGTAGGAGGGGAGGAGGAAGGAGAGGAAGAGGGGGAAGTGGCTTTGACCGGCTTGGAAGGGGCGGAGGCGGGTGGTTGAGAAGAAGTAGTGGGAGGAGTTGCGGATTTTGTGGGGGCGGCAGCGGAGGACGTGGGTGTAGCGGCGCCGGGAGTGGAGGATGAGGTGGGAGACGCGGCCGGTGATTGAGCGAAAGTTTGAGAAGACAGGGCTAGACAGAGGATGGCCATGGCGAGAGAAGCACGTCTATCCATCGCCATTGCTGAGAAAGACAAAGCAATAAGAAGAATAGGGTGAAGTGAGAGTGTGAGAGTGAAGAAGAAAGAGTGATGAAGGGTTCTATATAAACGACGTGATGGTAGAATTGTTTTTACTCACTGTATTCTCTGTGTAGCGAGTCAGTGAGAGGATGAATCCGACTCGTTATATGGGAGGGGGAGGTTAGAGGTGATAGGAGATGGGATTCCGTTTTAAAGTAAAGAAAGCAAGAAAACAAAAGTGGGTGAGGCAGGCGGTGTATTGTACTGTGAGTTTTTTGGTGGATTTGGTGTATGTATTTATGGTGGATTAATTACTCTAATTTTGTTTTAGTTTTTAAAATTTTGTAAGATATAAATTATATTTTGAGTCCTATGATTGTTTGGTGATAATTATATAAGTGATCTAGTTAGATTTTCAGAGGGATTTGATGTTTGCGTAGGGAGAAATATAAAGTAATATTTTGTTTTAGTTTCTCAAATTTTGTAAAATATAAATTATATTTTGAGTCCTATGATTGTATGGTGATAATAGTTAGGGGATTTAATTGATGGATTGTTTGTTTATCTTATGTTTTGAAAGAAATTGATGGTTTATTAATTTTGTTTTGTGATTGCTTGAACGATAGAGATTACTTGAAGATGTAGTTATCTTTTGCATTTACTTTCGGTTAGTTTTAAGAGATTGCATGGATATGATTTTGTAAGATTGTTGATTGTGGATGACAAGAATTGATAATAACTTATTATTAAAGTTGTTTTTTTAGAAAAATATACTATTCCTTGTAGCTGTAGATCATCAGAATATTTGTTTTTCACATGGCACATAATTTATATTGTCGCATGAACAAATCCAAAAAAAAAAAAAAAATCCTATTTTCGTAATTCAATTTGTATCTTCAAATCAATTTAAATTATGCCATAAAAACAATCCTTTTTATTTATTCAAAATCTTTTTTCACTTCCTAAATTAAGAATTTACATATTGGATATTCATTAATATCTCATAGAATAATAAAAGAATAAATAATTACATAAACATACCAATAATATGAATATTTCTATTATTATATATGAAAAGAGAACGTACAATTTATCGGATCTTATATTTGTCATTTATTAATGTGTTTGCTTTCTAAATTAAGAATTACACATCAGTTATTTATTCAATGTTTCATAGAACAACAAAAGAAACAAATAATTGCATAAACATACCATTATGAATATTTTTATTATATATGAAAATGAAAAGAGAATGTACAATTATTTGGATCTTACATTTGTCATATAATAGTTCAAAAAGGCATGGGAAGGCCAGGCTCAACGGATAGTTTTGAGTTCCACAGGCTGGCAGGCAGATTGGCAGAATTCTTATAGGACCCATTTCTTTTTCTTTTTTTGCTTGAATTATAGGCCCCATTCCACTGTTAAGCTCGTGAAGTAAATATGATAGAGCCGTTGAGTTTTGAGTTGGCCTAGATTTATTTATTAGATTTATTTTTCCAAAAAACTCTTTAACCATTTTTTAGTATTATGAAAATATCCTAGAAACATTCCATTTTCTTTCAAAAGTTCATCTATTTTTTTTTTTAGATTTAACTCATATTTGATGTGTTGAGAGATTTTATAAATATGCGATAAATATGATTATATTTGTCGAAACTTAAACTCATGATCTCTTGTTACATATTCAATATATTCTACCAAATATTCATTTGATTTTTGAAATAGTTACAAGCCGCCCTAATGTTAATTTTTAATGTTCTGTTTTAAGAAAAATTTACTAATGTCGAAATAGCAAGAAAATAATATGTGAAAATGGCTAATTTGTGCAGAAATATCAGATAAATAATTTGCAGATTATATTTATATATTATATTTATTATTTATACATTATTCAAATATTATTGAGTTTTTTAATAAATGATAAAGTTAAAAAAAAATTGAGTAATTTTGGAGAGGGCTTGTATATCCCCTTCTAAAAGAATTAGATTAAATATAAATTATATAATAGAAACGTTTTACAGATTTTTTCTATATAATTACAAGTAGGAGCTAAAAAACCTATAAAAAAAGAAAAAACAACACCAAATCTCGCCCCGCTGCAACTGAAATCTGAAAAGTTATAGGGTTATATTAAAAAATCCCTTTATTTCTTTCTTCTCTATCTATTTATTGTTGTGTGATTGCATGTATACCTATTTTTGCATGCATTAGTTGTTTATTACCAATGAATTTTATACAAAAAATTATATTCTGTAGGTTGTTATGATTAATTGTTCTCTGTTATTGGGTCTTTGTCGTTATTAACTTTATTATTATTCGGTTGTTATGTTGATAATTGGTATTATATGAATATATTTATTCCTTATTTATTTGTTTTTTGGTTCTTATGCCTACCTTTCTTCGCCTATTGCAGTGATAACCAAAGGATGTTATAAAATTATTTATGTCTGATTTATTGAATCAGATTTGTTGTTCTAGTTAATATGTTATTACTATTACTAGGAGAAGTCTCCCGCTATGCGGAACTTTTTTTAATAAAAATATAAAATCTTTTACTAAAATAAGTTCTAAAAATCTACGTTGTAATTAAGTTTACATTTTCTTACATAATCATTAAACAGAGAGAAGAAAATTTTGCCACTTTATTATATTTCCATCTGACATTAAATCAAAAGATAAAACAAACAAAAAGAATATCTTCTAATTTAATAGAGTATGTCTTTTCAATGGAAGATACTGCTCCGTCTCGTGGTCATCTTCTGTTTGACAAAATATATAGACATATATTTTTAATTTGACAAATTTGAGTTCAATGGAAGCTAATTTAACAAAACTAAAAATGAATTGTGTCTTAATTGACACTATTTCATAACCTAGGGTTAATAGACAAAGGCAATTAAAACTATAAGAGACTGAATTGTGATATTGAAACAAAACAGTACCTTTATAATTCTATAAGGTTTCCCCAAAATCTTAGGCCCTTCCATTTTCCAAACTCACCCCTCAAATCTCACCAAATTCTACCAACCAACCCCTCTCAATCCGTGAGATAAACCCTAGACTGAATCACCGTATGCTCAACCCTAAATCCCGGAACTACCGTAAAACCAACTACAGAGCCCCTCAAATCCTCTCCTTCTTGAACAACACTCTCCATATAAACCTCCGAAAAGCGGGCCCCATTTTCCACTTGAAAAACCGATCCTACCTTTTCTTCCCAATCCCAATCTTCCTCAAACGAGTACGTAATCACAACATTGCATGACCATTTATCGGTTTTTCTTTTTTTGTTCGCTCATGTGTGGAGTGTTAACCCCTCTAATTCTGAGAGGTGCCCTTAATCTAATCAATGTGACGAACCTTCCGTATTGGCCGAATTTAGGCACTAAAAATCAAAATTTGAGATATAAAACTAAATCAGTGTATGATAACACTCATTTGAAAAAAATACTATTGGTTTGTTGTGCATCTTTCTAAGGTCTATATTGTAATATAATTAATTTGATAGACTATTTAGAGGCAATGTTTGGAAATTACCAGACCTCATTCTGTCCCATATCAAGCTTGAGCATATGAAATGGAATCAAATTTACATGTAAGCCCTTTAAATAGTTCTATATTTACAACTAAATCATCACAAGTTTGGGGATATTATTGGTATACTGTGAAGCGAAACTGTTAGACTGATACATATGGTACAGTACGTGTGCCCTGAAAATGGCTGGCTAGTTCAAAATGTGATATGAAGAGGCCTGGCAGATGCAAATTATCTATTCTCACAAAAGATCGAGAAGTAATTCAAACATAATAAGTACTTACCTAGATTCTCGGCCGAGATCAGTCCCTCGAAGTCTTTCAATCAAAGGGTGCAAGACACATTCTATTTTATCTTCCTGTAAAAGAATAAAAAACCCTGAATTATTATAAAATGTGATGGCAAATTTGATTGAGATTGAATCAATTAAGTTTCAATTATGTGATTAAGCTCTAGTTGTTCATACTTCACTTAATCTTAAAAAAAGCAAGAATTGAATTTTTCAAAAATTGAATAAAAGAAAAGGCTTCAGTTGTTCTCACTTCACAAATGCACTTAATCTTAAAAAAAGCAAGAATTGAATTTTTCAAAAATTGAATAAAAGAAAAAGCTTCAGTTGTTCTCACTTCACAGAATGTTGTTCACTTAGTTAATATCACATCTCATTGGTTTCCTCTAACATTTTATTTAACCAAATAAGTGGTAAAAAAATATAAAGGTCCATTAATATTGTAAACTTGTAGGTTAATGGAACAAATTGTTCACTATTATTAAAACTCATGCATACATGATGAAATGAAGCAGTGCATTGCATATGAGTTCATGCATTAAACCTGAGTTATGAAATGAAAAATGTGAGTACATGGCACGAAATTAGATGATTTGTTTGGTATAAAGTCCAAGAACTCAAAACTCAATTTCATGAATTGCATTCTATTTTTTATTTTTATTTTGATAGGACTAGTCTTAGTCAGGAAATAACAAACAAATCCCATATAGTGCATACCATGTGCTCAAATATATTTCTCATTTCATAACCAGATTTTCATTATTTTTTTTTCTTTGGAGCCGACAGATTTTCATTATTCTTCAGGTGTAATAATGCATTACTCCACTTCATCATATATGCATGACTTCTAACTATCAAAAGTGAAAAGCTTGTCATGCTAATCACAAATTTACATTTGTTATGAACATCATATTTTTTTGTACCACTAATTATATGCAATAAAGCATTGGAGAAAATCAATAAATTGTTATTTTCACCATCTAAACAACAACAAAAATACCGGATGAACTCAAACATAAAGTAAAAACATACAGAGAAACTTGGTTATTGAATTAATAAAAAAAGAAAATAGAAGCTCCAAACTGTTTAAGTTCCATAACATATTAAAAAAGAAAATGAAGAAATAAAACCTTGGAAACATGGGCACTAGAATAACTATGACAGTCATATATCATCTCAATGATAGTATATTTTGGGCTGGATGAAGCCCGCAAATCTAACCTGATTTACCAATGTAAGATATTAAGAGTCCATTCATTATTATTTATTTATAATATATATGTAGTAAGAACCGAGTCCAATATCTAGCGATACTTTAAAATGATTATATATTTATTATTATCAATAATAAACATAACTATTATTATTAGTTTTAATATTTATTATTATTATTATTATTATTATATTGTAATAAAAAAAATATCATTGATTTCGATTCTAAAGGTGTGCTAGTAAAAACTTCTACCTATGAGAAATTACATAAAAAAACAGAAATATAAAAAATAAGATTTAGCATCTCTGATTGTTCATATAAGAATATTTGAGAAAATTATATTAGTTTTCTGTAAAAAATTCTCTTAGTTAATTTTTTTATTGTTATGTGATTGCATTTATACCAATTCAGATGACAAATATATCAATTTGAGTTCCATTGCGAACTTGTGTGATTTGCCTGAAAATCCATAAAATGGAAAGATGGTTGTTTCACAATCCTTGATCTGGATGTGAATGGTTTACGCATAATTCTGGATTTGAGGCGAAATTGGAGAGTTCGATGACTAAATTTAGGATGGAGATGGACAATGACGATTTTGATGAGAATGTTGGATAATGCAATAATTATACAACAATGAAAGTTCACATGAGTTTTTTTACATAAATGCTGATATACATGATATTAGTATTGCACAAGAAAGCTGGTATACATGGTATTAGTATTGCACTAGAATTTGTTCTTTTAGAGTTTAAATTGTCGAAGAGTTGTCATCTTACAAAGAATTACGAATTCTTTTGACAACACCTTATTGTGACCTACATTTACATTTGACACTGTTTAAGTTTAAGTTGATTACTTTAAGATGAACTTCATAATTTTAGTAAAACAAGAAAAAGAAAATATAGAGTAAACTTTTTTAAGCTTTTTTTTTTTTTTTTTGAAGAAATACTTTTTCAACCTTCTAGCTTTCACAAACTCTATTTTTAAACAGGGGTGCTAACTCGAATCAAGTTAAAAGAAACTAAAAAGAATCATAAATAGGAGGGTGACACGTGGCAGAAAAAGAGTGGGTTTGAAGAAGAAAACGTGTTTTGACAGCTCAAAACGCGTTTTGGCTGGAAAAATACGAAATTTAATGGTCGATGTACAAAATTTATGAAAAGGTATATTCTTACTGTTAAAAGGGCGAATTCTTCCTAACTAAAGGGTGAATTCTTTTTAAACCAGAATTCTGCACTGAAGTAAGTACAACGACGTTAATGATTTTGTATGCGTGGAAGGCGCGTGAAACTGGACATATCCAGTGTCTTTTTCTTTTTAAATTGCTAAAAAAGACAAGTGGATAGAGTCTGATTCTTTGTGATTCTCGAACTCTTGATTCTAGTTACAATTTCCCATTTTTAAAAGATCAAAATAGAAACATGTTATTTCTGCAAATTCATTTTATTTTAAGGTTATTTCTCTAAAATATTCATGAGGTATGTTTTAAATGCATGAGCTTCGGCCGTGGCCATGGATCATCATCAACTGTCTCCAGGGCCAGTCCCGAGGCTACATAACAACTTAATCATACCAGTCAGATTTCAACCCTCTTTCTTTTCACAAACTTGGGTTCTTTATTTCTTATTAACGCACCAAAAATGCATAATTTCACCATATTAATCAAATTTAGCCAAAGTAACAAACAATCGCACTATATATCAAATCAAAACCCTAATTCAGATAGAGAGAGAGAAAGAAAGACAAACAGAGAGAGAGGGGAAAGAGACACTAGTGAGTTTAAGTCTTTTTAATTGAATTTAACGACCGGTTCTAAATTGGCTCTTTTTTCATTATGGGTATGAAAAATGTTATTCAACTATTTGTTGGTTAAATTTTTAATGTAGCATATAGACATTGGTGGCATGATTTTGACGGCTCTTAGGGAGGCGCCAAACATTTAGGAATATATGGCGGCCCAATATACATCTCACTGATAGAAACCTGAATCTCGGCATTCGTCCTCCGTGTAGCTTAATTCACGGTCAGGACCGGAATCACTAGATTGAGGAGTGGAGAGACGCTGGTCGATTCTGTATCATGGAGTTAGAGCTCATTGGTTCCCTCCAATATTTTATTCAACCAAATCAGTGGAAAAAAAATACGACCATTATTATTGTAAATCCACAATAAATGTAGCAACACATTGCACATTTATAGTTAAAATAGAAGTCATGTATATATGATGAGATGTAATGGTGCATTACACATGAATTCATGCATAAAAAAACCTCATTACGAAATGAAAAATATGTGAGCACCTCTAGTTAACCACCAAACACTACAACAAAAACAAAAAGAAAACTAATTAATCCAACTAAATCACCATCCAATCTAGAAACAAAACAAAACCAAGTCCATACGGCCCATCAACATTTCGTTCAAACATACATCAATTACATATCCCCATCCAAAACAAAATCAACTATTTTCTCATGAGCTCTGTTTCAAAGACTGAGCTTCAACCGTGGCCATCGGATCGTCTTCTGTTTCCTTCTCTCCTTCTTTCTCACTTTGCATTTTTTCACGGTGGATTCTTTCGGCTTCTTGCATTGCTTCTTTTTGTTCAGCTTGCATTTTCAGCATCTCTTCTTCTTGTTGTTGTCTCTCGAACCACGTGTCAGCGTCCGCCCATACTATTAAAACAATCAAATAAAAAAAATATTTTAAAAATAATAGAATAAGAAAATACTAATTATTCAATTTTTGTAGAATATCAACAAGCATTTGAAAAGATGGTTTTAAACTTTGAGCGGCTTTAAATAAACCAATTGTGTAATATTTGGAGGTATTTGATTGTAGTAGTATGTATATTTTGGGTATTTTGAAATAAAAGATGGATACATGTGGAAAAATTTCCAAATTTTATCCTGCTAGTTTTCTTTCTATCTATTTTCTTCTCTTTCTGTTAATTAATTGCTTAATTAAGGCCAATTAACAGTTCAATTGAATCTCAAACATCACAATTCGGCCAAATAAACAAGTAAAATTATTGAACGGTACCAATCAGCTTTCATCCCTCTTTCTTTTCCACAAAATTCGCTTTCTTTATTTCAAACTAACCCACCAAAACCATCAACGCATCAAACAATCACACTACACATCAAATCTAATACCTAATTTCAGAGAGAAAATTTAACAGAGAGAGAAACATATAGTTCATCCATCTTTCTTTTTCAAGAAATTGGGCTCTTTATTTTCAGTTATTCATCATATTTTGGCCAAAATAACAAACAATCGCACTATACATCGAATCGTAACCCTAATTCAGAGAGAGAGAGAGAGAGAGAGAAAGGAAAGAGAAACTCACTCGGTTGAGCAGCCCATCCCTGCTCGCCGCCCTTAATCTTCTCCGGAAACGCGTAGTTCACCGTCAGCACCCGTCCGTACATCTCCGCCCCGTCCATGTTGTCCATGGCCGCCGCCGCGTCCTCCTTCTCCAGGAACGTCACGAACCCGAACGACCTGTGCTTCTGCGTCGCCTGGTCCAGCGGCGTCTTCACGTCCTTGACGTCTCCGAACGGCACGAACGCCGCGTGCAGCGTACTCTCGTTCACTTCCTCTGGTATCCCACCTGTTACGAAGAAGAAGAAGAAGAAGAAGAAGAAGAAGTTAGAGGAATTTGTTTGAACAGGGAGAAATACATTACATTTACGTACCCACGTAGAGAGTGTTTTTCTGAACTGGGGCGTTCATCGTGCTTCGTTTTCGTTGATTTTTCTCTGTTTTTCCTTCTCTTTGTAGAAGATGGTGAGAGAGCTCTGGGAAATTGGCAATGGCGAACTATGTTATATTATATTATAGAGGCCTCATTTTCAGTTTAATATGGGCTGATTTAGCCCATTTACAAATATATTTTTACATTTGCATATCATATTCATTTATTGAGAAAATTAAAATAGTAAAGTGTTTTAACTTATTAAATAATTTTCAGTTTAATATGGGCTGATTTTTTTGAATTTTATGTTTTTGGGCTAATGATTTGTAGCCTATTTAAAAATATATTTTTACATTTGCAGATCATATTCATTTTTTCTTCTCTTGTATTGTATTGTATCACGCAATTGAGAAAATTAAAATAGTAAAGTATTTTAACTTGTTAGATAATGCAGAAGTAATTTGACAAAAGGTTGACCGAAAATCAGAAACAAGAGGCGAAGCTCACGGTTTTGTATATTGACTTTGTTTTGTACTCGTCAACTTTTATTACTTGTTCAAACTTGGCAATGACTTGAATTAATTCAAGCATCTATCTTCTAAACCGCCCACAGAAAATGCAAGCTTAAACCATTCTCTCCTTCTCATCTTTCAGTATAAAATCATCATCATCACACAGTCTTTCTTACGTGCCTTACAAAAAAAAAAGTTACATCTTGTCTTGATTTAATTCATCATTAAAATTCCTTCAAAAAAAAGATCATCATTCAAAATGGGTCGTTGGGTGAAACCTGAGGTTCGTTATACTTTTCGCTTTTTCATTCCATATATCTTTTCTTTGAAGTAGTTCTATATATATCTTTTTTTTTTTTTTTGAAGGCTTATATATATATATATCTTTTATTGGTTTCATCTTTTGCAATTTAAAGTTCCTTGAATCTTGATGATTGTGTTTCCTCTGAGAAACATCGGAATTTTTCAATAAATTGAAAGTTCTTTGATGATCTTTGCTATGAATATATAGGTATATCCATTAATGGCGGCAATGACGTTTGTGACAAGCATGTGTGTCTTTCAGCTCACTCGTAATGTCTTCATGAACCCTGATGTCAGGTAATAATCTCTCTCAAACTTTTGTGGTGACACTAACACATGATGGATCAAAGGGACAAACATGTATATATTGAGACATGCATAATATTCATATTATATGCAAAATATATAAGTGCATATATTAATTTAATGCGTGTTGGTAATAATAATATATGAAAACAAAACTAATGATAGAAATTTGGTTGTTTAGGATTAACAAGGTGAACCGAACAACAGCGGTATTGCAAAATGAAGAAGAAGGAAAGAAATACAGTCAGCATGGATTTCGTAAATTCCTCAGCGAGCGTCGGCCTGAAGTCTTTCCTGCCCTCAATCGCTTCTTCTCCGAACAGAAATAAACAATAAAAGTCGACTAATAATAATGAGATGTAGAGTTGATTTCCATGGTTGCATGATTGGTGTATTGTATAATTTATTTCAAATGTATTTCTGGCTCCATGGTTTGTGTTTTTACTTTTTACAATGCGTTGAAAAGGAGGTTGCTTAAGTGGTAATGTAATGTAGAATGAATATATGATATGGTTGCTTAAGTGGTAATGTAATGTTAAGTTGTTGACTTTGTAATCCAAATAAGATGTTTTTAGTTTGTATTGATGGTGGTGAATAAATTTAATAGCATGTGTGAAACAGAGAGATGCTTCTTATGCTTCTGAAACACTTGAACAAAATATAGCATGTAAAACATAAAAAAATATCATTTTTTATACATATTTTTTGATATTTTTTATATATTATGTTTTATTTATAAATATTATTTCAAAAAATATATTTCATATTTCCTATATACTATTTTATATATACTTTTTTTTCTATTTTGATATGATTTCGTCCAGTGTTTGTACCAACTGGAGAGGATCTTAATACTTATCATCATTTCAATTCTCAATGTTTTCACTCTCTCTGTCTCTCACAGCCGCAACAGCACTGACCTTGCTCCGTTGATCGCCTGAGCTGTGAGTAGTCGCCCTCTCCTCCCGTTGCCTCGCCTGAGAACTGACCTGAGTCGTATCGTCAAACAAATATCTGACCCAAAGTTAAGAGGCCGTAAATGTAATGAGGTTTTGTCCAGATTGTCCGAGCTGAAATTCAAGACTCATTTTTTCTCGTTTTTCGACATAATGATAAAACTTAAGAGGGCGATAAATCAAATGGTTCCTCTTATCAACACTCAGTTCAACGGTTCCTTACTTTCAAATCACTCTTCAGGTCAGAACCCATTTCTTTTTTTTATTTTCACACTCAGGCTGAAAGATAGTTATTTCTTCCAATTTTATTGGTTTCAAGGATTAATTTGATTCGTTTTCTTCGAATTTAATTCGTTTAAAGGATTAATTTGATTGGTTAATTTCGACTTGTACCTTTTATTTCAGGAATTCACACTCGATCTTTTCCATTTCATTCTTTCAATAAAACCCCAAAAAAACTCATCAATTTCACACGACACTTCACAAACTCCTCAATTCAAACCCACTCTTCAAACCAAGAAATCGTAATCGCATTAGGAAGCAATGTTGGCGACCGAATGGAAAATTTCAACAAGGCCCTCCAATTAATGAGAAATTACGGAATCAAAATAACTCGCCATTCTTGTCTATACGAAACCGTACCGGCTTATGTAACAGACCAACCATTATTTCTTAACTCTGCAATTAGAGGCCTCACAAATTTGGGGCCTCATGATTTATTAAAAATATTAAAAAAAATCGAAACAGAATTGGGCCGTACCAAAAACGGGATTCGGTACGGACCGAGACCGATCGATTTGGACATTTTATTCTACGGAAATTCCAAAATTGAGACTGAAACCCTAATTATTCCACACGAGAGAATTTTCGAGCGATCTTTCGTTTTGGCCCCTCTTGTCGATTTATTAGGGTTATCCAAAGAAAACGAAACGGTCGCCAGCTGGCACTCTTTCGCTCAAAACGAAAAGGGTCTTTTTGGAATTTGGGATAAATTAGGGGGCGAATCGTTAATAACAAACAAAGAAGGGGTAAAACGGGTATTTCCGATTAAAAATCAATTACTCGACTTGTCGAACAAGACTCTCGTAATGGGCATTCTCAATTTGACCCCTGACAGTTTTAGCGACGGCGGTAAATTTACGGATTTACCCTCACAAATTTCCCAATTTAATAATTTAATTTCACAAGGAGCCGATATAATTGACATTGGAGCTCAATCGACTCGACCAAACGCTCAAAAATTAACCGTAGAGCAAGAACTCGAAAGATTAATCCCCTTTTTGGACAAAATTACCAAAATACCCTTGCCAAATGACCTAATTTTATCTATAGACACATTTTACGCTGACGTGGCGAGAGAAGCCATAAAAAGAGGGGTAAATATGGTAAATGACGTATCGGGCGGTAAAATGGACACAAAAATGTTAAAAACGGTACGAGATTTAAACGTCCCTTATGTAATAATGCACATGAGAGGCAATCCATCCACAATGCAAAATTGCAAAAACGTAGAATACCAAGACTTAATAAAGGAAATTGCCGATGAATTGCACGAGAGAATTTCTGACGCAGAATCAGAAGAAATTCCATTATGGCGAATTATTCTAGATCCGGGAATCGGATTCTCAAAAAACTCGGAGCAAAACCTGGAATTGATTTCCAACATTTCGGCTCTGAAAGAGGAAATTGGGGAGTTGAGTTTTGGGGCTTCTAGAAGCCCGGTTTTGATCGGGGTTTCTAGAAAGAAGTTTTTGGGGGAGATTTTGGGAAAAGAGGAGAGAGAGAGAGATGTGAGAGAGAGAGATATTGGGAGTGTGGCGGCGATTTGTGGGGGCGTTTTGGGCGGAGCGAGAATTATTAGGGTTCATAATGTGGGATTCGGTGTCGATGCGGTGAGAGTTTGTGATGCTTTGTTGAAGTATAAGAGAAATTGAGAGAGAATTTTGATTTTTATTGGGTTGATTTAAGAGAAATTGAGAGAGTTTTTGTTGGATTAAGTTTTTCTTTTGTTAATTTGGTTTAGGAAGGAGAATTTTGAATCAATTTTGCCTTTTTTTTTTGTTAGTTTGTTGCTTGTTTTGCTAGTTCAATAAGGAAAACAAATTTGCTCATTTTTAAGGGAATACAACCCGACCCAACTCGAAACTGACCCGGAAAGAATCTGACCAACACAATATCTAAAACCGACCCGATCTGATCCATGTTGACCAAATCCGACAATGACCTGAACAGAAAATTGATCCGAACCCGAACGAGTCAGCCCGAATATGACCCGATCTGCTCATTTGCCACCTCTAGCACCAACAAAAGAATTTGACTTCATTTGATAGGCAACAATCTGTATATTTATAGTCTCATCCGCAAGTATTAAAGTAATAACAAAATATATAAAGATAACAATCCAAAAAAACATATATCATCATTGTATGACAATTAAGGTTGCATCTTTGTAAGTTAATTTAGTCTAACAATCAGTTGAGCATGATTATCATCACATACTGCATACTTTTTACAAACCAGAAAAATCTATCAACCTTAAAGAATACTAGAACAAAAATAAAAAATATAGCATTGCTCAAACTCAAACTATCAAAATAAAAAATTCTAAAATCATCTAATCATATATATATTTAAGATTGCACCACACAAAATCATCAGATCTTATATTGTCGAGTCGGTCCATCTGAAACAACTTCTGAAGAATCCTTTGAGCTGTCATTTATATCCTTCTCTTTTTTAAAATATGACAAAGGATCCTGCATGAAACAACATGATTAATTAATTAATAATTTAATTACTTTAAAGTACAACATTAAGTTAATTAATGTTTTACTTTAAAATACAACATTATGTTAATTAATGTTTTACTTTAAAATACAACATTAAGTCAATTAATATTTTACCTTGTCAAAGATGAACAAGCATGTAGCATAAATAGCATATAACCCGCAAGTCAAGTCCACAACAACTCCCACAAAAATATCCATGTAAAATATAATACTAGTATAATCAGGGTCTTTGACTCTCGGAAATATCGTAAAAAGAAAACTCACACTAATCAATGTAAGTGAAAATAATGCATGGTTTAATCTCTTTGAAATTTTGTCGAATCCACGTAAAGTGTAGAAATAACCATTAAATATCGCGAATCCGGAAATAAAGCCGAGAAATATGGTTAGTGTACGAAATATTGACGTTTTTTCGCCCACGGCATAAACAATAAATTGAACTGGGCACCAGCTTAGTATTGCGAAAAACTGCGCAGCAAAGTTTGAAATACCTGGATTCTATTTCGAAATGAATAAATATACGAAAAAATAATATCAGAAAAAGAAGATTTACTATAGAGTTAAATTAAATTAAATAGTTTATTATCACAATACCGCATAATAAGAAGAAGGGTTTGGATTTCTCTGTGCGTTATCAGAAATGTCTGTATTTCTCTTGAAATATGAAAATGGCTCCTACACAAATTAAAGAATGCTTCAATCTTTATCAGATTTTCTCTCCAAAAGATTTAGTAACTAAAACACAAATACTAAATGTAATAACGAATGAATAATTTACCTTGTCAAAAACGTGCACACACGTAAAGTAGATAGCAGATAATATAAAACATGAAAAAAAAATCCAAGTCGTTATTGTTGTGAACAAATCATGAGGCTTCATGTGTATCATTACGGATAGACTCGCAATAATCCATATATTCAGAAAAACATATATTTGCACCGCAAAGATTAATTTCATCAAAACTCGCTCGATTTCCCCAAAAATAGAATAAAATAACAAGCACAAATCCACCAAAGCCGAGCTACACAACAATATTATTGCCAACTTTTTCAAGTTTGATTGTTTTTCATGCACTAGTGAAATCTCCATACATCAACGCCCCGAGAAGAAAACTAGATCCAGAAGATATAGATTCTTTAACATCCTTTGAAATACAAAGCGGTAACATTGGAAAAAGAAAAAAAACATGAGATTAGTAAAAGAGTTTACATGAAATGAAAGATAGATTACAAGCTAAAAGGTATTCATTATAAAAAAAATGGCTGAACAAACCCTAAATTTGTAACTTTTGCCCTCCAAAATGTTTTGCACCGTAAAGACTTAATTAATATATGCAATCTATAAAAATATTAATTAAAAAATACCTTGGGGATGGATAGTTCGTCTTGGAGTGGTTGAACTTGATTCTCATTAGCCATAATTGTCTCACGATGATCCATGAATTTTTTTTTTTTTAATATTTGGAGAATTTTGGTCGGATTTGCAAACCTAGAATTTAATTCGGGGATGAACGTGGAGAGAGAGAGAGAGAGAGAGATTGAACAGACGGAATTTTTAGGAGATGAGAGAGCTAATTAAGGCGTGTAGACTGAAAATGACAATGAAGATTCTGTTAAAAATATGATGTTTTGCCTAATCTAAAATTTTACATGCTGTAACAAACAAGTTAACACATAAATATAGCTAAATTTGACCCCAAAAAGTGTTACATAGTTTTAGATTGGACCAGAAGAAAAATTATATATAAAAAGAAGGGAAATTGGAAAAATATTTAAATATGTGATTATCGTTTTATAACAGTACATTTTAGGATTTTCCCTTTTATAAAGCAAAAAACTCAAAAGAATGATAAAAACTAATTATATTTCGTTTTTGAAAAATTTAGATGATACTCATTTTACAAGCAATTTTAGAATTCTCCCTTTTATAAAGCAAAAAGACATTCAAAAGAATGATAAAAACTAATATTTTATTTTTAAAAAACATGCACACAGAAAACACATTTATTATTTATGCGTAGCAATATTTGTCATCTAGCTTTTCTAGAACTCACAGAATTCATTCAATAAAAAAATAAATACATTGCATAAGCATTCAATGCATCTTTATCTCAAAATCGACAATGTGGGCCAACAAGACGTGGACCAACATTTCAAAAAATCTTTATTGAACGCAGGAAAGACTGCGCTAGAGCCAGAAGCCGAATGCAAAATAATGACCCAACCAACTTTATCAGTAACAACAGTTGAGATGCTACTAGCAAGTCTAGAATGTGACACCCTACAAAAAACCCCACTTAGTGGCGAATTGGCAAATCTTCTAGCTCAATATTGCGGGATAGACAAAGAAATCATGAGTATCATCAAAAACGATACTCAATCACCCCTTAAAGAGGCGGTAAAATATTGGGATTTAGAAGGTTGCGAAAATCCCAATTGGCTAGACGATGAGTTAAATCAGGAACAAGACTGGGACCAAAAAGAGGAATGGTCTGAAGACGATGAGAACTAAAGCTTGATATGATGTAGCAGAGTCATTTTCTAAGTACAAAATTAGATGACTTTTATTTAGTTTACTTTAGGCCTACTTGTAGTGTAATTTTAGCTAATCTTTATATTTTTTGTTTTATTTTCAGAAAATTGTACCAATTGTTGGTAAGAGTCATGGACCCAAACTTTTGTAGCTTCTTATATTAATTAATTAAAGTCTTAGTAGGCAAATTATCTACTACCTCAAAAAAAAAATACAATAAATAATACAAAACTAGATAGATAAATAAAGCACGATTTCACAAATTACACAAATTTGATGCTAGGTAATACATTAAAATACATTATTTTTAAAGGGCAATTCAATCCACTGACACTATATATTTTGTTATATACACTGCATATATAATATATTTCAATGTAGCATATCATGTGAATGATTCCCTTCCCTTCTTTGTTTAGACTTATTAATTATTAAATTATGAATGGTTCCAAATACAAATCAATTAGATCTTATTGTTATTATTTCATTTTAATTTTGATTTTTTATTTATCCGCCTATCTCTTCCCTCCACTCCCCAAAATTAAAAACCCAAATATTGAATCTGAACTTATGAAATAAAGCGTTATTCTATGTGCACGACCTTGTAAAATGTAAAAATTATTTACGCATCCTTAATTAATATATTAGCATAGATGGCTAGATCTGTATATTATTGCAAGGATACAATATACATCTACACAAAATATTGCAACTACCTTTATATCATACAAGAAGTACATACACATGAAATCATCATAATGGTAACTAACATTTCAACTTTTGTTTCATAATGTTTTAATTTTAAATAAAACAACATTATGCTTATTTAATATATTATATAGTCTATCAAAAAAATATATTACATATCAAACATATACATGAATTCCTAACATGTTATTTTCCCTCCTCCAAACTATTTCTCAAAACCCAAAATTCAACATTTCGAACTTTCAAAAACAAATCAAACCAGCGCTCAAAATCCCTCTTCAATTTTCAAATTCACCTCAAAAATGGCGGCCTTCTTCTCATTTCACTTCACCTACAAAACCCTCCTCTTCTCTCCTCTCTACTCTCTCCATTCATCCCTTCTTCTTCCTCTTCAAAGCCTAACCTTCAATCCAACCTGAGCTTTCAGTTCAAGCGAGGTTAGGGTTTGTCAATAATGGCTAACAAGGAGAACAAGGTTAGGACTCGCGCCGCCATGAAAAGAGCTTCAGTTGAGCAAATGGGTCCTCAGTTGAAGAAGAAAAGAGTCGCTCTTTCTGAGTTACCTTCTAATTTATCCAACCCTATTGTGAAAGATCTAAGAAGATCTAAGGAGAGAGAACAGGATTTGAAGCTTGAGAAATCGAGCTGTGTGATGGATTTGGAAGGTTCTGAGAAGAAGTGTGTTGTGATTGTGAGTGATGTGGAATCTGAATCAGAGGTTGAAGATCCACAAATGGCTGGGCCTTATGCGTCAGATATTTATCAGTATCTCAGATCAATGGAGGTTAGTTCATTTCATATTATTAGATCCATTTTCCCCCAATTTATCATATTTTTTTACTAATTTTCCATTCAATTTCATTCAAGTAGATCTAATTACATCATGAACCCACCAATGTATTGTTAAATTGCTCTTTAATCAACAATTTCGTTCTCAACTAAATTACCCACAAATTATCGATCAATTTCATTCAACTAGATCTTATTACCCCATTATTCCGTCAATTTATTGTTAAATCTCTCTTTAATCAACAATTTGGTTACGAATTAAATTACCCACAAATTAATTTTGATGTAATTCGATTTTTTTCTTCATTTAGGTGGAGCCACACAGAAGGCCAAATGCAAAATACTTAGAAACAGTTCAAGTTGGTGTGAGTGCAACAATGAGGGGTATTTTGGTCGATTGGCTTGTTGAAGTGGCAGAAGAATATAAACTCATTTCAGATACTTTATACCTCACAATTTCATACATCGATCGGTTTTTGTCTCATCATCCAATAAATAGACAAAAACTTCAGCTTTTAGGTGTTTCTTCTATGCTTATTGCCTCGTAAGATTTCATATTATTTATTTTTTTTATTTTTGAAATTGGGTTTTATAGTTTTGTATTTTTATTGACTTTTTGCTTAATTTCATTTAGGAAATATGAAGAAATTACGCCGCCACAAGTGGAGGATTTTTGTTACATAACTGACAATACTTATACTAAGCAAGAGGTAACAAATTAATCTCTTTAACTTTATTTTCTCACTGTGAAATTGCATAGAATTTTAATAAAGTTGTGATTTTTTTTCTTTCAAATTTCAGCTTGTGAAAATGGAAAGTGATGTGTTAAAATTCTTGAAATTTGAAATGGGAAATCCTACAATCAAAACTTTCCTTAGAAGATTCACACGAGCTGGACAAGAAGATGGAAAAGTAATTAATCATTTTTATGCTTTTTAATAAATTCTCTCAAATTAAAATTATTTTGTGTAAAGTTCTAACCGTTTTGTTATTTTTTGTGTGTAATTTGCAGTATTCAAATTTATCATTGGAATTTTTGGGATGTTATTTAACTGAGCTAAGTTTAGTAGATTATAATTGCATCGAATTTTTACCTTCAATTGTTGCTGCTTCTTCAATTTTTCTCGCTAGATTTACGCTCGATCCAAAAAATCATCCATGGGTAAGTTAAATTTAATTTAATTATTTTTCATTACATTTTTCACATTTTTTAATTTGACTAAATAAGTTCTTTTTGTTAAATTACAGAACAAGAAGCTTGAAATTAGTTCTGGTTATAAAGCGAGTGAATTAAAAGAATGTGTGAATGCGATTCATGAATTACAATTATCTAAACGAGCCTCAAATTTATCCGCAATTAGAGAAAAATACAAGCAACACAGGGTATTTATTTATACCATTTTTTGAAAACATAATATTCTTTTGATATATTATTTTATCTGATTTTTTGTAAATTTTATTGTATCAGTTCAAATGCGTGTCCACATTACTTTCGCATCAGGAGATTCCAAAACCATATTTTGAGGAACCAAGAACTTAGGGTTTATTTGGCAAAAAATATTGAAATTAGGGTTTGAACATTGACGACTTGAAATTTGGTAGATATTGTTGAATCAATTGCTTACTGATTCTTCAAAAAGCAGCAATGCAAGAAGCTAGAAGAATTCATCGTGAAAAAATGTAGAGTGAGAAAGAAGGAAAGAAGGAGAGAGAAGATGATCCGATGGCTCAGCTCAGGCTAAAAAACAGAGCTTATGAGAAAATATTTAATTTTGTTAAACATGGATTTGTAATTGATGTATGTGTTTGAACGAAATCGAAATGTTGATGGGCTGTGTGGATTTGGTTTTGTTTTGTTTCTAGATTAGATGGTGATTTTGTTGGATTGATTAGTATGTTCATGTTTTCGTGCTAGATTTTTGTGAAAATTATGTGTTTGATGTTGAAGTGTTCATGCATTTTTCGTTTCGTAATGAGGGTTTTATGCATGATCAGTTCATGTGCAATGCACTTTTACATCTCATCATGTATGCATGACACTTATTTTAACTATAAATGTGTATGTTTGTTACATTTATTAGATTTACAATAATAATGGCTGTTGTTTTTTTCCACTTATTTGGTTTTATAAAATATTAGAGGGAACCAATGAGCTCCAACTCCAGGATACCGTATCCAATAGCTCGTTACACCATAACCCGGTAAGTATGGGTCTAAATCGGCTTGTTTCTGGTTATGGGTATGAGAAGTGTTATTCAATTAACATTTTATTAATTTTTTTTATTGTATGACATAGCTGTGGTATTGTTAGTTTCGATGGCTCTTGGGGCGGGGCAAAATGTCTACGGATATCTGGCGGACCAATACTCCATCTCACCAATAGGAAACCTAGATTTGGTGTTATTTTCGCTCGTGGCTCAATTCACATTCGGGGATGGAATCATCAACTTGGGTGTCCAGGGACGGAGCTAGAAACAAACCTTGGGGGGGCCGAAATAGTATCATACTCCATGAATAAAGAAATTTCCTCTTTATTAGCCATGTATTTTTTTTAAATAAAACTAATTGTTTAACTAGTATCTATGTATATTTGACTACGTACTAACTAATGATTAAAAAATAAAAATTTATTTATCTCTATTTTCTCCAATTTAATACTTTACATCGAATTTAAAGAAAGTTTTTACCTTAATATTTAATGAGATTTCGATTATAGATTAAAAAATTAGTTCAAGTAAAAAGACACCTTACTTAAAAAACATCAAATAATAATTATGAATGACATTTTGAAAATAATGTAATAGTTATATTTTATAATTTAATCTATAACTATTATTAGACCATATAAGATATGCATAATTGAAGTATTTTCTTTTCTAGGAAATATTATTCGATTAATTGGAAAATAATCAAATTTAAGTTGTACAAAGAAATAGATAATATATGGAAAAATGTATATAACATATATGTTTTTGACTTTGGCAAGTATATCCTAGACTACAACCTGGTTATTCCACTATCTCATGTAATATTATTCAATGTCGTACTATCTCATGCAATATTATTCAATTTAAAGCCACACAGAATCACAAGCATGCTTGCAGCTTTAATTTCTGTTTGATTAGCTTTTTTTTATTTAGATATATAACCCTATACTTTTGTTATTCCTTCAAGAACTCAATGTGAAAGCACAAGGGGGCTAAATCAACTTAAAATTCTCAAGGGCTAAAATAAATTTTTCAGATTCATGGGGGGGGGGGGGGGGCAAGGCTCCCCTTGGTCCAGAGCTGTTATTTTTGTTCGTCGTTCGATGTTCGTTTGCGTTCATTTCAAATTCGTTCGCTAGATGGTTCGTTCGATTTTTCGTTCGAAATAAATGAACGAACCGTGTTCGTTCGAATAATTAATGAACCGAACATGAACATACCCAATGTTCATTCGATTGTTCAGTAATATGTTCGAATATATATTTATTATGACTACGTTCGGTTCGGTTTGGTTCGTTAACAGCCCTACCTTGGTCCCCCGTATGACCGTATCTCCGTCCCTGGTGTCATTATTGTCAAAGAGATGTATGACTGGGTTGTCAAAGGCGGCCAAAATAGGGTTGTTAAAACTATGAGTATGAGAGATAATATACCAGTATAAAAACGGATAATTTAATATGTAATATAAGAAGTTGATATATTAGTATAACTTCTAAAAATGATAAATTCGTATTTGAAAAATGATTTGCGGTATTATGTAATTGATAGCTAGAGGATTTTGTATTGGTAATATGTACTTTGCCTCAAATATGACTTATTTGTGTTTCTAATGCGGTAATCATCGAGATTCTTAAAATTTCATTTTATTTTTATTTTGAAAGTGACCTAATATATTAAATGGCCATATAAAAGTATAAAAATCTCAATTAAGTTAAGAGGGGCATATTTGAAGTCATTCTAGCAGAATCCATAGTATTACCAAATGAGCAATTAATCTGGTCACTTTGATAAATATATGATCCATTCAATTGGTTTCATTCAATGGCTTATATATTAGTTTGGAATATGGAAGAATCCCTCTTTTTCCCTCTTAATATGTTGTTCATATTAGCATAATAATGTTTTGATAACATCCATATAGCTGAATGAAACAATATCATACATACTTAAGTCATCTAATGCAACAATTACATGTCCTATGATTAATGTAGTTGAGTTGGGATGGAGAGATTTGAATCAAATTTTGCTTTGGTTTGTTAGTTTGTTGCATGAGAGTATTATTTTATAGTCGAAGAAGGAAAAACCTTTTTTTTTGCTCATTTTTAAGGGAAAATTCTTGATCTCGTTTTTTTGGTCTTCATATGCTGTTCATGATCGCTAGTGTTTTGAAAACATTCATATAGCCGAAAGAAATGCCATACATACTTTAGCCATCTAATACAACAGTTACATGCCCTGAGGCCGCTACTATGAATAAATGGGATTTTACATGATGTATTGCACTATGACTTTATGTAATGTTTGTTACATAAAGTTTTTACATTCATATAAAAACACATTTCATCGTATTTTCATAAATAAAAAAAGATTTTCCATCGTATTTTCATCACTAAAAAAACATGACACGTTGTATTTCAGAAATCAAGATAACATGGTTCGTTCGTATTTTTATAGATCAAGAATACATAATTCATTCTATTTTTATAGATCAAGAAAAGATAATTCGTCATGTTTTGCTAAATCAACAAGGGAATAGTTCATTGTTTTTTCAGAAATCAAGAAAACATAATTCATTGTATTTTCATTATCAAGAAAAATAATTCATCCTATTTTCACAATTTAAGGAAAATTTTAATTTGTAAATAAATGCTGATTACAAAGTGACAACCATGATATACTAAGAATGTGAAATATGCTCTACTGGCGGCTAAGCAAAAATAAAAAATCACTTTAATTCTAACCTAAATTCTAGCTGGCAGAGTAAATTTATGCTTTAATGCTTCCTTTGAACCAAATGTATCAATAAATGGGATTTTACATCTTAATAGTAAATTCATGCTTACCGAAAAAGAATTTAACTAGAATTCTTTTATAGATCTAAACAATTATATGATATTTTTTGAAAGCATGATGGTTTTAATTCTCATTTGTTAATTTTTATATGTAAATCATTCTTCTTCTCACAAAAACATTATCTAAATTAAACATTTTTCAACTCAAACAAATCTCTGAATAACACATCACAAAACAATAATAACAAAAAGAATCTAAATAATAATATTTGAATTAATACTTAAAACAAAATAAAAATTTAGCTTAGTTTAGCTTACATCAACCTAAAACATGTAAACCACTATATAAAAAATTAAACACAAATCACAAAACACAAAAAAACACTAAACAAACAAATAAATAAAAAATCTGATAAACCACCTAAAAATAGTGATCTACATCAGATTAAAATCACCAGCTTAAGCGAACTTTTTCCCCTAAACCAGTTTACAAATTAACCCCCTAATTTTCAATTCAACCCTCCAAAATTAAAAAAATCAGAAGAAACTCCCCACTAATTTCCCCCAAATAAAACACTCAACCCTTATTTACAAAAAACCATAACGATCCACTCCAAATTTCCCCAAACCCTAAAATTCCTCCTCGACCCAAAACAAACCCTAATTTACCTTCAATAAAAAAAAAACAAAAAAATCAAAACCCTAAACCGAGAAATCATCAGGTCCAAACTTTTTCAAACCCTAAAATTCCTCTCCGCCCCTCCCCAAACCCTAATTCACCCTCAAAACCCTAATCCTCCACTCTCCAATCATCCCTCACCTTCCCCCCCTTCTTCCCCAAACTCCCCCCTTTCAAATCCCAGCTTTTCAAATCCCGGGATTCCAATTCCCGGCTCTCCTCCCCACAAATCCCCCCTTTCAAATCCCAGCTTTTCAAATCCCTGGATTCCAATTCCCGACTCTCCTCCCCACAAATCGCGGCTTTCAAATCCCTCGGCGGAATAAAACAATCATTTCCCACCCCCTTCACATTAAACGCCACCTCATCAATCTCCCAAATCTCCTCCATCCTAGTCACTCGCTGACTCAGCGCCACCTCACCAAACCTCATCAAACTCACTTTCGATTTTCCCTTGTGCCCCACCAAAACCCCATCCACATTTTTATACTCACCAATTTCCGTATTAATATTCGTTTCCCAATATACCGATTCCGACCCGTTTGACCCGTTTGACCGGGTCAAATGAGAATCCTCCAGCTTGATTAACAAACCTGTGCGTTGGCTGAAATACCCGAACGCCACGTGGCGGATTATTTCTGCTGAGCTGGCGGTGCTGCGCGATTTTAGGGTTTGGGAATCCGTGCAGAGTTTCAAGACGAAACAGTCTTCGGTGTTGACTTTTTTTTCGCCGATGCAAATCGCGTCAGAGAACATGATGGCCGTTGTTAGTGGGTCCAAACCCTAAAATGAAATAAGTTAAAAATCAGAATTTTAGAATGGGAATATGCAAAAAAGCCCCTCTATTGTGCTGAAAAAATGAGATTTAAATGACAAATAAAGGAGAGGAAGAAAATAGCCAAGACCATTAAAAGATCCAAACCCCAAAAAAATTAATTTAATTTTAGAATAATAAAAAATAAAACACATAAAAAATCAAATTTTTAATATTTCTGACCTGTAGGACCCGCTTGAGCGGTCTACCAGGTCCTTTTATATAGATCCAACACATAAAACTTCCTACTTTTCCAAAAAAAACAAACAAAACTAATATTCACACATATAAAACACATAAAAAATTCAATTTTTATATTTCTGACCTGTAGGACCCGCCTGAGCGGTCTAACAGGTCCTTTTAATATAGATCCAACACATAAAAACTAATTTTTTCAAAAACAAAATACAATAATAAAAAACTCCAATATTCATCCAAATAAAACACATAAAAAATCAAATACTCCATATTTCTGACCTGTAGGGCCCGCCTGAGCAGTCTAACAGTTGCTTTAATATAGATCCAACACGTAAAAACCAATTTTTTCCAAAACAAAATACAATAAAAAAAAAAATCCAATATTCACATAAATAAAACACATAAAAAATCAAATATTCCATTTTAGACATTTCTGACCTGTAGGGCCCGCCTGAGCGGTCTGACAGGTCCTTTAGCAGCATGAGCTCCAAGCCAGGGCGTGTGGCGCCACACGATTCGTCCGTTCGAGCCAGCATGGACTTTACTCCCGCCTAGCGCTAACTCAATGTACCACATCTCAGGCTGCATGGACCAGATCACGAACCGGCCGGCCTCCGCCGCCTTGCCGGAGCTCCGGCGGTTCCTCACCACCTTGCCGCCGGCCGTCTGGAACTCCAAGGCGGACATTCTTGTGGTGCCGCTTGTGTAGGTGGATTTGATGGATTTGAGCAGGGTTTGCCCGCCTGAGGCCGCGATGTATTGTTGCAGGATGTATTGCGCCGATGATGTCTCCTGTACAGAGAGAAGAGTAAGCAAAAAAGAGAAGAAAATCAAGCAAATTAACAGATCTAAGAGCTTGTGAGTTGTTAAGAAACCAATTCATTACAAAAAACAATGTTCAATTGAAATCAAGGATTAGAAGTGTAGTTCTGTGAGGCATTTCATCGAACAACAAACGATCAATCGAACAAAACAAGGAAATCTCATCCATGGCACATACAATGGGAGTATCCTTGACGCTGAGATGAGGCAGAGGCTCAGACGCGCACACATGAACCGGCGCCAGCGGAGCGCCCATCACTCCCAACAGCAGCCTCAGATCCGACCTTCTTCCTCCCTCCCCGGCCGTCGGCGGAGCAGCAGCACGAGTAAGCTGGCCTCTCACCCACCTCCCCCACCCTTCCTTCCTCTCTCCCCTCTCCGCCCCGCAAGCATCCGGACCTTCCATGACCGCAGTCAGCACCTCCCCTCCCCCGCCCCCGCCCCGCGGCGGCTGGGCGTCCATGTCCGCCGACTTCGACCGGCGCGACTTCCCCGGAGACAGCCCGCGCGCCACCTCGTGTTTCAGTGCGGAGAAGAAGCCTCCTTGTTTCTTCTCCATGTCGTTATAGAGAGAAGAAAGAACGAAGAGTGAGCTGTGTTGTTGAGTTGGTTGCTAAATATGGGAAAAGAAGAGGGGCGGAATTAGGAAAAGGTAAAGAGGGAGAGAGAGAGATTTCAGTGAGTGAAAGTGGGAAAGTGAAAGAGGTTTTTATTTTATAATTGGGAAATGTACAAATTCGAGGTAATATATATATATATATATATATATATATATATATATATATATATATATATATATATATATTTTATTTTTTACATATTGTTTAATTTTTTATATACTATTTTGTCATTTTATATATTGTTATTTATTTTTTGTATATTTTTTATTTTTTCATTTTTATATACTGTTTTCTCATTTTATATATTATTTTCCCGTTTTTATATACTGTTATGCTTATACTGTTATTAGAAACTAAATTACATATATTGTTATGTATATATTTGTATTAGAAAATGAATTATATATATTGTTATTGAGACCCGTCGTGCTACAGTGGCCGTGCTCTATCAGGTCCAATTTATATGGTTTTTTATGCTACAGTTGGAGGTATACTTACCTCTCGTTATTGTAAGTGTTTAATTGATATAAATAATGTTAAATATTGTGTATAAATATTGTTAAATAATTAATTACGTTAGAAACTATGGGAATACTGGATTATCACGATGTTATTGATATGATATCTAGTAATATGAAGAAATTGGGTTTGTTGTTCTGAGTGATTTTGGTGTAAATATGAGAGTGTTGAATGTAGAGTTATTGGATTGTTGTAAATATATTTGGAGCAACAAGGAAGTAAATGTATTTATGAATACGGAAAAAATTCAATGGTAAAGAAAAAATATAGATAGAAAATATTCTTTATAATTAATTAATATTAGTGATTTATTAGCTTTGTTATATCGTTAATCAAAAAATTATTTCTTAAAATCTAACAAGGATCAAATTCTTTAGGCCCCGCTGAACTGAAAAGCACAAATTCATGACTCTCTACAAAACATGGTCCAGAACAAACCGAACCAGTAATATCACGCCACGTAATCATTTTCAGTTGACAGATCTCTTTGGTTCGTAGTGAACCTGTTTCAACTGACAAATGAAACTGACGGCGCCGTTAGAGAAATTCTGCGAAAAGTAACGGAATTGATGGCAACAAACGCGCTTTTGTAACGGAAAGATATTCCGTCAGAGAACGTGACTGCCGTCAGATTCCTTTTAATTATTAATATCTCTTAACAAACAAATGGATATATTGTTTTTATTTTATTTCATTATTTTACTTGAGAAAAATGATTAAATCTAATTAATCCAGCTGTATTGTTTAATTAATATAATGAGGAACATCATTTGCTGCAAAGCGTGGCTTAAATCTTGTAATTAATTAATATTCATGGCATGAGATTTGGGGGCCAGTTTCTATTTCTAACCCTCAAATACTCGAAATATCATTCAAAATTTACAAAATGAGAAACATTAAATTATAGAAAGTTACAATTCTTATTTGGATTTTATGAAAAATATGAGATCATGTGGATTTATTTATTTGGATCTCTTATTGGAATAAAATTGAAAATAAATTGGAAATAAAATCTGATAATAATAATAATAATATTAAAAATTAAATTCTTCTGAAAATTATAACAATACCTAACTAAACAGTAAAAAGATTCCAACAAATTAATAAGTCAAATAGATTAAGATAATTAGGGTCTATTAGTTTTAATACAGTCTACCTAGACTTCAATTGGTGGTTAAGACTTAGATTTTGTGACACTGACTGTCATCATTTCCAATGCGTCATCAGTCCCCACAAATTAATCGGTCTTTCATTTTCTTACATTGATTAATAAAATTTGTTGGTGATTTGAATCATAATAACCGTGGATTGAACCAGGTAAGTAGCTTGAGGAAAAAAGCTGGCTAAATGATGATCATTGATTAAAATTTAAAACCAAAATGACTAATCTGAAATTAAATAACCAAGCAGAAAAATTAATTCAGTATCAAACTAAATGACCAACCAATGAATAATAATATGAAACTTGAATGATTCAAAAAATAATTCAGTATCATTATGTATTTTTTATTTATACAATACATATTTATATCTTTAAAGTTTAATGGATGTCCAGACAAGTCACTCAAATAATTTGGCTGTAATTATGAAATTAAGAATGGAACACCTAAGACTTGTTCGGCAACACACAGAATAGTAGAATTGCGAAATAAAGAATAGCCGACTATTCTATTTTATTCCAAGCGTGTTCGGCGAGATGAATTTATCAAATAAAGGAATAGTAAATAAATTATTATTTTTTATTAAAAAATAAAGAAAGAGAGAAAAAAATCGCTTTATTCTACTCTAACTGATCTATTCCATCTCTAACATGGAATAGTTTTTCTACCCTTTTATTCCACTCTTGTTCAGCGGAATAAAAAAATTTATTCCGTTTTATTCTAAGAAACCGCTCTATTCTACCTCTACCGAACGGGCACCTAGAGAAGAAGCCTCCAAAGGAAGTTGCATGAGAGAGTTAGTTGTGGATCAGGACCAGAAAGGGAGGTTTTTGTGTGTATTTTAGTGTTGGGACTAATTAATAATTTGTACCTAGTATTCCTTCAAAAAAAAAAAAATTGTACTAAGTAACGAAATTATGTGGACTTAATCTATTATATATATGGATCCAACTGAAGTTCACGTATAAATGTAAAGGAACAAAGTAGTTAATAGTTTTGTAATAATCCGTTGTTTTTTTAGAATTTATTGCATTAGATGCATTCTGGTCATTTTATAACTTTGCACGCATCAATGAATTGTAAAGTTTATTTTATTAAATTATTTATTTTAAAATACGAATTTAGAAACTGATTTCTATGGGCTCATTTGGGGTCGATTTTATTTTCCTTTTCTTGTTTATTTTTGACCAAATATTGTCCATGTTATTTTACTTATGCATAAACTTATTTTAAAAGTCTGTTTTAAAGTAATGACCCTTGCCTCTCTTTCTATTATAACAAGTTATTTTATTTTATTTTATAATTTGTAGCAGGGGTATTTTTGTAAATTTAGAAATAATTATTAGGTTAAGTTATAATAATAAGTTCCATGATCCATATAATTCAAAGGGTGCTTTGAAGAGTTGTGTACTAGGTTGTCATAATAATAAGGTCCATGATCCATATAATTTGTAAGGGTGCTTATATGGGGTGTAATTCAAAGGGTGCTTTGAGAAGTTGTATACTAAAACTACAAATAGTATAAAAGGAGAAAGAGTTTGTTCTTCTTCTCCTCTCTATCTCCTCTGTTAAAAACACAAGAAAGTAAGGGAAAAAAAAAAGAGTTTTGATTCCCTCCAATTTTTGAGACGCACAAAAGGAGACAAGTCCACTTGGACCAATCTTAAGACGCCACATTGCACTCAAAACCTTTCAATTACTCTGGTAAACATTCTCCATCTTTGCACCCATTCATTTTGATAATGGAAGTTCAATTATGATAGTTAGCCAATAAGCTTTGCCTATGAAGTATTACTTAGATATGGTCTGGTCGTAAATCCTAGTTTTGGTTAATTATCATTCACTCATTCATTGATTTGCGTGTATGTCCTACTAAATCTTTTTATATATTTTAATTTGTAATTATTTTGACAAATATTATTTGTTTGTCTGGCTTACTCAATTCAAATATAGAAAACAAGTCCTGGTTCGTGTCAGAAAAAATTAGGAATTTGAGTATTAAATCGGGAATTCTCTGTTGGAGGTTAATTAATAATGCTTTATTGACAGTTAATCCTCATAATGGACGGTTAATTATTGATGTTAATGGTGGTTAGTTGATGCTGAAAGTTTAATTTACACAAAATTTCTCTTTTCTTTCTTTCTCTCTGCAGAATCTGAAAAGAAAAATAATCTTCAACATCATCCAATGGACATTGAAAATGAGACCGGGTCAGAAAGAGAGGAAAGGGAAGCATTGGAGAGGAAGGCCGATCGAGTAAGACCTTTCATTTTATTCCTCAAACACTGTATTTCCAATCATAATTGTATGAGTAAGCATTATTGACATGAATGAGAGCAATTTCTTATTTATAGATTTCTTTTTTTATCTACAAAAACTCTTTTAGTTTCCATGTTGATATTAACTACTTTTTATTTAATTTTACTAAACTCTCCTCTCATTCCCTCCTTATATTGGGCATATTCATTCATAGGAGGTGGTCCATAGACTCTTTAACATGTCTTGTCACTGTCTCTTATTAATCGCCTTCCCATTTTATATGCTGGTGGGGGCGAAAAACCCCCCAATCACTAATCGGGTAAAAGCCGGTAATATTCAAAACTTTTATTTTATTCTAATATATTATTTTTAAGTTATCTTCAATCAAAAATAAAATTTATAAATCGATCCGAATTCCAACAGGCATCGCGATGCTTGTTGTGACGATCTTTCTGACTATGACGAGTATCATGAGTTGTATAGTTTATCCCCAATTTATCTCCTCCCTGAAAAACTTATCCCGCTTGGTCGTCATTGTTTACTACCTCTTTTGGGTCACGTTCTCTCTCGCACTTGCGACGAATGTGGATATGGCGGGGTGGTTGCTCGGAATAACGATAGCTCTTCCTCCTATTGTTGGGCTCATGATTGCATTATGCAACAAGGTAAAAAAAATCTTTTATGAATATTTTAGTTTGTATATTTGTATGGATTAGTCTATAATTAAGAATATGTTTGAAGAGTTAAGAGTACATGATATGCAAAAGTTATGTTTCGTTGAAAATTGGTATAAGTGGTAGAAGAAGGGTGTATAGATGACTGACATATTTTGTTTAATCATCTAAAGAATATTTTACAAGTATTTTTTTTTTATGAATATTTTTTGCAGATCAAATCAGCATACTTTTCCAGTACTGGATAGATTTCCGCCGCTACTGGACTCACAACAAACTTTATTGGTTAGAGATATTAATGACAAACAAATTGATGTATTTTTTTATTTCATTTAGTTACTTGAGAAAAATTGTTAAATCTGATTAATCCAGCTGTATTGTTTAATTAAGATGAGGAACATCATTTGCTGCAAAGCGTGCCATAATCTTCTAGTTAATTAATATTTATGTCCTGAGATTTGGGGCCAATTTTTATTCCATCCCTCAAATTGTCAAAATATTATTCATAATTGGTTTGAGACTGATGATCGAGAAAGCAATTCACTTGACTGAAAATGGAAAAAATAATATCATGAAAAGTTAAAATCTTTAGATCATGTGGATTTATTTGGATCTCTTGTTGGAAATAGAACCCATTGGCATGAAAATAAATTGGAAATAAAATCAGATAATAATAATAATAATAATAATAATAATAATAATAATAATGATAATAATAATAATAATAATAATAATAATAATAATAATAATAATAATAATAATAATAATAATAATAATAATAATAATAATAATAATGAATTACAAATTAAACTCGGCTAAAAAATAACAATACCTAACTAAACAGTGAACAGATTCCAACGAATTAATACTCAAATAGATTAGGTAATTGGGGACTATTAGATTTTAATTAACAGTCTACGTAGTCTTCAATTAGTGGTTAAGACTTAGATTTTGTGACACTGACTATTATCATTTTTCAATGCAGCATCAGTCCCCACAAACTAACCGAGTCTTTGTTTTCTTAAACTCATTAATCAAATTTGGTTGGCGATTTGAATCATATATAATGATCATGTGTTGAACCAGGTAAGTAGCTTGAGGAAAAAGCTAGCTAAATAATGATCAGTGATTAAAGTCAAAATGAAATACGATTTCAAAAAGCCAAGCAAAAAAGATAATAATTCGGTAGCAAATCGATTTTAGTTGGAATAATCTGAAACTTAAATGACATATCACCTGAATAATCGGTAACTAAAATGACATGATGATTCGAATGACATGTCCGATATGATTCGAAAATAACTGATTTTTTATCTAAATTCAAGAAAATCTGTAGAAATTCAAAATTTTATAATTTTCTTTAATATAATGAACCTTGAAATACTGACTCCAATGATCCAAATTCTAATCCAAATGGCCCTTAACAGTTAACTCTCATACTTAAATGGCGTGTTGACTATACATCAACTCAATTAATCAGAAACCCAAAAAACAAGAATATGAATGATCTGAAATCCGAAATAATCAGACTCCAAAATTCCGAAACCCGATAAACCCGAAATCTGAATAACATGTTTACACAAATGACTCCTAATCTGAATAACCTGAAACAATGCCTGTTATCCAAACCCAAATCCAACTAGACCCACACATTTGTCATTAATTATGCACTTCTATTTACACAACATACTGTTGTATCTTTAATGGATCACGGTCTAGCTAGGCCACTCAAATAATTTGGCTGTAAATACGAAATTAAAGAATGAAAAACTCAGAGAAGAAGCCTCCAAAGTACATAATGAGTTGTGGAGAAAGAGAGGTTTTGTGTGTATTTTAGCTGTGGGACTAATTAATAGTTTGTAGTGAGTAACAAATTATGAGGACTTATTCACTAAAGGTCACGTATAAATGTAAGGGGACAAAATATATTTTGGCCATGCATGCGGTACTATACCATACCAGCTTCTCGAGTGAGTTGGCCTTCGTCTTTTTGTTTCTCTGCTCTTTAACACTTGTATTGGTCCAACCTTGGTTTTATTGTATTAGAAGTCTCGTGCTACACAAAAAAAAAAATAATAATAAAATAAATAAATAGAAATAAAATTAATATGCAAAAGTCTACATTATTCTCTACTTCACTGACTAGTCTATATATTGTCTCGAGAAAATAACTCGAGGTTTTCTTATTTTTGGACTTGGCTGATTTTCTGACTCGATTTAACACTTTTTTATTTAAATTGTGGTTCTGTTTATCTTTTTCCCATAGAGTGTTATTTGTTGAGGAATATTTATGTTTTTTTTAGATTCCACTCATATTTAATGAGTCGAAGAATTTTGTTAAATATGTGCTAAATAAGATTGTGTTTAACGAGACGTGAACTTATAATCTCTTGTTTCATATATAATATGTTCTACCAACTAAGTCATAAATTATTTGCAGTAAAATATTTATGTTATTTTTTACAAATAATATTTATGCTATTCTAGTATTATTTATTCGAATTAGAGATAAAATAATATTTTTCTAAATTTAGTGGTTAAGGACCCACGACGTAATAATGTCCGTACATTACATGATAGGGGAAACTTGGAGTTTGGTTAATGACCACATGCAAATTTGTACTATAAATAGTAAAGTAACTTTCTTAGGACAATGGTAGTTAAGTTAATCTTTCACTCTTTCATGCCCGCCAGCTATAATTAGTACGAGACATAAGATGGATAATATATTTTTTTGAGGGAACATAGGATCGATAATAAAACAAATACTAGTGTTAAAATTTTCAGAACAATCTACTGTATAATTATCAAGGTTGCAAATAGCGTTTAGCGGTGTGTTACGTTTAAGATTTTCATGTAGCGAATTGCGTATAGCGCATATGTTGCGGAGATATATTTTCATAGCGGATAATATATGTAAATATTATTTTCCCTATATACCATTACATAATATATGCACCACAAAATCTAAAAGAAAAAATATGCAACACTAAAATATGATTAATATTAAAATATTAACAATAAAAGTTTGAAATGTTCTTGTCAAAAGTTACATGTCCAAAATCAAAATATGATTAATATTAAAATATTAAAATACAACATATTTATCGATTAAAAAAATTCATTAAAAAAATCCATCAAAAACGCTATTCAGCCGCTACACCGCAACATACACGCGCAACACCGCTATTGCGGACCGCTTCACCGCTAAATCGTCGAAAAAGCTACACCGCAACAAAACCGCTGCGCGCAGCGCTTAACTTCCGAAAACCGCTATAGCGCCGTTATTGCGCCGCTACGGACCGCTATTTGCAACACTGATAATTATTCTTTCCTCAATATTCATTTTGTCTCTATTTTTTGGCCATCATCTAGATTCTAAACTGTTGTTTAAACAAAAAAATATATTTCTTACCACCTAAACTGAAATATAATTAGTAATTTAATATTAACGGAAGGGAAGAAAAAACAGATGTTGATATAATTATGCTCATTCTGTGAAGGAAAAAATGAAGTTGGCAAATACAATTTGTTGCATGTTGTTTGATAATCTCAAATTTAAGCACGAACATTTATTCTCAACAAGAGATGAGACATAATTTAATTTAGTAGGTATACATGGACAAAGTATCTTCTCATATCATGCATGAATGCATGCTTGATGATCTATTAATTCTATATATATCTTTTTTTCGAAAGATGGCCCGAGAAATTCTATATATAGATATCTATCAAATCTAAGTTAGCATGCATGTATTTATGTTAGTAGGTAATTAGACAAAATGGAAACGAAGCACCCAAGCAGGTGGGGATGTAAAAAAAGGAGCATATGACTTGATGTGATGTTACTTCTTTTGGAAAGTTGGATTTTGAATTAACACATGGCAACAGTGTATGATTTGTGTCGTTTTCACAAAATTATATTCAAGATTCTAGTTAGCTTATAGAGGTTGTTTGATGCATAGAAAAATAGATACATAGGTGTTAAGAAATAATATATATGCATAATGAACATTATAGTTTAACAAAAAGAGTGTATAAGTATAACAAAAATATTATATAAGTTAATAAAATGGTAAGAACACACGGAGCTGACGCGTTAAGAATGCTTAAAGAAATAGACAATTCCTCAGTGGACGTCTGTTTCATACTATTTCAGCTATAAAAAGAAAGATGTAATATAATCTTCGCGGACTTATCAAAAATGCCGAATGAGATCAGTTGGGTACTTGGGTGACAAGCGCCGAAGTTCAAACTTGGGAGAAGATCGAATCATAATACAAAGGAGGGGGGAGGGGGAATACGGGTTAGAATATGCTAGTCTTTTGATTCCACTTGATGTGTTGATGTCACTCGCAACAATCAACATCAAGGTGCAGATCTATTCTTTCTGGTTCTGTATTTGTCAATCTATACTTATAAAACATTATATTAATTTAATGATTTAATGAGCCAATGAGTGCAGGATAAATCCGCCTCATTATTCAAAAAAAAATTAATAAATTGGTATAGTTCAAATAAAATACCTAGGACTTTCTTTAACATAAAACCAACAAAAATTTCATTCCAGCCACTGATACAGTCTACGCGGAAAAAACTAGCAGGATGAAAAGGCAAATTTCTTACATACGGTGGAAGATTCATCCTTATTCAATCCGTTCTGGCAGCAATGCCAAACTTCCAGATGCAAGCATTTTTGCTTCCGGTTGGGTCATAAATGACTTAAACCGAATTATTAGACAATTCTTCTGGAGGGGTGTAAAGATTGTGCAGGTTTCAACTGTCTAGTATCCTGGACCATTGCCTGTAGGAACAAAGCAATGTTAATGAATTGCATGTGGAACATAGACACAAACCACAATGGTCTGTGGACTTCAATACTAAGAACGGTATATGAGGTCAACACCGTTGACGATCTAAGAAACATACCTGAAAGTCTATCATTCTTCTTTGTGAAGGATTTAATCTCACTAATAGACATGTATAAAGTGGGCGTACAAAATTCGGCAACGGACCGGTTTGGAGATGGAGGCAAAAATGGGCGCTTCACCTCAAGCTCTGCATACAACTGAACTCAGGAATAATTTCCGATTGGCAAAAGAAACTATGGAGAATTAATGCTCCTGACAAAATAATTTTTTTGCCTGGCTATTGATTTTGGGAAAATTACAAACGAATGAAAATACGCGAAGGAAGGGATTTATTGGTCCGTCCATTTGCTTTTTGTGCAACAAGAAAAATAGGGAAAATCACTTCCATGTGTGTATAGAGATGTATAGAGATAAATTATTTCATTTTAAATAATAAATAATTAGGATTACAATAGCACATGATAAATTATTGACACAATATATATGAACGTTAAAACAATTTCTATGACTGTGTAGAGATGTATAGAGAAAAGATTGACCATGTTTTTGAATTCATTTTAGTTCTAACAGTAGTCAAATGGAAATTAGATATTTATTTCATTTTATTTCTAACAGTAGTCAAATGGAAACAATATATTTTTCCATTTTATTTCTTGAAAACAGGTAACCAGGATTCTTGGATCTATAATAATTTCGATTGGAATCAATTCAATTTTCAACTGTTCCAAGTCAAATCCTGAGTCAAACTCATCAATATCCAATTTAATAATTTATACCCCGTTTCTTGAATTGTGTGCCCCTTTTAATACAATATAATATAATAATAAACATTAGAAATAGTTGAATCAAAAAAACGTTTTTGTAAAAATATCATTTTTTTTATTTTCGGCGATTGGATTTAATTACGAATTGGGCTTAATCCAAACTCAAAATTAATAACCCAAGTAGCCCAACAAATTTAAGAAATATTTTATTTAAGTAATTTGAATAATAACTAACTAAAAATGATCAAATCAAGTGCATTAACAAGTGGAAGTTTTGATTGGCACAAAGATAATATAAAATTACTAGATCTTCATATCTTGATGAAAGTGACTCAATATAGTTATGTCCCCCCAAAGAATATATGAGTTTTTGTCCTGACACAACCTTGTAATAAAAAGATTTTGCAAAAATAACATTTATATTCTTGAGTTTGTACAAGTAGTATTTTGAACTCTGAGAATTTAAAATAGTTTTTTAAAGTCAAATCTTTGAGAAAAAAAGAAAAATTAATTTTTAATTTTCATTGTTCGATATATAAATCAATAGTAATAGTTTCAAATTTTCATAATTTGTAAATGCTTTTTCTACAAATTTAAAATGCAAATCTTCTTTATTGTAAGGTTATTTCGAAAAATACTCAGAATATATGGCTTGTTTATGTGGAAATAGAGTTCAATGCCTCTCTTTCTTATCTTGATTGTGTAAGCACCCCATTAAGTTTTCCTTTTTGGTACTTAGAAAGAGGCATCAAATGGAAGCATAATGCTAAATTGACATTTCATCAACAATTTAATAAAAAAACTAAGAAAATTTCAACTCACTTTCTCTTTTTGGTCTTCAAATCTCACTTCCATTTCTCAAGCAAATAAGGAAAGAAGAAGAATATTTTTTTTTTGTTGCAATGGTCTATGAAAACCAATGACCATCAATTCATTGGCATGCATCGAATAACAGAAGTTGAATTTTGAATCTAATTCATTCAATTAGAAAGAATATATACTAAACTTTTTATGGGTAGAAATAATGTTTGATATTTTGCAGGGTGACACATGAAACTACTCCCAAAAAGGAAATTGAAAATGTGATTAGCCTAACAAGTGACCGAAGAAAATGTGCTTTGAATTCTAAGAAAATTCAAAATGTTTTTAAAGAATCTAAGAGATTTGTGCAAATAGTTAAACATGACAAGGTCATTGCCCCTTGAAAAAGTAGCACCAAAATTGTGGGGTCAGTTTTGGAAAGAGAAATGGAAAATGTGATTAGCCTAATAAATGACAAAATGTTTTTAAAGAATCTAAGAAATTTGTGCAAATAATTAAACATGACAAAGTCATTGCCCCTGGAAAAAGTAGCACCAAAATTGTGGGGTCATTTTTGGAAAGAGATAAGAACTTGTTTAAATTCCACTTCCATCTCAGACCCTTTTTAAACTAACCCTTAAACTAATTTCAACTCCACTTTTCAACTCTTTTTAAGACAAAACAAACACATCTTCCTTCTTGTACCTCACATAAATGGCACAAGAACAAGAAGAATCATCAATACACAAAGAGAGCTCAGAAGAAATGGAAAACCCAAACTCAAAACCTTCTGATTGGTTGAAACTCAAACTCGCATTAGACTGCTCAGATAGCGGGTCAAAATCGAAACCCATTTCACCGAAAGTATTTTCATGCAATTTTTGCATGAGGAAATTTTACAGCTCACAAGCTTTAGGTGGCCATCAAAACGCGCATAAAAGAGAAAGAGGGGCAGTAAAAAGATCGTATTTTCACGCACAAAGGACGGTTTTGAGAGGTTTGAGTTTTGAAGCTCATTCAGTTTTTCTGCAGAATATTAAGGAAAAACAAACCGATAAAATGATACATAAGATGGATCAAGATTTGGAAACTCGGATTATTGATCGGTTTGAAGAATCAAATTCAAATTTGAATTTGAATTTGAATCCGAATTTTGTGCGATTTGGTTTGGAAGAGACGGCGAGAGTTTCTTGGCCAGGAAGTTTCCAACAGACTGATAGTGAGATGATAGAAAGTAATAAAATTGATTTGAGTCTCAGATTGTGATTAAATTATCATTTTTCGGTAAATTTGTATGTTAAGATTAGTTATTTATCTAGTAATAAATCAATTGTGTAATTATTTAGTTTATTTAACTCAGTTAACAAAATAAACTAAATTGCAAACAAATGAATTTTGTGTAGAGAGGAAACCGTTTAAGATTGATTTGTCTCAAACTATGATGAAATTATTAGTTATCATGTTATTTTTATGTTGCTAATTAGTTATTTATGTTCTAATAAACCAATTTTGCTAATTAGTTATTTTTCATTCTAATAAACCAATTTTGCTAATTAGTTTTTTTTTTTTGTTCTGATAAACCAATTTTGCTAGTATTTCATAATACTAAACTTAACTACGACAAATGAAATGAATTGTCTAGAGAGAAAACTGTTTAAAATTGATTTGAATATCAAATTTTGATGAAATCATAACTACTGGGTATATTTTTATGCTGATTATTAGTTATTTCATGTTCTAATAAACTAATGCTGCAATTATATCATAAAGTAACTACTATAAAAAGCAAAATGATAAAATAAGTCAAATAAAAAGATGAACAAATTTGTCAAGATATAAACTGATAAAATGCATATCATCAAAATTGAAGAACTAAAAACATTAGCCACATGATTTACTTAGTTATCATACATCCATCCTTCAAAATCTAAGAAAATAAAAAATCTAATTAATCCAAACCTTAATTAGACACTAAAAATCCTCTTTTAACATCTGATACGAATCAGTAAGCAATTGATTCAACAATATCTACCAAATTTCTAACCTTCAAAGTTCAAACCCTAATTTCTCATTTTTTGCCAAATAACCCTAATTTTTCAGTTCTTAAAAATATGATTTTGGAATCTCCTGATGTGAAAGCAATGTTGACACGCATTTGAACTGATACAATAAAATTTACCAAAAATCAGATAAAATAATATATCAAAAGAATATTATATTAAAAGAAAGATGAGGTAAATAAATACCTTATGTTGCTTGTATTTTTCTCTTATTGCAGATAAATTTGAGGCCCTTTTATATAATTGCAATTCATGAATCGCATTTACACAATCTTTCAATTCACTCGCTTTATAACCAGAACTACTTTCAAGCTTTTTATTCTGTAATTTAACAAATAAAACATATTTAGCCAAATAAAAATAAAAAATATGAAATATTTAATAAAAATAATTAAATTAAAAAAAATAAAATTACCCATGGATAAGATTTTGGATCAAGCGTAAATCTCGCGAGAAAAATTGATGAAGCAGCAACAATTGAAGGTAAAAATTTGATACAATTATAATCCACTAAACTTAGCTCAGCTAAATAGCAGCCCAAAAATTCCAATTTTAAATTTGAATACTGCCAAATTACAAACAAAAAAGATTAGAAATTTACAACAAAATTAATGAGTGAATTTAACTTATTAAAAAATATTAAAAGTACTTTTTGATCTTCTTGTCCAGCTCGAGTGAATCTTCTGAGGAAAGTTTTGATTGTAGGGTTACCCATTTCAAATTTCAAGAATTTTAACACATCACTTTCCATTTTCACAAGCTGAAATTTGAAAAAATTGTAACTTTGTTAAAATTGTACGCAATTTTTCAAAAAAGAATTAGAAAATAAATTTAAAGAGAATAAATGTTTACCTCTTGTTTAGTGTAAGTATTATCAGTTATGTAACAAAAATCCTCCACATGTGGCGGCGTAATTTCTTCATATTTACTGCACAAAATTAACCCACAAAAATTCAATAAAAAAATTCAAAAATTACAAAACCCAAATTCAAAAAAAAAAAAAAATGAAATCTTACGAGGCGATAAGCATAGAAGAGACCCCTAAAAGCTGAAGCTTTTGTCTATTGATTGAATTATGAGATAAAAACCGATCAATATATGAAATTGTGAGGTATAAAGTATCCGAAACGAGTTTATATTCTTCTGCCACCTCAACAAGCCAATCGACCAAAATGCCCCTCATTGTTGCACTCACATCGACCTGAATTGTTTCTAAGTATTTCTCATTTGGCCTTCTGTGTGGCTCCACCTAAAAGAAGCAAAAAAACCAATTAAATCAAAAAATAATTTGTGGGTAATTTAACTAGTCCCAAATTGTTGATTAAAGATCGATTTAACAATAAATTGATGGAATAATGGCGTACTAAGATCTAATTGAATGAAATAGAATCAAGTTTAGAAAAATATAAGATGGTGAATTGGGGAAAATGGATCTAAGAAGATGAAATGAACTAACCTCCATTGATCTGAGATACTGATAAATATCCGATGCATAAGCCCCCGCCATTTGCGGATCTTCAACCTCAGATTCCACATCACTAACAACGACAACACACTTCTCAGAACCTTCTAAATCCACACAGGACGATTTCTCAAGCTTCAAATCTTGATCTTTCTTCTTAGATCTAACCTTACTCCCCGTTTTCAACCCGCCCACAACCGGGTTCGACAACGAAGGCAACTCAGAAAGCGCAACTCGTTTCTTCTTCAACGCCGGCTGCTGAGACCCAATACTAGAACCACCGTGCTCCGCCTCCATGGAAGACCGTTTGGCTGCGGCGCGAGTGCGGCGAGGCTCGACGTTCTCCTTGTTGTCCGCCATTGACAAACCCTAACCTTGCTTGAAGTGAAAGCCTAGGTTGGTATGAAGGTTAGGGCTGTTGTTTGGCTTCGAAGAAGAAGAAGAAGAAGAAGGTGAGAATGAATGGAGGAGGAGGAGAGGATGGTTTTGTAGATGGTGAAAGTGAAAATGAAATGAGAAGAAGGCCGCCATTTTTGAGGTGAATTTGAAATTCAGAGAGGGAATTTTGAGGGGTTTTTTGTTTTTGAATGTGTTTGAAATGTTGAATTTTTCAGAGGGAGTGAAAGTGAGAAATTTGGAAAAAAAAATAGTGAAAATATTTTGGGAGGAGGGAAAAAAATTTGCTTGGGGTTTAATATCATGTAGACCCCTGTGAAATGTTGAAGTATCAGTTCAATGTAAATGACATGTTGAAGTTTAATATATTTTTTGAATAAAAATCGGAAAAAAAAAATATATATATATATATATATTGAATAGAATATGTAATATATTAAATAAGCATAATGTTGTTTTATTTTAAATTAACAAATTATAATAAAAAGGTTTCAATAGTTAGTTTCCATTTTGATGATTTATGTATATGCAATTCTTGTATGATATAAGATATTTGCAATATTTTGTGTATGTATATACTATATTGTATCCTTGCAATATTATACAAATCTAGCCATGTAGGCTAATATATACAAATTAATTTTTAAAAGGTGGTTAAGAAATTTTTGCATTCACAAGGTCGTACACATAAAATAACGCTTTATTTCATAAGTTTAGATTAAAAATTTTGCCCCTCCAAGCTTAATTGGGTTTTTGGGGAGTGGAGGGAAGAGATAGGCGGACAGATCAAAAATCAAAATTAAAATAAAAAATAGGAAAAATAATATCGAATTTATTATTATTTGGAACCATTCATAATTTAATAATTAATTAATAGTCTAGACAAAGAAGGGAATCATTCACATCATATGCTTTGAGTATGACTGTTAAAAAGTAAAATATATGTACTATGTATAATTGTATTGTTATGCATTGATCAACTAAGATTGTTGTCAAAAGAACTCATCTCTTTTTTGATACATAATAAAAATAATTTATAGTAATTCAATATTATCATCGGTCATTAATTTTGAAATCTAAATAAGTGAAAGATTCAAAAAAATACTAAATATTTTCTAATTTACTCTTATTAAATTATCTATCCTTTTAATGGTAGAATTTGAAAAAAAATTGTTGAAATAATTAATTGCAATGTCAATGGCTCCATTAGATCTTTCTAAAAAAATGCTACATTAGATATCTAAAGAGTAATTTGTGTGGATAACTAGCCAATAGAATCCTTTATTTTCACATATCTTTGGGCATTTTTATTGTGTTACATCAACATAATTATTTCGGCCATCAAATTATGGGGTGTGTGCAAACCAGAACCATGGTTCACCGTTAATTTTGTTGTGCCAGCTTTTTTTGTGTTTTTATGTGACATATTTTCATTTCTCAGCTCCTTGTTTGTGTGGTTTCAATTATTTATGATTTGATATTAGGTTCAAAGATTGATATTTTAGAAATGAGAAAAAGGCAGTTCACCTGTCAAAATGTAAATATCTTTCATCTTTGGCAAAAAAAAAAAGATAATGATTCTGAATAATCAAACATTGTATCCCTCGTGTTAAAATTTGCATATATAATTTTGTTTGAACTATTCCGTTGTTTTAAACTGCATGTTGATATGATTATGGTTTACTTTCTCGAGAATGTGAAATGACCATGTCAAAGTATACAATTTTTCTTTTTCTTTTGTACAATACAAGAGGTACATATCTAAGGGAATGTATATTTACATGGAGCTTCTTTTGTTAATTAGAATCCTAAAATATATCATAATGAATGACTTTTTTTGTTAAAAAAAAGATTCAAAAATCAAAAGAACAATCAAATTAAAGTTTACCCTCCAAACTAATTTGCTTTATACGGAGTGGAGGGAAGAATAGGCGTATAGCTCCAAATTAAATTAAAGGTCCCTTAAATTAATAAATTTGAATCCAGTAATAATTTAATGTATAGATATTATCATATTATATAGTCTAGAAAAAGAAGGGAATCATTCACATGCTTGAATGTTAAGAAAATGATGGAATCTTAGACGATTTTCAAGTGTAAATAACAGATATATTATATCAATATCAATTCTCCTTTTGGCCTCTAAAATTGAATTCTTCATAATAATGAAATCACAATTTATTTTGGAAGACATAGAATTCTAAATATTCTTCTAATTTTTATGTTAACACAAAAACATAGGCTTATGTTTAATAAACAACTTGGGATATAACAATAATATACTTTCAATAGCCGTGAAGAAACGGAAATTAATAGTAATTGAGCAATAATTATTACAACAGTAACTGATCATAAAACCGAAACATAACATACAATACCATAGTTTGAAATTTGAATATACAATATATTTTCATGCCACAAAATCACCATTATTATTATTACGAACTGAATCCATGTCTTTAGATATACTAGGAAACTACCCGTGCTACGCTGCGGTATTTTCAGAGTGGATATAATTTTTGGAAGAATATATATTTTGAAAATGAGATTAATAATACGAAGAAGAACATGAAATTAAAAGCAGAACTATTTGTAATATTAAATACGAAAGCTTAATTGCTCAGCATAAGTTGATAATACAAATTATTTCTAATTTTAGATTACACACCATAACACTATGTAAACTACTAAAGTTACTAACATTACATACCATGATATTTAATTCAATACGATTACACACCATAATATTACATACCATGATATTTCAATCATTTTTATACTGATAAATAAACAATATAATTAAAAAAATTGTTGCCAACTCAGCTTGATAATTATGAGTTGTTTGCACGAAAATGTTGTATAGTTCATCATGGAGTAGCTTAATCTAAACACCAATCAAGCTATGTATATAATCTATTATAACAACATGCATTTGACACTGCATCACAAAACTATTATCACTGATCATTTACTGTATACCTCATTTCTTTGATTTGCAAGTGGTGAAAGGAATAATCTGAACAACGCAACTATCTTATTCTATAGCAAAAATAATCTGGATGGAGAACACGGTACCTCAAACTGCATATAATATATAAAAAATTAGATTAATAAATATAGTTAGAGAGAAATGAAAAAAATATAATATTATTATCTACCCAAGATACACAACACTACCGAAAAATTCTTATCGAGGGAACAACATGCTCGTTACGACCATATAAATATAAAGAATTTAGTATTAACTACACGAGAAGCAGAATTTATATAATTATATTTTTTTTAATCTGAGTACATACCATCAAAGAAATGCATTTCGTAAAAGAATAAGAATAAGAGGAGGCTGGAACTGATAATGAGCTAGCTAAAATAGAACTAAAGTGATAAGAAGAGAACTATTTTATCACCACAAATGAGAAAAAGAACCAAAGGGAGAAGTTTCTTACTTTAATTTGGGAGCAGTTCAAATATCACATAAACCCCCTAAAAACTTATCTTGAAATGCGATTATCACTGTTGAAAGTGTGCCTTTCGATTTCGTAAAATGGCTCTTGAAATGCGAATTCAGAAAACCAGGCAATAAATAAAAAATATCACATAAACCCCCTAAAAACTTAGAAAATACCATGCATACTTTTTTCGCCACTGCTTTCAAAATTTGCCAAACTACTTATTCTGAGTTTAAGGAAGGAATACCTTTCATTATTTTAAATCATCTTCATTGCCCGCCTATCTGATTGACCGTTTGTTATCACTGAAAAACTAATTCTGCTTCTCAAATCCGTCACTCATCAATGACCCTCCAGTACTCTAAAAAATAACAAGTTGCTGTAAATACAGCAACCTAATTCTAAGTTTCCTGATTAAGAAACATGAAAAAGCAAAAGTAAGATTGTCAAACTAAATAAAATTAGGGTTTTACCTTAATATTAGGATAAAGTAAAACCATAAAACACTTAATATTAACGGTAATATTTTATCAGTAAAATCATGCATAATGTAAACCCCTAATATTGAGTTATTAAAAAAAAACCTAATCTTGAGGTAAAATCCTAGTTTTGAGATATTTTTTTTGTTCGGAAAAACAGTGGGTCTGATTGAGAATTCCAACCACCATCAAACGGTATATAATAAAAATTTCTTTAATTGAATTTATTAATTCAATTGATGTTTAATGCCAAACTAAACCTCAATTCACCATGAAATTGTCAAAAAGAGAAAAAAAATTACTCAATATTGGCAGGAAATGATTGAAAGATTAAATTTAAAATTTAAAGGGAGTTAAAATGAAAAATTACCCATTAGAAGTTATTTTCTGTTCTTTTCCAGTCGGTTTGGTTTTGCCTAACGTCCAGGCGAAACTGATGGCCATTGTTGCGATTAAAAATGTAAAAACGCCTTCTAATTTTCTCAGGGCATAATTATCTAAAAACATAAAGACAAAACTGTCAAAAATGAAATAAAAAAAAATGAATAAGTTTAACTGTTGAAAGTACTTCAATTTCTTATTTTTACGACCATTTCAAATAAAAAGGATTAAAAATTCATACAAAAGATGAAATTCACGCTCCAATTAAAACAAAACGATAGAAAAAAAACCTTCAATTTAAACAGAACTCACCAATGCAGGGCAGTGATTACGACTCCAGCCCAAAGCGGCAAGAACCCTCTGCTCAAGATCTTAATCGCAATCGCACTCCCAATCACCTCTTGAATATCCGCCTCGATTAATGCAATCTCAGTCATGGACCAAAGCACGAGCCTCGCCCAGTCGGGATACTCCTCCGTGCAGAGCTCCGCCAGTCGCCACCCCTAACTGATGTCGAGAGCAGCCGAAACAGCAAACCCATTGCCGTGGCCCAAAGAAGAAGCCAGAGCAGAGATTACCCAGAAATGGCGCCCGACTGAAGATCTCCTTTCAAATTCCCCGGACCGAAAAATGCGATGCTCATGAGAAACCCGTAGAAGTGAACGGTCACCACTCCATCGACGGAAAACTCGGTCAACCGGATCTTGAATGGAAGCTCGTTTTTTATTTTTAAATGATTTTTTTGAGCAAGAAAGAGAAGAGAGAAAAAAGAGAGACGAGAGAATGGAAGGAGATGGAAGGTGTAACATGAAATGATCCATTCATAAAAGAAACATTAACTAATTTACAGAAAATCAAAATGGAAAATAGAAATTAACGGATGGTAATGTAGTAAAAAGTTAATCCAAAGGCTAGGGTTTAATTTCGACGTGGCCCCCTCATGAGTTTCTATATGGGGGGGGGGGGGGGGGTTAATTATAAAGTTGCATGAGCTCTAAACGGTATTCCAAACCCCTAAAGTAATAATGACCCAACAACATACACCTGTCCAAAATAAACAAACTATGAAACAAATAATAAATAAAAACAAATGAATAAATACAGAAATAAATAAATATATATATACAAAAATAAATACATAAATAAATAAAATAAGTCAACGAATAAATAAATAAAAATTTACAAAATCATAAATATATAAAAATTTACATAAATAAGTAAAGACATAATACGTACATCAATACAAATTTAGAAGTCTATTTCCCTCTAGCTTGCTTGCATTAAAAAAGATAACTCTGTTAGTTCCCTCCCTCGAGCAAGCTTGCATTCAAAAAGATAACTCTATTTCCATGTTGATGTTAATTACTTTTTTATTTAATTTTATTGATCTCTTCTCTCTCCTTATATTCATAAGGATTTGGTGCACGACCTCTTTGAAGCGTCTGTCGTCTCTCTCTGTTTAGTCGGCTTACTATTTTGTATTCCGGTGATGGAGAATAAACCCCCAATCACCAAACTGGTAAAAGCCGGTAATGTTCAAAACTTTTATTTTATTTTAGTATATTATTTTTGAATTCTCTTCGATCAAAAATAAAATTTATAAACCGATCCGAATTTCCAACAGGGGCCGTGATGCTTGTTGCGACGGTCGTTTTGAGTCTGATGAGTATCATAAGTTGTAAACTTTATCCCCACATTATCTCCTCAGAGGAAAACTTATCCAGCTTGGCCGTCATTATTTACTGCCTCAGTTTGGTCACGTTGTTGCTCGGAATAATGAAAGAGCTTCTTTCTATTGTTGATCTCCTTTTTGCAATGTGCGACATGGTAAAAATAACTTAATATCTTTTATAAAAAATTTATTCAATTTTGTAGTATTTGTAGGGATTAGTCTATAATTTAGAATACGTTTAAAGAGTTAGAGTGCATGATGAGCAAAAGTTGTGTTTCGTGGAAAATTGGTATAAGGTCATAAAGAAGGAACGGTGTATGCGTACATATACATGACATATTTTGTTTAATCATCTAATCCACTTTTTTTTTTCCTTTTATGAATATTTTTTGCAGATCGTATCAGCATACTTCTCCGAGTGCTAGATTTCTGCCGCGGCTCACAACAAACATTATTTGTTAGAGATATTTCTTTGAGTTTGCTTTGTTATTGTTCTATTAAATTAATAATTTAAGAAAATAAACTTCACATGGTGAATTCATTGGTCATTGACTCATTGCAACGAAAAAATAATATATTTTTCTTTCCTCATTTATCAAAAAAGTTATTCTTCTTTCCTCATTTGCTTGAGAAATGGAAGTGAAATTTGAAGATCTCAAAAGAAAGAGTTGAAATTTTATTATTATGTTATTAATGAAATGGCAATTTAGTATTATGTTTCCATTTGATGCCTCTTAATAAGTACCAAAAAGGGAAACTTAATGGTGTGCTCACACAATCAAGATAAGAAAGCTAGAGGCATTGAACTCTATTTCCATTAAACAACCGAATCGTATCAACTTAGACTTGGGTAGGTTAGATCAAGTAAGATTTAGGTCGTGAGTCATTTATGTTTGGGATCGTTCAGAATAGATTATGAGTCTATGTTACAAAATTATGAATCATTCAAGTTTCATATATTATTCATTGATTGGTCCTTTAGTTTGATACTGAATTATTTTTTCTAGTTGGTTATTTAATTTCAGATTAGTCATTTTGGTTTTAATCAATGATCATTATTTAGCCAGCTTTTTCCCTCAAGCTACTTACCTGGTTCAACACATGATTATTATGATTCAAATCACCAACAAATTTGATGAATACATTAAGAAAATGAAAGACTGATTAGTTTGTGGGGGCATTGAAAATGATGACAGTAAGTGTCACAAAATCTAAGTCTTAACCACTAATTGAAGTCTGGTTAGATTGTTAATTAAAATTAATAGGCCCTAATTATCTTAATCTATTTGACTATTAATATGTTGGAATATGTTTACTGTTTAGTTTAGTTAGGTAGTGTAAGTGTAATATTTTCAGCCTAGTTTAATTTGTAATTTTTTTTTCCAATTTATTTCATGTCAAAGGGTTTCATTCCAAGAAGATATCCAAATAAATCCACATGATATTTTCCATTTAGTAAAAATTCCAATAAGAATTGAACTTTCCATAATATATTACCTTTTCATTTTGTAAATCATGAATGATATTTATCGAATTCAAGGGGTGTTAATGAAAATTGTCCCCCAAATACCAAATCTCTGGCCATTAAGACTAATTAATTAGGAGATTAAGGCACGCCTTTGCAGCCAATGATGTTCATTATCTTAATTAAACAATATAGCTGGATTAATCAGACTTGATCATTTTTCCCAAGTAAAAAATGAAATAAAATAAAATGAAAAATCCATTTGTTTGTTAGAGATATTAATAATTAAAAGGCATCTGACGCCCGTCACGTGCCCTGACGGAAGAACTCATCTTTCCGTTATAAAACTGCGCTTGTTACCGTCAAATCTGTTACTTTCTACAAAATTCTTTCTAACGGCGCCGTCAACTTAATTTGTCAAGTGAAACGGGTTCGTAATGAACCAATGAAATTTGTCAACTGACCGTGTTATTGTTGGTAAGGTTCATTATGAAACAGTCTCAGCTGACGATTTTTGCAGGGGGCCCAAAGAACTTGATTGTTTTAAGAGAAGAATAAAACACACACAATAAAATAAACAACACTTGTAATAACAAGGGATAAGCATTATCAAGTATTATATCCATATTTTGTTTTCTATTAAATTTTTACCATATTCATCAAGTAATTCTTTATATAACATACTCATATTTACATCAGAATCACTAAGAATAATAAATCCAATTTATATATATTATTAGATAATACTAAGAATATTTTGATAATTTGTAAACATAATTTATACAATATATCCTTTTTCCATATTGTTTTACTTCCTACAATATTCCCAAAAATAAAGAAAATAACCATTTAATAGAAAAATAAAAACAATCTCAAATAAATATCTCTGAGAAATAAAGTTTGTTGTGGGTCGAGTAGGGGTGGAGATCTAGCTCTTGGAGAAGTATGCTGATATGATCTGCCAAAAATATTCATAAAAGAAAAAAAAAAAGTAAATTAGATGATTAAACAAAATATGTCATGTATACACAACCTTCTTCTATGACCTTATACCAATTTTCAACGAAACACAACTCTTTAAATGTATTCTAAATTATTGACTAGTCCCTACAAATACTACAAAATTGAATAAAATATTTATAAAAGATAATAAGTTATTTTTACCTTGTTGCATAATGCAATCAGGAGACCAAGAATAGGAGGAAGAGCTATCATTATTCCGAGCAACCAACCCGCCAAATCCACCTTCGATGCAAGTGCGATAGAGAGCGCGACCCAAAGGAGGTAGTAAATAATGACGACCAAGCGGGATAAGATTCTCACGGAAGAGATCATTCGGGGATAAACCAGACAACTTATGATATTCGTCATAGACAGAAAGAACGTCATGACAAGGATCGTGAGACCTGTTGGAATTCAGATCGATTTATAAATTTTATTTTTGATTGAAGAGAATTTAAAAATAATACATTAAAATAAAATAAAAGTTTTTAACATTACCGGCCTTTACCAGTTTGGTGATTGGGGTGTTTTTCGCCCCCACTAACATAAGTATTGGGAAGATGATTAAAAACAGAGCGTAGCCAGACTTGTACAACTGTGCGCGCACCGCCGCCTTATGAATATAATGAGAGAGAAGAGATTAGTAAAATTAAATAAAAAGTAATTAACATCAACATGGAAATAGAGTTATTTTTTGAAGGCAAGCTTGAGGGAAATGGAGTTCTTGTAGGTGAAAAAGAAATCTATAGTGATAAATTCATATAAATTTGTATTCATGCCCCTCTCAACATGAGAGGAATGAAAGGTCTTACCTGATCGGTCTTCTCCTTGTCCTTCTCCCTTGCTTCCCTTGCCTCCCTTTCCGACACGGTCTCGTTTTCAATGTCCATCGGAAAACACAAGCGAAAATGGCGAGATGTTGAAGATTTGTTTTTTTTCTCTTTTTCAGGTTCTGCTCAGAGAGAAAGAAAGAAAGAAAAGAGGGGTTAAAAAGAAGCACAAATCACAAAAGAAAAGGGCAAAATTAAAGTGAAACACCAAGGAAAACAAACCAATTGGTGAGAATTTGCCTATTAAAAGCGGCTGGCTGCGCTGTTGATAATTTCAGATTTAGGGTTTTTGAGAAAATAAACGAAAATTGGTATATATATATAATATATACATATACAATAATCTACCTTCTATAATGGATCGCCTTCGCTTCTTAGAGTTTTCAGAATAGAAAGGGAAAGAAAGCGCTGGCAGGGTAGAGAAATAGTAGGAAACAAAGAAATGGAACGATTTGATTTTTGGGGGGAGGAAAGGGAACGAAGGAGATTTGTTTTGAGGGGTGGGCTTTTTATTCTTCTCTCAACTCACTATATATTGTCAAACCGTTTCAATTTCGCGTTGAGCAGCAAAATGAAGCAGGGAATATTGCTATTAATAGGAGAGTCCAGTTGTTGGCCTAGTTTGTTTGTTATTTTTTTTGATATAAGCCCGTATAGAGAAAATTGTTTTAATACAGATTGGACTCAACAAAAACCGACCAACCAAATTTGGTTAAAAATTTAAGAAAATGAAAGACTGATTAGTTGTGGGGGCATTGAAAATGATAACAGTCAAGTGTCACAAAATCTAAGTCTTAACCACTAATTGAAGTCTACGTAGACTGTTATTAAAATTTGAGTATTAATTCGTTGGAATCTGTCACTGTTTAGTTAGGTAGTGTTATATTTCAGCCCAGTTTAATTCGTAATTCATTATTATTATTATCAGAATTTATTTTCATGCCAAATGGTATTTACTCCATCGTTTTTCTTCCCTTCACACAGCAGCGAGTCCAGCCTAAATCCTTCCTCTCGCCTCAACGTGGTTCTGGAGCGGCGAGATTTGGACGGAGAGAGGCCGCGTCTTTGAGAGTAGAGAAGAAGCCATTAATGGAATGGCGGCTTGTTTTCTCTCCATTTTGTACAGACTCAGAGAGAAGAAATGGAAAAGGAAAAAAGGAGAGAAGAGAAGAGAAGAAGGTTTAGAGTGTGCTAAATATGGGAACATCATTTGCTGCAAAGTGGGCCTTAATCTCCTAATTAATTAGTCTTTATGGCCTGAGATTTGGGGGACAATTTTCATTAACACCTCTTAAATTCGATGAATATCATTCATGCTTCGATCCTTTCCTTTTCTCCCCCAAATCAAATCGTTTCCTACTATTTCTCTACCCCCTTCTTTCCCTTTCTGTTCTAAAAACTCCTAAGAAGAAGCAAAAGGCGATCCATTATAGAAGGTAGATTATTATTATTATTATATATATATACCAATTTTCGTTTCTTTTCTGAAAAACTCTAGATTTGGAATTATCAACGGCCGCTTTTAATTCTCACCAATTGGTTTGTTTTCCTTGATATTTCACTTTAATTCTGCCATTTTCCTTTGAGATTTTTGCTTCTTTCTTTTTAACTTCTTTATTTCTTTTTTTCTCTCTGAGCAGAACCTGAAAAGGTCAAAAATCTTCAACATCTCGCGATTTTCGCTTGCGTTTTCCAATGCACATTGAAAACGAGACCGTGTTGGAGAGGAAGGCAAGGAAAGCATTGGAGAGGGCCGCTCAGGTAAGACCATTCACAGGAGGGAGAAGCAATTCCTCTCATGTTGAGAGGGACATTAATACAAATTTATATAAATTTATCACTATAGATTTCTTTTTCACCTACAAGAAGTCTATTTCCCTCTAGCTTGCTTGCATTCAAAAAGATAACTCTGTTATTTCCCTCCCTCAAGCAAGCTTGCATTCAAAAAGATAACTCTATTTCCATGTTGATGTTAATTACTTTTTTATTTAATTTTGTTGATCTCCTCTCTCTCCTGTTTTGAGTATGATGAGTATCATAAGTTGTAAACTTTATCCCCACATTATCTCCTCAGAGGAAAACTTATCCCGCTTGGCCGTCATTATTTACTGCCTCAGTTTGGTCACATTGTAGCTCGGAATAATGATAGAGCTTCTTTCTATTGTTGATCTCCTTTTTGGAATGTGCGACAGGGTAAAAATAACTTAATATCTTTCATAAAAAATTTATTCAATTTTGTAGTATTTGTAGGGATTAGTCTATAATTTAGAATACGTTTAAAGAGTTAGAGTGCATGATGAGCAAAAGTTGTGTTTCATTGAAAATTGGTATAAGGTTCATAAAGAAGGAACGGTGTATGCGTACATATACATGACATATTTTGTTTAATCATCTAATCCACTTTTTTTTTCCTTTTATGAATATTTTTTGCAGATCGTATCAGCATACTTCTCCGAGTGCTAGATTTCTGCCGCGGCTCACAACAAACATTATTTGTTAGAGATATTTCTTTGAGTTTGCTTTGTTATTGTTCTATTAAATTAATAATTTAAGAAAATAAACTTCACATGGTGAATCATTTGGTCATTGACTCATTGCAACGAAAAAATAATATATTCTTCTTTCCTCATTTATCAAAAAAGTTATTCTTCTTTCCTCATTTGCTTGAGAAATGGAAGTGAAATTTGAAGATCTCAAAAGAAAGAGTTGAAATTTTATTATTATGTTATTAATGAAATGGCAATTTAGTATTATGTTTCCATTTGATGCCTCTTAATAAGTACCAAAAAGGGAAACTTAATGGTGTGCTCACACAATCAAGATAAGAAAGCTAGAGGCATTGAACTCTATTTCCATTAAACAAGCCATATATTTTGAGTATTTTTTGACATAACCTTAAAATAAAATAATTTCCAATTCAGATTTTTACAAAAATCATTTTCGAATTCTGAAAATTTGGCAAATGGCTTGTAGCCTAATTGGGCAAACCATTTACATGTAAAGTCAAAGAGCATGAATTCGATTCCCGTCAAATGCAATTTAGCACACATTTAGCAAAAGTCTCTCAATCCCATAGGTTGAACATAAAAAAAAAAAAAGAATTTTGAAAATTTGAAATTATTACTATTGATTTATAAATCAAACAATCAAAATTCGAAATTAGTTTTTCTGCTTTTTTTCTCCAAGATTTGACATGAAAAACTAGTTTAAATCTCAGAGTTCGAAACAGAAAACCAAAAATAATTTCAAAGTCATACAGTCGACAATACTACTTATATAAATGTTATATAAGTACTTATATAAATACTACTTATACAGTCGAAAATACTACTTATATAAACTGAAGCATATAAATGTTATTTTTTGCAAAATCTTTTTATTATAAGGTTGTGTCAGGAAAGAAAACCCATATATTCTTTGGGGGACATAACTATTTTGAGTCACTTTCATCAAGATATCTAGTAAGTTTATATTATCTTTGTGCCAATCAAAACCTCCACTTGTTACTTATTATCAAGCACTTGATGATCATTTTTTTAGTTTACTTATTGTTGGAATTACTTAAATAAAATACTTCTTAGATTTGTTGGGCTATTTTGATTGTTAATTTTCAGTTTGGATTAAGCCCAATTCGTAATTAAATGGCCTAATTTTGAAAAATGATATTTCGGCAAAAATGTTCTTTTGATTCAACTACTTCTATGTTTGGTGATCCATTAAAATGTCTGGACCGAATTATTCGAGTGGTTTGTCTGGACCGTGATCCATTAAAATGTAAAGATATAAGTATGTGTTGTATAAATAAAAATACATAATGACAATTGTGCGGGTCGATATTGGGCGAGTCGGATCCGAATCATGTAAAGTTAGACTTTGGTCAGGTTAGATCAAGTCAGATTTAGGTCGTGAGTCATTTATGTTTGGGATCGTTCTTAATAGATAATGAGTCTATGTTACAAAATTATGAATAGATTGAGGGAAATAGACCTCTTGTAGGTGAAAAAGAAATCTATAGTGATAAATTCATATAAATTTGTATTAACGTCCCTCTCAACATGAGAGGAATTGCTCATTCCTCCCGTGAATGATGCTTACTCATGCAATCTTCTTTGGAAATAAAGTTTTAGAGGACTGAGTAAAATGAAAGGCCTTACCTGATCGTTGTCAAATTTAGTTGGAGTAATTATTACCTAATTCTTGAAGTTAGTAACATATTAAACTTCATTTTTTTTACAAAAGAGAAACTTTGAACTGACATAATTATATATATGATATCTTTATATATTAATAATTTAATTGTATTAAAATTAACATTAATTTGTTGAAATTGTTCAGGGACGTGAGAGACTTGGAGACAGGCCTCTCTTCGTACTGATCGAAGCCGAAGGGATTTGAGCATTATAAGGCTATTTAAGCTCTAGTATAAATTGCTAAGATTTTGTAGTTGTATTATTGGAGAATTAATAAAATATTTTTCGAACGCATAATCTATCCACTGTTTATGTGGTGATGTGGACCTTGATATTTATCCCTAATTATTAGACCTTTTTATTTATATTTATGTGTTTAGCACCCATTATTTTCCACTATATTGTTAAGTTTAGTTTACTATCTTTCAGGAATGCATTGGTCGTCCTGATATATAACTTATTTTAAACTTGACATATATTTTAAACTTTACATTTATGTTATTAGTTTAATGATTTGTTTTGAACAACATATCTAACAAAAGTAAAAAAATATTTACATACAGAAAGCGAAACACATAATTAACTTAGTGTAAACTCCATAATTGTTATCTTAATTTATTGAACTGTGTTTTACCTGCATGGTAATTTATGAGACATGAAGCAATATGGGCATTAAGTACATAATGTCCTTCATTTTTGCACATTCGTTTGTTTCCTTGATTCCCTTGCTTCCCTTTCCGACATAGTCTCGTTTTCAATGTCCATTGGAAAATGCAAGCGAAAATCGCGATATGTTGAAGATTTCTTCTTCTTCTTTTCAGGTTCTACTCAGAGAGAAAGAAAGAAAGAAAACAGTTAAAGAGAAGCAAAAATCACAAAAGAAAAGGGCAAAACTAAAGTGAAACACCAAGGAAAACAAACCAATTGGGGAGAATTCGAGAATTAAAAGCGGTTGGCTGCACCGTTGAATTTTTATTTATTCTGATTTCTTATGACATTATTTATATATCATACTAATATGTACAAAAATGATTGATGACTTTGGTATTTGCTATTCTAAACCCGATTATATGAGAACGGTTAAAGTTATTTTAGATCGTTAGCTTTGAATCAAATGGTTAACGAATCATGATACGTATTTATGTTCAAATATTAATGCAAAGATAAATGAAGAGTTCATTTATTAAAACATATTTAGTTTTTCTTTTCTTCTTTAAAAAAATACTTATTCATAATAAAATATTTTATTTATAATGTTAAAATCTTCAAAACTAAATTTGTTTGAATTTTCTCTTTATTTTGAATTATATATTGCTATGGTTCTAATTAAATTTTTTTTCTCGGCAAAGTATGCAAAGATATATAAATAAGAGAATATGCTCATGTGAAAAATATATCTTTAAATAATTAGATTTAAACAATTAGATATTTAAAATAAATAACGCAATAAATTATTCTTTTTTGTACTATCAATAAATTATAAATTCAAACATTTAGATAAATTAACCCCACCCCATTATTTTTCACCTCCTTTTGAGCCTTCTTATTGAAGCATGCCATCAAATTTCTCTGGACCGTCCGATAAAAAAAAATCTTCAAATTTTATTATTTAATTTCTCAAGTTTCTTAAAATTTTATGCCAATATGTATGTGGTTATTAATATATAATGATATAATTTATTAGATTACTATGTTTTGTATTACATTTCCGATTTAGTGAGAACCATCAAGCTCTTGGGTTCTCACTACAAGAAAATACTATATTAAGAAATGCATTACATTAATTAATATACAACATGTTTCAATAATATCTATGTGATTTATTTATTCATAAAATATATAGCTATTGCACTTCATTTTGGTAGATCGATAAAATCAACAATGAGAAAATTAATGGTGATATAATTTTAAGAAAATTATTCATGTTCTATTTTCTTATATTAGAACACAACATTTTTTTTGTATATATAACATTATATTTTTTTCCTTCCAATATAATGTTAAATAGAAGTATTTTTTTTTCTCTTTTTGTCAAAAAAAAATGAAACGTTTTTTATTAGAACTGTTAGTGCTTCTACAATAATCTTCAAAATAAATTGTCTTATTTTTTCTTTTTTTCGAGCTACGTCTAAGAATGATTATAACTTATATATGTTTGTAAATGTAATATATCAAAAGACAACAACATAACTTCAAAGAACAAAAACGTAAATTGAGATTATAAAGAATAATTCATAGTGCCTTATCAAAAAATCAATTTATTCTTTCTATTAAGTTGTTATTTATATAATTAATTTATAATAACATAATTTATTATAAAAAGTTATCCGTCATTATAAAATTAGATTTGATAAAACATCTTATATTGTAATACAAAATTATAACTAAAAAAAATACTAAACTTACTCTACAGAAATTGTCTATATTTTTTATGTGCTATGAATCAATTTAAATGTGATTTTAATTAATTAATTTTTTTTGAAAAGTTACGAAGAGTTTGTGTAATTTTTATAATATTAAGTTTATCTATTATATAACAAAATAAATAAAAAAATTAAAATATTTGCAGTGTAGCGCGAGTATACAGTTACTGTACTTATCCTCTTAAGTTTTCTTATATTTTCATCACTTTACAACTTAATAAGAGAAAAAAAAAATAGACAAAAGATATAAATTAATGATAGTGATATTACGTTTGTAAAAAACAATAAACTTTATAAGAAAAATAAATAAGGTGATATATAAGAAAAACTAATATGACTGGTTTTCTTAAAATATTAATCCATATTCTCATTATTGATTTTTAATGAAGAGATTACTTGTCACACTTTAATTTTGTACAAATAAAAATTTAATTTACAACAACAAATTGTAAAATACGTAGCATAGCACGAGATTGTTCTTACTTCAATCTTTATTTGTGGTTAGTTCTACAAGTTTATGATACATGTTGTGTTAAATTATAAGTTTTTATATCAACACTCCACATTTTATAAGTTTATATTGATTTACATATGTAAACACATATTCAGAATATGTGTTTCCAAAAATTATGATGTGATGTTGTAGATAAGGATGGATAATACTGATTTGGAAATGGGAGCTGGACTGGATGCGGAAGAGGAAAGTAAGAGAATCGCTCAGGTGAACACATATTCCGCATATATATGTATTCACATATTCCGAATATGTGTTCACATATGTAAATCAATATAAATTTATCCTTCAAATCAAAACCAAAACACAGACTAACCACACACAATTAACTCAAAAATATTTTTAATTAAGTTTAGCAATAATAATCTAATCATTGCTTCAGCCTCAATTGGTGCAATATTTGCGTTTATAGTTTATATCTGGCAGAACCAACTACCAACATTTTTTTACAGAAAATATAGAAGAAAAAAGAGAGAATATCACCTCAATTCTTGCTTCCTATTATCCTCTTTCGCTTCAAGCAGGAATGAAGAACTGAAGAAAGAAGGAAGTGAGTGATATATTTTAAGCATCCGACAGACAAATGGAGGGATCATGAACTGTCGGTTTATCATTAGACAGACTCGGTGTAGGATAGACTAAAATACAAGATAATAACACGTCAGCAGATTGGGGTGACGTGGTTGGGCATTACTGGAGGAGTTATGGTGGACCGGATATAGGTGTAATTTCACGGAAAGACTGGGTGTAATGCAGACCGAAATACACGAATATTACAGCTCAGCGAATGGGATGACGTGGTGTGTTATTATTGGATGGTTTGTGGTGGATCGGATATAAGTATGATTTAACGGAAATAGAGCCGGATATAAGCCTATAAGACCCTGTAGGCTAAAACAGGAAATGAAGTATGTCAAGGTCAGACGTGCAGGTAAAAGACTCTTCCTGTCCATTTTTTGAATTAATTCCAATTGAAATGAGTATAGATCCAAGAATCCTATGAACTTACGAAGTTGGTCTATTGGTGGAGACAATTAGCTTTGCTGTACTAACCCTCACAACCAAATGGAAGGAAGAGGTAAATTATGTCTCCAAAGAAGTTCAAATTTCATTATTTTTTGTGTTTGAATAAAACATCTGTAATATATTTTTTAATTAATGCAGGTCATATTAGCTAAAAATCGAATGAAGTTATGGGGAGGCGAAACTAGCTCGATTGAAGGAATAACAAATCCAAATGAAGACTCGTGGCTGTTAATATCAATTTTGGAAGATTGATGTTAGATCTTAATTTCGGAACTAACCGACACGAGAGGCTAATACAACCATTTGAGAAATGAAATCATAGGAATCTTTTTGGCTGATATGAACAAGGAGCTAATTCATTTATGCATGTTACGTAATCATGTTCATATAATGATAGGACAATATATAAAAGTTGTATTAGATAAATAATGTATGTATGCTATTTCTTTAGATTTTGATTGGCTATATGAATGTTTTTAAAACATTATTATGCTATTATGAACATATTACGAGGGGGAAAAAGGGTTATTCCTCCATACACCAAACTAATATATGAGCCATTGAGTGAAACCTATTAAATGGATCAAGTCTCCATATGGTCTCTAAAATTAAATTCTTCAAAATAGTGAAATTATAATTAATCTTGTATAACATCAATTTGTAAATACTCTTCTAATTTATATTACTAACACAAAATAGTAGTCTTGTGTTTATAGACAACTTCGGCTATGACAATAATATACTTTCAAAAACCATGAAGAAACAAAAATTAATAGTAATTGAATAATAATTATTACAACAGTAATTGATCGACAAAAGCGAAATATGATGTACAATACCATAATTTGAAATTTGAATATACACTATATTTTCGAGCGACAAAATCACCATTATTATTATTAGCTCGCGCTTTGCGATGAGTATTTCAACTTTAATAGTTATTTCAATCTAATAATATTTAACTTGCAATTATGAAAATTCAAAATTAAAGTTTGTAAATCCATAGCACATAAATAATACAAGAGAATTCAAAATTGTTATCTTTGTTTTTCTTATCTCATTATGTCTTGACATATTATATTACAAAAACAAATTAAGTATTAATCATGCTTAGATGAATGAAATAAAAATAAAATAAAATGGAAGATAATTTATTTCGAAGATTTTAGTTGAAACTATATAAGATTAAATAATAGATGATTAACTTTAAAAAAAATAAAAAATAATAATTACATTTAATATTATATATATGGAAAAAATATGTATACTACATAGGAAAATATAACATTACTCATTATCTTTAAAAATTTGTTACCGCTATTTTTCTTATTTTTTCTAGATGTTAAATGGTATAGATTACACATATGTTATTATGAAACCCGTAATACATTAAGTAATATAATATATTTTTCAATATTCTTAATTTTTTTTTTTGAGATGAGAGTTCTCACATAACGGAGATATAACACCGAACATTAATCTAACTAATTATGTGATATTATGATAATAATTTAAATTAAAAGATAATATTTGATAAATTTTTTGATTCGACGGCGGAGAGAAAATTGATAATAGTTATCTTGAGAACTTTCAAAGAGGGATAAAAGAATATGATACGAGTAAATGAACTTATCATTTTATTACATGTACTTTTATATAGTCTATATTCACATATTTTATCAAGAAAAAAATGAAATCGGAATCATAACGGCATGTCTTTATGTGATATTATGGAGATAATTTAAATGAAAAGCTAAGATTTCAAAAAAAAAATTGATCCAACGGCCGAGATAAACTTGATAATAGGTCTCTTGAGAATGCTCAAAAAGAGATTAAAAATAAGGTATAAGGTATAAGCTAATGAGCATATCATTTTTGTACATCTTCATTCATATAATCTATATTCACATATTTTAGCAAGGAAAAAATTAGAACCATAACAATATAAAACTCAAAATAAAGAGAAAATTCCATCAAATTTATATTTGATGATTTTAATATGAGAATTAAAATATTTCATTAAGAATTATAATTTTTAAAAGAAGAGAAGAAAAATTATTTATATTTTAATAAGTAAACTCTTCATTAACTATTGGTACATGTGATATTATGGTAACAATTTAAATAAAAATCTAAGATTTCAAAAAAAAAAAAAAAATTCCCAACGGCGAAGATAAAATTGACGGCAAGTCTCTTGAAAATACTCAAAGAGAGATAAAAAAAAAAGGTATAAGGTATAAGTTAATGAGCACATCATTTTTGTACATCTTCTTTTATATAGTCTATATTCACATATTTTAGCAAGAAAAAAAATGAAACCATAACAATATGAAACTCAAAATAAAGAGAAAATTCCAACAAATTTATATTTGACGATTTTAACATTAGAAATAAAATATTTCATTAAGAATTATAATTTTTTAAAGAAGAAAAGAAAAATTATTTATATTTTAATGAGTGAACTCTTCATTAATTATGGGTATTAATGAACATTTATTTGCACCATGATTCATTGAAACCATTTGATTAAGATCTGATGGTCACAAATAAACTCACAACGGTTCTCACTAAATCGGATATGGAATACAAAATACCAATTCAACCAATAATATGCTTATATTTTAATAACCACATAATTATTGCCATAAAATATCAATAAATTTGAGAAAATTAACGCCTAAGATTCGACAAAAAAATTGATCTATCGGTCGAGATAAAAGTGATGATGTGGCATTTTGAGAAGGTTCAAAAGTAGGTGAAAAATAATGGGTTGGGGTTAATTAAAAAGCTACATGAGACTTGAAAACCCTGGAAAAACTAATTTTTATCTTGCTCTAAATTGAAAAATATTTTCAAAAAAAAAAAGAGAAGACATGATATATCTACCAAGTCCAAATAGTTGAACCTGCGCTTTACTTCGAAAAAAATTGTATCTTAATAATATTTTTATTGATGACCAAGTTAATTTCACATGGAAAAATATAGGAAAAGGATACTTATTATTTTTCCTCATTTTCTAATATGTGATTTCACAATCCTCTTGCGCAAAAGATAAACATGCTCGCCGGTAAGTTAAACATGAACCTCGTATTTATTTGTTGCTTATACCCAATTACAGTCATATAACGATGATATGTCAACGTACTACAAAATATCCTTTAGCAAGGTATCGATTCCCATATTCTTTCTGATCTGAGATAAAGACTGGCACCATCCTTGAAATGAAGCATCATGCTTATAAAACGCTTCTCAATTCCCGCTACCAGTGAAAAACAGAGCGTGGTTGGGCCTCCCACTGGATGAATGTCATATCGTGCGAAATGCGCTATGAAGAAACGTTCAATGTGATCCCATGCTACTCGCGTAAATGCAGAAAATGGTGACATCGTGTCAATCGCGCAACCACCATTACAACGGCCATCTCGCGAGAATGTATTTGGAGGCAAATGGAGTCTAGTACTCTCAATAGTGAGGTCAATTAGGTCAAGGAAATGCATAGTTGAGCCTTGGATATGTAAAAGATTGGTCCTTGGAACAAATCCACGCATGACTATGTCGGGTCCGAAACGGATGTGACTCCAACTTGTTGTGGTAGTTGGTTGGTGCAAGCAATATGAGAAGCGCCATTGAGATCGTGCTGCAAGTTGTTCTGTGAACAACAAGACTGAGCCTGTGTTATGACTGTTGTAGTTGTTGCTCGCGTGTGCACAGCCAAACCCAATTTTCGTGACCGATTCAAGTTGACTAGTGTTGGAGGTGAAGTGGAAAGTCTCACGAGCTTTGTACGCAATGTTGAATTGGCATATGTTGTTGATGCAACGGAATGGGTAGCGACACAGCGGATCTGTGCACGGGACGGCAGCAATAATAGGAGATTGATCGGGGCAAACAAAAAGTTGGCATATATTGTAATAAATGAATTTTCTTGTTATCAAAAAGTTTCAAAACAACCTCAGAGTTTGAGGCTTACGTATTCATTTTCAAAGGGCCTCTAAATTATTTTTCACATTTATAAGCTCGTGTACATGAAAATAACCCTTTTATTTCACAAATCACAAGAATAATCAAATTAAAATTTGCCTCCAAACTGATTTGGATTGTTAGAGAGTGAAGGGAAAAATAGGAGCATAGCTCCAAATTAAAAATATAATATATATCAAATTGTCTTCAATTTGGATCCATTAATACTTTAATGGATAGTCTAGAAAAAGAAGTGAATCATTCACATGCTACAAGTGTTTAAAAATTTCACGGAATCCTATAAAATTTCCACACATAAATAACAAATATACATAGAGGGCATGTTTGAGTAAAAATATCCAAATATATAGAATCATAACTTTTACAATAAATATATAACCACATAATTTTAAAATTTTCCACACAAAATTTTCCAACATAACCACATACAATTTCAAATTCAGCTAAATATAGAAATATAATATCAAAAAATAGTAATATACAATGATTAAATTTCAATGAAAATAGTCCTCGAATTCACATAAACAAAAGTCTTCCAATTCTCTACATTCTAACAAAAATTTATTAAATTTGATTAAAAAAAAAATTCTGATCCTAAATCTATCTCCTACTAAAAGTACATGGTCTATATTTCAATCATTCTATAGTTTTTCATACAAAATATCTCACAAATTGTAATGTTAATTAAACACAACAGTCCAAAATAATCTACACAAAATAAGTGAGCAAAAATCTTATTCTCTAATTTCTCACCGATTATTTATATCTAATTTCCTTCTTTCCACCGAAATTAGTGGAAAAAATATATAAAAAAATTTAAAAAAATATCAATTATTCATTGAGATGTTGTGTCACTAAATTCTCTTGTATATTTGTGAGGCGAGCCAATCAGGTATATCAGTATCTCGTAAAATCAAATATAATATAAACACAGCGTATAATAATATAAATACGGATATAAGAGAGCCGAATAATAATCCATTTATTTCTTTCGAAACAAAATCTAATAATAAATACGCGTTTATTATCATTAGTAGCGCCGCAACCGTCCATGTCACAACCTACACAAATTAATACATATTTTCCAAATTAATATATTTTGAAAATTACGGAAATTTTTCAAAAGAACCCCTATATTTTCACAAACTTATAAGAAGCCCCACACTTTTGGGAAATAATGAGTTTTTTTGGGAAATTCACAAGAAAGCCCCTACAATATGCCGAAATCACAAAAAAAAACCCCGCATTATTGCCAAAATCGCAAAAAAGAGAACCAAAATTATTTTCAATTTTCATCAACACAGGGACTTTTTTCCGATTTTGGCATAATGCAAGGGCTTTTTCGCAAATTTCCCAAAAAAATAACAAACTTTACATACCTTCATGAGCTTGCCAATTCGAAAAACACCCATCAAACTCTCTTTAGAAACCAAGCACAGAAGAGGCACAAGTGCGAACGGAATCTGAACACTTTGCAAAACGTTCAGCCATTCATTCAAAACGTCCAGCGCGGATTCCGATGCGCCGAAAAGTAAGGCCACGATTAAAGTGGGGATTATGGCGGAAGACCGAGTTATCAGAGCGCGAACCCACTTTTTGAGTTTGAGATTCAGGAAGCCGCCCATTATGAACTGGCCTGCGTAAGTGCCTGTGATTTAAAAAATAAAAAAATAATTTAAAAAAAAATGAAAAAATATGAATTTTTTACTTTTTACTTTCATTTTTTAATTAAAAAAATACGAATTTTTTTTTTATTTATTTTCCTCTTTTTCACTTTTTTTTATATTTTATTTCTGGGAACTTATATATTTTTAATTTTAGATTGAGAAATTCGCGCATTATGAACTGGCCAGCGTAAGTCCCTGCAATTTTTAAACTTTACAAATAAAATTGGAAAATTTTCAAAACCCCCCTAACTTTTTGAAAATTACATATATTTACGCTGGCCAGTTCATAATAAAATTTAGAAAGTGGGTCCACGCGATAATACCAGGTGCGAACGGAATCTAAACAGAATCTAAATTCTAAATGAATTTTTTACTTTTTACTTTCATTTTTTAATTAAAAATAAGAAAAAAATACGAATTTTTCCTTATGCCTTCATCTGTAAATTATCTTTACGTAAATATTTTTTTAATGAATTATGAACAGACCAGCGTAAGTCTGTGATTTTTAAGAAAAAAGTTAGAAATCCGAATTTTGTAGGCTTTTTAGAATAAGTAGGGTTCTTTTTTATTCTGTTTGATGTTCAAATACGCCCATTATCAAATGAACTGCGTAAGTCCCTGTAATTTATAAAAAATATAATCTAAAAAGTCCCTTTATAAATTAAACGGTGTTCAGATTCTGATAATAATCAGAAAAGTTAAACGGTACTAATTTCCCTTTAAATTTATTTTTACCTGTAATCGTGCTGTACGATTACAGGTAAATTGCCCTTTATAAATTAAAATAAAAAAATCCAAAAAATATAACTTTTTTTTACCTGTAATCCAAAAAATTACAAGTATTTTTAACGAGTTGATAAAAAAAAATTCAAAACATTAAAAAATCACCTGTAATCGTGCTGCTCTGTCCGGCCGAAAGCAAACCAATCCCCCATATATACAAAATCGGCAAAAATCCCCCTCCAAATTTACTATTCAAATACTCCCCCGCATTCTCCAATCCAATATATTGGGCTTGTTTAGATCCATAAAACCCTTTTGCAAAAACCGTGGTCACACAAATATTTATGAAGAACGATACAATTAATGCGATTGTTGATTCGATGGAGTAGTATTTTAATGCTTCCGAGACTTGGGAGGTGTTATTGGGGTTGACTTTGCGGGATTGGACGAGGGCGGAGTGGAGGTACACGTTGTGAGGCATGATCACGCAGCCTACTACGCCGACGGCTTGGCGGATTGTGTTGGAGCTTAGTTTGGGCACCAAAATGCCTAAAAATATGGTGGAAAAATGTTGGAAATGTTGGAAAAATGTTAAGAAATGGTTGAAAATGTTGGAAAAATGTTGAGAAATGGTTGAATTTGAGGGGATTTGATTTATTGTTACGTATTTTTTAAAGAAGTTGATATTCAATCCCGAATTAGACCTTGGAAATTCATTAAAAGAGGGATTAATTGAAAGATTAGATTTAAAATTTAAAGGGTTTTCAGTATCGAAATTCCTTAATTTAAAAAAGAAATCAAATATGAGGCAATTTGATTTGATTTGATTTATTATTACATATTTTTCGAGAGAAATTGATGTTTAATCATGCCAGATTAAAAAAATTAATCATTATTGATATGATTTGAATTCATGGAGAGGGGTTTAATTGAAAAATTTTAAGGGGGGCTAAAATGAAAAATTACCGATTAGAAGTTCTTTTCCGCTCGGTTTAGTTTCGCCGAACATCCAAGCAAAACTGATGGCCATTGTCGCGATTAAAACTGCAAATACGGCTTCTAATTTTCTCACGCCATAATTCTCTAAAAACAGAAATACAAAACTGTCAAAAACGAAAAAATATGTCAGCATAAGCATCAGTAAAAAATAATCACAGATTGAAAAGTCATAAATAATCAACCTATTATGTTTTCACAAGATCGATTAAGATGAAGATATGAAAAATAGATCAATTTCTGAACAAAAGATGAGACTTTTTATCGATTGGACAAAAAAAGATGAAATTTGAGCCTCAATCAAAACAATTGAAAAAAAAAAGAACAAAAATTTGGGGAAAAAAAAATCACCAATCCAAGGCAGTAATCACGACTCCAGCCCAAAGCGGCAAGAACCCTCTGCTCAAGATCTTAATTGCAATCGCACTTCCAATCACCTCCTGAATATCCGCCCCAATCAACGCAATCTCAGTCATTCCCCAAAGCACGATCCTCGCCCAGTCGGGATACTCCTCCCTGCACAGCTCCGCCAGGTGCCGGCCGGTCGCCACCCCTAACCGGGCGGAGAGCAGCTGAATCAGCAGCCCCATCGCCGTCGCCCAAAGAAGCAGCCAGAGAAGCGAGTACCCGGCAATGGCGCCCGACTGGAGATCTCCTTCCAAATTCCCCGGATCTAGAAACGCGATGCTCATGAGAAACCCGGGACCGGTGAAAAGCCACAGCTTTCTCCACGAAAACCGCGGCGCAGATCCCGACCCAGATCCAAGATCTGAACCCTCAATCTCAATCTGAATCTTCTCACTCGATTCATACGCGTGTTCTTCTTCTTCTTCTTCTTCTTCTTCATCATCATCTTCTTCCTCCTCCAACAGCGACTTGACAATCAACCGGGCCTTGCTGATCGGCAACAAAGACGCCTCCTCCGACTCCGGTTCCGGCTCCGGCTCGGCCGGCTGCTCTTCGTCCGACGAGGTCTGCATGAGGCGGAGCGGGACGAAGAGCGGGGCGGCGGATTTCGTCGGGTTCCGCGCGTCTTCACCCCGACCAACTTCTTCCATGCTTATAAACGGAATGATTGAGATTGAGATTGAGATTGGGCTTGTGCTCGCCCTACGCTCTCTCTACCAGTCTCTCTCTCTCTCTCTCGGTTTCTTTCTCTTTCTGCGTCTTCTGTTTCTGTTTCTGTTGAGATGTGATGTGTTTGTACTTTGTTATGATGGGGAAAAACTGATGAATGGGTACTGACTGATACAGTGATACGGACAAAGCCTGAATTTGGCGGCAGAAACCGGGAAACGAAATCCGGGTTTTGGATGGTTGGAAATGACTCGCTACATGAAGAGCTGCAGAAATATAGCGTGATTGGGAGTTGATAAAGCCCTGGTTTCTTTCATGAAGTGACATAATTTTTGCATCTTTCTTTCGTGAAGTAAAGTTGTTTTTATTTTTCGCCAAATTCCTACTTATTATTAATGCTTAATATTGGCAGAGAGGATGTGGAGCTGACATGTGTCCCATGGAGTATTGATATTGATCCCCAATTTGCACCCCACTATATTTTTATTCAATATTAGTACCCACTTTGAACCCAATAGTATCAATTCATATTTGATATTATGATGTTTTATTACTAATAAATTAATAATATAACATATTATGATATTGAATAAATTATAATAAAATAATATGAATCTCACTCTAAAAAGGATTTTTTTTCATAAACTCCTAAAACATTTTTATTACATGTTTGCATTTTCCCCCTATTAAATGAAATATTTAAAATCATTTTAATATTTAAAAATCTGACGTAATCCCTTAAGTAGTACAATTTTACAATATAAAAAAATTAATAAACTAGTAATAAGATATTTTCTGTGATAGTTGTGTTAGTCAAACGTATGAATCATGATATTTTTCAATCAAGACAAATACCCAACATATAATTTGTCACACCATTTTAATTTTTTATTAAAGCTAGATGGATGTAGAACATTTGACATGTGGTCTTCTTTAATATTTTCTATTAAAATTTTTAAATATTTTTTGTATAATAATGTAGAGTGATATTAGATTTTATATAATACAAAATAAAATACATTATGTATATATGAAATTATATTTAATATTCCGAAGCGGAGCGAGGGCTCTCCTAGTTTATGTTAACTTTAATTTAACATGACTTTGCAAACATAAAAACTTGTTATATATAGTTCTTAGGAATGTAGGGGTTAATTTGAAACATTTCCAACAAACAGAGTTTATTATTACAGGCCGTACATATGCCACGTGGCTAGATTCTAATACAGTCAACTCACGTGAGGCCATCTCACTGTTTATGCATTACAAATTCTTGGCTGATCGGGTTGCATGTACACCGGATCGAATAATTTTTTTTTTTGAATAAAATGAGGCGGGTTTATCCTGCACTCATTGGGTCACTTAATAATTTAATTAATATATCATTTTACAAGCATAGAGCGAGAAATACATAATCAGAAAAAAAAAACATCATCTTGATGTCAGTTGTTGAGTGGCAACAGAACATTAAGTGGGATCAAAAGACTAACAAAGCTTACCCGACTTCCCCCTCCCCCCCTCCTTACTATTATGATTTGATATTCTCCCAGGTGCGGAATTCGGCATTTGTCACCCAACAAATCTCATCTGATGTTCTTGATAAGTCAGAAAAGATCATGTTGCATCTTTCCTTCCAAAGCTGAAATAGTATGAAGCATGCGTCTACTGGATCGAATAAATTTTGTATATTGATTTGGTAAATTGTAATATTTTTAACATTCAAAATTTAGTATTCATGGAATAAAGTAAAATATTACGATGAACTTATATGTTCTGATATATTTAATTATAACCTCTCATTTGTATCCTTTTCTGGACTATAACACAATGACGTGGTTTGTTCTTAGTAACTGGTCCATGGTGAACCCTTCCCACAATAATTTGGAAATAACAGAGTTTTCAAAAAGCCCCTAATTTATCAGAAAATTGTAACATATATTTTACTTCCATGCTATTTTCTATATCATGTATAGTTTATAATTTATATTGTACTCAATCCTAAAAATTAAAAAAAAATAATGGAGAGAGTATCAATCCAAAGAAAAATAACTTCAAAATAATAACAAATTTATTTAGCCATATCTACTGTAAAGATAAACAACTAATTTTTTTATATAATTAAAAACACTATTTTTTGCATTTTTTACTGTCTATATAAATAATAACAAAAATGCATTTTTTTTTATTTTTTATATAATTATTTTGCATTTTTTTATATAATTAAAAACACTAAAGCTCTATGTGGAAACTCAAATTAGTACACTGTTTTACCGAAATACTATTTTTTGCATTTTTTACTGTCTGGACTTTGGCACATTAAACTTTGTTAAAGTGTTAACCAGCACATCAAATACTCAAAATATTAGGAGGTTTATTAAAATTTCCTAAGAAAGAAGGATTAGCTTATTAGCTATAGCTAATAAGAAGAGAAAAACGAAATGACGAGAAAGACAAGAAAAAGGGCCAACACAGACCAAACCAGAAGAGAAGAGAAAGAGAAAGAGAAGAGAAGCGCGCGACTAGACGGGCATGCAGACCGCCGCCGCCGTCTCCGCCTCGCCGCCGGACCTGCTCCGGCGCCGCCTTCATCGGCCTGCCGCCGCCTTGTCCTTCTCCTCCTCTCCGTCGAGGAATTTGGGATGTCTTGTATCGAATACTGGCTCGCGGTTTTCTAGAGTGGTCGTCGCTTCTTCTCCTGCTTCCTTCGATGGATTGGATGCTAAAGACAGCTCGATTAGCAGCTCCAGCAAGGTAATTCCGATTCTTTTTCACTTCTTTCTTGAACAATCTGGGTCCCAATCAAACTTTCTTCTCGTTTGAGCTGAAAATTCTATTCCCCAATTGAAAATTTCAAATCTTTCTTCGTTTCTCCCCTTTTCTCTCAATCCACGACTCAAATTCACCAATCTCACGCTCTTAATCCTTCTTTTTTCCAATTCAGAACTCTGTTTTGGTGAGTTTGGTGCAAGAGATAGAGCCGCTGGACGTGAGTTTAATCCAGAAGGAGGTGCCGGCCGAGACGGTCGACGCCATGAAACGCACCATTTCCGGCATGCTCGGTCTTCTGCCGTCGGACCAGTTTAAGGTTCTCGTTGAGGCTCCGTGGAACCCGGTCAAACGGCTCTTGGTTTCCTCCATGATGACTGGGTAAGGAAATGAACTCTCTCTCTCTCTCTCTCTCTCTCTCTCTAGAACTCTCTCTCTCTCTAAACAGTAAAAAACCATTGATGGGAAATGTGCAGAAAGGCTGCTGGATTATGCCAACATGTATTTTTTTTTTTTTTTTGCAATTTCAGTAATAATATAGCGGATTTTTTGCGATTCCTGATAATGCGGGGGCTTTTTTGCAGTTTTGACATAATGCAGGGGCTTTTTTTTGAAAATTTTCGTGAAAAATATTTAGGGGAATATCTTGCGAATTTTCCGAAAAAACATTGATTTATCTAACTATTCCAGTAATTTATCTTTCCTTACAACACATAGAAACAGAATAGGTGTCTATTCCACTATTCCATTTGCTGCCGAACAGTTATACATTTTTACTGAATAAAAATAGTTAACTTTTTTTTTTCAGATACACCCTTAGAAATGCGGAATATCGACTATCTTTCGAACGGAACCTCGATTTTTCCGAAGAAGATTCGAATAACAAAATATCAAGAGAAAGCGTTCAAATGGAACCTTCTAGAAGCGATGAGCTGGCGCCTGGTTCTGGAAAGAAAGATAATTATGAGGAAAATAATAAATTAAATCAAGATTTAGGGTTTGAGGGTTTGGGAGAGTTGAGCTCTCAGGCGAGAGATTATATTATTCAAATGCAAGCTCGTTTGAATTCTATCAAAAAGGTATAAAAATGGTTAAATGGTGTTTGTATTTTATAATTTATACCTCAAAAATTAGAAATATCATGAATATGTTGTAAAGCATAGGAATGTATAAAAACCCTTTTTTTCACATTTGATTTTGTTTTAGTTTCATCTATAATGATAAAATTCAATATTTTCACTTTTGCAGGGGTATTTTTGATATTTTTAAATTTTAATGAAATGATACCTGAATTTTTATTTTATTTTTTTGCAGGAATTGCACGATTTAAAAAGGAAAAATTCAGCTTTACAAATGCAACAATTTGTTGGAGAAGAGAAAAATGATTTGTTGGACTATTTACGCTCTCTCAAACCTGAAAAGGTATAATTTCAAATTAACCTAAAAAAGACTTTGAAAGTTTATTACTTTTTTTTTTTTTTTAAAAAACAGCAATAAAAAAGTACTGAAATTTCGAAATATGATGAAAAAAACAAAAAAATAAATAAATAATCCGATATATTTTATAAAATTATAAAAAATACAAAATACATAAAATTATAAAAAAAATACTTTGAATTCTGGTAATCAAAGTCCATTTTAAGTTGGTGAGAATTTCAAAGTTTTTTTGGGTTAATATAGTTTTCTTACCATAATTATTTATATACAAATATATTATTTATTAATTTATTTATTTATTGAATTAGGTTGCTGAGCTGTCAGAACCAACATGTGAAGGGGTAGAAGAGGCAATTCACTCTGTAGCCCACGGACTTTTAGCCACTCTCTCTCCTAAAATGCACTCTATCAAAAATAATAATATTAACAATAACGATAATAATAATAATGCGGCTCTAAACTTTGGAAAAAATGAAAATAATAACGATGATGATTGTACCGAGCTTGTGGAAAATACCTCGATCAATTTCCAGCCTCATCTTTCTGTCCCGCGCGATTATTTGGCCCGTCTTTTATTTTGGTAATTTTAATTAATTAATTAATTTATTTATTTTTGTATTTATTTATTTATGTTTTTATGTGTTTATTTATTGGTTTATTTATTTGTATTTATTTGTTTGTTTATTTGTTTATTTATTTATATTTTTTTTATTTGTTTATTTTTACTTGTTTATTTTTACTTGTTTATTTTTATTTATTTATTTATGTATTTATTTATTTATTTGTTTGTTTATTTGTTTATTTGTTTATTTATTTATTTGTTTATTTATTTGTTTATTTGTTTATTTATTTATTTATTTGTCTGTTTGTTTGTTTGTTTATTTAATTATTTACTTATTTATTTTGGACAGGTGTATGTTGTTGGGTCATTACTTGAGAGGTTTGGAATATCGTTTAGAGCTCATGCAGCTTTATAATATATCTAAAGACATGGGTTCAATTCCTAATAACAATAATAATGGTGATTTTGTCGCGTGAAAATATATCGTATATTAAAATTTCGAACTTTGGTATTGTATATTGTGTTTCGCTTTTGTTAGTTGGGTATTATTGTTGTAATAATTGTTTGCTTTTGCGGTTTGGTGTTGTGTTTTTTTTTAAGCTATTTGGTGTTATGTGTTATATTTCGCTTTTGCAATTTTTATGTTTTACAAGATTAAGATTTTGCAAGTTGGAGTGAAATAAAGGTAAATGCCTTTACAAGATTAAGATTTTCACTATTTGGGTGAAACTAAAGAAAATGAAATTATACTATTTTTACTAAAGTGGTAAAATAATGAAATTATACTATATATCAAGGGTATATACTTTTCTTAGGTTGATAATGTCTTTTGGTTCTTTTTACAAGTTTACTACCTACGTGGGGCAAGCAACGCGAGTCCTTTTCTTTTTGGTCTTCCGTGCACATATTTGTAGTGATATATGTAACGGGTAATGTGAAGGAGTTAAATAAACAAACTTTTCAACTCACAACTCACAATTCTAAAGTAACTCTTCTAGAAAAAATTTAAAACATGTCATTTTTCTGCAAATTATCATAGTAACTCTATTGTTGCTCCTAGCTTTCCATGACATAAAATTTATAATGAAAAAAAGAAATACAAAATTTATAATGAAATATGTAGAACATCAGATAAAACAGTTAAAAAAATTTCAACTTATTACTCTTAAAAGTAACAAATGAATTTATGTGGTACCATATATTATATAGATTTATATGGGAGCGAAGTTATTTTTTGTATATACAAAAGATGTGTTTGTTAAAAGTTATACTAAGTTTTATATCACTATATTTGAATATAATATTTTTATTAAACATACTCTGAAGGAAAGCAAGGGTCCCTCTAGTGTGAATAAAAATTCAGGAAGTGAAACTAAGTTAAAACTTGAGATGCAACAATCACGTGAAATTATGCATAATGTGAGGTTCAACATTAACTTTTCCAAGTTTGGATTGAGCCATGTAAGAATATCCCTCTCAATAAAAAGATAATTAATAATCATAAAGCAGCTCATTGTAACCACTGGTTTAGCTTCTTAATGTTTTTTATGACTTAGTTAATTCTTTCTTTGTCCTTCCCTAAAATAACCGATATATTACTATCTTTATCTCATAGCAATACACAACACAATATTTCTCTTGCATCGTCTTCCTCTTCTCACCTAAATAATAATAACAACAACAATTATCCTCTCGTTCTCATTCTTGTCAATGGATCAACTGAACTTCATTGAGGAGATTTATGCATTCCAAGATAATAGTTTGTGTTCTATGGTTCTAGATATCCTGATAATTATTCGATACCCTCTTATTTAATTCTACTTCTTCAAGTAATAATCTGATCAATAACATAATGACTGATTATTCTTCATCTTCTGCTAATTTTACGAATAGCATGATGGTCGGCTGAGCTGAAAGTTACGAGCTAAACGGTATGGACCTATAAATGTAATATAATACAGATTTTACGACACCCCGTACGACCATATCACTCAAAATGAATGTGTAATTCAAAATATAGAATCATTTTTTAATATTTTTGCACCAACATCTCAACATAGTGATAACATTTCTTCCGTCACATGTAGCAACAATAATATACCCTCTTACTTGTGTCTCTGCTCATTACAAAAAGAAGATGGGTCGAATAACAAAACAATATGAAGAATTTAATTTTCTTAACTCGGTACATGAATGACCACAAAATAATTTCCATCCGGTATTTATTTGATAGTTCATTGATGCTACATAATTAATTATCCAAAGCTCTGTTTAGTTTCCACTAATGGCAATTAACTCACTCCAAAGCTCTGTCAAGCAACAATGGCGCTTCTCTTCTTCACTCTACTCATCTCTCTCCTTCTTCTCCCACTTCTCTTCATCAAACTCGTCTTCTCTGCATACCCAAAACCCAAAACCTCGCTCCCACCATCGCCACCTTCTCTGCCGATCATCGGCCACCTCCACCTTCTCAAACCGCCACTCCACCACTCCCTCTCTTCCCTCTCCACCCAGTTCGGCCCCATTCTCCACCTCCGGATAGGTTTCCGGCCAGTCGTCGTCGTCTCGTCCGGCGAACTAGCTGAAGAATGCTTCACCATTAACGACGTGGTTTTTGCGAATCGACCTCATTTCCCTTCTTCCAAAGAGGTCACGAATGATTTTACCACTCTTATTTTCTCTGATTACGGCCCTTTGTGGCGGAATCTCAGGAAAACCGCCACCGTTCATGTCCTCTCCGGCCACCGCCTTCTCTCCTCGGCCTCCGCCAGACATGAGGAGTCACGCTACTTGGCTCACAAACTCTTCGTTGGATCAGGCCAAAACATATCTACATTCAAAAAGGTATTTTGTAACAATTTTTCTTTGTATAAAACAGAGCAAAGAACATAAATTTACTTTCTGGTATAAACAATAGTAATAAGTTACTCAACAATTTCAAACTTTCCTTCAAATCAAATAATAAAATTCTCGTTTTTATATTCATTATGACAGCTTCAATTCATCAAACTTCCCTTTTCTTGATTATTATACAAATGATCAAATGAAATTTTTTCCGACAGATAAATTTGAAGGAAACGGTATTAGAATTCACTCTCAACATAATAATGGGGATTGTAGCGGGAAAACGATATCACGGCCAAGAATTCAGACAGATGATTGCTGACGTGGCGCTTCTCGCATCAGGAGCGAGTTTGGAGGATTTCTTCCCGTTTTTACGGCCGTTTTTGAAATTTACGGAGGTGAGTCGACGGACCAAAAGGTTGGTAGCGGTGAGGAATGAGTTCTCTCAAAATCTCATTGATGAACATAAAAGGAGTGGGTTTGAGAAGAAGACTATGATTGGTGATTTGCTTGCGTTGCAAGAAAGGGAGCCGGATGTTTATACGGATGATTTGATTAAATCTCTTACTTTGGTGAGTTTGTTTATTTATTGATTAAATTTTTTGGAATGTTTGATTTTTCTTCTATCACTAAAATTTTCCCTTACAGATCATTTTGGTCCGAAAAAGAATGTTGATTGAATAAAATGCTAATGTTAATAAAAAAAAGTTGATTGAATAAAATGTTAATGTTAGTTCTTGTAATGGGATAAAAATATGAGATATTCAGTTTACTTTGTTAAAACTAAGGGAGAGAATCTTACGATATATATTCTTTAAAATATTTAGAAAATTGGTGTTTTTTTTAATTATTTCCCTTAATTTAATGGCTCAACAGAGCTTATTACATGCGGGAACTAGTACAACATCCAACACGCTCGAGTGGGCCACGTCTCTTCTCTTAAACCACCCTGACAAGCTAATCAAATCCCGACACGAAATAAACACAGTCATCGGAAAAAATCGTCTCATGCAGGAATCCGATTTCCCAAACCTTCCGTATCTCAGAGCGATAATCAACGAGACATTTCGTTTACATCCGGTAGTCCCCTTAAACGTGCCTCACGAGTCATCCGAAGAATGTTTCGTTGGTGGATACAGAATCCCTAAAGGAACAATGCTTCTGATCAATATTCACGCGATTCACAGAGACCACAGCAGTTGGGATGAGCCGACGGAATTCAGGCCTGAAAGGTTTCTAGAAGGTTCGAAGGAGGAAGGAAGGTGGATGATGACGTTTGGGATGGGGAGGAGGAAATGTCCGGGCGAAAGTCTGGCGGTAAAAGTGATTGGATTGGCTTTAGGGACCATGATTCAGTGTTTTGAGTGGGAACGGATTGACGGAAAGGAGATAGATATGATGGAAGGATCAGGTATATCGATGCCTAAAGCGGTACGATTAGAGGCCTTGTATCGGCCCCGAAATGAGATGATCCCTTTTCTTAGGGGGGTTCAATTCAAATGACATTTTAATAAAGATAATTTGTGTGGAATAAAATCAGTTAATCAATTTTTTTATTTTATAATTTCTTTTGGCTTTAAATTTCTCAATTATTTGTTTATTTTACTAAGTTTAACTTTTATTATACCTTAACAGGTTCTTGTTTGAATCATTTGTTTTAACTTCTAATCTATACAAAAGACAAAAAAAAAACTCATCAAATATAATTCTTGATCTCATAGAATGACACCATCAATCTCAATCTCATAAAATTCAATCAACTATTTTGTAATCTATTTAATTACAAACCACTTACCCGTTCCCCTAAATACAAAACAAATCACAAATCTAACAAATCCTTTCTATCACATCCCACAAACTATCCTTTTTATTACTTACAAGTTACAACTATCCTTTATTACTCAGTCACACCATTATCTAAATCCCCATAAGAAAATCAACCATTTCAGGCCGGGTCCGATACAGAGCCTCTAAATTCTTTTCCTTACGCATCGTTATACCCGATCCTTCCATCATATCAACCTCTTTTCCGTCAATCGTTTCCCACTCAAAACATTGCATCAGAGTCCCTAAACCCAGTCCGATCATCCTCATCGCTAAACCCTCTCCAGGACATTTCCTCCTCCCCATCCCAAACGTAATAATCTCCCCTCTTTTCCCCTTAGAACCTTCTAGAAACCTTTCAGGCCTGAATTCCTCTGGCTCGTCCCAGCTGTCTGGGTCTCTATGAATCGCGTGAATATTAACCAAAAGCATCGTTCCTTTGGGGATTTTGTATCCTCCAACGAAACACTCTTCGGCTGACTCGTGAGGCACATCAAGAGGAACTACTGGGTGCAAACGAAATGTTTCGTTTATAATCGCTCTGAGATAAGGAAGGTTTGGAATATCTGATTCCTGTATCAGGCGATTTGTGCCGATGACTGTGTTTATTTCGTGTTGGGCTTTGGTTAGTGAGTTAGGGTTGTTTAATAGAAGAGACATGGCCCATTCTATCGTGTTGGATGATGTGTCGGTTCCGGCTTGGAGTAAGCTCTTGAAAATTGAAACGGAGAGTTTGGGTTAGAGGATATAAATTGTCAATTAAATGTAAAATGCTATTTTTTTTGTTGGGTTTGGTTTGTCAATAGTTGTGAAATCATGTGCAGAAATAAACTTAGAATAGACTATTAGTTAAGACATCAACATTACTATTTTTATTTTTTTTATATATATTTTTTGGGCTTCTCTAAACTAGTGAGTAAGGTCAAATTTTATGAGGTGACAGTAAGACTAAGTTTATGACTAACTAACCATAAAAATATTATCCTCCTTATCTTGAGGAATCAAAACTCTTCAGCATTTATTGACTGAGGAGTGGATCTATGAAAAAATATATCTCATTATCCAAAATTTATATTAGATAATGGTATATGATAAAAAAAAAATTGAAGGTGTGGTGTAGAAATTTTGTTATTTGTTTATATATTAAGGTTATTTTGATATCTTTATTGCTTTAAGATCTAAAACATGTACTGACAGACAGTCCTGAAATCACAGTCAAATTTGGTGGCTGTGACTGATAAAACCATTTGAAACCTAACAATTAAGTTGGCATAAATATTATATACTTTATATGCTCTGAGATTGGACTTGTCATTTTGAAATTATACTTCTGCAACCTACCAATAAGAATTAAGAACATGGAGTGATGATATCTTTTTGACATTACTTGCACAAACCAAGTTGTTCCTCGATAATTCAATAAATACTATACATTAACCTATTAAATCATGCATATGCAAATTTTAGAATCTTACATTAGCTATATTTTATGACAAATGCATACTTCATACTTATCCTGATCTACTTTTTTTGAGATTGCTATTGATGAAGTATTGATAATTCCACTTGTACATAATGTAAAATTTCAAAATGTGAATTGTAACGACGAATATTTATCATAATATACATAACATGAATCAAAATTCCGTAAAATTGCAAATAAAAATAAAAAGAGAAAGCACCATTGAAAGCTTACCAATGTAAGAGATCTAATAATTTCATCCGTAAAAACATCCGGCTCTCTTTCTTGCAACGCAAGCAAATCGCCAATCATCGTCTTTTTCCTCTCCACTTTATGCTCATCAACGAGTTTTTGCGAAAACTCTTCTCTCTGTTTCACCAATCCCATCAACTTTCGTTTCGCGCTACGAAATTTAACAAACGGATTTAAAAACGGAAAGAAATCCTCCAAATTAGTTCCTGAAACGAGAACCGCTATGTCTTCTACTTGTTTTCTAAATTGTCGAGCTTCTTCCCAATCCTTTGCTTCTTCGCCGTAATATCTTTTTCCCGCCAAAATCCCCATTATTACGTTCAGAACAAATTCAAATATTATTTCCTTCACATTTATCTGTTTATCAAAGTAATGGTTGTTAGAAAATATCCTGTTTTTCAATTAAAAAAAAGAAATATCGGGTTTTGTTGATGTATATGTAAATGAAAAATGGGAAATTTGATGAATTAAAGAAAAACCTTTTAGATTAGTCATGACTTTGAAGAAATTGGATTTGAATTGTAAAAGTTCTGTTCTTTTTAAGGGAAAATAAAATTGATACTCTGTAGAAACTATTAAATAAGAAGTTTTTTTAAAACGATTCTTAATTTACCCTTTTGAATGTGGATTTGTCATCGCCTGAACCAACAAAAAGTCTGCGAGCCAAGTATTTAGATTCCTCATGTCTTGCGACTGTAGAGGAGAGAAGGCGGTGGCTGGAGAGGACTTGCACGGTGGCGATTTTTCTTAAATTCCTCCACCTAGCGCCATAACTAGAGAAAATAACAGTGGTAAAACCATTCGTGACCTCTTTTGCAGAAGGAAACTGAGGGCGGTTGCCCAAAGCCACGTCATTGGTCGTGAAGCATTCTTCAGCTAGTTCGACAGAGGAGACGACGACCACCGGCCGGAATCCTAGCCGGAGGTAGAGAATGGGGCCGAGCTGGGCGGAGAGGGAAGAGAGGGAGCCGTGGAGAGGTGGTTTGACGAGGTGGAGGTGGCCGAGGATCGGCAGAGAAGGCGGCGAAGGTGGCAGCGAGGTTTTGGGTTTTGGGTATGCAGAGAAGAGGAGTTTGGTTAGGAGAAGAGAGAGGAGAAGGAGAAGGATTGAGAGAATGTAGAAGAAAGGCGCCATTGTTGGTTTGAGAGAGGAGAGTTCTGTGGACAGTGATTATTGATGTATTTCCCTTTCTCTTATGATAGTTTTAAGCTAAGAAATATCAATAACAATCAATATTTGATATTGAATTTCTCAATTATTATTGAACCAAATGTTTATATTTTTATATATATCATTTTATTTCATCCGTATTTTATAAAATAATCCTAAAAATATAAGAATAACTGATTTAGCGAATTATAGTTGTCTCTTGTTTTATTTGACCAAACAGTTGATTGACTTGGAAAACGTTCAGTCTAAATTAACTAAGCTAAAAATCGATTCTTTTTTTAAATCTAAATTGAGCTTTTCCTATTTTCTATTGAAATACAAAATAAAACCATCCAAATTCCAACATTTTCTATTTTTTTTTTTTTTTTGCTTTTCCTATTTTCTATAGCTGATTACAGGGGATTTGAAGGATTCAAACATTTTAACTTACGACATTCTTGAACTTTTCCTATTTTCTATAGCTGATTACAGGAGAATTGAAGGATTCAAACATTGTAACTTGTGTTGTGACATTCAAGAACTTTTCCTATTTTCTATAGCTGATTACAGGGAAATTGAAGGATTCAAACATTTTAACTTCTGACATTCAAGAACTTAAACGTTGATTGACTAAACAAAATCCATGTAACATGAAATATAAGTTTCTAACTCAGCTAATGGTACTTAACTAAGTTAATTTTAAATATCATAAATATATATAATATAAGAGGTTTGTATTTGAAGTTTCATTAGTCGTTGTATCTTAATATTATTTTGTAAAGGACAGAAAAATGATCACTGTAAGCAGTGATAATAGAGCTTTATAAAATTAGTAGTAAGGAAAAAATTTGGACTTTTTTTTTGAAGAAAAAATAATAATTAAGGGAATAGCCTAATTTTCAAAATATTTGTAAAAGTGGCCGTTTCGCTCAGCCACTGGGCGAAACTGAGCTAGTTTCGCCCAGTGACACGGCGAAACACAGTTTCGCTTAGTGAATGGGTGAAACTGACACTGTTTACACTGTTTCGCCCAGCAACTGGGCGAAACATGCACTGTTCATACTTCGCCCAGCCACTGGGCGAAACAGGTACTGTTCATCCCAGTAAAAAAATTTTTTTTTTTTTTTTTTTTTGCCAATTTCCTGTTTTGTTCAGTGAATTTTTTTTTATTTAACAGTAAAAATAATTCCAAATATTTTATTTATATTATCAAAAAAGCAATTAGAGATATACTCATTTTTTCTAGAATTTTGCATATATAATAATGACATATAAACCATTAAAAACTCATAATCTAACTAATTGAGTGCATTTGTTAATTGAAGAATTATAATCTCAAATTACATTAATATTTTTTTTATTTAATTAATAAATATATACATATAATTTGTCTGTTGGTCTGACAAAATATTATCAGATAAATAAAAATATTGAAGAAATAAGGAACATAATATATATTTTTCATATGAGAAGCTTGAAAATTTTATGTACATATGTACTAATTAAATAAAAGAAATATTAATGTAATTTGAGATTATAATTCTTCAATTAACAAATGTACTTAATTAGTTGGATTATGAGTTTTTAATGGCCTAAATGTCATTATTATATATGTAAAATTCTAGAAAAAATAATATGAGTACATCTCTAATTGTTTCTTTGGTAATATAAATAAAATATTTGGAATTATTTTTACTGTCAAATAAAAAAAAATTCACTGAACGGAACTGGAAATTGGCAAAAAAAAAAAAAAAAAAAATTTTTTTACTGGAATGAACAGTACCTGTTTTTTTTTTTTTTGGCCACTTCAAATAAAAAAGTCAAAAATTTGACGCCATGTATAAACGGTCAAGCAACGGTCAAGCCCTGCCTTGACCGCCGTTGACGTCAAGGTCAAGGTCCGCCATTGACGACACCCACAAGTCTACGAATACGATTGCATACTGCATATATATATATACACACACACAGAACAGAAAACAATCAAACATACAAAAAGCCATTGATCACTTGACTTGACGGAAACTCTTTTAAGTCTCCTCTCTCAAACCAACAACATGGAGGCATTCTACTTACTACTAATCCTTCTTCTCTCTCTTCTCTTAACCAAGCTCGTCTTCTCACCAAACCCAAAACCCAAAACCTCGCTGCCACCTTCGCCACCTTCTCTTCCAATGCTCGGCCACCTCCACCTCATCAAATCAACTCTCCACCACTCCCTCACTTCCCTATCCGCCCAGCTCGGCCCGGTTTTCCACCTCCGGCTAGGTTTACGGCCGGTGGTCGTCGTCTCCTCCGTCGAACTAGCTGAAGAGTGCTTCACGACCAATGACGTGGCTTTGGGTAACCGCCCTCAGTTTCCTTCTGCAAAAGAGGTCACGAATAATTTCTCCACCGTGATTTTCGCTAATTACGGGCCTTTGTGGAGGAATTTAAGAAAAATCGCCACCGTGCAAGTCCTCTCCAGCCGCCGCCTCCTCTCCTCCACTGTCGCCAGACATGAGGAATCAAAATACTTGGCTCGCCGTCTTTTTGTTGGTTCAGGCGATAACAAATCCACATTCAAAAAGGTATATTAGAAGTCGTTTTAAATACCTCATATCTAATAATTTCTACAAAATGTCAATTTTACTAAGAATAACAATTAACTTTTACGATTCAAATTCAATTTCTTCATAATCATGACTAATTTTCGAATCTCCACAGATAAATGTGAAGGAAATAGTATTTGAATTTGTTCTGAACGTAATAATGGGGATGCTAGCGGGAAAACGATATTACAGTGAAGAAGCGAAGGATTGGGAGGAAGCCCGTCAGTTCAGGAAACTAATTGAAGACGTAGCGACGCTCGCATCAGGATCGAATTTAGAGGATTTTTTCCCATTTTTAAAACCGTTTTTTAGATTTAGAAGCATTAATAGGAAGTTGATGAGATTGGTGAAACAGAGAGAGGAGTTTTCTCAAAAGCTCGTTGATGAACATAAAACGGAGAGGAAAAAAACGATGATTGGTGATTTGCTTGCGTTACAGGAAAGAGAGCCGGATGTTTATACCGACGCCTTGATTAAATCTCTTACGTTGGTAAGCTTTCGATTTGATTCTTGTTTTTGTGATTTTGCGAAATTTCTTTCATATTTACTTCACCGGAAGAAATTATATTTGGAAAATATATACTTTTTATTTTTTAAGAGTAGATATGTATGTTTGTTGTTTAGTAATACACTTGTTAATAGTCACACTTTGAAAAATTTCATTATATTATGAGAATAAAAGTAGAATTATTAATATGGAAGAAGGCACAATATGAACTTTAGATCAAAAGAAGTAGGAAGCACGCATGCATCTTAAGCTATAGTTGAGACTAAAAAAGTTTAGTGAGAGCATGGTAAACTTATATTAATTTCTCTAAACTAATAACATAAGATTATAAAATTTATATACAAATTCTTTTGGTAGTTTTATAGTTATTTATTAAAAAAATTATGTTTTAGCCCTCTCTATTCTTTCAAAGTAATTAATTATTAGGTATTAAAGAATAATTAACATCAAATGGCCTTACATGTCAGCACCCTCCAAATTTGACTCTGTGGACAGACTTAGTTAAAAATATAAAAATATATAATTATAAACAAATAACAAAAATATCACACCCCTCCATTACTATTTTGTAGACTTGTAGTTATATACTTGTATCTAATATAAATTTAGTGCAATAAATCATGCTTGAAATATGATTTAGATAATGCTACTCCGATCCTCAGTGGTGAAGAGTTGTGATTCCTCAAGATAAGGAGTATATATTGTTTGTTTATAGTTAGTCATAACGTAGGATCTACTAATTCCTCGTAAAATTTGACCTGCCATCTACTTTTCAGAGCAGGACCAAAAAAAGAAAAATATAGAGAATAAAAAAAAAAAATCAAAATATTAATGTCCATTTGTCTCTACTGAACTACTGGGATATTTTAAATTTATTTGTGCACATGATTTCATAACTACTACAAATGTAAAACAACAAAAAAGATAGTGTATTGCAATATTGAAGTGAATTTTGATTCTCTAACCAAAACTCTCCATTTCAAGAGCTTACTTCAAGCCGGAACCGACACATCATCCAACACGCTCGAATGGGCCATGTCTCTTCTATTAAACAACCCTGAATCACTGCAGAAGGCCCAACACGAAATAAACACAATTGTCGGCACAAATCGCCTGATACAGGAATCAGATATCCCTAACCTTCCATATCTCACAGCGATAATCAACGAAACATTTCGTTTGCACCCAGTAGTCCCAGTAGACGTGCCTCACGAGTCGGCCGAAGAGTGTTTCGTTGGGGGATACAGAATCCCTAAAGGAACGATGCTTCTGGTCAATATTCACGCGATTCACAGAAACCCAGACAGTTGGGAGGAGCCGACGAAATTCATGCCTGAAAGGTTTCTAGAAAGTTCCAAAGAAGGAGGGCAGATTATTACGTTTGGTATGGGGAGGAGAAAATGTCCGGGCGAGGGTCTCGCTTTAAGGATGATTGGGCTAGCATTAGGGACTCTCATTCAATGTTTTGAGTGGAAAACGATTGATGGAAAAGAGGTTGATCTGGCTGAAGGATCAGGTTTATCGATGCGTAAGGCGGTGCACTTAGAGGCCATGTATCGGCCACGACCTGAAATGGTCGCTCTTCTTATGGGGATTTAAACAATATTGTAAGAAATAAATGATGATTGTAAGTAATAAAGGAAATATTTCCTACTGTGTTTTTATTTTTTCCAAACAACTCAAATCACTCTTTTTGGACAAGTTGAGCTTTTTTCTATTACTTATTTCCCTCTCACTATCAAATATGATGATGATATATTTTGGAGGCCTTCATTTATTTTGAGGCCTTCACTAAATGTTTAATAATCCACCATAACAAGTCAGGGCCCTCTTGAATTATTATCAAGTATCAAGTCACAATCATTAGTAGAGTAATACAAATTTGTCTCATGTTGATCTTCCAGTTGATCTTCTCTATTGGTGAGTGAACAATCTAAAACATAAATGCATTTTTCTTAACGATGATTGGAAGAGCCATCATTTTTACAATAAAAGATAATGCCGTTATGAACACTTGGCTGTCACAAGACAGTTATCATGTGGCAACTTTTCTCACATCTCCTCAAGCTTATATTAAAAAAAAAAAACCTTTATCACATCTCTTGCTTCAAACTCCTAAGGTCTAAAGAGTCGATAGACCATGTTTGTATGGTTTATACATAATGGAAATAAGAATAAAATGAGTTTTTTACTCTTTTGTTCTACATGAAACGTTTTTGTTTTCATTTAAGATCATAACAAATGTGTCGCCTCTGCCAAAATCTTCACCTCAAAATATCTTTCGCCTTGATCATCCGGCATGATCAGCCTTGTTCCCAAAAGAGAGAATGCTCCCGGCCTCTCTTTGTGAGATAAGTGAAATAACGTTAAAAATAGGGGTTCATAATTTTTTATTTCAAAATTATATGCTACTTTCAAGAAACTACAAAAAATAATGGTTGTTTGAAATATGCATGTATGTGCATGCATCAAAATTAGATTTCAAATATAGTAAATGTACATAAGTATCAGAGCTGGCCCTGTGTTTCGGGTTGTCCAAGCCCGAAGTCAAAAAATTGCCCTTACGATTATCATGAAATTTTATAATTAAAATTGCACAAATAAAGCTCAAGATGAATTCATGAAAGCAATGATTTGAGATAAAGTTCAAGTTGAAATTTTTCATTAGAGAGGGCTAAATAAAAAGAAATCTCACAATTAAAGAGAAATCTTAACAACAAAATGCTATGTTATTATTCCTTCTGAAACAATTATTTTGAAACGATGCAAATCGAGGAAAATGAATATTCTTTTTTGAGACTCAAATCGATGATTATTCAATTCCTTTCCAGTCATCCAATGCTTTCATTTGAAAAGATAAACAGAAGGCCGAACTTTACACTTCTTTTTTTCTGTTTATTTCTTTCTTTTGTTTATAGAGAGCCGGTATGTCCTCTATTTATATTCAAAAAAATTTGGCTTTGTCAAGTATTAAAATCACAGTCTTATTACTTTATTAGAGATGGTTTGGCCTTTTTATTTTTTTCTTGTTTTTTTTCTTTGTTTTTACTTTCTAGTTTTACCATTCTTCATGTTTGTGGCAACATTTAATGAGCAGAGATCATCTGCAATTTCACTAAAATAGAGAAGATGAGTACTTAATTATTATTGTAGAAAGTATATACTTGTCTGATTGGAGATCTCCATTATTTTGTAAATGGAGGATAATTGGATGGTAGCAATGAATAGAGTTGTAACCGGCAAATTAATGCATTAAATTGGCTGTCTATTTTTATTTTTAGGCCAATATTGTTACTTGGAAATGAGTCTATATCAAATTATCAATGTACTTAATTTTGTTGTTCTAAGCCCAACGGTTGCCTAAGTTCATGTGCTCGTTGGGCTTACGGTAGGGCTGGCCCTGGTAAGTATACATGCGTTCAAACTAGATTTCATAAATTATGTAACTTCAAATATTGGATTGCCAATGTCCAAATTTCAATGGGCACGTTTGGTCTGGGGAATATGAGATGCACTTTATTTTTTAGTTTGAGAGAGAATATATTTTTTAATTATATGTCGTTGATAGCTTATCTATTTTCTAGTTCATCTACATTATTTTGATTTACTCTAAAACTTAAAAAGAAAATTATCCAATTCGGTATTTACAATATCCAACAATTTCTCAAATCAAACATATTCAATATGTAAAACATTTTCACGAATAAACAAAAACTTAAAATTAAATCACATATCAGATCTTGGACATAAGTTTCTTTCTCTGTGTTGATCAATTACTTTTCTTTTATAATTTTACATACCTTTTCCATAGTCATATTTTCTGACTTTTTTTAAATAACATCATCATAATAAAAAAGATTCACAAAAACATGATCATACTTTGAGCTTTTGCAGGGTGAATGTGGTAACTATTCATGAAAAAAGCTAGCACATAAATGCACATGAATATTAAAATTTCCATATGAGAAGTATAACAATAATATAGAAAATATTTCATTAATTATCACGTTCTCGGTTCGGGAATCAAATCATGCAACGTGCAGAATAAATTTGAGAGGTTTGGTTAGTTGATGTGTTAAATTCAAGTCTGAATCCATTTTAAATGGTGGTGGACATTTAAGTAAAGCATGATAAATTTATTCATTTATTTTCTGAAAACCAGTTTTTTGTTTTTCTAATTTTCTTGCTTGGTTGCAATTTTTTTGAGTTGTTTTTCTTGGATTTGTGGAAGCCCCAACAATGGGACAACTTGAATTAGAGCAGAGAGTGCTTCTGTTGACTTGAGAGAAATTATTAAGTTATGAAGAATAGTACACAACTTTATTAATTAATATACATGTTATGAAAAATTCTCAAAAAAATAAAAATAATATACATGTTATGAAAATAGTATATATGACAAACAATATAATTACAGTGTATTATATTAGACTAGTATATGGATATTAAGAAATGAAGATGTATGTATCATATGTCATTTTGTATGATTTAAAAAATTAGTATGTATGTTAAAAATTATATTAGATAATATAAAAAATATGTTAATATAATGAATTTGAACTTAACTCTTCCTTCGAAAGAAGATATGATTATGCAAAAAATAAATATTTAAAAAATGAACCATATATTAAATTGTAACAACATGAAATTAAAAATTCTTACCACCTCTTTTTTATTTTTTGATATTCGTACCAGATCTCAATTTAATTAGGCCATCAACCCCATTATCCAATGTCGGATCTTGCACAGTAATCATGCCAACTTGGAAATGGAGATCTCAAATATTTTAATGATTGGAGATGATGAGCAACATTATTTCTTCCTTATCCAATAGGCACTCATGATGACACTTATTTAATTTTTCTGTCAAATGATGGAGCAAACACAAATAAAGTTGTATCAGAAAAAGGGTTTTATTGATAAATTATTAAATAGTTTTTTGAAGAAAAAGTCTGGGAATATGATTGGGAATCATATATGATTTTTTTCCTGTTTTTATGACTTTTTATTTCTCATGAATAATAAATCTTTGTAAATATTATCTAAAAAAAACTTTGTAAATACATATTTTTGAAATTTATGTAAAATAAAAATTCAAGAAGTATGATAAAAAAGTATAAAAGTATTTTTCTATGAAAAATATTAAAATACATTTTGCATTATTGTCATCATAATTCAAAAAATTTACATCATTTCAATGTGCATGCAGTATTTGCATTCAAAATTCTCATCATCCCAATTCAAAAAAAAGGGACCTGATAGAACACGCCGGCGTCACGCCGGCTGACGTCAGGTGAGAGCAGCCCGGCATCACACCAATGCCAGTTGGCTTTAATCATGCCGGCTCCCAGTAATCACCTCTCTTCGTCGTGCAACACTCCCGTGACACTCATAACAATATATATATCATTACTCAAACAATATAAATACACATATATATATATATATATATATATATATATATATATATATATAATGCATAAATCATATATATATATATATATATATATATATATATATATATATATATATAATGCATAAATCAGCCAATAACAGTATAGAGTCGTCGTGTTAGAGAAGAAAGAGCGACGGGAAGCAAAAAATTGGAGGAGCTGGTGGAAGTGCTATGCGACGGGCGTGATTACCCCGTTGTGTTTGTACATTTCCCAAAAAAAAAGAAAATAATATCAACATCACTTGACTGATTGCACAAAATGAAAAATTAGAAGCTAAATGAGCACAATTGAAACTATTAGAACCTAATTGAAATATTGAGCCAGTCAGTAATTTTTTCTTTGATTAAATTTATTACCACTCTTTTAGAACCTAATTAAAATATTGAACCAAATGGTTGTTCATTTTCCTCTTCCTACCTACCAACGCATGGAAAGCATTGCTATAATTTAAGCATAAATGGCACGTGCTGAGACGTGTCCATTCTGACATCCAATAGAGCCGATGGATTCTCTATTAATTTTTGAAAAGACCTGCTAACCAGCTTCAACCTATTGTTTTCTAAATAGATATTAATATTTACTTACAAAGTGTATTAATATTTTGAATTTGGTATATAATTTTCAAATGTTAGACTATATTTTTTGAAGAAAGGAAAAGAAAACCAGTAAATCATACTTTTATGAATGAGTCGTATCATGTTTCATATCTTTTATTAAAGAAGAGGGATTCATGTATATCATTATTATTAAATTTCTACTTTAGTTATTACTCCATTTTTTTTAAGCCAAATAATAAACAAAATATTTATAATCTTTATTTATTATCTTGACAACTTATCATGCAAAAATGAAAGATAACTAAAGAAAATAAAAAGAGATAAATATTGAGTTACAATTATATCTTTTATAATTGTATCTATTCTATATGATAACTTACTTTGTTCACTGATAATATATAGAATAGAATAAGTGGTACAAATTTGGATTGGCAAAAAAGCCGAGGCAGATAAGCGGGAAATTTTGGGAGACCAATATAATTTTCCTTTATCTATGCCTATTTAAACCGTAGTAAACTCAACACTATCCATCATTCAAACTCGAGCCTAAGTCCTTTACCCTCGCTCTCTTCTCACCACCTTCTTATTGTTCCTCTTGATGTTCACATTTCAACAATCATAAATCATTTCAAACCTAATAAATCTAGGGAGCACTTAATATTTTTCTGAAATAGTTGACAAAAAGCTATAACAATGGCTTCTCGCGCCATTTCGATGGCCAACCTGACTGCCACCTCTGCATGCCCTATCCAACGCAACCGTCGTATGCAAGAGCGCCGTGTCCGTCTCACTCCTCCACGTGCCAATGCCAAATCCAACGGCTCGACCGACAAATATGCATTAGACAGGCGTGACATGTTACTCGCCTTAGGCGGCACTGCTGCTGCTACTGCAGCTACTGTCACAACACCTGGCGGCGTGATCCTTCCGGCAATGGCGGCTCCAGTTGCCCCACCAGACCTTTCGAAATGCCACATCGCCAAATCGGCTCCTGAAGGCAACAACATATGCTGCCCGCCTTACAGCTCAGCGAATGTGATCGACTACGACTTTCCCAACACGCCGTTGCGTGTCCGCCGTCCGGCTCACGTGGTGAAGAACGACAAGGAGTACTTGGACAAGTACAAGTTGGCCGTGCAAAAAATGAAGGAGCTTCCGAAAGACCATCCGTGGAATTTCTACCAACAGGCTCTGATACACTGTGCCTACTGTAACGAAGCGTATGATCAGGACGGCTATCCAGGCGTCAGCCTACAAGTTCATTACAGTTGGTTGTTTTTGCCGTGGCATAGGTATTACCTCCATTTCTTCGAGCGGATTCTCGGAAAGTTGATTAATGACGATACGTTCACACTGCCGTTCTGGAACTTCGACGCGGAGGACGGCATGCATTTGCCGGAGATTTTCACCATGGACACCAACTCCTCCCTTTACAATCCTAACAGGTTTAGTTTACACTTTTTTTATTTAGAACACTTAATCATATCTAGATATATATGTTATACACATTGGTTTTATAAAATATATGGACGTTAAGAAAACTAAGATATCACTTCCGGACTTTCGGCTCATTGTGTGCTTAAGATCTAGAAAAATGGTGACAGTTTGTGAAAAATAAATAAATGTGACAGCTGTGACAATGTATCACTTGACTAAAAGTAGGTGGAAAAATCAAAGAAAACAAAGAAATAGACAGTGGAAAACGTGATATGAAGAAGAATATATCAATGCGTCAAATGTTCATGATTGAAAAATAAATTCATGATTAATGATATTGATCTGTCTGAGCATGGCAAAAATAGGATTGAAGCTAATACAAAATAGTTACCAAACCTAACAAAAACATTTCATGATTAATAAAATTAATATAACAAATATTCATACAAAAATTAATATAACAAATGACATTTAACTAACTATACTAATTTTTAAAATAAAATGTACTCGACAAAATTAATGTAACAATCAACAAATGACATTGAGCTAATTATTTTTTTATAATGAGACAGGGACACAAACCACTACGCTCCCGCCCTCCTAGACTACAAATATGCGTACAACAACTTGACCGGAACTGGTGTCACCGGCAAAGAACTCGTGCAAGAGAACCTGAGCTACATGCAAAAGACGTTCAAAAACAGTCTGCAGTTGCCTGAGTTGTTCATGGGGGATGCAGTTAGAGCTGGCGAGGCCGACACAATAACGGGCAAGGGCACAGGCGGTTTGGAGAGTATTCACAACGCGATCCATCAATGGGTCGGACCGCTAGATGCTCCCCACACTGACATGGGAAACTTCGCGACGGCTGCAAAAGACTGTGTGTTCTACTGTCTTCACGCAAATGTCGATCGTATGTGGCAAGTGTACCGTAGCTTCCGTGGCAACCGTACTGAGTTCAATGAGCCTGATTGGCTAGATGCATCGTTCATCTTCTATGACGAGAACGAGCGAGTTGTTCGTGTTAAGGTAAAATATATTCTAAATAATAATTATTTCAATGCAAATTAATGATATGGCAAAAAAAAAAAAAATCTAATGCATATTAATATTATGACAAAAAGGTAATATATCTAATGCAAATTAATAAAATCATGATAAAAAATAATATTATGACATAACTGTTGAATAAACAACAATATCTAGTGTAAGATTTTATATATTAATTGTGGCAGATCAGGTGGGACCCTAATTTAATGACATTTATTAGGACATGTGATTGGTTAGTCATTATGTTTAACTATTTGTATAAATCAATAATTTCTTATTATTTATTAAATTGAAAATTTTAAATATTCTTACATTCATTAATGAAATCAGACTTCTTGAAGTTAGGGATCATTGAAAAAAAATGATATCATATCAGATCTTATCTACCAGTATATAATACTAGATCAACTATGCTTAATGCAGTGAAGGATTATTAAACAACCTAGTTGGCTAATTGCATTTTTAAACAACCTAGAGTGGCTAATTGCATTATTAAACAACCTAGAGTGGCTAATTGCGTTATTAAATAACCTAATTGGCATATTAAACAATATCTCATTATATTATATATCAAATATTTTATATTTCAATGCAGAAGGATTATTAAACAGCCTAGTTTGCCACATTAATAAACAATATTTCATTGATTCAGATCTCATTTATCTCAAATAATGAAAATGAGGCAAAATAAAACTTGTCCATACAATAAACCAAATTGAAGAAGTCTTAAACAAATTTGATATCAATGAATTGTAGGTTAGGGACTGTCTAAACCCTACCAAGCTCCGATACGCATATGAAGATGTGCCGCTCCAATGGATGGGCAGTCTGCCAGTTAAGAAGGCCGAGACGACAACAAAAAGCACCAAGGCGCTCAATCTTGTACGCGTTGAAGAGTTTGGCCCAAAAGCACGTGCGCTCGGTACAACTCCGTTACGTGTCATGGTGGCCCGTCCAAAGACGAACCGCAAGAAGAAGGAGAAGGAAGCAGAGGTCGAGTTAATTCAGATCAGCGACATACAAGTCAGCTCACACGGTCCTGCTAGGTTTGATGTGTATTTGGCGAAACCCTATGGAGACTTGGCCGGCCCAGACTTTGGGGAGTTCGCCGGAAGTTTTGTTAGGTTGCCTCACAAGATGGACCCATCTGGAGCCAAACCGGCTAGCCCGCCAAAGAGCAACGGAAGGAAGACCAATTTGAAATTGGGTCTTACTGCTTTGTTGGAGGATCTCGAAGTAGAGGATGCCGAGAAGTTGGTCGTCACGATCGTGCCACGTGGCGGTGAGATGTCTGTTGGCTCCGTCGAGTTTAAGCTGGTCAAGGCTGATAGCCCTAGACTTATGTAGAGTACATTTCTACGTATGTCTGTCTGTGTCTAATGTCTATTTATCTATCTATATATGTCTATTTGTCGAACTATCTAGTGTTGTTATGTTTGGTTTGGAATAAATGAGTAAGTTTGGTTGAGAGTGAGTTAATTGACGAGGGAGTATGTGTCCGTGTATGAGAGTAATTGTAGGGGCCATGGTTGGATGGAAAATGGACCCAGTCAATAACGTGCATTGCTTTTCTTCATTTTATGTTATGAATTGTCATGTCTCCGCGTTTTCTTTTCTGTCTTTGTTTTGATGATTGTCATGTCTCTCAAACATTAAAGTCTAAAGGCATCTTTTAACAATTTGTTTATGAGTGATGGTAAGTGAAGCCATCGATCGATTTTTAAGAAAGCCGTCTGACATTTGTGTATGAGCGATGATAAGTGAAGTTGAAATTTATTAGCGAGAATTTTGGTGATGATTTTAACGGGGACGAAGATGATTCTTATTGGACGATAATCTGTGATCTCTTTTGGGTCTTCATTTTTTGGGATTAAAGTAATAGATGCTTTATTGATATGCCAGAGATCTAGCGTATTTTTTTCGAAGTGTTTGATTAAGTTTACGATATCATTTTTGATAATCGGCCAGTAAAGTTGTATGAATTCAGCTGGGATCCCGTCAGGACCACAAGCCTTTCCTTTGGCTAAATGAAATACCACTTCTTTAATTTCATTTTCCTCTATTTTTGTAATGAGGGAAGAAAAGTCAGTGGGTATGGTGGAGAGGGGATAGAGGCGATCAAGATGGTAGAGTTGAGTGGCTGGATGAGATGTTCCTATGATGTTTTGGTAGAAATAGGCCAATATATTGTTGATAATTTTTGGATCTGCTATTGTGTCGTTAAGGTAGTGAATGGAAGGAATATGGTTACTTTATCTACGTTGAGATGCTATTTTAGTACTTTCGACCTCCTAACTAGTAAAATGATGTTTCGTAAAATATTAATAAATAAAAAATCTAGAAATTCAGAAATCTCAACAAAGAAAATGGAAATTATAAAGAAAAAAATGAAAGTAAGAAAGATAATCATGTTTATTTTAATTATCGTTTTGGACGAGTTTCCTGTTCGTTAAATTATTGAAGTATTTAAAGGTTACATATTAATGGTGCTTAAGGTGTTCAAACCTACCACTTTTATTAAAACAGATAAATCTTAAGATAGTGTTAATACTAAGATTAAAATATTGTATAATGGCCGCTTAATTCTGAATGGTGAAAAGTACATATTAATTATATATATATTCATGGTCATCTTGTAACTTGAGTAAAAAAAAAAATCAAATTTATTGATAAGATCAAACAAGAATAGTTGATTAATTAAAATTTAAAAATGAGCTAGAAATGTACTAGCTCACGGGGCATAATGACCAAAAAAAAACACATGCTCTGATTAATAAAAGAAGTCACAAGGTAACAGAGGTTAAATCAATAATTTTATACGCTAATAAATAAAGTCTAGTTCCTTAGTTCACGAGACTCTCATGCTCAGTTCCACAAAGCATTCAGAATAATTATTTCAATTCTCCCTTAAATTCAAACATTATATAAACTAGCAAATCCTCGCGCATTATGCGAAATTTCTATAATAGTACTTACGAAGTAATTTATATATTATTTAGATAATAACAATAATTGTATTAAAATATAAAAGAAATTTATTACAAACCGTAACACTAATCTAGTCAAAAATTATTTAACTATTAATAAAGAACAAAGGATTAAGTTCAGAAAAAAAGTACAAGAACTAACAATGCATTTATCCCTTAATTAATTATGACCATGTATGTACTAAAAAATCCTAAATAATAGGCTGAAACAAGATAAACTAAATGACTAAGCCAAACAAAATAAGCTAATAACAATCTCCCATTAGAAATTAAACTGATTAACCTAATTAAGCCTAACTAACCTGATTAAGGGCTAATTATGCAAATTTGGCGAAAAAAATATTAGCAGAGGATGACGAGCTAATCTGGCAGTAGCTCCTCTAACGAGTCAGCTTCTTACTTTCGTAATTCCTGCATATGCAGATTCTTCATCGTAGATTAGGGTTCGTCTGGAGTTCGAGATCGAGGTTCGTCTGATCGTCCGGAAAAAGTAGGTCTTGCGTGCGATACAGAGAAGGCGGAGGGGAGAGGAGATGATGCGGAGGGTCCGATGGATTAGAGAGAGAAAAGTGGTGGAAGAGAGAAGTGGAGTCTAACGAATTGGATCTATTCGTAATATTAAATATTCCAGGGCTTATGTGCAAAGTATCAAACATTTGGAGGCACTTAGTGAGCAGTTCATTATATTTTGGTGTTAGCATTTAATGCTGGACCATTTTAATTCATTGAGTACTTTTATATTTTAATTGGTGAACCGTATATCTTTTTATGTTGGTCAGAAGTTGTTACGAGTATAAGGGGGAGAGAGAGATTAGTGTGGCGTTGAATATTGTTTGTAAGAATTGAAGTTGAGAGTTGTTCTTTTTTTGTATCTTCTTTTGCTCTTTTAGACCTTGTATCCATTTTATTCCCCAAAAACACAAATTATCTTCAAATTAATCCATAAATATCCACAAAATAGTTTTTTTTTTTATTTAATAGAGAAGGCTCAAAGTTCCACCTCTATTTTCAAAGAAACTTGGCTTTGCCAAGATTTGAATCCACAATCTTTGGATTGGTGGGGTGGTATCTTACCACTCTTATTAGGAGCTTTGGCAAATATTCATAAAATAGTCACGAATCAATCCGGTTCGTGACAATTGGTACCAGAGCCTTCGATTTTTCATACCTAATCACGAAATTCCGACTATCCTAATCTGTTTTTGCAAGATCCGATTCAAGAATTTCGTCAAGATTCGAATCAAGAAAACCTAGATTCTCAACCCGAGACCTAGCAAGAATCTCAAGATTCGATTCGAAATCCGAAACTAAACTCAGCAAGAAAATCAAGATCCGCGTGGATCTACACTGTAAGATCACGTCCAGTTCAAGATTCAGTCAGATTGCTGATCTGTCGATTGTGACAGATTCAACCCTCTAGTCAAACTCGACCACGCACTAACCTTCCAAATTCGACTCTAAATTGAAGAATAGAAAAAGGCACCATCACAGAATCACAAGAATCAGGTATTATTGTGCATTTTGTATTTGTTCAGTCTAATTCTCAATCAGGAAAGAGACTTTGATCAAACTCAAGGATGACATACTTCCATGTCTTGTAATCAAGACATATATCGTAGAACAAAAAGAATAAGCAAATGTCTATTCAGATAGGTTTATGATCTCTGATCATTTCATTTAACATGGGTAGTCATGTCATCAATCTAGAGATTACTCATGATTTACGATCTTTAGAAGATCGTTGCCAGCATTAAATGAAACCTACACGGTTACACAATGAACTCCATTCATACGGGATGAAAATACTTTAAAACAGTTGTACATTAGATGTATAAATTGGTGAACGAAATAATCAATCATTAGATGATTGATTGTGAAAAACAACAAACTTCCGTTCGGAACGGAAGGTGCCAGTTTCTTAGCAGCAAGGTTTTTGCAGTTTTGGAAACTATATTCCGTTCTGAACGGAAGGGTTCTGTTCTGAACGGAATATGCACATAAAATTAGGTTTTCAGTTATGGTAACTAAGCAATCGTTCGTCTTTCTCTCTAATATAAATAAAGATACAGCCCCTCTCTATTCAATACACATAATTCTTAAACCTTAGAAACCGTCTAATACAGAAATAGAGAGAGAGAGAGAGAGAGAGAGAGAGTTTAGAGGTAATTTCGGAAAGTATTTTCGGACTCGTCTGGCCGAGTCCGGTAATTCCGTGTGTCTGAAGTTCGCGTGGATACGAGTAGAGCTCTCCTACTTTTGAGATAAGTGAGCGATCAAGTTCTTCATCCCTAGGAAGAGCAAGGAGGTTCATGGAGTCGAGCTTCAGGAAGGAGAAGGTTGCTAGTCGGAAACGTTCAGACCTATATCCGTTTCTTCATCTCGCGGATCAGGAAGATCCGAGGTATAAAATTTTAATAGTTAATCTCTTACTTTTATTCCCTTAACGATGATCCTAAGGAGGATTGACCCGTAGGTTCCGCTGCGCATGTAACGTACATGACTACGGGTTCCCCAATAAGTGCTTCATATCCGATCTCTGCAAAAATCCTATTTGTGTCAAGAAATTGATGAATATTTCTTAGCCCAAATACTTCTCAGCCGAATTAAACCTGCTACAAAACTCATTCAAAAAAATCGCATTGAAATTTTCTAAAACAGAGGCCCAAATAGCACTTCAACCCAACTCTTGATAAGCAGAACTATATTTTTCTTGATTAGAAAATATTGTTCAATCCAATTAATCAGTCCCATGCTTAGCCGAAGTAGAAAGAACTGTTCTATAATTTTGATCAAAGTTTTGGAAAAAAAAATCACAAACAGTTAACGAGTGCGCTTGTTGGGGGACTAATTCTAAATATCGTTAGAGATGATTTAGAAATTAAACCCGTAACCATAATAGAAGCCGTTAAATTGAAGGTTGAATATACCATATCGTATTGGAAGGCTTGGCACGCAAAGCAACACGCGCTTTAATTCTTATATGGAGGTTGGAGGGAGGCATATAACTTGCTTCCTGAACTAATGGCGGCAATATCATCTTCGAATCCTGGTACTCTGTATTTTTTTAAAACTGGTGATCAAAATAGTGATGGTGAGTTCGAGTCGGAAGGTCTTTTTTGGTCATTTGGTCCATCACTCCACGGTTTTCAGTTCTGCAAACCCATCATAACAGTAGATGGAACATTTCTAACCGAGAAATATCAAGGGTGCTTACTGACGGCGATTGGTAATGACGCAAATGGTCAGTTATATCCTCTAGCTTTTGCTTTAGTTGAGAGAGAGAAGAAAGAGACATGGGAGTGGTTTTTTGATTGTTTGCGACATGTTCTCGGTAATCAAACTAGTTGTTATATTATTTCGGATAGACATGCTGGCATAATTTCTGCAATGAAAAGTGAGAAATGGAAACCGCCTTACGGTTATCATCGTTATTGCATGCGGCATCTTGAAGCAAATTTCAGTAGTCACGTGACAGACAAAACGGTGGTTCCAAAGATTAGTATGCGTGCACAACAAATATAAATTTAAAAAAATTTGGGAAAAAATGGAAAAATAAAATAAAGATGGGACCGAATGGTTAGCGAAAGTCCCTAAACCAAATTGGACGCTCTTGTACGGAAGGTCGTCGGTGGGGTATAATAACTAGTAATAACGCCGAAGTGATGAATTATGTTTTGAAAGGTATAAGGAAGCTGCCGGTTACGGCAATTGTTATGGCGATATTTTACAAGCTAAATTGTTATCACGTGAGATATCGGGCGGCTGCTGATATTAGGGAAATTCAGTGGTCGGATTTAGTGATGGAAAAAATGGAACAGAGAAGAAATAAGGCTGCTACGCATGATGTGACTTGCTACAATTTTAACGAAGGTGTTTATCAGGTGATTACACGACCTCGGCGTACGACGAGTGGTATCGGAATTCCGGGAAAGACCTGGCAGGTGAACTTCAACGAAGGTAAATGCGAGTGTCAGAAACCGATGATATATCACTATCCGTGTTCACACGTCATAGCAGTTTGCATTCACAAAGTTGTATTGTCCGAGCATTTCATTCATCCGTGTTATTCCTTGGATAGTCTGAAGCGTACGTACGAAAAAAGTTTCTATCATGTAAAAGAAAGATCACATTGGAGGCCACGCGAAGAAGTTTGTAAATTTACGTTGTATCCGGGTGATAAACTTATAAGGAAAAATGCCAACGGAAGAATTAAGCGTGGAAGAAGACAAGAGACACGATACAAGAACAGTATGGACACCATGCACAAACAGATAAGTCAAAAATATTGAAGTATTTGTAAATTACCAGGTCACACAAAAACAAGGTGCACGCAAATGGGTGGAGGCCGATTCAATGGACCGTAGTTTGTTTTATATTGTTTAGAACTTTATAATATTTAAGGACTTGCAGTATATTATTTTATTTTGTTTAGAACTTTGTAATATTTAAGAACTTGTAGTTTATTGATTTATTTTATTTAGAACTTTGTAATATTTTAGATAGTTTAATTGAGGGTGGTTTTTTGTTTACTAGTAATAAACACAACATAAAAATAATACAAATAGTCTAACCAAACATAACATAAATAATCCAATCCAAACCATAATCCAAACGATAATCCAAACCAAACCATAATCCAAACTAAACCATAATCCAAACCATACTAAACTAAACCTAATGACCTCCGCGGTCCGCACCACGGCCCTGACCACGTCTCGCACCACGGCCACGACCACGTCCCGCACCACGGCCTGGCTCAGCCTGCATTCTACCCCGTCCTCTACCGTGTCCGCTGCCCTGACCTGGCTGGTTATGCTCCTGGGTAAGCTGGCTGACGCCTACGCCATATTCTTCTTCATCGTCATCATCGTCGTCGTCATCATCATCATCATCTTCTTCTTCTTCGGCGGGTTGGTCGAGATAGTGCCATGGAAGTCCGGAACAATCGGGCGATACGAGGACGAACCATGCGAGATGGTGGACTGTACAAATCTCACGGACACGTTTCCGTACCAATTCATGTAATCCAAATGCTTCTCCGGATTGTACGACCTTCTCTTCAATTTACGCTCATTATGCAACCAATATTCCCATCTGCCATAATTCCACTCCTGAATATATCTTGCGTGAACGGTAGGCCAATCACCCCCGCAGTTATGAATCATCTTGTGCAATATTTTATTGTACACACACCTTTCTTGTGGTGGTATTTTCTGATGAAGCCCGAACTGTCGCATCACTCTCTGCGGGTGATATTTCTCGACGATCCACAAATAAATCAACTTCACCCGAATAAGCGTCGAGTCTCTTTCAAGGCCGAAAATCGGTGGGAGTCTCTCGCGGTACCGGTCATATGGTGTCCACTCAATCTGAGATTCATAAAGATTGTCCAATTGATCTCGATTTCCCCACAAATGAGTGCATCCGGGTCTCTCTCTTATATTAGGATCAATCCAAATTAACCCAACAGTATCATTCTCATCCGGATCATCGTACATTTGTAAATTACCCGGGCCCATACCGTTTGTCGGTTCCTGTCGTCCGAAGTTAAAATGCGTCCACGCCCACAACTGAAGCAACATAACACAATCCCCCATATTCTCCTTCCCAATTTCCGTGCTCTTGCACAACTCCCTGTACAAATACGCTAACACTGCACTACCCCATGACCAATCTTCCAACTTTTCCATATCCTCTAAAAATACCAGAGGAACAACCGATATATTATCTCCCGACGCCTCCGTAAATAAAACATCATTACACAACGCGAGTATGTATGCGCGGCAATATTGTTCTCTCATTGGCTCGGGAGACCCTTCTTCCAAATCAGCAAAATTTTGGGCGAACCATTTTCTTTTGATCATAACCGCGCTATCATGTCTGTAGTCATTTACGCCGGGTGTTTTTCCGAGCAGATCCGTAATTTTTTGGGCCCAGTTAACATCTTTGGTACTCACACACATGAGATCCCCGTCAACTCTCAACCCCAACAAACAAGATATATCCTCCAGCGTAATAGTCATCTCCCCGTAGGCCATGTGAAATGTATGTGTTTCCTTTCTCCAACGTTCTTGTAAAGCGGTTAAGATTTTCTTGTCTTGCGGTATATAACCGATCTTAGCAATTTGTAACAAACTAGCATTTTTAAGATAAGGGATGTAAAAGTTATTCCATGGTACCTGCAAAAACAGAAAAATTAAAATAAGCCATTAATACGTAATAAAAAATATATTTATAAAAGCGAATTAAAAAATAAATACCGTAAGGTGGTGTTGCCTAAAACGAAATGCTTCCGTTCCTATTACTTAGAGGTGACAAACGGGCGGGTCGGGTCGGGTTCGGGTCGGGTCAATTCGGGTTCGGGTCAATTCGGGTTTCGGGTCAATTCGGGTCACGGGTCGTTCGGGTCGCGGGTCGTTCGGGTTTCGGGTCGTTCGGGTTTCGGGTCGTTCGGGTTACGGGTCATTTCGGGTTTCGGGTCATTCGGGTTCGGGTCGCGGGTCAGTTGACTTATGGTCAACGTCATATTCTGGTCAAAAGTCACTCAGATTAGAGGTCGTTATTCATCCGAATTGATATTTCAGGTCATTTGAGTTATTCTGGTCAGTATTATCAGATCAATTATGTTAGAACAAGCCATAAAATTCTTAATTTCGAGATTTTTTAAATATTAAAACAAAAAAAAAATTATTTTCGGGTCAAATCGGGCGGGTCATTCGGGTCACGGGTCGTTCGGGTCGCGGGTCATTCGGGTCGTGGGTCATTCGGGTTTCGGGTCGTTCGGGTTGCGGGTCGTTCGGGTTTCGGGTCATTCGGGTTTCGGGTCATTTCGGGTTCGGGTCGTTTCGGGTTTCGGGTCACTCGGGTTCGGGTCGGGTCGGGCGGGTTTTTCGGGTCGGGTCAGATTTTGCCAGCTCTACTATTACTCCACCTTGTTCCGGAAAAATTATCGTCCTATGTTCGTCTTGCAAATCGTTTAGTGAATATGTCGGATGTTCATCTTCTTCGACCATAGGAGCTTTTCCTTTATTCGTTCGGCGACTAGGTTGACTAGATCCGGCTCTAGATGCCATAACTATGTAAATATAAACGAACTAATTAAAAATAAATAAATAAATTTACTAAAAATAAATAAATTTACTAAATAATATTTAAATAAATTACCTTATTAAATAATAGATAATAAATTATCTAATTAAATAACTACTAAAAATAAAATAATAAATTATCTAATTAAATAACCACTAAAAATAAATAATTAAATAATACCTCGAATTTCAATCGCAAAAAATAATAATTTCTTCTCCTTCTAATTCTCCTCCTTCTCCTTCTCCTTCCTCTCCTTCTACAAACAAATCAAAAAAAAAAAAATTCGTAATTCAAAACTCAAAATCAAACTAATTCTAACCAATTTGAAGCAATCTATTGATAGAAATATAACTAATTTTAACAAATTTACACTAATTTTTAGCAATTTAAACAAATCAACAATAACTAACCCTAATTAAAAACTCCAAAAATAACTAAACAACTAACCTTTTCTTCTCTTCTCTCTATTTCCTTCTTTTTCTTCTTACTTTTCTAAGATTTTCTCTTTAATTTCCACAATTTTCCCACAATTTTAGCTTTTTTTTTTGTTGAAAAATCGCTTCCTTTTTCGTTTTTTCTTTGGGGGGCGGTAGAATAAAATGGGGAGAGAGATGGGGGCCGGGTATTTAAAAAAAAATTATATATGTCTACCGCCAGGTATCCTGGCGGTAGATGCATAAATTTTTTTTTGCGTAAAAATTGTCCAGAAGGTAAGCTGAGGTTCTACCGCCAGGTGTTCTGGTGGTAGAAGTATTTATTTTTTATTTTTTATTCCTTAACGGGTTTGATAGCGGGTGCCTAGAAATATTTACAAAATTGCCACTACTGCCAGAAAAGCTGGCGGTAGACATGAATTTTTAATTTTTTCCGTTAATTTCCTAGCTAAAACGGGTATAAATTTTGAAATCGGAAAAATTATTTTTTTGCACATCTACCGCCAGAATAGCTGGTGTAGAAGCTAATTTTTTCCTAATTAATCTGTTTAGGTCGGCTGATGAAAAAAATTGAAAAATAGCTTCTACCGCCAGACTTTTTGGCGGTAGACACTCTCTACAGCCAGAAAATCTGGCGGTAGTGCTAGATACCCAATTTTTTTCAAATCAGTGTTATCTGTTCAAATATTTACGATTTGGGTGCTAGAAAAGAAAAATCTATTTTTCTTGCAACGGATCTTTATTTGAGCTTTCCGAGAGTTCTAGAAGGTATTATTTTGCGAGGATGATGCCGTTGGATTCGTATCGTCGAGACCTTCGTGTTGATATCCAACTTGACCCTGTTTTGAGATAGTTGAATTTTCGGTCAAGGTGGTTTTCGGGTTTGACTTTTGTCTTTTTGTGGATTTTTTAGTTTTTTTTTTGGCTTGGACGGTTGGTTGATCGGGGTTGTCGGAAGTTGGAGCGGCGTGTGAAAGGTTTTGGTGGAGATTTATATAGAATTCGGCCATCCTTGGACCAATATTTGCAGATCGACCTTTCATTTGGAGTTGACTTTTTGTCAAATCCTCCAAATATCTTTTTCTTGTTCCTTTTACCTGAAAAATCACACAAAAGTGTATTAAGAATTTTAAAAATAATTTTTCTTAATTTTAAATACTTTTTCAACATTTTATGTAATTTAAGGGTGAATTTTATATGATGAAAATCCTAAAAATATGTATAAAAATACACATTACAGGAGACTAAAGGACGGGTCCTAAATCCGTTTATGACGGATAATGAAGGCGAAGGATCACTTAGGGTTCAATACATTGGAGGATATTTGTGTGATTCTTTACGGGTAAATCTTGAAGGATGGAGACCGTTCCCATTTGATGCGGGACCGGACTTTTTGGTAGTGACCGGAGATGCAAGGGAAAGACCGCCACCTAAACTGAATATATAGAGAAATGCAATTTTCTTGTGGGTGATGGTTGTGATGAATCGACCACCGCCTAAACCAAATATAATAACATTTTATTTTAAACCAAAAATTAAACATTGGGACAAGGTTTTATAAGGGGAGGGGAATGTAATGAATTGGATCTATTCGTAATATTAAATATTCTAGGGCTTATGTGCAAAATATCAAACATTTGGCGGCATTTATTGAGCCGTTCATTATTTTTGGTGTTAGCATTAAATGCTGGACCATTTTAGTTCATTGAGTACTTTTATATTTTTGTGCATGTATTAATTGGTGAACCGTGTATCTTTTTATGTTGGTCAGAAGTTGTTACGAGTATAAGGGGGAGAGAGAGAGATTAGTGTGGCATTGAGTATTTTTTTTAAGAATTGAAGTTGAGAGTTGTTCTCTTTTTGTATCTTCTTTTGCTCTTTTAGACCTTGTATCCATTTTATTGTTGAAAAAACTTGTAATGAAAATATCAGATAGTTTAAAATAAAATAATTAATATAAAATGAAACGAGGTTATTCGGAACACATAAACGCTGTCCTAAGGCAGTTTCCGTGTATCGTGCGAGACTTGTTGGACCGCCCCAAGATATTCCGAGGGTTCACTCCTTAGACGCACGACCGTAGAAGTGGTGACGAAGGCCTTCTTTCAATATCCGACTTTGAAATCGTTTGTGAATTTAGAAATAAACGTATTGAAAATTGGGAGGATTTGCAAGAGAATATGATGGTATATCTCGTGTGAGTTGCTGGTCTTTTTTATCTATGTCTCGGGAAAAAAAACAGAAGCTTGTCCAGGCATATATGTATATGAGTAGATGAGCCAATGAATAGTTAAACGGTTATATAATGAATATTAGGAATTAAGAGATTTTAAGGGTGCATTTAAGGCAAATGAAAGGCTGGCAATACTAAGGTCGGTTAATATTTGCAAAGAGGAATCCAACATGTATAAAGGCTGCCAAAATGGTCCCTTAATTATTCAAGCTCAAATGGAAAATATTATCAGCAATAAATATGAAATCTCCACATTAATTTTAAATCAAGGATTAAATGAGATATGTATCAACGAAAGATATCATATAGATAATGACATAAGGATTTGTCAGATAATTAAGAATTCGGATTCAAGGTCAAGACAAGCTAAATTTTAGGTTTTCTCTTGCAATTTTTATTCCCTACAAACACAAATTATCTTCGAATTAATCCATAAATATCCACAAAATAGTCACGAATCGATCCCGGTTCGTGACACGGAGGCGGCCGGCGGAGATTGATCGGATGAGGGGCGAGAGAACCATGGTGAGATTCGTTCTTTGTTCGAACTCAGAACGGGAGGAGAGAAGGAAAAAAAAAACAAAAGAAATCCTTTCATTTAAAAAAAAAAAAGAAGTAAAGGGCAATATAGTTATTTTAGAAAATATTTAACGGAGTTAATATTTTCCATCAAGTGAGGGACTATTTGTGCACTATTTTAAAAATACAAGGACTAAAATTATTAAACGCAAAGTACAAAAATCAAACATGCATAACAATAAAATATAAGGACTAATGGTGCATTTATCTCTTAAAAAAAATTCACATCAGCACCTGACTGATTGAACAAAATGGATAAATTAGAACCAAAATTAACCAAGTTGAAACTTCTAGAACCTAGTTGAAATATTGAGATGAGCCTGCCAGTCAGTAATTTTTTTTCTTTGATTAAATTTTTGCCTAGCAAGAAGGAAAAAAATGGCCGTTGATCATTTTCCTCTTCCCACCTACCTACCAACGCATGGAAAACATTGCTAATTTAAGCAGAAATAGCACGTGCTGGCGACGTGTCCGTTCCGACACCAATACAGCCCATGATGGACTCTCTATTACATTTTTGAAAAAGATCAGCTAAAAGCTTCATCCATGTGGTGTGGGGATTAAATGCCCGTAAAAAAAGATTTGACACTTTGAGCAATTAATTCTAGAATAATTTTCTTATATTTTCTAAAGAGACATTGATATTGATATTTACTTAAAGTTCAGTAGAATTTCAATTGGTATATTGTTGATACTTACTTACATATTTATTTTGAAAAAAATATATTAGTACTTACAAACTATATAACATTATATGTATATTATTATAGGAAAATGTTTTTTTGCCACAAGAATGCCCCCAACTAGTGATGATGTGCTCTGCACATGTCACAAACAGTAACCGGGGACCTCCACATTTCAGGAAAAATGGTATATTTTGACTACCGCATGGGAATAAGCTGGTTTCATGGTGACCGAGGTAAATTTAGGGGTAACGCAACAAGGACAGTACTTGAAGTAGCTAGTAATTATGGTGCAGTTAGTAATTATGACGCGAGGGAACAGTAATTTGTTTGGAGGTTAAATCAGGATTAATGTTATACTGGCAAGTGGGCCCGCACAAGAACATACTGGTAAGTTTCAATAATTCATGGAAATGTACAGTTCATACTGGTAAGCGGGCTATTTGTTCAATTGGTGAAAGTAATAAATTTATTTTTTACCTAAGTATGGATTAATATTTTCACCATAATTGTTGTATTCTTTGCTTTATTATATACCAGAATTAATGGTAAGCAACTAACCCAATATCATTTTGCTATTTTTTTTTGTTTAAAAATGATGGGAAAAAGACAGTAAACTTTAGCATGTAGGAAAAAAAGCACAATATACAGTCATGTGTTATTTATGATAGAGGAGATTTTCATTTTTTTTAATATTTTTGTTGTACATTATGAAATAAAATCTGCAATAGTATTAATTGTTTAATTATTCATTTGTATTATTTCTACTGGTAAGCAGGTTCACGAAGAATGAGACCTGATGATATTTATGAAGAAGCTCAATTGTCACCAATTATGAATAATGGGACTCATGTTTTAAACTATATTGCAATAAAAAAATAAAAATATTCCAAACAATAAATACAAAATATGAAAAATGTCACCAATTAAAATAAATAAGTACTAATTTTCTAAATCTTCCTAAAAAGTATATACTAAATCTCTCTATATGAAATATTTCAAAAAAAATATATTCATATTATTTGTTTAATTTTCCACATTTATAATGGTATTCAACTTCAGCTTAGCACTAACAATTGGCACCAATCTTCTCATTACTTAACATCTGCAAATTCAAATAATAGGATAACATAAATGAAAATTAAAAAAAGAAATTTGAAAGTATTTATAGAAAATTGGGGATTAAATGCCCGTAAAAAAAAGATCTGACACTTTGAGCAATTAATTCTAGAATAATTTTCTTATATTTTCTAATTAGATATTGATATTGATATTTACTTAAAAAGTTCAGTAGAATTTCAATTGGTATATCGTTGATACTTACTTACATATTTATTTTGAAAAAAATATATTAGTACTTACAAACTATATAACATTATATGTATATTATTATATCACACTGCACGCTAACCAATAGGAGGCCCTCGTTATTACTTAATAAAGTCTTTTGTGGAAATAAAGCGAATCACAGAGTGATTATTATTTTTTCTTTCTTTGGATAGAAGTTGACTTTTTTTTTTTTTTTTTTTTTTTTTTTTGAAAATCCTATTTGGATTTTGAGAGTTGTTCAAATTTAATCTCTTTCTAGGGGTCTCCAGTCTTTCAGACGTATGCATGCTTATTGTGCCGAATCAGTCAATTGGAAAAATATGAGAATTATTTTTTATTCCTTGATTTTCTCGACATACACCACTTGCTAACCATTTTTTTTTCTAGTTCTGATTAACTCATGAAATGAGTATTTCTGGTTGAGAATAATGCAAGGTTGAGTAGGAGGATTTCGCATAGGTCAGTGCATGATCATTGACTGGTTCGATGTTGAAAAGAGTAGAACGCTTGAAAATTCAATAGGAGGAAAAAAAAAATAGTGCTTCCACTAGTTAAAAATCAAATTTGACTTGGTATTCTTTTGGGTGACGGATACTGTAGCGATCCTGTAACGACAGTATATAAAAACTGAAAATAGTATATATAAACATATGAACTGAAAACAAACAGTATATAAAAATTCATTCGATAAAACAATATATATTTAAAAATTATGAAAACAGTATATACAAACATATAAACTGAAAACAAACAGTATATAAAAATTCATTCGGTAAACAGTATATATTTTAAAAAATGAAAACGGTATATAGCTTATATAGAAATGCAAGAAAACAGTATATAATTTCAATCCGTCGCTACAGGATCGCTACAATACCCCCGGCGTGATGACGAACCGCAAGAAGAAGGAGAAGGAAGCAGAGGTCGAGTTAATTCAGATCAGCGACATACAAGTCAGCTCACACGGTCCTGCTAGGTTTGATGTGTATTTGGCAAAACCCTATGGAGACTTGGCCGGCCCAGACTTTGGGGAGTTCGCCGGAAGTTTTGTTAGGTTGCCTCACAAGATGGACCCATCTGGAGCCAAACCGGCTAGCCCGCCAAAGAGCAACGGAAGGAAGACCAATTTGAAATTGGGTCTTACTGCTTTGTTGGAGGATCTCGAAGTAGAGGATGCCGAGAAGTTGGTCGTCACGATCGTGCCACGTGGCGGTGAGATGTCTGTTGGCTCCGTCGAGTTTAAGCTGGTCAAGGCTGATAGCCCTAGACTTATGTAGAGTACATTTCTACGTATGTCTGTCTGTGTCTAATGTCTATTTATCTATCTATATATGTCTATTTGTCGAACTATCTAGTGTTGTTATGTTTGGTTTGGAATAAATTAGTAAGTTTGGTTGAGAGTGAGTTAATTGACGAGGGAATATGTGTCCGTGTATGAGAGTAATTGTAGGGGCCATGGTTGGATGGAAAATGGACCCAATCAATAAAGTACGTCGCTTTTCTTCATTTTATGATATGAATTGCCATGTCTCCACGTTTTCTTTTCTGTCTTTGTTTTGATGATTGTCATGTCTCTCAAACATTAAAGCCTAAAGGCATCTTTGGAGTTGGTCCTTGATTAACGTACTAATTTGACCCTCTGTGTACTATTAAATCACTTTTTTGATGAACTAGTAATAATTTAACCCTCTACATTATTAAATCACTTTTTTATGAACTAGTTATGTAATAATTTGACCCTCTAGTACATCATGTTGTGAGAAGTGAGAACCAGATCAGTCCAGACAAGCTTTTCAAACTCAATAAAAGAGAGAATCACGAATATGCTTTTCCCCTCACTCACAAATTCAGTGCATGAAACATGCTTCTTCTTTTTTTCGCAAACCATTCACTTAATTTATTTTAAAGTAAACGAGCTATCAAGAGTTTTTGATCAAAATTATACCATGTACTTTCGACCTCCTAACTAGTAAAATGATGTTTCGTAAAATATTAATAAATAAAAAATCTAGAAATTCAGAAATCTCAACAAAGAAAATGGAAATTATAAAGAAAAAAATGAAAGTAAGAAAGATAATCATGTTTATTTTAATTATCGTTTTGGACGTGTTTCCTGTTCGTTAAATCAATAAAAGAAGTCACAAGGTAACAGATTAAATCAATAATTTTATACGCTAATAAATAAAGTCTAGTTCCTTTAGTTCACGAGACTCTCATGCTCAGTTCCACAAAGCATTCAGAATAATTATTTCAATCCTCCCTTAAATTCAAACATTATATAACCTAGCAAATCCTGGTGCGTTACGCGAAATTTCTATAATAATACTTACACTACTACAAAAAAGACTTTTAGTAACGCCACTTTAATAACGGTTTATAAGAAAACCTTTATTAAAAGAGGCCAATGGCAGTTTCGAAATTAATTTCTAAACTTTCCATATCGGTTGTAACTCAGAAACCGATGCTAAGTGAGACAAGAAAAGATTAAAAAGTTGGTAGAAATATTCTATAACGGTTTCTTCAAAGAACCGATGCAAACTCTGTAACGGTTCATTGGAGAAACCGTTGCGTATAGTGTTAGTGTCTGTTCCTCCAAGGAACCGATGCAGCTCTGTAACGGTTTCTCCATGGAACCGATGCAAATCTGTAACGGTTCCTTGAGGGAACCGATGCAGAATGTCGTGTGCACCTTTGGTAACGGTTTTTTTGTAAAAACCGATGCAGATGCAGAATGTCCTGTTCAGCTTTGGTAATGGTTTTGTTTTAAAAACTGATGCTAATATTTTAGGGTTACTTCCAACGAATTGAAACAAATTAATTCATTGGCCGCCTCTCTTCTCCTCCAACCAGCGAAATAGAAGAGAAATGAAGCTCTCTCTGTTATTTTCTTCTCCAACCAGCGCTGCTCGCCCTCTCCTCCTCCTCTCTCTTTCTAAGGTAATATTATATTCTCCAACCTCTGCTTAAAATAATTTTGGTCTCGGTACCCGTTTGAGATTAATCCAACCCGTTCGAGATTAATCCAATATGGATTAATCTCGAATAGTCCCCGTTTTTGGGACTGCTCTTTGAATATTTTGTCTCATTTAGGATTAGCACACATACGTTAACTGCAATGTGGTGTTTGACAAGAATTCGGTAGTATTTCTCCTATTGCTTCCACGGGTACGTACGCACATTGAAATGTGCGTTGGCGTACTGGGGAGCTTAGGGGAAGTGCTGCCGGATTTTTCTCAAATATCATATTGCAGCTAATGTATGTGTGCTAATGAGACAAAGTATTCAGAGAGTGGGTTAGGATTGTTGACCGGCCCGTAGCCTTATAGTAAATATGATCACATTAGCGCTATATAATTTATTTTTCTTCAGATGGATCGTAGCAGTTGGATGTATGGGATCAAGCGAGACACAATTGAATATTTGAGAGGCATTGATGAATTTGTGGAATGTGCCATGGAAGATATGAGGCTGAGAGATGTACGGACACTTCTTTGTCCTTGTCGAGATTGTCATAACTTGCGAAGATTGCAAAATATCGAAGAAGTTAGAGATCATTTAATTTGTCGTGAATTTAAGGAGCGATACACCCATTAGAAATGGCATGGAGAGGGCGATAATGTTGGGACAAGCACGACTGTATTTGATGTACCCGGTTTGGGTGAATTTATAGAAACTGAAAATATAGAAAATTTAGATCGGGACACTTTCGTACAAGATGATCAATTGGGGGATGAGAATGAAGAAAATTTAGATATTCCACAGTGTAATGAACACAATGATGATTTGGATGAAATGATAAATGATGTAGCACAAAATTTAATTGATATTCCAGAAATTTTTGAAAATTTCTGTAATGAATCTAACATACCGTTATTTCCCGATTGTACGAAATTTACCAAAATGTCAGCTGTTTTTAAACTATACAACTTAAAAGCCAAAAATGGATGGAGCGATAAAAGTTTCACATCTTTACTCAAACTGTTAAGAGAAATGCTCCCGGAAAAAAATGAGTTGCCGGATTCAACCTATCTCCAGTATGTTTTACTTTATCAAAACAAGAAAAAATTAGTTTGTTGGAGTGCCTGAAGTGCATAAAGGTTCCATCTGGTTATTCATCGAAAATCTCCAGAAATGTATCGATTAAAGAATTGAAATTGATTGGTATGAAGTCACATGATTGCCACGTCCTTTTAACCCAGCTTCTCCCTGTTGCAATTCGAGGAATTCTCCCCCAAAATGTCAGACACTCCATCACCAAATTGTGTTTTTTCTTCAACTCGATTTGCTCCAAAGTGATCGATCCCGGTACATTAGACAAATTACAGGCCGATGTCGTGTTGACCCTCTGTGAGCTGGAGATGCATTTTCCGCCCTCATTTTTTGATATCATGGTGCATTTAACCGTTCATTTGGTCAGGGAGATAAAAATGTATGGGCCCATGTTCTTGCGATACATGTACTCGTTTGAGAGAGTGATGGGTCAATTAAAAGGACTTGTCCGAAGCCGTTGTCGTCCTGAAGGAAGCATAGTTGAAAGGTACATTGCAGAAGAGGTAATCGAGTTCTACACTGATTATCTAGATGGGGTCGAACCTATTGGTCTTCCCATGTCTCGACACGAGGGTAGACTCCACGGTACCGGTACAATTGGATTCAAACTTGTTAAAGTGGGCCTCGAATTACGAAACAAAGCTCATCTTAAAGTCCTGCAACACCTTGCTGTTGTGTCTCCATATGTGGATGAGCACATTGCCGAGTTACGACAACATAATCCTTCTAAAGATGAAATATGGATAACCAACGAGCATAATATTAATTTTGTAAAATGGTTCGCGTACAAAGTACAATCCCAGAGATCAGAAAACATCGATGAATCTGTTAAATGGTTGTCTAACGGTCCCGGAGCAACAGTGTCCACCTATCAGGGCTACGACATGAATGGGTTTATCTGGTATACCAAGCAACAAGATCGTAAAAGCACAGTGCAAAATAGTGGAGTGACATTAGCTTTATGAGGTGCTGAAGATATATCAATATCGTATTACGGTTGGATTGAGGAGATATGGGAACTAGATTATTTCAAATTTTGGATACCCCTATTTCTGTGTAAATGGATCGATAATCGCCGTGGAGTTAGAAAAGACAAAGAAGGGTTTGTATCTGTCAACTTTAACTGATTGGGTTATCAACACGACCCTTTTATATTGGCAAAACAAGCAAAACAGATTTTTTATGTTATATACCCGGCCGATAAAAAATGGCATGTTGTTCTTTCGGGTAAAAGACGAATTGTCGGTATTGGGGATGTCGTGGACGAAGAAGAATACGATAATTTCGACGAAATACCTCCATTTTCCACCGGAGAACCCTTGCAAGATGAACATAATACGCATATATCTTATTTGCGTTCAGATCATGAAGAAGGTGTGTGGGTACAACCGTCAAAATCTAACAAGACTAAATAGTTATGTTTTAATTAAATATGTAATTTTCATATGTAATTTTGCATGTGTAATTTTATTTGTAATTTTAATGTGTAATTATATATATATATTTATTTTTCAGGTGTGCAATTTTATTTTTTTATTTAGATGTGTAATTTTTTTTAATTGAAATCTGTAAATTTGTTTATTCACATCATGCATATTTTGATTGCAAGATGCATTACACAAGGATGCATTTAGTATCGGTTCTTTGGAAACAACCGATACAGAGTTAAATTTAGTATCGGTTCTTTGTTGAGAACCGTTAGTAAGTGCCTTTTATTTGAAATTTTATTTTTTTATTTAGATGTGTAATTTTTTTTAATTGAAATCAGTAAATTTGTTTATTCATATCATGCATATTTTGATTGCAAGATGCATTATACAAGGATATATTTAGTATCGGTTCTTTGTTGAAAACCGTTACTAGAGTTAAATTTAGTATCGGTTCTTTGTTGAAAACCGTTACTAAGTGCCTTTTATTTGAAATTTTATTTTTTTATTTAGATGTGTAATTTTTTTTAATTGAAATCTGTAAATTTGTTTATTCACATCATGCATATTTTGATTGCAAGATGCATTATACAAGGATACATTTAGTATCGGTTCTTTGGAAACAACCGATACAGAGTTAAATTTAGTATCGGTTCTTTGTTGAAAACCGTTACTAAGTGCCTTTTATGTGGTTCTTTGATTTTCCTGCTAGATCAAACATTAGTATCGGTTCTTTCATAAAAACCGATACAGAATGAATATTTAGTATCGGTTTCTTTTTAAAAACCGTTACTAAGTCCCTTAGTTTTGAAATTTTTCTCTAAGTACCAGCTGTTTATTTCGCCGCCCGCGCAAACAACAGAGAGCTTAATTCCTTTCTCTTCTGTTTCGCTGAACCATTTTCTCTTCACCCAGCTCCTCTTCTCCGTCGACTCCGTCGAGCTTCTCCGTCGAGTTCTTCTCTTCTGCGAGTACCACTTCTCTCAACAAGTTATCATCTTCTTTATTTCGGTTTTTTTTTATGGTTTTTAGGTTTGCACATAAAGTGTTTGTTGAAATGCTTGAGTGAATTTTAGGGTTTGCAAATAGAAGGATCGGGAAAAAGAGCAAGGACAACATGCGAGAAATTACGCAAGAAGGCACCATCATCTATCTACGTTGACTTTCAAGACGATGGCACCCCTAGTGGGCCATATGCGGCCAATTTTAGAACCTATCTAGCGGTTTTAGCGAGAGATCATGTTCCTTGCACGATTGAGGGCTGGAGGCGGGCGGACGTGCATCTTATAGAAACTCTATGGAATGAAGTGAAGGTAAACCATAGTTAGTCTCATAATTTTTTTTTAGGGTTAGTATCATAATTTTTTTTAGGGTTAGTATTATAATTATTTTTTTTAGGATTATTGGAATATCAAGGATGACACTCACAAGAAGAAAATCATCCACCGCATGGGAGAGGATTGGAAGAGTTGGAAAGGCAGACTTGTGAGGGACTTCATCCGCCGACCGAATCCCAAAAATCCGTGTGATGTATTCAATATCTCAGAGGAAGCATGGGCATAATTTTGTCGGCAGAAAGAATCCGATGATTTTAGGGTATTGGATGTTAATTTCGATTTTAACTAATTTATTAATTAAAAATATTAATATCAAAACTTCATTAATATTATTAATTAAAAATATTTAACAGAAGAAGAGCGCGAAAGGGAAAGAGACGCAAAAGCACAACATCCATCCGCACAGACTCGGATCGGCCGGGTACAAAGGCGTCAATTGGGACAACAATGAGGTCATTATGTCGTCTTCGTCCTCGTCGGGAGTTAGTTCAGTTGCTGACTCTCGAAGCTGGAGATGGTTGAGGGCAAGAGCAAAGCCGGCAGCCGAGGGTTTTTTGACAGTCCCGAATCCGGTGACTAATGAGGTCCTCTAGCGTGTGGTACGTGAATTAAGTTATTTCGATATAAATTTAAATATAAATTTAATTACATACCCTTTTATAAAAAAATTTGTCATAGGAATCAAAGGTTCAAGAAGCATCTCAAAGTTTATTTAAGTCGGACCGATACAATGACATCTTGAGTGCTTCGATTGGGACACCCGAGCATCCTGGGAGGCTACGGGGGCACTCCACATTTGCCACCTTGTCAACTGTTTATGGCAAAGTGCCAAGGAGGAAAAATAGTCACGCCGGTTGCATCACCCAGGCGGAATTGGATGACACCTTGAAGATTGCATTGGCCAAACAAGCAGAGGAATTCCAAGAGACAATACAGATCATGATTGAAAAATTGAATGATGCCCCGCATTTAGAAACTTCGCCGCAAGGATCTCGCCCCCCGACTCAGGTGAGCTCCAATCTGGTGTCGCCACAGCAACATCTCCAAGAAATCTAGGTTAAGATTTTTTCTATAAAAGCAAATTATACCATATTCAATTAATTATATTTTTTAACATGAAAACTTTTTTTCAGGGTCCCACTCCATGAAAACTCTGGGTCCAAGGGGATGAGGGTCCGATTTTCGTAGCGCACGGGAGTTTATATCCGTCTGGTCCCGGCGCTACAATTAACAACCCCCTTTTGCCCGATCATGTTAGGGTTTGTATCGACAGCGTTCTCGAAGGCCTAGCTCACGTGTGTGTTCCGTGTCCTGTGGACGATACGGAATACATAGGTCAATTGGTCGGAACGTATGTCGCATGGCCTGCACACTTAGTCGAGCTGCCCGATAAGGTATTTTTACTTTTCGCTACTTTATTAATATATACTAGTATTTCTACTCAATTTTTTAAATTTGTAAACGCAGTCCTTGACACCGAAGAAACCGGCCCCCGTGAAGAAGAAACAATCCGATAAAGTGCAAAGTGCGTCGTCGGGTGTCAAACGGGACCCGATTCTCGACGAGGCAACGGTGCGAGTACTTAATTCCAAATCTCAGTGGCTATACACGGTATTGATGAGCCAATCCTCCAACGTCTTCAGCTTCGAGATCCAATTCGGTGAAGAGGTGTTCGGAATTGACGGCACTATCGTTCTGATGATTTCCGACATCGTTGAACTCTTTAAGGATGATTGGCTCAATGTCTCGATTCTACAAATCTTCTGCATGTATGAATTTTCAATAATTTTGTCTTTATTAATATTTTATTTTAGTAAGACCTTATGGGGGTTTACCTACAGGGTTTGTGAGCGCCTTTGCACGGCATTCGACCAGCACAATTTTCTATTCCTCGATCCATATTGTTGCTCAGAAACGAACGTCAGATCCGATCTTAATGCGGTTATCAGTTATCTGGGCGATGTTATGCTTGGTGTTGAAAATCTCGACAGTTTCATCTTTCTGCCTTATATTTCACAGTTAGAATATTATTTTACGAATAAATATTGTATTTATTTTTTCCGAATTTACCTAACTTTAAAATTTAATATGATTTGTAGGAACCATTGGATTCTTCTTGTTCTACAAATGTCGAAGTTCGTTGTTTACATCGTGAACCCGACAAATCAAAACGTATCGGGGTTGGTTATTCAGAATGCATTAAACACGTAAGTAATTTAAAATATTACAACACCTAAATATATACTAATTAACACTATGTACTGACTTCATTTAATTGTGTTCCGGAGCGACACGACGTTTTCGTCTGGAAAAGAACATGAAGGGCCAGAAGAATTTAAAATATTTAAGGATTCAGGTATTTTCCTTATTTGGCCTTTTAATTTTTAATTCCGTGAATTATGGGTTTAGGGTTTAGGGGTAACTAATCATTAATTTTATTTTTAAATTGTAGTGCCCACAATAACCAAGAGGGTGCGAATGCGGTTATTATGTTATGAGGATAATGTATGACATAATTACAAATTACGGCCAGCAAGGCTCTACTCTTCCGAATGTATGAACAAAAAATTTACAAATTCATTCATATTTTCTTTCAATTTTTAGATTTGTTCAACTTCTTACAAATTTTGATTTTCTTTTCCACAGTCGATCGGACCAGATGTGTATCCCGAGAAGGATATCGAGGAAGTGAAGGATATGGTTGTCGATTTCATATCCGAAAATATTTGATTTTGGTTTGAATAATATTTGTATGAATAATTGTTTATGAATAATATATATAGTGGTGATATATTTCAGTGGATTTATTTGTATGCATGCTTATTTTATAAACATTTTGGCTAGCAATATGGGCTAGTCACAGAAAATCGGCTGTTATAAAAAAAATTAAATATTATTAGTAACGGTTATTAACAGAAAACCGATACTAAGTGCATTAATAAATTAAAAAATAATTTTCCGGTGTTAAATTTAGCAACGGTTCTTTTATAAAACCGTTGTTTTTTCTCGGGATTCTGTAACGGTTCTTCATAAAGAACCGCTGCGGAAGTTTGTATTTTATATCGGTTATTTAATAAGAACCGATACGAAAGGTCAATATTTATATCGGTTTCTCCTTGTGAACCGTTGCGAAAGTTTGACCGCGTCAGATTTAGCAACGTGGATTTAATAACAGTTATTTAATATGTTTAGTAACATTGCCATAGGTAACGGTTCAAAACCGACAGAGAATAGATTTAAGAACCGTTATAGAATGCATCTTTTATAGTAGTGTTACGAAGTAATTTATACATTATTTAGATAATAACAATAATTGTATTAAAATATAAAAGAAATTAATATTATTACAAACCGTAACACTAATCTAGTAAAAAAAAAATACTACAGTTGTGTCAAAAATTTATTATATAGTATAAACACAAAAAAGAAAAAGTCCGACAAAGATTCAAAATATGTACGTTGCGGATAATTTCAAATATGAATTCAACTCAGATATTTATATGGATACAAACACAATTTCGATATTCTTAGATCCGAATACAAATACTGATTCATTTCGGATATTTAAACGGATGCATATCTGTATTATTTCTCTAAGCACTTAACTATTTGTGACAACAAATTTAATAAATTATAACAACTTTTAAGAAAAATTAAAAAGAATTAGCAACAAAATATTAATATGAACATGGAAAATATCCGTATCCAAATATGATAAAAAAAACCAAAATGTCCATACATGTATCCGGATATATATATATATATATATATATATATATATATATATATATATATATATATATATATATATATATAACAAATTATCCGGATACATATATTATTTGTATATGTATCTAGGAGGCAAATCATTAAATTCGTATCCATACTCGAATAAAACTAAATATTTACCTCTAGATGATCCAATCAAATAGTCAATATCAAATGATTTTGTGGTCTAATGAGATTAGATGATTTTTTTTTAGAATTATAATCTATTAATAATTAACATGTAGAATATTCTAATATGAACAAAAATCATTATATCTGAATACGGATACTATATGAATAACAAATTATTCGGATACGGTATCCGTATCAGGGAGACAAATCGATAACCAAATCCGTATCCATTTCCGAATATGTATCAGTATTCGGACGGATACATATAATTTTGATTAGGATACAACTTTTTTGCAGAGACAAATATGGGCCGGTCAGATGATATATTGCCCGTTTATACCCTTACATGTACATGTGTTGAATCTAATCTTGACTTTTAGATGACACATGGCTAAATATTAACCTTTAGATGATCCAATCTAATGGTCAATATTAAATGCCTTTGTGGGTTAATGAGATTAGAGGATTTTTTTTAGAATTATAACCCATTAATAATTAACATATAAATATTCTAATATGGACAAAAAATCATTTGAATGCTAATTCAATAGCTCAACAATTATAAGATTTACTATTCAAGACACTAAATACATATAAAGGATCCTAATCCAATGGATACAAATTATTGGATTTTAATCCAATGGTTCAATAAAAAAGAATGATGTGGAGTACTCTCATGCAAAAGAAAGTTTTTAGAATTAAATACTATTAATAATATCAAAACAATATCTCGTTTACCCAACAAAAAAGAGTGAGCAATTAAACCAATTAAACAAACTTATGCTTAGAAGATCAGTACAACCAATCACCCTATATTATTCCCCAATTCCTCCAAAATCTCTCAAAAATTACAAACACCAAATGCAAAAATCAAATAAACAAAACCCTAAACCCCATACTAAATCCTCCTAAGCAAAGGAGCCATTTTCCTTCTCGGCCGATACATCGATTCCAAAACCACCTTCCTAGGCATCGTGATTCTGGAACCTTCCGCCATATCGACCTCTTCTTCCCTGACTCTCTCCCGAAACACTGAATCATTGTTCTGACTGATAATCCAATAAAATAATGAAACAAAATACATAAGATATACAATATACATAAATATCAAAACAATGTATACATTTATACAACAAAAAAAAAAAGATTGAGCCATTAAACCAATTAATCAAGGTTGTGCTTGGAAAATCATTACAACCAATCACCCTATATTATTATTCTCCAATCCCTCCAAAATCTCTCAAAAATTACAAAAACCAAATACATAAACCAAATAAACAAAGCCCTAAACTCTAACTAAATCCTCTTAAGCAAAGGAACCATTTCCTTTCTTGGCTGATACATCGCTTCCAAAGCCACCTTCCTAGGCATAGTGATTCCGGAACCTTCCGTCATATCGACCTCTTTTCCCTCAATTCTCTGCCACTCAAAACACTGAATCATCATTCCGATTGTTAATTGAATAATTTTCTTGGCGAGCGCCTCACCTGGACATCCTCTCCTGCCCATCCCGAATGGACACCTCCATTTCCCCTCCCCCTATTGAAAATGTTAATACGTTAGACTTAGTTTTAATATGTCAAGAATATTGTAAGATGGAATATGTGGATTAAACGATGTATCCATGTGTATGTGTTAAAGAGTACATATTGTTGGGAAATTTTCAATAAAAAAACCCTAACTTTTCTCAATATTTCAAGAAAGCCCCTAACTTTTTAAGAATCTAAGAAATTTGGTTTTTTTTGAAATATTGAGAAAAGTCAGTTTTTTTTTTGTAAATTTCCTATATTGTTTGTATCTAGAAGAATATGTTATTATATAATATATAAGCATGCCATATATATCATTTTGTAAGCAAAAAGAAAAGAAAAAAATAGTTTATTATTTTTTTCTCTCAATATATATTTTTTACTTCTAAAATTACCTTTCCATCCTCAAATCTTTCCGGCTTAAATTCCGTCGGATCCTCCCACACATTAGGATCTCGTTGCATCCCATAAACATCGACCAATAGCATCGTGCCGCGTGGCACATCAAAACCACCAATCTTACAATCTTCTGAGTTTTCATGAGGAACAAGGAGAGGGACAACTGGATAAAGCCTCAGAGTTTCGGTTATAATATTTTGCAAATATGGTAAGTTTTGGAGGTCGGATTCGGAAATGAGGCGGTCGAAGCCGATTATTTCGTCGATTTCGGTGCGGGATTTGAGGAGTTTTGAGGTGTGGTTGAGCAAAAGGGAGAGAGCCCATTCCATTGTGTTGGATGACGTGTCGGTTCCCGCTTGGAGAATACTCTGTGCGAAAGAAAGAATGTGTATTGTTCTTATTTTTTTGTAAGTAAGTTGTATCATTTGAAAGTTGGGCAAAATATCATTTTGATTCGTATATATGTTACTCGAATTTTACATGAAAGTAGAGCAAAAATGTCATTCGATTCATCTATTTTACTTAAATGCAAGTAGAGCGAAATTTTACTGTTGACAGGAAAAAAGAATGTGTATTGTTTATTTGACGAAATCTTTTTGGTTTCTTGCTTGGAAAGAAGATTCTTTCTTTTCTAAAAGGAAAAAAAATTGTATCGTTTCATTCAACTATGTTGTTCAAAATTTAGATGAGAATTGAGCACAACAGCATTTTGATTCACATATATAACTCAAATTTTACATGAAAAATGAGCAAAAAAACATCTTAATCCACCTGTATTATTCAAATTTACATGGAAATTGAACGAACTGTTGAGAAGAAAATATTTTACTTGAAACAAATACTTGCCTTATAAAATTATGAATTTTATTTACCCACAAGAAATTCTAATTTTATATTTTTTTCCTGTCAAAGTAAAAAGAAAACGATAAAATAAAATAAAAAAACTCACCAAGCAAAGAGATCTAATAGCAACATCAGTATATAATTCCGGCTCATTAAGTTGCAACTCCAACAAATCACCAATCATCGTTTTCTCTCTCCTCTCCCCTCTCAAACTCCTCATCTCATCAATGAGCTTTTGCGACAGCTCGTTTCGGACCGCCGCGAGATTTTTCATGCGCTTTTGGACCCCTCCAAAATCGAACAATCGCAAAACGGGTAAGAAATCTTGGAGGTTTGAAGCGCCAGCAATGGAGACCGCTTCTTCAACCATGTGTTTGAACCTTCTCGCTTCCTTTGAATCCTCTGTTTCTTCACCATAATACCTATCAAAACCCTAAATCTTTAATGGAATTGTGTTGGTTTTGAGTTACTTTTATCCAAGTTAATTACTTTGGAGATTAATTTGATGGAAATTAATCAGCATACCTCTTGCCAGCAATCATTCGCATAATCACATTCAAAACGAGCTCAAAAAACGAAATCCTCACATCCAGCTTAGCAAATCCATTCTCCCACTCAGAATTAACAAAAAGACGGCGAGCCAGCAGTCTCACCTCGTCGGACCGGACATGTTCACACTGGCTAAGCCGGTGACTGGACAGAACCTCAACAGTCGCAATCCTTCTAAGATTCCTCCAGTTAGGACCATAACTAGAAGAAACAAAGGTGGTGTAATCATTCGAAATATGCTTCGCCGAAGGAAACTTGGGCCTGTTAGCGAAAGTCACGTCGTGTTTTGTGAAGATTTCAGTCGTGAGTTGAGGGGAGGAAACGAGGAGGACGGGGCGGGAGCCGAACTGGAGGCGGAGGATTGGGCCATGGGTGGCGGAGAGACGGGTGAGAGTGCGGTGCAGAGGTTTTTTGAAGAGGTGCAGGTGGCCGGTGATGGGTCTGGAAGGAGGGCTTGGCGGGAGATGGAGAGGAGGTTTGGTGGTAGAGAGGAGGAGTTTGATGGAGAGGAGAAGGAGGAGGAGGAAGGAGAAGGAGAGGGAGAGTGATAACTCCATTAATGACTATATGAGAGATTTAATGGAGAGTGATTATGTTAATGGAGATTCGGAGGATTTAATGGAGAGTGATTTGTGTTAAGAGAACTTGACCGGCGTTTTTAAGGCGCGTGACGTCATAATTCACTCCGTTAACACTTCCCCCTCATAAAACTGTTATAAAATCATATAAAATAAAATAAAACTATATATTTGTATAACAAAATTAAAAAGTATATATTATATATTTTATTTAAAAAATAGTATATCTATTTTAAATAAATGTATAGATACAATACAAACAAGAGTATATACGAAAGATGCAAAAAAAAAGATATAAAATATGAAAATCGTATGTATATGAAAATATTTTTCCAATAAATACTTGAATCTATAAAGAAAGGTAAAAAATGTATATAATTTAATAAAAAACTAAAATTATTATTTTATACTTCAAACAGATCTGATCTGGAACTTAGAATGCAACTCAAGCAATAAAAAATCCAAATTAAAAACCCCAGCTTTTATACCTGTTGCCATTCAATTGGACCAACTTGACGGCAAATTAAGTCCGTCACGTCACGTTCCTTTCCGGTCATCAATTCTCTCTGTCTATCCTTCTTCAGACTTTTTTTTTCAAGTGGAAAAAAAAAATTAAGAAAATGATCAAATTTTTCAATTATTCGCGGAAATAACTATTTTGCCCAACTAAGCTAGTTTGGCCGAAAAATCCATTTTTTCATTTTTTTTACTAAATTAAGTTAAAAAATACTGTTTCGGCACGTGATTAGACGAAACACATATTTTTTTTTTCATTTTTTACCATTAAATTATGCTGAAAACACTATTTCGAAAATGACGATTTCTTTTGCTCTAATTCAGTAGAAAAAATAAAAAAATATCTATTTTGTCAAGCCATGGGACGAAACAATACAAAGCAAGATTTGGGCGTAATTCGTAATTCAGTATGAAAAATGAAAAATTGATTGTTTCGTCTGATGATTGGGCGAATAACCGGGGAAAATGGTCATTTTCACAAATAACTTGAAAATTTCGCTATTTTCTTAATTAATCTTGTTTTGATTTTGCCAGTTCAAAAAAAAAATTTCCCTTCTGAAAGTTCCTTCAAATTCCCCACGACTTTCTTCTTCTTCTTCTTTCAACTCAAAACTTTCGTTTCATATCCAAACTTACAATGATAGTCTCAGCTTTGTTAACCTCAGTGGGCATAAACCTGCTCTTAACAATCCTTCTCTTCGCGCTCTACTCCGTGCTTCGCAAGCAGTCCGCCTACCTCTCCGTCTACGCCCCTCGCCGCCTCGCCGCCGCCGCGGCGCAGGCGCCGGAGGAGGATGGTGAGGATAAGAGGCGGAGGTTTAACATTGAGAACATCCTGCCCTCCGCCGGCTGGGTCCGCGCGGCGTGGCAGGTCACGGAGGAGGAGCTGCTGGAGTCGTCGGGACTCGATGCGGTTGTGTTTATGAGGATCTTCGTTTTTTGGTTCGTGGTTAATTGGATTGAATTGTTTTGTTTTGTTTTGTTTCAGTCTTATGATGGATGGTTTTGAATGGGTTTTAGAGATGGAATGAGCTTCGATTTTGTCCAATTTTAGCATTTAGCTTGGATTTGTAGCATTATTTGTGCATTTTAGAACAAAACAATCCAATTAGATACTAAACTGAAAACAAGAACTAAAGAATAATGCTTTGGTGTTCATTTCTTTTTATACCATATAAATTCAAAAAAGAATTTGATATATATATTTTTAATTTAATTAATAATTAGTGCAGTTTAAGGGTATTTTCTGTTGCTGGAATCATAGGCGTATTTATTTTGGTACCGGTAAATTATTTGGGCGATCAGCTGAGTAATATTGATTGGTCTGATATTCCAAATAAGTCCCTCGATTTGTTCAGTATTTCAAATGTAGACGATGCTTCAAACAGGTAGTTGTTTTATTTCATCTCACTCTCTCTTTTATTTACTAATTCCAAAATTGAAAAAAAATATAAAAATATGTATTATTATTATTAACATCTACCATTTTTTTCCGTGGTTATTTTTTTTTTATTCATTTTCTTGGTTGGTTCTACCTTGATGGATTTTTTTTCTACTTTTTTCTATAATTTCTGCTCATTAATTCTTATTAATTAAATTATTTTCAGATTATGGTTTCACTTCTCAGCTGCATATATTATCACTGCATTTGTATGCTATCTCTTATATAACGTAAGTTTGTCATTACCTCTTTTAGTACTTTATATCAAAACAAGAAAATATTCTCCTTTTCTCACGAACTAATAATATCTAATATCATTCATTATCAACTTATGTTATCGTAGGAATATAAGTACATATCGGCCAAGAGGCTGGATTATTTCATGAAATCGGAACCCAAATTGCACGAATTTACAATTCTGGTACGCGGAATTCCGGTACGGGACGGTACGTCGATCAGCGAAACGGTTGAGAAATTCTTCACGGAATTTTATCCGTCCGTTTATTTGTCTCATGTGGTCGTTCATCACACCAGCAAACTCCGCCACCTCATCGTAAGTGTTTACTATTAGTTTTTTTGGATGGGAAATTTGCGAAAAGGAGCTTGTGTTGTTGAAAATTGCAATAAAGTCCCTCGATTTTCACTAAATTTGTCGATTTGCTTGTTTCATATTGTCAACTGTTCATCATACAATCCATCAGTTTGTTTGTTTGTTCATCATAGCAGCAAAGTCTGTGACCTTATTGTATGTATATTAAGAGAAATTTGCCAAAAGAACCTTACATTATGATTAAAATTGCAAAATGCCCCTGAATTGCTAGAAATTGCAAAAAAAGCTCTATTCTTTTGGGAAACCGCAAAAAAAGCCCCTACCTTTTTATTCAAAAAAAAAAAACATTAATTACGAGTTCTTAATATAACGAACGTTTATCTTGACAAACAATAAGGTGCTCTTTTTGGTAATTACATTTACGCCCCTTGTTTATTATTCATAATTTTTTTGTCAATATTTTTGTTCAGAAAGATGCTGAGGGTGTGTATAGAAACCTGACGCACCTCAAATCAATACCACGCTCTTCACAAAGAAATAACGGAGGATTTTGTGGACTATTTCGCAAAAAGGACCCGGTTTCTGATTACACAAAGAGGTTAGAGGATTTGGAGGAAAACGTGAGGCTGCAGCAATCGGATATTTCCGTGTCTGGCGAGGTAAATAATAAAAAAAATAAAAAAAATAATAATTGGTACTTATTTTGTTTGTTTCAAATCCCGTTACACATCAATTGTGCAACTATACACCAATTCTCAATTTAATAAAATCTACTTACTTTTCACCAATCTTGATTCTCAACTTTCAATGTTGTGAAAAATGCCATCTATGTAATTAATCACTCTTTTTTCTTATTCTTATCTTAATAATACTATTTCTATTTTTTTCTATTTTTTCTTTTTCTCTTAGGAAATACCGGCTGCATTTATCTATTACTCAAAAATTAACAATATTTACCAATGTTTTCACTAATATCGATTTTTAAATCTCAATTCCCAAAAAACCCATTAATATTTTATTTTTAATATTTTTTCAGGAAGTACCGGCTGCATTTGTATGTTTCAAATCCCGCTACTCTGCATCCACTCTCATAACCCTACCTCTTTCTGACGATCCGACCCAATGGGTCGCTGAGCTGGCGCCTGAACCTTCTGACGTCTATTGGCCCTTTTTTTCTACGTCCTTTGTACAAAGATGGATGGCCAAATTCGTCGTTTTTATTTTCATGATTTTTCTGATTATTTTATTCTTGATTATTGCTGCGTTTGTACAAGGACTTACTTATCTGGATCAACTCGAGGCTTGGTTGCCGTTTCTGAAGAAAGTGCTTGAAATGTAAGTAATATAAATTAGAAATTTTGGTAAATTGCAAAAAGGTCCCTGCATTATGCTTAAATTGCGGAAAAGCCCCTGCATTATGCTTAAATTGTAAAAAAAAGGAGGGGCTTTTTTGCAATTGAAGCATAATGCAGGGGCTTTTCTGCAATTTAACGGACAAAATTCCCCAACAAATTACTCGTATTTTAAGCAGCTTTTTGAGTAAAGCCAGCCAAACCTCCAACTGATCCAAATAATCAAGAACAAAATAATCAGAAAAATCATTCCTCTTTGTGACGATCTGACCCGTTGGGTCGCTTAGCTGGCGCCTGAACCTTCTGACGTCTATTGGCCCTTTTTTTCTACGTCCTTTGTACAAAGATGGATGGCCAAATTCGTCGTTTTTATTTTCATGATTTTTCTGATTATTTTATTCTTGATTATTGCTGCGTTTGTACAAGGACTTACTTATCTGGATCAACTCGAGGCTTGGTTGCCGTTTCTGAAGAAAGTGCTTGAAAGGTAAGTAATATAAATTAGAAATTTTGGTAAATTGCAAAAAGGCCCCTGCATTATGGTTAAAATTGCAGAAAAGCCCCTGCATTATGCTTAAATTGCAGAGAAGCCCCTTCAGTAAATTGTAAAAAAAGTACCTCTATACTTTGTAATTTCCAATAATGGAGGGGCTTTTTGTAATTTCCAATAATGGAGGGGCTTTTTTGCAATTTAATGAACAAAATTCCCCAACAAATTACTCACATTTTAATTTTTAAGCGCCTTGTTAAGAAAAGCCAAGCAAACCTCCAGCTGATCCAAGTAATCAAGAACAAAATAATCAGAAAAATCATAAAAGCAAAATGGTTACTTTCTGACGATCTGACCCGTTGGGTCGCTGAGCTGGCGCCTGAACCTTCAGATGTTTATTTTTCTGATTATTTTATTCTTGATTATCGCTGCGTTTGTGCAAGTACTGACGTATTTGGATCAGTTTGTGAGTAGTTTGTTGGAGAATTACAGAAAAGCCCCTGTGTTATGCTTAAATTGCAGAAAAGCCCCTGCGTTATGCTTAGATTGCAAAAAAGTACAGAAAATAGTTTGTAATTTCGAAGAATGGAGGGGCATTGTTGCAATTTGAACATAATGCATTTTTTTTTGGGCACATTTCTAAAAAAAAAAGTATGGAAAACCGCAATTTGTTTTGATTAATCTTGGCATCTCCTTACTTCAAAAAGCATCACAAACTTGATTATTATTTACACCAAAACAAAACAAAACTTTCTATTCCAACAAACAGTTAGAAATTCCTCTCTTCTGATCTACTATTCTCTCAACTAATCACAGAAATATACTAAAAAAGAAACTAAACTTTATATTCAAATAAATAATCAAAAAATGCAAAATTATCTTCCAAAAAAATCATTAAATTGCAAAATTATCTAAAAAAACAAAATTAAAAAAAAAATATTAAAAAACTAAACTTGATTAAATTGCAAAATGAATCTATTATTATTATTATTATTATTATTATTATTATTATTATTATTATTATTATTATTATTATTATTTTACAGAGCTGTAGTGAGTCAAGTGATAACGGGATACTTGCCGAGTCTTCTTCTCCATTTGCTCTCGTCACAGATCCCTCCGTTGATGAAGGTGTTCTCCACCATGCAAGGTTCGTAATAATAAAATAATAATAATAATAATAATAATAATAATAATAATAATAATATGATTATTATTATTATTCATTCAAATAGAAAAAAATAATAATAAGAAGAATTATAATTAAAAATAAATAATAATAATAATAATAACAATAACAAAATAATAATTAAAAAATAATAATTACAACAAAAAAAATAATAGTAGTAATAATAAAAATAATTATAATAGTAAAATGAATAATAATAATAATAATAGTAAAATGAATAATAATAATAATAATAATAATAATAATAATAATAATAACAAAATCCGCGTATAATCATTTATTTATTCTGAACAATTTAGGGTTTATTTCGACGAGCTCAATAGAGCAATCAGCATGCGGCAAAATGCTATGGTTCACAATTTGGAGTATTTTTTTCGCTAATGTACTTACTGGATCTGTTACTAGCCAGCTGGCGATTCTATTAGATCCCAAGGATATTCCCGCCATGCTGGCAATCGTCGTACCAGCACAGGTACGTGAACTTATAAAATAGACCCTGATTTATGTCTAAATCGCAAAAAGGCCCCTGTGTTATTGGAAATTGTAAAAGGCTAGCAAAGGTGATTTTGAGTGGTTTTGTGTCTTGTCTTGTGAGTAATTTTGGAGCAAGAGTAAAATGGTTTAGGTTAGTTAGCGATAGAGAAAATATGAAAAAATTGCAGATTAGCCCTTGGGTTATTGGAAATTGTGAAAATACCTTTTGTATTTTAAAAAAATACATAAAGTAGGCCGGACTGTTAAATAGAACATAACGGTTGGGGCTTTTGAGTGTTTTGTGATTTTGATTTTTGTGAAATTTGCGAAAAAGCCCCTGCATTAAGCCTAAATAGCAAAAAACCTGTGTTCTTATAAATTGCATAAAAGCCCCAATATTCATGACAAATTCAAAAGCTAGTCCTTCGTGTTAGTTTTACCTGCTCTAATCATCATAATACTTTTTAACATTCACATATATTTTAATTATCTGAAAGAAAAAATGCTAATTTTATCTCAATTTAATATTTCAGGCTTCATTTTATATCGCGTATGTGGTGACATCATGGACCAGCGTCTCGTCAGAACTGACTCAAACAATGAAGCTTTTCACCCACTTATTTTCCTGCCCTTGTTCTCAAAATAAAAATAATAATGATAAAATAAATGTACCGTCAATTTCGTACCATAGTGAAATTCCGCGTATTTTATTATTCGGGCTTTTGGGCCTCACATACTTCATTTTGGCGCCTTTGATTCTCCCGTTTATTTTGATATTTTTCTGCACTGGGTACATTATTTACCGTAATCAGGTCAGAAATATTTCTTTTATTTTGAGTTTATTTAAAAATTAAATAGTTTATTTTTTAAATAAAAAATGAGCAAGTAGAAGTGTATTGCTTTTGATTGATTGATCTATATCAAGTAGTTAAAAAATAAATAAATGCTTTTGATTTGGTTATATTATGTAGTTAAAAAATAGATAATTTATTTCTTCAATTATTTATTTAAAAATAAAAAAATAAATAATTAACGGCTGTCCCGGCCTAAAATAAGAAACAAAAGTGAAAAGAAAATCGAGAGATTAAAATTGCATGTCATACTTAGAACAACTTTTATGTTTGTAGCTATATAAAAGTCATTCTCTACCGAATTTACATATTATTTTTTGCATTACTTTAATTAATTAATTATTTTATTTAATCCAGCTTTTGAACGTTTATTCGCCGAAATACGAAACGGGCGGGAAATTCTGGCCGATCGTGCACAACACGACAATATTTTCTCTTATTTTAATGCATTTAATAGCCATTGGAATTTTCGGTCTTAAAAAATTGCCTCTCGCTTCGAGTTTGATTGTTCCTTTACCGATTCTCACTCTTTTGTTTAACGAGTATTGTAATAAACGGTTCTTGCCGATCTTCAAAGCTTATTCTGTTGAGGTAATAATTAAATAAATTAATTAATATATTAATTAATTAATTAGTTAATTAATTAATTAATAAAATAAATAAATAAATAAATAAATAAATGAATAAATAATAAACAAAATAAATTAATTAATTAATAAATAAATGGTTCTTGCTGATCTTCAGAGCTTATTCTGCTGAGGTAATGAAAATAAAAATAAATAAATAGATAAAGAGAAAAGTCCATTTTTGCCCCCTCAACTATTGAAATAGCTCATTTTTGGTCCCTTATATATTGAAAAATGCATTTATTGAATAGTTGAGGGACTAAATTGGACCAATAAAAAGTTGAGGGTCCAAAAATGAGCTACTTCAATAGTTGAGAGGGCAAAGTTGGACTTTTCTCATAAATAAATGAATGAATAAAATAAAGGTAAGTTTCGCAAACTGATCCCAAAAAAGTTTTGGAATTATCAAACTGACCCACTTTTCAGTAAATAATCAAAGAAAAAAGTATTTGGATAGATTTTTTCAATTTATTTTGATTAGTTTGAGAATCATATCTAATATAAAATAAGATAAAAATAGACATGCAATTTTTGTTATATAAGGCAATTGACATGAAAGCTATTGAATTTTCATTTTTTTAACGTATATGAATATCTGATTTGTAATTATGATTTTTTTTTTTTACTCTAGGCGTTGATGAAGAAAGACAGAGAAGATCTTAATAATCCAAATATGTCAGAATTTTTCCAAAAGTTGGTCACTGCTTATAAAGATCCAGCTTTGGCTCCAATTAATCATATTAATATTAATGAGCGAAATTCACCTCTTCTCTCGTAAAATCTACCTAGATTTGTTATATTTTTTCTTTTTATTTTTTGTTGGCATTTGTGCGTGATATTATTTGTAATTACGCCCTTGGTTTTCTTCTTGAATTTTTTTTTTTTTTTTTGCAAGTTTTGTAGTAAGTTTTTATTTTGTTTTCTTTTTTGGAGCTAAAATAAACTATTTGTATTGTAACATAGCATGACCAGACCGTTAGTACTTCTAGTTTGTTGCTCAATAGTTTTGATGTTTGTTTTGAAATATTTTCAATGATTGATATAATTTTTGCAATTTTTTTAACATAATGGTTACAATAATTTTGATGTTTGTTTTGAAATACTTTCAGGAATAAATATAGTTTCACAACTTTTAACATAAACAAATTTCAGCTCAAAATCTACCTTCTTCTGTTTCCTAATCAAACTTATATAATACACAGATCAGCTTCCAACAATTTATTCAAGCAAACAAATCTCAATGCAAAATTTCACACCTCCCTAAAAACCTATATCCTAATCCTAAGTTAATAAATCAATATCTTATTACTAAATTAATCTTTTATTAAGTTAATAACTCAAAATCTTATCAATCAAGGTCAAAAACAGGCCGAATCGCCTCTTTAAAATCTCGGTAAAAACTCTGCTCAGAAAACCTCTTGGCTCGGTTTCTTGCGGCACAAGCAATCGCCAGCCTGTCAGTCTCTGACATCGTCAGAACATTTACAATCGCATCTGCATATTCTTCTTTTGTACTGGCTAAAAAGCCTGTTTGCTGTTCGCCTTCTTTCAGAATAATATCCATTTTTGGTCCGGCTGAATTATTTGCTGCGAAAGGAACAAAATTACAGGATAAAAATAATATTATATAATTGAATGATAATTTTTGGAGAATGACACAATTTGGATAAATACAGAATTCAGTTATTACAATATGAAATATTTCATCAAATAATTGAAATATTTTTTTCAGAATGACCCAATTTGGATAAATTCAAAATTTAGTTACTAAAGTTTATGGTCAAATACCGAGTTTCTCATTTTATTTTGGCCCTCAATTGTTGTACACTTTGCAATTAAGACATAAATTAGTGCAATGAAATTATAAACAAAATAAAAAAATTATAAAAGAAAGTGGAATAAAATGAAAACAAACCAAGTGGAATAGCGCCAGCTGCCATATATTCCACCACACTTATTCCAAAATGCTCATCGATCATCGAATGAAGCCCCACAATCGCTCCTCCTAAAAGTCCCACTAAATCCCTATTTAACAAATAAATCAAATAAAAAACATTATTAATAAAAAAACACAATTTTCTTTAAAAAAAATAACACTTTTTTTAAATTACTTGTATGTCACGTCTTTATGAAACTCCACACAATCATCAATATTCAATTCCACACATTTTTCCTTGAGCTTTTGGAACCGATTTAGATCCTCTTGATTCCTACAGCTTCCCACCATTTGCAGTTTCGGTCTAGGAATAAATCCTGAACCGAGTCTATCCAAAACTATACGAAACGCCTCGAGCTGAAGCGTGTGAGCCTAAACAGTTCAACAACACAATAAAGTATAACAAAGTGTGGACAAAATAAAGAGAATTTTGCAAAAAAGCCCCTGCATTTTGGAATTGCAAAAAAGACCCTAGATTATTGCCGAAATTGCAAAATAGCACGTACCGTTAACATTTCTTAATTAAGAAGTTAATTGACTTACGTTACTTAATTTCTTAATCAAGTTTAAGAAAATCTTATGAGAGAAAAATATTAATTGATATTAAAAACATGTTTTTTAAGGTTTAAACTATGAAATCTAACGATGTTAACTCCTAACTAATTGTAGAGTTTTTATTTTGCAATTTTGGCAATAATGTAGGGGCATTTTTTGCAATTTCTAATAATATAAGGTTTTTTTTGCAAATTTCTCTAAAATAAATGATTATTTCAATTGAGGATAAATATTAAAATAAAATACCTTTTCAGGTCGAAATTGTGCTACTGAAATAATATTAGGAGGCTCAGTTGACCTTTCAAGCGGAAGCATCTATTAATTAATTAATTAATTAATAAATTAAACTACAATATTCAATGAAATAATAATCAATTAATTATTACAAAAATGTGTATCATTATGCTGACCTGTAATGCTGAGGTGTCGCAAGGAGGATAAACCAGTTTAGTACGGCCCGGAATTTTCCAAAGCTTTAAAATATGCGATTTAGTCCATGAAGAATTTACAATTGTGAGATTTGTGCAAGAACCCACAAATCCGTAAAGAAAACTAAACACTAAATAATACACCATTTTACACCTCGATAGCCAAACACTGCCATTAAATCACAAAAATATCAAAACTTTTTATCCAAAAATAACAAAATTATCTTAAAATCATTACCTTTTGGCGATTAATGAGTCGTTATTATACATAGAGCTCCGATTTGTGACACGTGTCAACATATCAGTACTTATAGTTGGATAGTGAGTGTAGCAAATCACTCTGCAGCCGAATAAACGGGCTAACGGGTACGTAAATGCGTACCCGCTTGTGTCGACGTAAAATTGAGGGGTTTCTTTGCATAAAGCCTCCCATGCGAGGTAAATCGAGCCGAGACTCTGACCGATCATGGTGAATCGTGGGTAGGTTTTCTCTTCGACCCATTTCCTCTTTGTCAAATGAATCACCTTAATCAAGAAGAAGAAGATTGAATTAATCTGATTAAATTGATTTTAATAGCGACTTCTATAAAGAAAGAACGGAACTTTTGTACCTTTTGAAAGTAATTATCAATTAACTAACCTTAGGAGGGCGTAACAGTTCGACGCCAAATCGATCAAGAGCGCGGGCGGAGAGGCTCTCCGGCGAAGCATCATCGCCGGTGTAAACCGTACATTCCAGACCGGGTTTTTCCTCCTGTATAGCCCTCACGGCGCACCATAAAACCCGCTCGCCGCCGCCGCCGTCGTTGGTGTACGGGTGGAAGAATCCGACGGACTTGCGGCGGGTTCTTCTGGAAGAGATTACGATCAGAAGGATTTGAAGGAGGATTGGGAGGAGGAGTGGGATTAGAATGAGGAAGAAGATCGCCATTGATGAATGAATGAAAGCTTCGAATTGAAGAAGGAGAAGAAGAAGAAGAAGAAGGAATAATAGAAAATGGAGAAACGGAATTGGTTTCCTGGATTTGAGTTTTCTGTTTATGTAATATAATCCGGGATTGCGGTTCCCGATTCTTCAGTCTTTGCCTTGAGAAATTATAAAACCTGCCATTTGAGTTTATTTGGTATTTGTTATTTATGTGTGTAGGTTAATATTTTTTTTATTTAGTTTACTATAATATATATATATACTGATTTATTTTGCAGATATAGTATTTTATTTATAATTATATGTTGTTTTAGTATATTTTTGACTTTTTGTGATGTTTTTATTGTTGCTAGAGATTGTTCTTGTAATCCATAAATATGTACTGTTTTGTTATCGCTGTGTACTACCTTTATGATATTTTCGTAGGTAAATACCATCATAAGTCACTCAACTTTCAAAAATGACCAAATAAGTCATCCAACTTTCAATTGTCCCCTATAGGTCACTCAACTTTCAAAAATTATCAAATAGGTCATCAAACTTTCAATTGTCCCCAATAGGTCACCCAACTTTTAAAAAAATGACCAAATAGATCACCCGAATAGTTAAATTTTGAGTGACTTATTTGATTATTTTTTAAAGTTGAGTGACCTATATGGGACAATTGAAAGTTAAGTGACCTATTTGATAATTTTTAAAAGTTGAGTGACCTATAAGGGACAAGTTGAGTGACTTATTTGGTCATATTTGAAAGTTGGGTGACTTGGGACGAATTTTACCCTATTTTCATACTATTTTGCTACTGTTATATACAGTTTTATAATAATTATATACTGTTTATAGTTCCATATAAGACATGATATATTATATCCTTCTGTTTATCCAGAATAGGATAATAGACTATTATGTAATATTTTTTTTGTTGCAACTATTATATAGTAGATTCGAAAGAATTTTCATAAAATATATATTAAGTACAAAGTTTCTATTTGTTAGGTTAATGGGGAGAATATTGATGTATAGTAAGAGAACTTATGAGAGAAATAACAAGAGAAGAAGAGAAAAATCGTATAATCAATTGAGAGACTACATTGTAAGAATTGAGATACTATTACAATAGGTTTAGGCCTCTTTATATAGTAGAGCCTTGACTAATTACCAAAATATAAACTGCCTAAATTAAAGATACAATATGAAAATAACCTAAACTAACGATACAAAAATGAAAATAAGCCACCTCCTTCCATCCTCCAAATATTTCCTAAATATTTATTTCCTTCTCCTAATCCTTCCTAAATATCATTACCAAAAAGGAAACATATTATGGTGAGATATCGAGGCATACATAACAATCTCCACCTTGACTCGAAATCTCATTCTTGATACACAGCCGTAAAAATGACTATCCAAAACGAGCTCCTCCTTAATAGCAGTAATCCACTTTGCCGCTCCATACGAGACTACTACCTCCTTGTATCGAGGACTCGCCAGAGTTCAATTCGTTGACCGCATCCAAACAATACACAAAATTGAAGTATCCATACCTCATATGAGATCCAACCAGATCTCTTACCAAAGCATAGGGCCGTTGCCCTTCTTGACTCTCCTTAACCGAATCATCATCATAATGAGAGACATCATAATGCTCCAAGTTACGTTGAGTAACTTCACCTTGTTGATCGAGAATTGCAAACTCCACCTCCTTTCTGACCGTCACAATCTTCTTAATAGCCAGACCAGACACTTACTCCCTTGTCCATAACATAACCGACTCAAAAGTCGCGTCTCTCAAAATAAGGTGTCCCGGTACTGGACACCTCAAACAACAGCCTTCACACCTGAAGCGTATCCAAGAAGAAAATATTTCTTCTTCTCATACTCGAGTATCCATTTAACGACTTGTGCATAAACGGGGTATCCAAATACCTGCAATGTCGAGTAATTCATCTGTTTACCGACAATTGGTGCCTTGCATCAAATTCTGTATTCGTAGAACGGTTGACCAACCACCAAGTAGTATTAGTGGCTTCTAACCAGAACTTCTTGGCTAAGCCCGCCCCAAAAACATGCACCATGCCCTCTTGAGTAGTTTCCGATCAGCCACCCATTATGTTGTCGAGAGCGAACAATCATGCAATGTTGAACAATCCTTATAAAAGGATCACAAATTTGTCCCCACAAATCCAAATAGATATCGTCCAAAATTTCGTTCATGCGATGAACGGCTGTACTAAAGCTGAGTCTCTTCCGTTTGCCACAAACATAATCTTCACAAACTCATGATTTCCGGTATTTTGGCCACACAGTAGATCCCTCGTACTGAAAACTGTCACCCCACATCCAATCGTAAACCCTGACCTTCTAACTGAGGCAGAGAAGGCGACGACGAACGAGCCTAAAACTACGCCAACTTCTCGAAACAACTTTCCGGTACTCTGGACTTCCAGAATATATAACACACAGGTATTCTGGCATTCATCAATGTAAGAGCCCATTTAGATACCTTGAGGACTCCACCTTCACATCGGAACTTGCAACCGATATCTCCGAGAACGCCTAATGAGATCAAATGGACAACCCGGTCCTGCATCTTGATCAAATGGACAGGCTCGTCCTGCATCTTGATCAAATGGACAACCCCGTCCTGCATCTTAATCTCAAGCGTGCCAACACCGGCAACGCAACATAGATGATCGTCATCCAAAAGAATATCTCCACTAGACGCCTCATATGTGGTGAACCACTCTCGATTCGGGATCATCTGATTTGAATTACCCGAACTCACCCAATTCTTCTCAAATCTCTCCTTCTCATTCGCCACAAAAAGTAACTCAGCCTTACCGGATTTAGCCTCGTAAGCTTCTTCCGATAGAACACCGTTATCCGTCTCCTGCTTCTCTTTGAGCTTGTAACAGTCAGCCTTAATGTGTCCCGTCTTCTTGCAATAATTGCTCATCAGGTTTTTGTACTTGAATTGCGAATGAGTCTTCTCTAATGCATCTCTCTCCTTACGTCTTCCCCTCTCCACAAACAACCCAATCTCTTGATGACTACTTTCGGCCATGGACAAGTCATAGTCGATACCTGACTTGACTAATAAATTACTATCGACATCCTCAACGGTAAATAACTCCCTGGAATGAAGCATGGTCTCCTTAAACCCATTATATGACTTTGGCGGTGTGCACAACATCACGGCTCTGTCCTATTTGTCCATCTTAATACCGATTCTCTCCATACCATTAAAGAAACAGATATACACCAAAACATGGACCTTAACATACGTACCGTCTGCCATATTCAAAGAGTCGAATCGTCGCTTCAAACATAACCGGTTTGTAACCGATTTCTGCATGTAGATTTCTTCTAACTTTTTCCATGTGCCATCTGATGTAGTCCCTGTGAGAATTTCTTGAAGATTCAAGTTGCCCAAATATAGCTGAATTGTCGAGAGGGCTCTATCATCCATCACCTCCCATACTTTGCCCATCATCTCCTTCGGTAATCCGGAGATGGCGGCCTTCACGCCTAGATTGGACAAGATAGTCTTCATCCGTACTTGGCAAAGTGCGAAACTCGCCGTTCCATCATACTTCTCACTATCAAATTTTGTCGACATAAGCGCATGTGAAATCATGATGATACAAAGCGGTATACTTGACTTGCGGAAGCACAAAGATTGTCGTAACATAGCTCTGGTACCAATTTGTTAGGGTAATGGGGAGAATATTGATGTATAGTAAGAGAACTTATGAGAGAAATAACAAGAGAAGAAGAGAGAAATTGTATAATCAATTGAGAGACTACATTGTAAGAATTGAGATACTATTACAATAGGTTTAGGCCTCTTTATATAATAGAACCTTGACTAATTACCAAAATATAAACTGCCTAAATTAAAGATACAATATGAAAATAATCTAAACTAACGATACAAAGATGGAAATAAGCCACCTCCTTCTATCCTCCAAATATTTCTTAAATATTTATTTCCTTCTCCTAATCCTTCCTAAATATCATTATTAAAAAGAAAATATATTATGGTGAGATATCGAGACATTCATAACACTATTTGTACAAAATACCAATTATATAACCCTCAAATTATTCTACTTAATATTTGACCAAACAAGACCATAAATCTCTGAATAAATGTTGTATAGTGGGAAAACTGATAGACTTGCTACCAAATGAATAGACTTGCCACCAATTATTTTAATCCACTCTAATCATTCCTTCCTAACCTAACCTAACCAAACCAATAACCACATTAAATTTACTTGAATTTTTTTAGTAATAATTTTTTGTGCTTAAATTACCTGACAATTATTATTTTTGAGTTATTAAATTACCAAAATTGTTTTTTGTGGATTAGGCCAAACAGAGATGCAAAGTTTAAACCAAATCAAAAACTATCTTTCTGCAAAATCATTGCTTAATTTAGAAACAAGATGAGTTCATCTGTCAAAATTGATCCAACCACAATTCAATTCATTGTAGGATAATTTTTGAAGACTCAATAGAAAGAGAATTATATAAGAGTTAAAAAATGTTAAAATTTTGATATCAATGTTGTATTATAAATTATAATCAAGATTTGTATACATTAATTTACTAATATATGTGAGATACTATTTGAAATTTTAGTTTTTTAGATGAAAATATATAAGTTCCATTAGCAGTTGAAATTCCAATTCATTTTTCAATTTTTTTTAACCTAAATTGTTGTTTCAAACTTTAGATGGGGATTATCTGTTTGTTGTTGCCAAAAGAAACAAAATTATGTACTTGATTGTTACTTGAATGCTAATTTTTTTGATGAATATACATAAAGTGAAAAAAAAATTGAATTACACTTTTCGTACTTGAAAAAGAAATTTGTTTCAAAATATGATACAGCGTTCTTTGTCAAAATTTTCAAAATTGACATGCAACTTTTATCAATATCCATAAAAAAAACTAATGGATGTAGATATAAAATCTCCTATATGATAGAAAGCTTCTTAAATGCATCATGATGACAGGTCAATGCTACCTATTGACAGAGATCTTCAATATCATACACGACTATATACCTAAATGTGACAAAATAAATACTTGGTCAGTAATATTCTTACAAATTTAGTGACAAAATTTGACAATTTGTTCAATAATATAACTATTCATATGCAAGTAAACAGTAATTGGTAAGCTACATAAGCAATAGCTCATTTTTTTATTATTATGAAAAGACCCAGAATTCCACTCCATTTTAAATTATCATCAGATTTCAAATCTCATGATCAATTTTTTATATATTAATAAAAGTATTTAACCATGAAACTCTTATTTTCTGTCAATCTAAGTAAAGGAAGTTCATGCATGACCACAATTAAAGAAACCTTTTATTTTAGGTCTTGAGTGAATGTTTGAAAAGATCATGTATGTGTGCAAATTACACCAAGTAAATCTAAAGTTTAAGAAAGGGTATTAGTTTTTTGTCTTTTTGCTTATGGATCAGTTGCCAATGAATCGTAACTATTCAATTTTCTTTCTTAAATAGCAATCTAATCAGTGCGAATAATCTTCTAATTTAATGGATAATTAATTCGGAAAATCTTTTTTTTTTTTTGAAAATTAGACCTCAGGTTTAACCTGAGAGTCTGCAGTTTATATTGAATGCGATAATAAAGTTCATTACAAAAATAATAAAAATTGTCAAGAGAATTGACAATTTAATAAATTTAATTTGGAAAATCTTAATAAATGAATATTTTTTATGTAAGGAGATGTCACAATTTTTAGTTAAATACATACCAATAAATATAATAATACCAAAAAAACAAAGAAAGTTGGTCTTTTGTGGCTCTATAGGTTGATCATTTTTGTGCAAAAGTGCCAAAAATTTAACCCAACCTAAAAAACCATCCGACCCGCCAAACTTGAATACGACCCTAACCTAAAATGCCGAAAAGTCAATGATTCAAAGAACTAAAAAATATAGATCAAATTACTCAAAACTTAAATAACCTGAAATATAAATGTCAATCTGGCATTCCCAAAAATAACTTAATATAACTGATTTAAATACATAAAACTTGTTAGATTTCATAATTTCATTCAACATAATTGCCTTGAAAACACACTCATATAATCTAAAATACAAACCCAATCGACCCAACATCGAATTTGATCTTCGATTGACTTGTAATAGAACCCAATAAAATTTTTATCCTAACTTAAATAACTCAAAATTACTGCATTTCCATTGATCTTAATATTCACTTCATAAGCTATCTAGAAAAAGCCACATATTTCTCGCCAGAATATTTTGTCTTCTCATTGCTCAACTTAAAATAAACAAAAGTTTCCATAAGATCCCTTCGCCTTTTAGGAAAGGAACAATCTCATTTATATCTACAGAACTCAAAATTATTATGCATAGTTGATGAATTTAATACATGATGTTTCTAATTTTTCAGGCTCAAAAATACGATATAATAAATAAGAAAAATTGAATTTCTATTTCCTCAAACAAAATTGAAATTCTATTTTTTGTTGAAGAAAAGTTAAATTTATGTTTTTTACCAAATAAAATCGAAGAAGTGCTTTTTTTTTTTTTATCTTAGAAAAATTGAATTTCTGTTAAGAAAACTAGTTGATGTCTTAAAACTCCAGCTAAGTGGTTAGCTTCAAGTAGTTGGCCTATCACTCATCTAAACAACATACCATCAATACCTCTACACCAATCTTTAATACCCCAACATTAACATAATAATAATCAAATTATGTTGAGAGAGAGAAAGAGTGATTATCACAATTTATTTAATACCCAAATATAAAAATATTAACCAAATTAAATTGATAAAAACAAAAATTAACCCTTGACTATATAAGGCCAACAAAAACACAAATTCTCTCTCTCCCTCTCTCTCATAATGGGCATGACAAGGGATGTTTTGAGAAACTCCATTAATACATTCTTCCAAAGCTACCATCACTTCACCTCTATCGCTGCACTTCTCGTCTTTCCAGCCGCCATTTTAATCCTTCTCTCCGAATCTCTCGCTCCATCTTCAAAATCCATCCTTTCGGCTCTCTCAATTCGCCTTGAAACCTTATTTCATGCAGCCGGTTTCCCCAAGAGTTACTTTTTCTCTCTCCTAAACATAAAACTCTCTCAGACAATCTTCTCCTTCTTCTTCTCTCTACCTTTCACCCTTACTTTCTTACTCCTCGCAAAATCTTGCATCATCCAAATATTTCGCGATTCGCCTCATCACGGACGGTTAATCTCGCCGAATTTTTCCAAATACCTCCCTCTTTTTCCAAATCTTCTATCGACCCATTTATTCAACACTTTTGTTATTTTATCATGCAATGCCACCACCTTTTCTCTTCTATTCTTACTCTTCAATGCCGTAGATATCTCGGGCCTTAAATCAAACGCCTCCGAAATATTTCTCTCTACAATCGGTGCAATTGTTTACTCCATAGTTATCGCGACAACGACAGTAGTTTGCAATCTAGCCCTCATAATTTCTGGGATGGAAAATTGCAACGGCTATATATCAATTTTGAAAGCTTGCATTTTAATAAGAGGCCGAATCGGTACGAGTTTAGTTCTAGCTTTGCCGACAAATATCGGAATGGCGGCTTTTGAAGCATTGTTTCAATTTCGAATTACGAGGCAATTCAGGGTTTTGGGTAAAATCGACCCGTCCGTTATGTGCGAAACATTTACAATTACGTATATTTATTCAATTTTGATGGTTTTTGAGATTATTGTGAGTTGCATGTTCTATATAAAGAGTAGGTTTGTGGAGCGCTCAACTGGAGAGGATGAGGTGGACTGGAGAGAATTTGAACCAGAAGAGAAGGATGATTTTCTTGTTTGAGAATTAAAAATTTAAAGGTGGTTTTTGTATAGAGTTTTAAATTTTAGTAGCAGGAAGGAAATATATACTCTGTTTTATAGATAGCCGTCAAAAATTTTACAAACTATTATTTGAAGACATTTTTTTATTTTGTGAAAATACACTTGAGAATTATTATTGTTTTGGCCTTTTGAGGATTACATGGAGGGAAATATCCCTTTTTTTATCTGTATTTTACAACATTACATGATCTATTGGTTCTACTATAAACAATATATATACAAAAAAAGAGGGGGGAAAAACTAATTACAAATTACAAATTATAATGGATTTATACATATACAAAAATGAAAAAAATTAAACCGAGCAGCTCTCTGTACAAAAACACGTATCGGGGTCTTTAATACCATATTTACCCTTGCAAAACTGAAAAATATCATGAATACCCCTGAAAAACAAAAAAATTAATCATCAAAAATACAAAACTGATATAAACAGAAAAGATAATATATATTTACCTGTTCTTAGTTACAAAATTCTGAAGCTAATCTAGGTGTAAACGTATCATTAAATGTCAGCTTTTACTCGAACTGGACCTCTCCAGCTCGGCTTCTTTTTTAGCAGCCTTTTTCTTCTCCAGTTCAGCAGACCTCTCCAGTTCGGCTTCTTTTTGAGCCTTCTTCTTCTCCAATTCTGCATTCTTTATATTTTCCTCATGCGCCTTTCGAAATAACCTTACGAAATTCAATAGTGTGCTTGCAACTACACTTCATAATAATTACAGAAATATATATTAATTAATTATATATATTTTTTTATATGAATTATTAATTCAAATGCAACAAATATTACCTTGTTCAAATGGACATTTTGCGGGTTCTTCACCGAAGTATTTCGTCAGGCCATCTGCATTTTTGCCCTGCCAACCAATCAATTTTGTCAAATATTGAAAAATATTTTTTTCATACAAAAAAATGTTTTATGCCCACAAAACATAAAATATACTATATCACAAATAGTTTAGGGAGCTTTCTGCAAATATTTACAAGGCATGGGCTTTTCTGAAAGTTACTGATAAATGCGATGCGGATATTTTTTTATTGAAGAGTGATAATTGTGGGATATTTTAATAAATTTTTGTGATTAAAATTTAATCAAGATTTAATGAACTTAGTTATAATTGTGGGATATTTTAATAAATTTTTGTGGTTAAAATTTAATCAAGATTTAATGAACTTACAACTGAATTGTAAAGATCTGTGAGAGCTCGTACTTGTGATCCAGCTGTCGACGTAAATTCCTTCAAAGTCTGTAATACCAAAAATATTGTTAAATATTTTGTTTAGTTTAAACCCTAAACCCTAAAAAATGAATACCTTGCGAAAAACATCAGAAACTGGTCCGTCATTTTCTGAGGCTTTTAGTTCCAGCTCGACTTTTTCTAAGCCTTTCACAATAGCTTGTTGATCTTCCATTAATACTTTCAATTGTATCTATTTACAAAAATAAATAAAATTAAATAAATGGTTAAAAATTTTTTTCGTTATTTATAGATTAAAAAAGGTAGATATAAAATAGAAACACACTTTGGATGCTGCTTCTAAGCTAACTAGATCCTCATGAAAGTCCAAAAGTTTTGGCGTCTTTTCAGCAATTACCTATGTTTAAGAAAATGAATCAAAAAATTGCTTATTTCATAGAAATAAGAATATTAGAAAGACTAAAATATTAATATAAAGTTGATTAAACATACCCTACAAAGATAATGCATTAATGTAATTTTATTATTCGTAGCGCGAGTTTCTGTGAGTTTCGGTAAGCTGTCGAGCCTAAAACCTACAGCTGAGCCTGTAATAAATAAAGTAAAAATTGGTAAAAAAAAAATGAAACAGAAAAAGATTAATTTTTCATATTATGTCAAATAATAAAGAATAATTGATGAAATTATTATAAAATTAGTATTTTTTTACCTCTTGCGGTTCCTTGATTCAATGTGTTGCCAAGAAAAAGAATTTTCTTCATTATTTCCTTTAATTTATCTGAATTTCTTAGCTGGCAAAGAAATATTCTTTAGTGTTAAAATATAAGTAGAAAAATATAAATTGAGTGGAAACTCAATATTATCTAATTTAACCCGTCAAAAATCTCAAATTAACAAATTGGCAATTATGCAACTATAATTATCAATATAAACCCTTCTAAAAGTAAGAATATCACAATTTGATTTCAGATGGTAAATTTGGGATTTTGATTTTTTGGAAAAATATTGTGAAATTTTGCATAAAAAGAGAAACATTTAAACTTTAGTAAATTTTTAATAATATAATGAAATATTACCTCATCACATGCAGCATTTACGGTTTGTAAATTCTTTTTTATCTCTGCAATCTAGAAACAGAAAATGAAAAAAATAATATTAGCCAAAAATGATTTTACACAAAATTCACTAACTTGGCAAAATAATTCACGCAAAATGTATTTTTTTAATTTAGTTTTTGGGAAAAAGAAGAACCTGTGAACCAAATTGAATCTTAAAAGAGAAAACCTGCAACTTAGATTCTACGCGAGGAACTTTCATCAGTTCCAAAAAGAACTGGACAAATAAACACAATTAAAATATTCAAATTAATATTTTTACTCTTTTCTTATTTAAATTTTTTTATCAATAAATCTATGCAATATATAGAAGATACCTGCTCACATTTACCAAGATTTTCCTTGTCACCTGTGTAATTCTAAAAAGACAAAATAATTAATTTAACTAAACTAAATCAATTCTTATAAAAAAATAGTAAACAATATTTAAAAATGTTATATATATATATATATATATATATATATATATATATATATACCTTCAAAAGCTCCATTTCTTCTTTTGTTGGACAAAATTTTATTAAATTCTCAACTTGATCCGCATCAAGAATCGACTCATCCATTGCTAGTGCAGCACTCTACAATGAAGCAAAAAGAAGAAATAAAAGAACATTATACAAGTGATTTTTGGAAAAAACAAAAGTAGTTAAGAGTATTGTAATGTAATGCTCATGAAACTATGATCTTTCAAAACAAAATGCGTAAAGGTAATGTAATGCTCTTCAAAATAGTACATCTTGAACTGGAGAAGCATACCATCATTTCAGATAGAGGCATTTTAATTTTTGTAAGCATGATTTCCGCATTATTAGCCCGCCGTATATCAACCTGCAACATTTTTCAAACAAATTAATATAAAATTCATTAGAATAAAAAAAATGTACTGAATATAAATTCAGAAGATTAATACCAAGTGAACTTTATCAGATTTAGACCCCGCTGATTTTTTCTTTTCGGACTTCGAATCATTTGGCTTTGGTACCACTGCAGAAAATAACGTCTCAAGCTCTTTCACGTCAAATTCTGAATGGCTAAACGTGTTCTAAATCTCATTAAACAATTCCACAATTCCATTAAAATTTTACAAAAAAAATAGCTTTAAACAAATGATATACCTGTGAGCATGGGCTTGATTTTGCAATTCGGCCCACAAGCTCCCTTGCATGGCCCTTGTAACTTTCACCCAATGATAAGGCTTGAAAGGCGACTTTCGGCCAAGACCAAGGCCCCTTCCAGTTGTGAGGCTCCCCGGAAATCCTTTCCCGGCTTGTGCATTGGGTGGTGGTGGTGCACCTGGCATTCTAGGTGGTGGAGGAGCACCGAGGCGTCCTGCTGGAGGCAGTGGTGGTGGGGCTCCGCCATGTCCTCTAGGAGGAGGCGGCGGTGGCGGTCCTCCATTTGGTCTTCCCCCTGGAGGTGGAGGCAGAGGAGGTTCATTTGATAACCCATGAATAGGCGGCGGAGGCGGAGGAGGTCCGTTTGACAACCCATGAATAGGCGGAAGAGGCGGCGGAGGCAGAGGAGGTCCATTTAATAACTCATGAATAGTCGGCGGAGGCAGAGGAGGTCTGTTTGATAACCCCTTAATAGGCGGAAGAGGCGGCGGAGACAAAGGAGGTCCATTTGATAAGTCATGAATAGTCGGCGGAGGCAGAGGAGGTCCGTTTGATAATACCTTAATAGGCGGAAGAGGCGGCAGAGGCAAAGGAGGTCCATTTGATAAGTCATGAATAGTCGGCGGAGGCAGAGGAGGTCCGTTTGATAACCCCTTAATAGGCGGAAGAGGCGGCGGAGGCAAAGGAGGTCCATTTGATAAGTCATGAATAGTCGGCGGAGGCAGAGGAGGTCCGTTTGATAACCCCTTAATAGGCGGAAGAGGCAGCGGAGGCAGAGGAGGCCCGTTTGATAACCCATGAATAGGCGGAAGAGGCGGCGGAGGCAGAGGAGGTCCATTTGATAACTCATGAATAGTCGGCGGAGGCAGAGGAGGTCCATTTGATAACTCATGAATAGTCGGCGGAGGCAGAGGAGGTCCGTTTGATAACTCATGAATAGGCGGCGGAGGTCCGTTTGATAACCCATGAATAGGCGGAGAAGGTCCGTTTGATAACCCATGAATAGGCGGAGAAGGTCCGTTTGATAACCCATGAATAGGCGGAGAAGGTCCGTTTGATAACCCATGACTATACAGTGGAGGTGGCGGCGGAGGAGGTGCTGATGGCAGGAGAGGTGACACTGCATGTATTCGTGGTGGCGATGGAGGAGGTGAATGTGGTGATGACACAATTGCATCAAGTGGAAATGTTAGAGATGGAGCTTGCAAATCTTGAATAGGAATTGGAGGTTGTGTTGGTAGAGACAATGTTGAAGGATTTGACGATGGGTCTTCTTTAGTAAGGATTGGTTGTATCACTTCTAAGTCATCTTTTGGAAGTGGTGGTAGAGATGGAGGTGTAGTTGATTTAGCAAGTCGACCGTATAATTCTCTTAGTGCCGACTGCGGCGTTAGGGGTGGCGATAATTGAGAATGGGTTGTTTGCAGCGTTTCCATTATAGAAGATGATAGTAATGTATGTAGATGTACATGAACATGAAGATTAGGTGGTGGATGATTAACATCGTTTGAAGATCCTTCAGTTGAAGATCCTACAGTTGCCATTTCTTGTGCAGGTTCGGTTGAAGAAGATGCTGCATCTATTGGTTCTATCTGAATCGTTAGTGGTGGAGGAGGTGTCGAACCTGTTTCTAGCAAATTTTTTAGTGAGCCTTCCTTTTGAAATGCAATAGAATGCGATCTATCATCCAAAAGAGTATCTTGTACCGTCTCTTCTCGTTTCATCTCACGCAAAAAAATGCTCCCCTCCCTTGGTGTCCCAACCACTGAACTTGGATTATCAGAACTCGCTTCATCCGTAAATCTTTTAGACCTCGACCTTGAAAACGGGATATAACTTCCCGGTTCAGACCGAGGAGTACCAAACTCCACTGAGTTTTTATTATATTGGTCTGTAGAAGTTTCATGATCGACTGGACTTTCTAATAATATCTCCTCTGCCTCGAAGAATTCTTCAGCCGAGTCCATCTCCATGTCACTGTTGCTCTCCGAGCTTGCATCAGACTCCGGATGAAACTCTGAAAAGAGTACCTGGTTCAGAGATCAACTAGATTTCAACTCAATACTCTCGCTATATGAGCCATATGTTCCACTGTGGTTATTATGTACAACATAACAGGTCACAAAAAGGCAAAAGATTGTTTTAATGCTTCAGTTATGGTTCTTCTTCTTGATCCAATACCAAATATATTCAATATAAGTGAATCAATTAAAACACATCGATCATTCAATAGATAATTGTAACAAATTTCATGCTAAAATATCCAACAGTGGTTATCAGAAGTTCTATGAACCATATGGAGGAAAATGTATCATATTGTAGATTAAACTTTGTAATATTTGATACTCTACGTCTTCACTACCATATGTCATCAAAACATTAATAAAAATAAATGCTGAAAAGCATGCCATATGATAGTAAAGAAATAAAATTCGAAATATATGAAATTTATCATACAACATACTAAAATAATAGAATTTCAATCGGTACGGTTGCAATTAATTTAGCACTTATATCAAGATTTAACTAATGTTGGATCTGTTATCATGATAAAAATGTTGGACATTGAACCGAACGCAGAATCTCTTAGTCTTAGAAGATAAGAACATAAATAGGTACCTCGGCTTTAAAGTCTTTGGAGAATTGGTCCTTAGAATCCCAAGCCAAATCAACATCATCAAGCGAAAGCATCAAGATGTGGGATTGGATGAATGCTGTGTTGAACATAACTCGAAACATCAATTTCTCCCCGTCAAAATCCGGATCTACATTTATACATTCCAACACCACGTCGCCTTCGACACGACAACCCACGTTTATCTTTGCAGGTGCATTATCTGCCTACAAGAAAAATATAAATAAAAATTCAACGAACCAAATTAATTACACAAAATATATTTTTAACTTATGCTCAAAACGATCAGATTACAAATTTGTGTACCTTGTAATGCTTGACATATCGCTTGGTCTTTGAAGTAGAGAAAATCACTCTCGAATTCTTTTCATATTGATCTTGACCATAAACCCTAACAATCGGCCTACAACCGCCAACTCCATCAAAATTTGGCACGACTCGTAGTATCAAACAATCCAACGTAAACAAATTCCGCGTCATTTGATCATCCCCCAATTTTCCAATATATTGTAAATATCTAATATGAGAATTGAATGGATTCAATGTAGAATACAATTCAATTAATTCCTTTGGACCTTGCTTATACACCATTTCTAAGGTTCTTTGCTCACCTGTATATTGTTTGCGGTATAAAAGTAGACTTGCGAGCATAAAGGCCAAAATCGGCCAACCGCCCGTTTCACAATGCATCAAAAGTATGTTTTGGTTTGGCCCGATATTTTGATTTGGCTCATCAAGCCAACTTTCCGTTGTGCTTAAAAATTGAGAAATTGTTTCTAAGGGGAGTAAAGGGCAATTTGAGAATTGATGAGGGTAGTCTTTAGAGGTTATGTTTTGTTGAGAGAGCAGCGCAGAAATAGGGCTAGGATTATTGATATTTTTTTCTTTTGTGTCTTGACGAAAATTGAATACCATGAAAGAAACTTCGGGAAAATATTCGCGTAATTGTAAAACAATTCCATCTATGTAATTTTTGAACTCTTGTGCTTCCAGTGATTCCGTCGAGAAACAACAGTCAAAAACTGTGAATAAAAGGAAAAAATGGATAGTTAAGACAGATTGAAAGATATGGAATAAAACAAATGAAATTATGTGCAGAATTATTACTCTCTTATTTCAGTTTGAACACAGAAAAAAAATTTCATTCATAATCACGTTATTTTCTTCCTTTTTGCATGTGAAGTTTGATTCAAATTCCAAACAAACAAACAAAAATATTGAAAAGCTTAATTAATTTAACAAATCGAAGTACATTCCATTGCAATTAATTCTTGCAAAAAAGAACCATAAAAATCCATCACCGGCCACACCAACAAAACCAAGAAAAAAAGGATTAGTTTAGGAAAAAAAAAAATGAAATACCATAGACTCGCTCAGTAATTTCAAGAAGCCGATCAGGTGGCTTGCGATAAAACAACCTCCTGAACAGAGCCATCCGCCCGGCGAGGCGGCCCTCTCCGCCCAGCCAGGTTCAGTCGCCGGAACCTGTTACACCCTCAATTCTAACCCAATTTCCCTTTCTTCAAAACTCTTTAACCAAACCCATCACCTTTTTTTCTCCCCTTCCAAAAACTATACACGCAGTTCCACCTTCCAAAACTCAATTTCCCTTCGATTCTGATTCGGTTCGTTGATTTTGGGCTCAATTTCGATTTTGTGATAATTTTTTGGGGAGAGAGAAGAGGAAAAGGTGGCAGAGTTGTGAATTGAGGATTCAAATTATCTGTTTGCTTTTCTGAGGTGGTGCATTTTTTTCTAATTATGGAAAGAAAACACTTGTGTTTTGCATGCCCGTATTGAGAAAGTTTCGGTTACACGTATGATGGCTTCATAATATACGGTGCACCGTGAACCGAGTCCATGCGCAGAATAATTTCCAACCTTATTTTCTATTTCGGTCCATTGTGAGCTGGGTCCATCTACAGAATAGTTTCCAACAGTGTTTATTAATTTGAGGGAAATTTTGTTGTGTACCCCTCTAAAATCTTAAAATATCATGTATAGCCTTGCAAAAATGGAGAATATCAGCTTGGATATCCCTATAAAATATGAGAACTACAAAATATGAGAAATAGATATTCCCCTCTGCTCTATGTTTGTTTCAGAAAATTCATAAATCATTCATTTTCTCTCTTTTTGAAATTTTTACCATAGAAGTATGATTCACAATATGTCTTCGATATGATAAAATACTTTTTTTTTAAGACAGAGAACATTTACAAGGGACATATCATATATTTCATATTTATATGCAAAATATGTGAAACAAAATACAAACGCTCATACATTCTTATATTTATTGTTTATGGATTTAGTTTCATAAACCAACACCACAAAAATATATTTTTAATAAACACATGTTACAACAAAATCTTTTATGTAATAATTAAGCTAGCACCAACAAACAAAAAATGCTTAAAAAGTGATTTAAAAGTCGTTTGACTCTAACTCCTTCAAGCGTACATTAAAAAAAAAAAATTCTCAAGCTTATATGGTTTATAGGGTATAGAGCAATTGGTAATGAATTTGACCGAGAAGTTAACAAAACCTTAAATCTTTCAACATGGCAAGTAAATGACAAGTAAATTGCTCCATTCTTCCTACTCGATCAGCTCATTATAACAAATATCATCCAACACAGTAATATTTGCCCATTATAGCAAATATCATCTAACACGAGTAGTATTTTTTGAATTAAGCAATATATCATTAAGTTTCTTTGCAATGCATCAATTGATTCTAGTAGCGAGCATTTTTTCGAGGCGAATTCAATCATCTTCTTTATATTTTTAATATAATTCAACTTGAAGAAGCAAATTTCTTATTCATCTTATTGTGAAAACGTCACTAAAGGATTGAAAACGCATATAGAAAAAACACTCATATTTGCTTTCTTATTTTTCGCCTCAATTTCGGGCGCTCATGCTCGAGTTCATCAAATATATCTTCGGTATCATTTAAGGCCTTTTTGATATGCCTCAACCATTTAGTTACCATTCGTTTGTGGGGGCTATTCTCAGTTGCCTTTATCACCCGCTCAAATTGAGGTAAAATAGTGGTTTCCAAGTCCACTAACTCCTCGTCTAGATCGGTTCCGCCATTTTGGAATGGTAAGTTTTTTCTCTGTGTTCGGTTTTTGTTTTTGGTTTTTATTTTGGGTTTCTTCTTCATTTGGATTTTTTTTTTGTTTTGATTCTTTTGGCTTTTGGATTAGGAGTCGTATTCTAGTTGATACGGAAAATGAGAAAGGAAAGACAGGCAAATTGGTAAGGGAGGAAAAGAGGAGCTAACAAATGAGCAGAAAGAAGAGGAGGAAATGATAGAGGAATAAGACTAACAATGGATCTCAAAGAACAATATAGCTAATGTTTTGGTTTTGCTTTTTATCAAGCTAGAGAGGTAAAAAAGAATCTAATTTCTACAAGTGGGGGTGAGAAATCACCGAAAGAAAGATTCGAAAATGTGACAGGCACATGGAAATATGAGATTGGCATGTTGGTAGTGGGGTCTTTAGCTGAAAAAAAATTGAAACTTGTCAGGTTTAAGATTAATTTATGTAGTCATTAAAGTAAATAGTATACTAGAAAATATAAAATAAAGGCAAAGCACCTTGGAAATGGAAATCCACATGGATCAAAACAAAAACGGAATAAAGTGACTGGACGGTCAAAGACTCCAAAATATCTTATTATATGAAATAAATTGTGGCTATACATTATGTTTGCTCTCAGAAAAGAAAAAGAATTTTTTTTTTGATGTGGACAAACTTTAATACATCGTTCGCACTGAAACGCACAACTCAAATTAGTTTAGATTTTGTCAAAAAAAAAAAAAAAAAACTAAAGAAAACTTACGAAAAAAAGATATCGATCATGACACATTGTTTTCTAATTCACCATATAATCAGAAACCTAAACCCATGTCATCACATATCTGATGAAAGAATAATTTGTAAGAAAATCACATTTCATAGATCCCAAACATCTTACTATGTAAATTGTTTATATACAATCGGTTTGCTTTCTAAAAAAACTGCAGATCATTTGATACATGCAATGCATAATATATCGCATCACACTCACTTGAACCCTCGATTCAAAACTAGTTTGAACTTCATTTCATATATATGTATGTATATTTTGGATATAATAAATATAATCTGCATTTACATATCATATTTGCATGACGTTTCACGATTCTTCTACATCTGATGTCGGCTTCCATATGATATTTTCCAACTTACTGCACAGCCTCTTGTAAAACTACATTTTAATTATCCAAAACTTAAAATATATCTTACAAAATGCAATTTATTATTCATATTTATTAATTAAATAAACCTTGTGATATTCTAAAGTATCGCCAGCAACTTTACGAACATCAGTCATGAAAAGAGACGGTGCAACTTCATAAACCTGTTAATTCAAGATTTACTTTTTTTTAGTGAGAAAAAAATACTTGAAAGTAGAAAATTTTGAGGGGTATAAATGTAAATTTCACCTCAAGAACAACGGCAAATTGCCCCAGCTTATTTGTGGCCACTCCTTCTAGCCTCATCTGCCCGATAAATTATTTATAATTAATCAGAAAATTAAACAAAAAATAAAATAATAAGAACTAAGTCTCGACTCAAATATTCAAGAAATATGTTCATCTTTGAAATAAAAAATCACGTGATCGAAACATCTCTTGTCAAATTAGATCTTATGTTAAAATAAATTTGATAAAAACAAGAAGAAAAATGAGAGAATTATGAACAAAAGAGGGAATTAAATATATATAAATATAAGTATAAATATAAATATAAATGTAAATACTTTGTAATTTTGAGTATGAACTTTGAGACCCATCGATTCAGCAATGGCCTCGATCGTTGCGATTATTTCCTGTGCGGGTTTCCGTGAAACGAATCGCGTTTGTCTTTGCACATATTCCTGTTTAATTATTATTCATAAAAACATTAAAAAAAATTCAAACAAATAAAAAAAAAAGAGCATGCACAGGACTGGTCAATTTGGTTTTAAAAATAAATCCTACATCATACAATTTCTCTTTTTTAGATATTTCAAGTAAAAACGGTATATTACTATTTCAAATTATAAGAAAAATGTTATTAAATGTAAAAATGACAAATAAAAGATATATTTTCCACAAAATCATTTATGTGATAATAAAATGTCAAATAAAAAGTTTATAAATATCATTTTTGACCTGTTGGCGGTCGAAAAGGGCGGAAAGGTCGAGACCTTGCGAGAGAGTAATCATTTCAAACGCGTTCATTAAAAGCGGTCCGTTTTTTTCGCCACTTGTCGATTGTTCCGTTACATATTGGTCCTTCAAAAAAATAAAATATTACAAAAATTAAAAAATAGAATAAAGAAGTAACAAATTTAGGCGCATGAGATAGAAATATGAAAAATCTACAAGAGAAATTCACAAAAAAGCCCCTGAATTATTGGAATAGTTTTTTGCGATTTTGGTAATAATTTAGGGGATTTTTATATTTTTTGCAATTTTCTAATAGTACAGGGGCATTTTTGTGATTTCAGAATAATGCAGGAGCTTTTTTGCAAAAAATTTTTACCTCAATATCATTAAAAACGGCGTGATTATCGCAAAAAAGCACCTGAATTATTGGAAATTACAAACCTAACACCGCGTTACCTTCTAACTAACTAACTAACAATGCAGGGGCTTTTTTACGATTTCGGAATAATGCAGGGGCTTTATTGCGAACAATTTTTTACCTCAATATCGTTAAAAACGGCATGAATATCGTCAAGACTAACTTCTTCGTCTTTTTCGCATCGGACCGGTTCGTAATTTTTACTAAACCACGCGTCCTTTCTTATTCCTTCTATGCGAATCCGCTATATATGTTACAAATTAATTAGAAAATTATTAAAAAAATTATATATTAATTTAAGACGGATAAATAAACATAAATGCATGATTAGTCCATGTACTTCAATTATGTTGCAATTTATCGACATTTTGGTCCCTGTACTTTATAGAATTGTGCATGGTTAGTCTCTTACTCATGTTTTCATGAATTATAGGGATCAAAAAGTTTGAATCAATAGTACAGGCACTAAATTGCAATTCAATTTAAGTACCGGTACTAAATTGCAACAAATATTACAGTTTTAGAGGGATCAAAGAATAAAGTGGAATTGACAGCTGGCAGTTTACTTACAGTTTTTGGATTCGGATCGAGTATTCTTTTTATTAACGATTTGGCTCCAGGAGAAAACCAGGACGGAAATGAAAATTGCGCCGTATTTATCTACATAAACTCAAAATATTTTAGAATTCTTTTATTAAATGTATAGGACCGAAATTTGTATAGAGCGTGCATTATTCATTATTTCAGTAACAATATTTTTATATTTTATTTATTTTTACCCTAACTTACTTTAAGAGAAACATACACAACATCTTCACTATATCCATGTTTATCCCACAACTTGACGTTTCATAAGGGTATTTACACAATTATACTACTTTTAATTGATTTTATATTTTTAGGGTTTAATTACCTTGTTGTAAAGAGTGGCTAAATCTGTTTCATCAAAAGGAAGAAAACCGGCCATTAAAACGAATAAAATAACTCCGCACGACCATACATCTGCTGCTGAACCGTCATATCCTTCGTTACTCAACACCTAATAAATAATATTATTAATATTAGTAATAATAATATTATTTTGAGTTTGATTAAATGCGTATGAAATTAATTTTTGAAAATTTAATGGAATTAGAAATGAATATGTTTATTTATTTGTTTGTTTGTTTATTTTATTATTTTTCTTACTTTTTTCTTATTTATTTATTTATTTTCTCACTCACTCATTTATTTATTTATTCTTATTTTTTTCTCACTCACTTATTTATTTATTTAATTATTTATTTGTTTACTTATATATTTATTTATTTGTTTGTTTGGTGTTTATTTATTTATTTAATTATTTACCTCAGGAGCGACATAATTGGGGGTCCCACATGTAGTATGTAAAAGTCCGACCCCCTGTATTAAATAATAAATAAGAATGAGAGGGACTAAGATGAATAATTTATATAAAAATGATTAATATATATTTACTTGTTGAGGCAAGGCACTAAGTCCAAAATCCGAGACTTTCACATTTCCGCGTGAATCAAGAAGAAGATTTTCAGGCTAAATTAAATAAAATTAACAGTTTGTGTAAATAATTAAAAAAAAAAAAGGGAATTTTCAAAAAAAAAAAAAAACTATAATATTTGGTATTTATGAAAAACCCACATACCTTCTGGAATATTACAAAAATTATACTTTAAACTTTCCACATTTCAAAAAATAAAAACCCTGACTTTTAATAATTAATAAGAAAAAAAAATAATATTTTCAAAATAATTTACGGCTTTAATATTTTATTTAAACAAAAAAAAACTAATAGAGAAGTAACATGTTAACACCTTAATTTATTTCGAAATAACAGATAAAAAATTTGCAAAATATGTTCACATATTATTCTCATTACTTCGATATATTTTTAATATTATTTAGGGTTTCTTTTTAACACTTTTTAAAGTTAGAGGGTTTTAGAAAATGGCAAGTACAAAGTAGGGGTTTTTTTTTTCAAAAATAAAATAAGAAAAATAAAAAAAATAAAAAAAATAATGATAAATGAGACCTTCAAATCGCGATGAAATACACATTTACTATGGCAATAATCAATCGCATCAATAAGTTGCTGAAAATATTTCCTCGCTTGAATTTCCGGAAGCTTCCCTTGATGAACCTCCAAAATTGCATCATTTTCATTATTTTATTATTTTAAAGAATTACTTTATTTTAAATTTCTATTAGGAAAAAAAAAAGATGAAAAAGACTTACTATTTTATCGAAAAGTTCGCCTCCTGTTATGAGCTCCAATATGATATAAATCTTGGTCTTACTAGCTAAAACCTAATTAATATTTATATATAAGAGATTAAAAAATAAAAAACTTGAAAGGCTTTTTTGCAAATTTTCCATAGAAACTTCACAATTTACATATATGTACAAAAAATAACATTTTTTATACCTCGTGTAGTCTCACAATGCTAGGATGCCTCACAATCTTCATTATTGAAATTTCTCTCTTTATCTATCGAAACAAAATAATAAATCATTCAATTTTGCAAATAAGTCCTATTTAAATCTTATTCTCACATCAATCCCCTTAAAAGTGCATCTAAAAATGATAATTCATCCTTAATAGCTGTTAATTTCATGTCATTTCCTGTACGTAGTAAAAAAGTCTTATTCTTTTTATTTTTAATTATTTATTTATTATTATTATTATTATTATTATTATTATTATTATTATTATTATTTTTACCCGATGAACCATCTTGTGTTTCAAAACGGTTGACTTTTCAAGCACTTTTACAGCGGCAGACTAATTAATAACTTTTAATTTTAGATGTCATTTCCTGTACTCAGTAAAAAGTTCCTTTATTTACTATTCATTTTTAATTTTCTATTTTAATTAATATTTTTAACCTGATGAACCATCTTATGTTTCAAAACTGTAGATTTTTCAAGCACTTTTACAACGACATAACGTGTAATATCTTTTAATCTGTACTCAGTAAAAAACATTCCTTTATTTATCTATTTCAATTATTATTATTTTTTTTATTTATCTTGTGTTTCAAAACGAAGACTTTTCCAGTAATTAATAACTTTTAATCTGTACTCAGTAAAAAAAATTCCTTTCTTTATCCCTTTTATATTTTTAACTTTTATATTATTATTACTATTTTATTTAATTATTATTATTTTTTTTTACCTGATGAACCATCTTGTGCTTCAAAACAGTCGATTTCTCAAGCACTTTTACAGCAACAGACTAATTAATAACTTTTAATCCATATTTTATTAAAAAAAATTCCTTTATTTATTATTATTATTATTATTATTATTATTATTATTATTATTATTATTATTATTTTATTATTATTATTTTTACCTGATGAACCATGTTGTGCTTCAAAACGGTGGATTTCTTAAGCACTTTTACAGCAACAGACTAATTAATAACTTTTAATCCATATTTTATTAAAAAAAATTCCTTTATTTATTATTATTATTATTATTATTATTATTATTATTATTATTATTATTATTATTATTATTATTATTATTTTATTATTATTATTTTTACCTGATGAACCATGTTGTGCTTCAAAACGGTGGATTTCTTAAGCACTTTTACAGCAACAGACTAATTAATAACTTTTAATCCATATTTATTAAAAAAAAAATTCCTTTATTTATTATTATTATTATTATTATTATTATTATTATTATTATTATTATTATTATTATTATTATTTTATTATTATTAAATTTACCTGATGAACCATCTTGTGCTTCAAAACGGTGGATTTCTCAAGCACTTTTACAGCAACAGACTGTCGAGTCTCAGTATCGATCGCGAATTTGACTTTCGCAAAAGTTCCCTGTCCGATCGTCCTTCCGAGCTCATACTTCCCCACTCTCTTCATTCTTCCTCTTTCTCTCTCTAGACCTTCCACTTTCTCTCTCCTCATTTCATGGAATAATTGGTTTTTTTCATTTTGGTTCAGTAAAGTTGGATTCTTTTGGGTTTGTTGAGAGTAGATATGATTTGGGCTGCGGTGAAAATGGGGAGTAATGAAATGTGAGAAATAATGGAAATGAATGGAAGTTTAATTTTGGACTGGTTTTATGTGAAGTTGTTTTTATATGTAACGGTATAAAATTGGCAGTTATTATGCTTGAATTAGTTCTATATGAAGTAATTTGGTGAAATTAGTGTTGAGACGTAATTACAGAAAGAGGTCAACTAATCCATGCTTCCTAATTAGGAATACTGTGTGAATCATGTTTATGAGCTGATTAACGCTTAATAATATTACAATTAATAGGAAAAACAACAGAAATGAACAGATATAGAGGTAGTAGAACAATAAAATTAGCACAAAAGAAAAAAGAGAAATTTGATTAACAATGGGTTGAACATAGGTAAAATCTTTACACTGGAGGGTCAACAATGGAGCGAGGTGAGAAGAGCAACCAATCGTGATTGAATCGTGTGGGATGAATTTCGCATAAAAAACGGAGATCGAAAGAAGAATTCAGAAAGAAGAGAGAGAGAGAGAGTGACGAAGGCAAAAGAGAAGAAAAGTTCCAAAAAAAAAGACAATGCAACATTGCAGTATGCCTAAATTGCAGAAAGGACCTTATATAATATATTATTACAAAAAGAGAAGTTGTGGAAGAATCCTCTGTTCTTGACAAAATTGCAGAAAAGTTCATTGCATATTTAAACATTATTTTTTCTTACATAATTTGTCTTCTTACATAAAAGTTTGTTGGAGTACAGGGTGTAGAGCAATTGTAAATAATTAATTATAGAGGTTATCTTGATTGTAGAGATTAACTTAGTTTCTAGAAAATGCTAGGATAAGGTTAGATAATTAAGAAATAAAGTTAGGTGATTAATCTAACTTATAAATAGACCTTTTATGTAAATATTTAATCATTCAATAAAACTAAGTTAATTTCTACCGTCAAGATAATCTCTATAATTAGTTATTTACAATTTCTGTGCACTCTATACTCTAACAAAGTTCATAGTATTAATCATTAACATTGCATTATTCACAAATTACAAAAGAACCTAGTATTATTATAAAAAAAAATAGAAGTTGTAAGAGAACCTTCTATTCTTGACAAAAATGCAGAAACGTTTATAGTAGTAATCATTTTATTTTTTTCTGAATCTTTTTTATCAACTCCCTCTCCATTTCCAAAATAAGAAGAATTGATAAAATGATCATTTGTTTCTTTAAATTTCATTGTACAAATAAAAGACATACAAATTTGAGTAATACAAATAAATTTTAGTAAGAGAATTCTGTTCGAGCTAATGCCTTTATTTCTACTTTTATTTTTTTATTAGATCTTTAAGGTTTTTTTTGTTTATTTTTTGGGGGTTTTTATGCTTTTTAACTCCATCCGGGGATGGCCTAATTCCTTGTTTGGCAGACTTGTGGAACTGGAATTAAGTTTTGCGGGTCTTTTTTTCTTGTATGTAATACCCGCAAACTTGCGTTGCCATTATTTACTGAATACTGGTACAATGTCCAATTAAATTAGTTACTTTTGTATTATGTGCATTGTGCATGTTATTATCAAATGGAGGATCATATTGAGGATGATTATGTGGTTGATTTTTTTTTTGTGGTAATTATTGCAGCTTAGATTATTAGGCCGGGAGAAAGAAAGATAACTAAAACATTCTCACCTAAGAAAGATTTCATCATCTAATTTTCAATCATTAGGTCAAGGAATACAAGAAGAGATGGCATTATATTTTTCAATCTAATGTTTATTTTTGTTTCAATATTACTACTTTTAGATCAATGTATTAATTTTAACATTGCAACCAGTTTTAATTATAATTTTTTCATTCATTAGAAGCTTTAATATATGGGAACATTATCAGTACAAGATTTACCATTTTGTTTCAATTATAGTTTTGTTATTTAGTACTTTCAATTATATTTTTAATTAGTTTACTGTCAATTGTTAGTTGTTATCATCAATTTTAATGATAATATTATTCAAGTATTTATAACTACTTGCATTTTCTCAATAACAAGATTCCAGAATTTTTCAAATAACCAAACAAAAAATTATATTTTCCAGCATCTTGGAATTCATAAATCCAAACAAATTATGAAATTAGTTAATTCCAGAATTCTTTTTCTTCCTCATCTTATTATCCGGCTCCATTCTACTAATTTCACTTAACGGCCCCTTAGAGGACATCGTAATTTATCAAAAAAATAAATAAATAAAAGAATGGAAAGGATAAAAAGTAGAAAAATCATACAAACAACATAAAGGGGCAAAAAAGAGGTAGTTAAAAGGCGAGCGAACCAGCTTGTCGGTATATAAGTTCACACAAAAAGTTTCATTAAAAATATATGTATTTTATTTTGAAAATAAAAGCATTTATTTTGAAAAAAGAGTATATACTTGTAGACAAGAAAAAAAAGTATATATGAGAGGTACAAAATAAGAGTAAATGATAAAAGAGAATATATATGAGACCAGATTGCATATTTTTCGAAAAATATAAAAAGTAAAAAAAATAGTATATATGAATATTAAAGGGTATATAAGGGTAGAAAAGAGTATATATAGGTTTAAAAAGAATAAATTTATAAGTATCTAAAGGGTATATCTCCTTTTTTTAATGAATTGAGGAAGTATCTAAAGGGTATATCTAATGGGCACGAACAGAGTATATTCTATATAGAGATATTAAAAAAGTATGGGTTCAGATATGGAGTGTCAGTTTAGAGTATATACGCCCGATTATAAAAAGTATGATGAAATTATAAAAATATATTTTTGTAAACACAAAAGGTATATTGAAATTACAAAAAGGTATATTTGTAAACACAAAAAGTATATCCAAGTGCAAATATATATGTGTACAGCTAAAACTGTATGGTGGGCGCTTGGGCACTCCAAAAGCTGGACACTACGAATAATTTCTCAAAAAGTATATATGCATAAAAGATGAAAAAATATGTAAAAGTGTATAAAAAGAAGATATGTAAGATTAAAAAAGAATATGATGTACAATAGGAGTATACTTCTAATATTTTTTTTCATTTTGAAAGATCAACTTTTATATTTAGTTTCTCAAATGGGTGTTTTAATTACTTGTTTTTGAAAAAAGTCTTAGTCAAATCTCTTAAAAGGAGACCAAAATCCGGTTTGCCACCATCAAATGTTTCATCAAATCTTTAAACCACCCCATGAAATCATGAGAAATAATGTTTTTGGTTCTTTTTGACAAATGGCCAGTGATATTAACAGGACCATAATCTTTTGGATTGAGCACTTTATCTTTCAATTTCTTCAACCCTAACAAATATTGTCTATTCTAAATTATCTTCAGATTACATGATTCATGAACATCAAATTACAGAACATTTAGAAGAACAACAATACCGAAAAATTTAACTGCCAACCGCCAAGACAAATCCAGTTTTCTGTTCTCATTTTTTGATAATTATAGAGAAGTCTGTATACTGATCATCTCCATTTCAGAAAAATAAATAGGGATGATTTAAATCAAGAAACATCTGGAGCACAACCGTGCTAACAGTTTCCCACGCAAAAAAAAATTTGGATAATGAAATGATTATATGTGTCAAATTTCCTTTATTATCATATATATCATTTAATAAACTACACATAATGACTTGCTACATGATTTCTTCCTAAATTTTTTATACCAACAGAAACGCTTAATTGGCAGCTCATACAAACAAATCTAAAACCATAACTCAAAAAAGAAAAGGGGGAAATATATAAAAATTTGCAGCTCATAAAGCTTAAACCAAAGAGAGAGAAGGAGAAAAACAACAACAAAAACAAGAAGGAAACCCGAAAGGTCATATACCTTCTTGTTTCTTCTCTTTCTATATCTTTGGGAGGTGAAGCCTCCGCGAGGCCTCTCCTCCCTTCCGCCCGCCCGAATTCTCCTTGAAATATCAACATTATTAGCTCAGGTAATCAGACTTCTCTGTATCTTTAATGGGTTGCGTCGTTTCCAAAAAAGCGGCGCCAGTAACGCCGGTTTACGACTCAGGAGAGCTTCTTTCCAATACCTCCATATGGAATAGACAACACATAGATCCTTCTCAAGAGCTCAGAGTGGACCGGAACCACCATGGACCACAACACTCTGAGGAGGAGTCAGGAAAAGTTAGCTCGGCTACGAATGGGGCGGGAAGTTGCAATAGTACATGCACTTATACAATATCTTTATCTGGAACCAGTGTGACAAGCCATTCGAATTCAAACGGATCCAAGTTGTTGGGAAATTTGCATAGATACATTGAAGGAGAGGCCGTTGCGGCCGGTTGGCCGAGTTGGTTGAGTTCTGTCGCAGCTGAGGCGGTACAAGGTTGGGTCCCGCTAAAAGTCGATGCTTACGAGAAATTGGAGAAGGTGAGTTTTGAGGTGTTTTCGTTCAATATATCATTTTATCAAATTACCTAATTGATATGTGTAGATGATTTTGATTATAACATTACGATCAAAAGATCGATTTTTTTGACATTTTTTTTAATAAACGAGTACATTCATTCTTAGAAAAAATAAAAAGTTGATGGATGCATGTAAAATACTAATACAAGATCAATGTAAATTAATTATGAAAAGGTTTAAAATTAATATTTTCTCCAATTCTTATGATAATTAGTATGATAATTTCTATGAATTCAGATTGGGCAAGGAACCTATAGCAGTGTGTTCAAGGCGCGAGAGCTCGAAACGGGTCGGATCGTTGCACTGAAGAAAGTCCGATTTGACAATTTTGAGCCGGAAAGCGTGCGATTCATGATGAGAGAAATCATGATACTCAGAAGGCTCAATCATCCAAATATAATTAAGCTTGAAGGCTTAATCACGTCGCGTTTATCGTGTAATATATATCTTGTATTTGAATATATGGAGCATGATTTGGCTGGATTGACCTCTTCTCCTGAAATCAAATTCACCGAGTCTCAGGTTTGTTTATTTGTTTATTTACTTGTCTCTGTTTTGTATGAAATGTTTTTTGGTGAATTTGAGAAATAAATAAGTAAATGTTATTTCTAGCTGAACGTTCTTGAAATAACACAGAATAGTCGACTATTCTCTATTCCTCTATTCTCAGATTTTAAACTTCTAACAGAATGTACAACACTAAAATCTTAGCTATATTTATACACCTTCAACCATAAACTAAGAAAGAAAAATAATACCAAAATGCATGACATGTTTAGGTAAAATGTTACATGAACCAACTTCTATCCGGCATTGAGCACTGCCACACACGCGGTGTCATGCATCGCGACATTAAATGTGCGAATGTACTTGTCAGCAACGAGGGAATTCTTAAAATTGCGGATTTTGGATTGGCGAACTTCTACTCGCCAGGTCAGCAGCTGACTAGCCGAGTCGTGACGTTGTGGTACCGACCGCCCGAACTTTTACTTGGTTCGACCAACTACAATCCTTCTGTCGATTTGTGGAGTGTTGGCTGTGTTTTTGCTGAGATGTTCATCAGAAAGCCTCTTTTGCAGGGTCGAACCGAGGTAATATCATCATTTTCCTGAGAGATTTTGTATCTTTAATATGTATATATACAAAAAATTCGCAAATAAATAAACAAAAAGGCCTCTTGAATTGTGGTTACATTGCAAGAAGACTCATGTATTGACATTGTTGAAAATTGCAAGAAACAGACTCCTCTACTGTTCATTAGAAATTGAAAATTTAGTCCATATTAATCGTTAGTGGTTCACATTGTTAATTTATATACTACTTTCATCATTATAATCAACATGATTAATAAAATAATATTCCTTTTTAGCAACTCTTCCACTGAGCTCGTTAATTTATCTATATATAAAGATGTCAAATTCATTTTATTTTATTTTCAGGTAGAGCAAATACATAAGATATTCAAGATGTGCGGCTCGCATGATGAAATATACTGGAGAAGGCCAATGCTGACTCATGCAGCTGTGTTCAAGCCAGCTCATCCTTACGAGCCGCGATTAAAATCATTTTTTGAGCTTTTACCAGATGGAGCTTTCAAATTGCTTGAAACCCTTCTTTCTGTTGAGCCTGCCATGCGTGGTACCGCCTCTGCTGCTCTCAAATCAGAGGTTTGTGATTTGCATTTTACATCAATTATATACTTTTTGATTCATTCATGTTGAATTGATATAACTTGGTAAATTATATGTGAAAATATAGTAAATCTTTTACCTTATTGGTTTTGGTTAGCTTTCACATATAAAGTGTTCAACAAATTATTTCTAGAAAAATCTTTATAACATGTTATACCGTTCAAGTCGCAATTTCGTTTGCTTTATTTATTAAATATTTTTTTTTTTGAAGGAATAGTTGCAAATTGCAACCATTCAAATTTTGTATTAAAAGGAAGAAAAAATTACAATCTCTTTTTTACAATATGCGAGGTGTTTCCTTAACTCTATGGGTACTGATTAACAGTTTGCTAATCACATCTTAGCTTCCTCTACGGACTGCTATTTATTAAATATTTGGTTAGGTTGATTGTAGATTTGTGTTTGTTTTATAATTGTTCTGTTGAAATCTTAATTGTTAAGAAAATTTGTGCAGTATTTCAGAAAGAAGCCATATGCGTGCGATCCGGCAAGCTTGCCCAAATACACTCCAAATCGCGAAATGGATGCTAAGTACCGTGAAGATGCACGGAGGTATTTTTTTTTCAGTATATTATTTACATTTTATGTTTTTTCAGTTTATTACTATTTCCTTCAATTAGGTTTAATTTAGCCCTAAATATGACATAAAACCCCATTTTCTAATAAGTTGTTTTTTATTTTTTTTTGACAGGAGAAAAGCGAATAGTAAAGCGGCAATAGAAGCTTCTAAAAGGCTGTCAAGAGCAAACCGAACAAGCGCTACTAACGTCACAAACACAACCAACCAATCTAGCGGTAGCAGCTACAAAGCTTCTGTTCCTGAGGTCCTCTCTCTCTAAAATCAAAACAAAAATGCTACATTACATGACGAAATCTTTATGACATGGCAACATTTATAGTACAAATATTACAACTAAGTATAGCTAATTAAAAAAGTAATGTTTTCACTAATAAATCACACCATGTTGCCATCGTGATATTTGATCATGTTATGCAGCATTTTTGAAATAAAAAATGGCATTGACATCACATTTGAAAAAATAAATTCCTTACCTTCAAACAGGAAACATTATTGACGAACAAAGAAGAAACAACCGAAACCCTAAAACGCCACCATCACCACCACCAACGCCGCTCCGAAACGAGCCGTCTTTTCGTGGATCTAAACCCGATTCCTTCTCTCAAACCTGTCGACAAACCGGTTCAACCAGCTCCTGATCCAAACGGTCCAAACGGACCGAACAAATATGAGTGGGCTAAGAAACGAGCCAAAGAGCTCGCTCGCAACACGAAGCCTCACCACACGTCCTACACTCTCCCACCGTTAAGTGCTGGTGGTCCAGGTGGCATGATGAGTCAGCACGCCTTGATGAAGCAGTGGGCTCATGTTGATTCAAGGGATTCTTTTAATAATAAGAAGGATCCTAAGAGTTTTAAGAGCGGGATTTTGGTACCGGTATATCATTTTATCTTTTTATTGGATTTTTTTATTATTTTATTTTGTAAATTATTAAGTAATTTGTTATTTTTGTGTTAGAATTATAGTGATAGGGAAGATAAGGTGGAATATTCGGGCCCGCTTTTGTCGCAATCGCGAAAGGTTGATGAATTGTTAATGAAACATGAAAAGCATATTAGGAATAGAGCTCGTAAAACATGGTTCCAAAAAGGTATCTAAATCGGTACGTTTTTTTATTCATTGATTAGAGGTTTCTATTATTTGTTAGAAACATATATAATCTATACAAACTTTTTTATTATTTATTATTCGGTTTTTGATAAAGTGTTTTATTATCTGAAGCAGGAAAGAAGTAAGAACGGGACGATGAATGAATGAATGAATCCACCAAAACAGCGGTGAAGATAAAATAAAAAGCTTCTGAAGAATTTCGAATCATATGATTTGGGGAAATATTTTCATTTAATTTTGTATCAAATTAATTGTACAGATCGCCTCATACTTTCGGTGAATCGCAAACAACGAAAAGGCGAAAAGAGAATTTAGTTCTAGTCTTTTTCTTGATTTAAATTTGAATTTGTAAATGATGCAAGAGCTCAACCAAACCTTTTTTACATAAATAGAATGCGTATAGAGTTACTTTATGTTGTACTTCAATTAATTAAAGATTCATTATGCAAAAAGCAGGAGTATTATGTTTCATTTTTTCCTATTTTTTCGGAATTTTAGAATTATTTTTCCAAAAAAATCTTGAGCAAAAGGCCTTACAAATCATTTTTTTTTCTTTGTTTTTCTTCTGACCAAAACTGAAGCCATTTCAAATTTCTCTACTTTATTTGGAAAAATCGTTTAATCATGCAAAAGTGACAGACTATGAAAGTCATTAGCTAGTTTGTGAAATATTTGAGACATTAAAAAAAAATTTGGATTATTTTGGAAATCTTCTCAAAATAATATATAAGATCATATACCAAAAGTATATATTTACATAAAAACACTTTAAATAAATTCCAATTTGTATTTGCTCATAGAACATCTTCAAATAATTACAACAGACCGTATACAACAAAAACCTCATATTTTCAAATCCCGGCAACTTTTGTTCCCTTTTTACTGTGGAAAAACTCAAAACAAAAACCAAAGTCAACAACCACAATTTTTTTTTTCTTTTTTTGAGAAATTTTCATTTCACATTGGAAGAAACGTAACAAAACCTCGCATTTTAACTACATGACAATTATTTTTTCCATTTTTTATATTGTGGAAATGTATTTATTTATTCTTCATCAAATGCAACGAGAGTGGGTATTTGACCGCGGTCAACAAAGTCAATCTTGTTTAACCTAACACAACATAACACATGCTCTGGCAAATCCTCCTGCTTTTGCGCCTAATTAAAAAAAATAAGGAAATTATTATTATTATTATTATTATTATTATTATTATTATTATTATTATTATTATTATTATTCTTACTATTAATATTATTAGTAAAAGTATTATTATTTTATTATTAAAATACCTGAATTGTGAGGCCAAGATTGATTATTCCATTTTTAAGTCTGCCGCGAAACGCTTTGAGCCCTTTCCTCCAAATGTAACTAAAAAAAAGCACAACCAAATCTATCTCAAAATAATTCGGCCCCTACATTTATTTCAAATTCAAAATAAGAAGCATAATTAATTTCAAAATAAGAATTTCAAAACTTATGATTTGGGGAAATATTCTCATTTAATTTTGTATCAAACTAATTGTACAGCTCGTCTCAGAATTTGGGTGAATCGCAAACAAACGAAAATGCGAAATGAGGAAATTAGTTCTAGTCGTTTTCTTGATTTAAATTTTAAAATGAGGGTGAATTTGTAAATGATGCAATAGCTCAATGCGAAACCAAACCTTTTTACATAAAATAGAATGTGTATAGAGTATTTCATGATGTATCTAAATTACTTGAGAAGATTCATTATGTACAAAGTGGGATTATTATTTTTCATTTTTTTTTCCCTATTATTTTGAGAATCTTGAGGTTTTTCTTCTTTTTTCTTGGGCAAGAGGCCCTTTCTAATCAATATTTTTGTTTGTTTTTCTCCAAGTCAAAAGTGAAGTCATTTCAAATGTCTCCACTTTATTTAGAAAAGAAACGGTTAATCATGTAAAAGTGAAAAACTATGAAAGTCGTTCGTTACACTAGTTTGTGAATTGTTTTTGAAAAAAAAGATTATTTCAGACGTTCCGAAATTTTTTGGATTATTTTGGAAATCTTTCCAAAACAATGTATATAAGCCATAAGGTCACATACCAAAAGTATATGATTATATATTTACATATTTTATATATTTACATATTTATATATTTACATAAAAACATTATAAATTAATTCCAAATTTGTATTTGCTCATAGAACATCTTCAAATAATTACATATAATTACATCAAAGAAATAGACCATATACAACAGAAGCCTCATATTTCACAACCCGGCAACTTATGTTCCCCTTTTTTAACTCAAAACAAAAACCAAACTCAACACAACCACATTATTTTCTTTTTTCGTGAAATTTTTGTTTCACGTTGGAAGAAACGTAACAAAACATCGCATTGTAACAACACGACAATTATTTTTTTCCATTTTTTAATATTGTAGAATGTGTTTAATTATTCTTCATCAAATGCAACGAGAGTGGGTATTTGACCGCGGTCAACAAAGTCAATCTTGTTTAACCTAACGCAACATAACACATGCTCTGGCAGCTCCTCCTGTTTTTGCGCCTAATTAAAAAATTAAAAAAATATATTATTATTATTATTATTATTATTATTATTATTATTATTATTATTATTATTATTATTATTAATAATAATAATAATAATAATAATAATAATAAATAAATAAATACCTGAATTGTGAGGCCAAGATTGATTATTCCATTTTTAAGTCTGTCGCGAAACGCTTCGAGCCCTTTCCTCGAAATGTAACTAAATCGGTGCACATCCAAATCTATCTCAAAATAATTCGGCCCCTACATTTAATTCAAATTCAAAATAACAAATATAATTAATTTCTAAGTAGAGCCCAATGCGTACCACCAGCTTATTTGTCACCAGCATCCCGAAATTCAAAATGGTGTAACAGAATTACCAAAAGGTATATTGATATACAAAAAAGGTAGAATGATCCTATAAAAAAATATAATGCATAAAAATAAGAATATATATTGTCATTCATATGAAATTTATACTATCAAAAAGAGGTACATTGGACATACGCAAAGACATAATAGTTCATACAAAGGTATAATGGACAACTGAAAACATATAAATACACGACAGGCGATATTTATGAGATATTTAAGTGGGTGGTACGAATGTTTTTGCATAATTATGTTGGGGCCTAGAAAGAATTGGCTTCAAATTTTATCAACAAAAAGAGAACATATAAAATGAATAGAAACTATGTTGAGGCCTAGAAAGAAGAACAAGCTTCTCATTATAGGCTTGAACGAGTTTTCTCTCTTAAACCCTATACCCTAAACCCTAAACATTAAAGCCTAAAGAAAAAACTAAGAAGAAACATAATCGATTCATAAAATTAAAAATAAAAATAAATAAGATGCAACTTGTAATGACCTCGTAGAAATTATGTTGGGGCCTAGAGAGAACGGGTTTCTCGTTATACGCGTGAACGAGTTTCCTCTCGGCTCCGCTGAGACTCAGATCGTCAGGATTCGAAAGGCCGGCCATGATTTTGAGCCTCTCGCGGTACGGAGCCGTCGAGTCCATCGGAAAGCCCTTCACTCTCTCCGTCTCGTCCTTCAGAAACCTCTGCGAATTCAAATTACGATTATGCCCCTGTGTTTTCGTTATTCGCAAAAATTGTGTAAAAAATGAGTCCAGATGCGAATTAAACCCACAAGGAACATAATTGCATTTATTTTGGAAACACTTGTACTTTTTCATATTTAAAACCTAACTTTTGCAAGAATCAACCTAAACCATAAAAGATCAAGTTAGATGCATATTAATCAAGGAATCAAGGAACACAATTGATTTTAATTTTATTAACAAAACCCTTACATTTTTTCATATTTATAAAAAAACCTAAAATTTTGGAAGAAGAATCAAACAAACCCCTTATATTTTCTCATTTTTTGCAAATAAACCTAAATTTTTGGAATAATCAAATAAAACAAACCCTAATACTGTCTTGGAACTGCAAAGAAATCTCCTCGTCAAAATTTTCAGAAACTTTGAAGTAACAAACGAGATTTATTCCTTCACCATCGCTCTCTCCAAGAAACATCGGAGCCGGATACGTCGGCATCTGAACAAAAATAATAATAAAAATAAAAATATCGTTAAAAAAAATAAAAGTAAAAAAAAAAAACTCAGTTCAATATATTTTTCTTAAATTCGGAGGCCAAATTGGACCAAAATTATCTCTAAATTGCAAAAAATAATAAAAAAACAAATAATTCAGTTCAAATTTTTTTTATTAAAAGTAGAGGGCGACATGGAAATAATTATTTGAAAAATTTGCAAAATAGCCCCTACATTATTTCTAAACCGCAAAAAAAAGTCCCTATATTCTTAATAAATTCAAATTTTAGTCCATTCTGTTAGATTATGTTTACACATTACCTTTTTTGTGATTTGGTAGGGGTTTTTTGTGATTTTCAAAAATGTAGGGACTTTTCTGCAAATTTCCCTACTTTTTTATTTATTTTTACCTGAATATTTACGATGAGAAGAGAGGGAACTTTATCGTGCGGCTTTACGTGTGGCAACTCAATGAATTGAGCCACGTGGTTTATTTTACGAGCGCTCGTAAATAAATCAACGCCAAAAGGAATGTATGGCGAGTATTTAGGAGCCGCTGATTTTCTCTTGTCTCTGCAAAAAAAAATATTTTTTTTTTAAATATGTTGATTATTATCATTGAAGTATGGTCGACTGTGTTTTTATTATTTATTATCATTTTTAAAATACTACTTGTCATCTTCATAAATTATTTATTATCATTTTTAAAAAATATTTTTTTTAAATCATTTTTTTTGTTTTTTGAACTTATGAAGAGTTTTTATCTTTTTAATGGCTTTTTTTGTAAATTTCAGATAATGTAGGGGCTTTTATGTGAATTTCGCAAATAATAAATAAATCGTAAAGTTGCCTGAAGAAGGATTCGCTGCGTAGTTTGAAAGAAGAAGGTTCTAGAAGGGACCAACTGCCACCTGGCGGTACCGACAGGCCGGCTCTAGGTCGGTACAGGTATCTCTTCGAAGCACCTACAAAATTAAATTAAAAAAAATTAATTAATTCTGTATCAACAAAATTAAAAATCAATTCCAACCAATTCTAGTTTCAATTTATCAGTTGAAAACGAAAGAACCAAAATAAACAGGAAATTTGAAAAAAAATATATATATACTTAAATTACAAAAAAGCCCTACATTATTGAAAATCACAATAAAGTCCCTCTATTCTTGGGAAATTCAAGAAACATATTTGTTCAGCCTCTATTTTTATTTTTTTTAATTTCCCAAGAATAGAGGGGCTTTTTTGCAATTTCCAATAATGCAGGGACTTTTCTACAAAACTTACAGATTTCGGTAGTTTGATCGCCCTCAAAGGATCTTCTCTTGAAAGAGAGCCTAATCACCGCCGATTTTCTCCTTTGCGGAGTTTTAGGGCTCGCGCCCTGTACCGGTACCGGTACCGGTACGGGCGAAATTTTATTATTCCCAAAACGCGGGGTGCAACTTGGGGTCCCACATGCTGAGCTGGCAGCCCTTTCTTGCTTCTCAAGTTTCGCGTCCCTAGAAATTCTTAAGTTGCTCAAGAGACGGAATTTTGAAGCTATATCGGCTGTTGTGTCAATTGGTTGAGGCGGGTCGGATTTAGGGTTTAGGGTTTGTTGGAGTATTTGGGTCCCCACTTGATTAGCATTTAGGGTCGGTGCGAAATCTGAAAAAAAAAATTTAAGAAGTTTATGTTTAAATCGAATATAAATTTAAAAAAATATAAAAAAAATGTCAGCAAAAAGATAATAATTCAAAATGTGACAAACCTCCATTTACGCTGCTATAATCATCGTCAGAATCCGATTCAAGTATGCTCAAAGAATCAAACCACGCTTCCTCTTGGCTAAGTACTGAAAAAACAATAGTATTAATTACAATATAAATGACGATTTAATGTTACAAAATCAACCCAATATTACACATCAATTAAACCTCAATCAAAACTCAATTTACTTACCAAAAAAAACTAAAAAAAAAAGAAAAAATGAAAAACTGTGACAAAATTCTCATACAATCCCCTTTTTCTGAATCAATTAATTATTAAACCTCAATTATACATACATGACTCAATCAAAACTCAATTAACACTAAAAAAATTGAAAAAAGGACAAATTGAAAAAATTGTTTTCTTTTAATAATAATAAAAAAATATTTTGGTACCGTTTCCATTTTCTGAGTCCAGCTCGCTGTGGTGCCACTGCACTTGCGTCAGATGCAAGGTCAGATTCGATCCGTCAGAGCGATCCACTAATCTGATGACAGCTGGCGAGTCAGAAATTTTGCCGCGACGTCCTTTTACTTTGTACCGTAAAAAATATCTTTTTACTTTGTAACGTTTTTTGTTCCGTAAATAAGGCGATGAGTGTGGTGATGTGGCGGCTCGTGCAGACGAGACGCATCCGCCCATTTTTGTAAGGGTGTTTTTGCGATTTTAGGATTTTTCAGGGGGCAAAGCGCAAAAGTTGTTGACCTGAATAAAAGGTGAAGAAAAAAAGGTGAATGAGATCATGTAATTATTTTTTTTTTTTTGAATGGTGAGAGAGAGATCATGTAATTAGCTCTGATTTAACACATAATATCACATGAAACTTCGATCGGTTTACAAATTCGTTCGAAAAAAATCTACTTGATTTTGATTGTTTTCAAACAACGAGAAGAAAATTTAATATTGCAATTAATAGAGCAATACTAACAATTCAAAACAAGAAGAGAAGCGATGTAAGAAGGAAGGAAATTGAGAGGGAAAAAGATCAAAATCATACACGAAAATAGTAGGGAAATTTCATCAATAAGACAAGAAAATGTTTGAGTACTTGAGCAAATTTTGCTGAAAGCAAAATTAAAAGAACCAAAATTTGAAGTCAGAAAAAAACCTTTTCTTATAAATGAAAAAAGTGGGGTTCTACTCTCTAAAAACGAGCCTTCCACAACTCACAAAACAACTTATAAAATCTAGTATTAATTATAAAAATAAAGAAACAAAGACTGTAAGAGAATTGAATTGTTTTACAAGAATGAATTAGCAATAGGTATTAAGTAATAGCAATTTGAATAATTTATTATTCTGGGTATATTCAATTCCTTTTGGATTCTGTGAATTGGTCATAAAGTATAAAATTGAATATAATTGGTCTAAAGATGTAAAATTTCTCTGAGAAATTTGATGGAATTTTTTTAAATGAATTTTGAAATATTTTTTGAAACTGAATGATGCTCAATTTTTTCTTGTAAAGACTAAAGAAAAGAGGTTGACTGCTAAGCGCGTGAGAAATGGTGGAAGGCACAGAAATTTACAAACTTTAAATATTCGAAATTTCAAAATTCGAAATTAACAAACATACAAGGATTAAAATAATAGATTGGAGCTAAAGAACCGGATCTTGGCCTAATTCTTAATCCACATTTAGAAAAAATACATAAATAAATCAACAAATAAAAGAAAAATTCAAGAAAAAAAATCAAAGTAAAGAAAACCAATTAGACAAATAAAATTTCAAAGAGAAAAAGTAACAGATTCACATAAAGCTCACTGATAAATATTTCTTCTTACGCTTAATTCAAAAGATTAAAATAGGAGATAACTAAAACTGAAAGCAATTCAGAGTAAAGAGTACAAACTTGTTAAAAGAAAGTATTACGTCTCTAATCCTTTTAGGAATGAATCAATCCAAGGTTGCTTCTTCTTCCTCTCCAATGGCGATGGAACTACTTACGGTTACAGGTCAATCGTATCAAATACTGAACGTATAAATGATTGAAAAAGAATCAGAGAAAGAGAGAGGGAAAATGGGAAGTCTCTTTCTTCGTGGCGTCCCCACTTTGTTCGTGAAGTAGTTTATTTTTGTCTCAAGAGTCTTTAAAGATCTCTGCTTTTCCAAATCAAACTTTCGTTTTCTCCCACACATGTTCTTTACAAATATGCAATTTTATCCCTCTAGTTTAAAAATTGGAAAAACATTCGTATAAACACTTTTTGTATATTTTAACTTGTTTATTATATCATGTTTTTATATATTTTTAGTTGTCCATTGTGTTTTTATGGAAATATACCTTTTGTATGTTAATATACATTTTTATATATTCATTCTATTTTTATATATTAATATATCTTTTTACATGTTTATTATATTTTTGTCTATCAATAGACCTTTGTATCTTTCTGAATTCGAAAATGCCGATGACAGATATGCATGTGGTGTAAGAGATCTCTGTACTAAAGGTTAATGCATCTTTCTTTATTATGCATATAAACTTTTATTTTTGAAAGGGCATATAAACTTTTTAATCAATGAGTATGAAAAGTGTATGCACTACGATTTTTTTTTTTTTTTTGAAAGGGCATATAAACTTTTTAATCAATGTACTGTATGAAAAGTGCATGCACTGAGATACAGTGGAAGCAAACATCATGGATAATTTTATATTATGACCATTTTACCCTTTGAAAAGATGAGCTTTTTGGATTTTAGATATTTCTTAGTAAAACCAATTATTGTAGTGCATTAATCCATCTACTCAAATCTTTTTAATTAGAGGGAAATCTGATAGCACAACGACTCTGTAGCACGCCGATTCACAACACTTCTTAATATATTATTTTTTCTATATATTAGTTTTACTTTTTTATTCTTTCTATATTTTTTACTTTTGAAATTTGTTTATACTGTTTTAACATATTATTTTGTTTTTTTATACTATTTTCACTATTTATGTATATATTATTACAAAATATGAATTATATATACTGTTATTATATTGTTAGTATATAATGTTGTACGGTGTGTCGTGACATATCAAGTCCTTAATTAAATTCAATCAATTTAAAAAAAATGTGTAAAATATCTATGTAAATCTACTCAAATAGGGGACGAAAAATTCCAAGACCTAATTGATACATAAATGTAAATCATACAAACGAATATTTTGCGTTTCTACGATACAAAATTCATAAATAAATGAGCATTAATCATAGTATAATAATATAAATATTACAATATCAAAACAAATACCAAAAATTAACTTAATCTCAAGAGATCAGCAATCACACCATGTCAAACCATTCCTAATTTCAACCTGAAATAAGAAAGAAAAAAAAGGTAGGTTAGCAAAGTATATACACCTCAAAGTTATAATACAAAAAATAATCCCAAAAATATAATACTAACATATAGTCCACATTTCTATATTTTCTTCAAAAAACCACCCCAAAAACATATAAAAATAACTTAAAATTATATAGTCCACACAAAAAAATACTTAAACAACATTAAAAACTACAAAATTACAAAACCAACCTTCAAATTTTTCACTTTCTCCTTTTTCTCCCTTTTCCAAGCTGTCCGCTCTTAAAAGCCCTTTCTTGGTCCTGCAAAATCGCCAAATTTTTCCCGTACTTTTCGGCTCTTTCCGCTTCTTCCTCTCTCCTCTTTCTCTCTCTAACACCAACAAGGAAATGATTATCGTTTCTCAATTCGCGTATCGCTCCTTTTTCCTCGCTTTTGATCTTCCTTTTAAGTCGTTTTTGTTGCACTTTTTCGCGATCCGGATCGTAATCTACTCCTTTTACAAAGCTGTTTAAAACGAAAAAAAATTAAATTAAATAAATTAAAATGCAAAAAGCCTTTGTATTATGAAGACCATGTATTTTTCAAAATTGCAAAGTGAAGGTGTTAGCTTCTAAATGGTAGATGTTTTTTCGTAATTTAGGCAATAATTGTAATTTTCAATAATGAAGGGGCTTTTTTGAAAGAAAAAAAAAGGATATTTATGAATAAGTGCATACTTTTCTTCGAATTTAGGGTTCATTAATCTAATCGGTTCGGGTTTCTTTTTACGCATTTGAAGAGGTAATCTCGTATTGTTGTGCTCTGTTATTTTCCTCTCAATGAAATCCTTGCAATTTTGCAAATTGGCCCTCAGAATATCAGGTAATTTGTTTTTGTCCAAAATTGCGCGCAATAGTAGGGAAATAGAATGGAAAATTTCAGGGAAGGAATTTAAGTCTTCATAAACTTGTATAAATCCCATTAAAGCCTCAGAAGCTGATAAAAGAACACTTGTCCTGAAATTTAACAATAATATTTTAAATTTTTGAAATTTGAATGAAAAATTTATATGAAAAAAAAGGGATTGAATTGAACTATTACTTGAATTCATCAGAGGAGAAATAAGGCGAGTCGAGCTGGCTTTGAAAGAAAGTAATGAAATTTATGCGTTTAAGTTCACATTCTTTATTTTTTATATAAAGATAGGGTTTAATTTCTCTTTGCTCCACGAGTTGACTCAGCTTTATAAATAAAAAAAAGCAAAAATAATTAAAAGAGTAATAAATTAATTTAGAAATGAAAAATATAGGAATATTAAATGAATTACTTGTGAGGGAATTTGGATTTCATGATCGAGATTTAGGCTTGATAAAAGAAGAGTTTGTATGAATGTTATTGCTTCTGAGCAGTACTTCTTAGATTGCTTTACCGCCTAAAAAATAAATAAATAAGTCATTAATAATTATTTAGAGTAAAATATCCAGGCAAAAAACAAAAAAGGATCACTAACTCTAACTCAATATTTATCGAGAGAGAGAGAGAGAGAGAGAGAGAGAGAGAGAGAGAGAGAGAGAGAGAGTGTGTGTGTGTATGTGTAGAGAGAGAGTGAGAGGGAGAAAGAGTGCATGTAAAGAGAAGGGGGGAGAGAGAGTATATATATACACAGCGAGAGAGAGAGCTCTCTCTCTCTCTCTCTCTCTCTCTCTCTCTCTCTCTCTCTCTCTATGTATATATATATAGAGAGAGAAAGAGGGTCCGTATCTCTCTCTATGTATATATAAATATATATTGAGAGAGGGTCCATACTCTCTCTCTCTCTCTCTCTCTCTCACTAAAAACCGCAACAACGAATACTCACAGAGAGAAGCAGCGAACAAAGAAACGATCCAACGGCCAAATCCCGACCACTCAGAACAGGACACCTCATCAGAAACTCGGAAATCACCAAAAGCAGAGGAGTCGTCACTACGTGACGAAAATCAGAGCTCGGAAATTTTAACGACCAGAGTCTGAACAGCGTCAGAGTTTTCACATTTGGCCAGCTGTCCTTTCCTATTATAAAAAAAAAAAAAAATTTTAAAAATTGTTCAGGTAATATATGATAGACTGGGTTACTTGAACTGTACAGTCAGATTCGAAAAATTTACTGCCGATAAAATTATAATTAATTTATACTTAATTATTTAATAAATAATTGAATGCAAAAATTAATTAATTTATATTGAATTACAATGAGGTATATGCATAGAATGATAGGTTTATATGTTGTTGGATGCATGTTAGAAATAATACGTGTTTAGGGTAGTGATGAATAATATACAATCGTTTATTTACATCACTATTATTTAGTTAACATTACATAGAAATAAATAAATAAATACACATCACTATTATTTAGTTTACTATTGAGTTATACAAGTAAAGCAGTAGGTTTAGATTTCTGTTTCATACGTGTTAAGTGGTAGGTTTGGATTTTTGTGGAAATGTTACGTGTTTAGGTAGTGATAAATAATATACGGTCGTTTATTTACATCACTGTTATTTAGTTAAAATATCATACGGAAATAAATATGTGAGAAATATTACGTCACTATCATTTAGTTGAGAAATTTGCAAAAAAAACCCTGCATTATGTTTAAATTGCAAACAAGCCCTTACAGAATTATTTTTCAGAATAAAAATGCAATTTTCTAACTAATAAAGGGTCTTTTTTTTGTAATTTCCAATACTGGAAGGGCTTTTTTGCAATTTAAGCATAATGCAGGGGCTTTTTTGAAATTTAAGCATAACATAGGGCTTTTTTCGCAAATTTCTCTTTAGTTAATCTTACAATAAAAAAGAAAATAAATAAATAATAATATTATTTTCAACCTGGAGTTTTGAGACCCTGACAGAATTTGGTTCTGATCTTTATTAATCTCTCTCTAGCGCAAATCGCGGCAAAATACTATTATTGCAAAATCGCAGCGAAATTGCAAAAAAGCCCTTCCATTATTGGAAATTGCAAAAAAGCCCCTCTATTCTTTAGAAAGTTCAAAAAAATAACCTACTATTCGTTCAAAAAATCACTCTTTTGTCGAATAAAATTCATCTTTTGCAACTTCCTAAAGAATAGAGGGGCTCTTTTACACTTTCCAACAATGGAGGGGCTTTTTTGCAATATAAAAAAACATTACATAAAAGAAATAAATAATAAAATAATATTTTTTCAACCTGGAGTTTTGAGATCCTGACAGAATTTGGTTCTGATCCTTATTAATCTCTCTCTAGCGCAAATCGCAGCGAAATACGGAGTTTCTGTGCTCATTTCTATGAGCGCTTTTACAAGCGCGTCCAAAATGTTCGGTTTTAACGGAAAACGAGACGAAACCGTCGCGAAATATTGAAGTAATAATCCGTAAAATACCTGTTACAAAAAAAATTATATGGATTAACCAATGTGTAAAAAGAAGTGGAAGTTTTCAAACCCTAATGTTAAATTTTCCAATTTTCCAAAACACCTAAATTCTAGAAATAATCGAGAAAAACCCTAATGTTAACTTTTTGTTTGAAAAAAAACTCATTTTAAATAATAGAGAATAATGATATGCAAACACCTTAATTTATTTTTAAAATAATCAGTAAATATTGAGAAATGCGGTTACATCCATCCAATCCACTGTTATTTATTTTATTATTTCAATTTCACGTAAAGCCCTTTTCAAAAATGAAAAATTAGAAGCACTACTTTCTGGAACATTCTTAAATAAAGTTCCGAGAATTTAAGAAAATATAGAGATTTTATTTTAAAATAAAAAAATTAACGGTACACTACCTGCATTTTCTTGCGATTATCGGTACCGAGTTTAATCGAATTACAAGCCCTAATCCTCTTAATCGCCTCGATTATCTCACTTTCCGACCGATCATCCAACAAATCACACAATTCCTTCAAATTATTCGGCGCCTCAATCACAAACGGCAACCCATTTTTAATTTTCAATTCATTCTCTTTATTTTTCGCCTCTTTTTTCTTTTCTTTTTTCTCGATTATTATTAAATCGTCGGTTTGTTGTTCATTAAGATCTAAAATCGGTTCTTCTTCATCGTCATCACTCTGCTCCCAATCTTTCACCAACTCTTCTTTTTTGTCTTCTTCTGAATCTTCTTCGTCTTCTTCTGAATTTTCGTCTTCTTCTGAATTTTCGTCTTCTTCTGAATCTTCTTCATTTTTATTAATCGGATCGTTGTCTAATTGAAAAGAATCGCCAAGATCGTCGCCAGATGTATTTTGTGACTTTTTTGATATTTTTTTATTATTATTTTCATCATTATCATCTTGTTCTTCTTCTGATGAGTCATCATCATCATCTGGTGCGAACATCCTTTTCTGCCTTTCCTCCTAAAAATACACAAATCACGTTGAGTTATTTATACTGTTTTTGTGTTTAATATACCGTTTTGGTATTATACTATATTATAAGATTTATATGTTGTTTTTTATTTATGTACACTGTTTTCAAAATATATGTTTCATACAATGTTTTTTGGTTTTTATATACTGTTATTCTGCCCTTATATACTGTTTTTCCTGTGTTTATATATTGTTTTTCTATTCTACATACTATTTATTTATACATTATTTTATGTTCTTATATACTGTATTTCTTAATATATACAGTTTTCAAAAAAATACATAAATCTCTTTGTTTTAGCGCTAAAATTATTTTTTATTTTTTTATTTTTGTGTGAAAATTTCACCTCTAACTGTTCAAGTCTTTCTCTCTCCTCTCTTGCGATTTCTTCAGGAGTTCTGACGCGATCTGACGGACGGGCCCGCGATTCCATCACCATTTCCTTCACCAACTTGTCATACGCGTCAGGCTTCTCCTGATTAAAATAATAATAAAAATAAATAAATCAGAAATGTCAAATATGAAAAGTAATTAAAACCAAAAATGTGAAATAAATTAAAAAAAAATTTCATGGTTTTCATTGATTTGCAATGTGGCGGCTTAAAAATTAATTACAAAAAATGAAATAGTTGAACAAAAATATAAATAAATAGATAAATAAATTGAATTAAAAATGCAAAAAATGAAATAATTAAAAGAAGTTTGGTTCTTTTTCTTGATTTGCAATGTGGCAGCTTAAAAATTAATTACAAAAAATGAAATAGTTGAACAAAAATATAAATAAATAGATAAATAAATTGAATTAAAAATGCAAAAAATGAAATAATTAAAAGAAGTTTGGTTCTTTTTCTTGATTTGCAATGTTTAGTTGCTTAAAAATTAATTAAAAAAATATGATTAGAAAAATTGATGGTCATATGCACCAGGTTCCTCTTGATTAACAAAGCAATCAAATAAAAATGCAAAATAATTAAAAAAACTTTGTTTTTTACGAAATTCGAAAGTTAGAAAGAGAAAGCAAACCTTGATGAGAGAGAAATCCGGTTTTGACCCGGTTGACTTTCCGTTACTAGTTTGACCTGTTTTGTTTTTAGTCAACAGAGCATTTAATGCTTCGGTTTGAGCCAATGAGTTAAATTCTTGGTCGAGTTTTTCCATGAGCTGTTCATCTTCTTCTTTTTCCTTCGCTTTTTCAGCCTGATTTGAAAACAAATTAAAAAAAAATCAGAAATATGCAATTTATTTCATTAAAAATAAAAGATATGCAATTTATTTGTGTATATATGTAATTAAAGGTAAAAAGAGTGGACCTTGAAGAATTTGCTCTTTTCGATTATTTCTGACATGACTTGCTTTTTTGTTTTGTAAGGCTGCAAAAAACGATAATAAAATTATATAAACAAATCTGAATAATTAAAATTGATTTTAAATAAATAAATTATTGTATTTAAAATAAGATCTCACCTGTTCACTCCCTTCAGCTTGATTAAAATCCGTTGAACGATTATTTGTGTCCAAATTGAGAAAATCTTCATTTTCTGATTAAAATAAAATGAAAAAATCATCAACAACTAAAATTATTGTTACTATTATTAGTATTATTATCAATTATTATTACTAAATTACCATCTTCATCAGGAGGTAAAGTTTCTTCAAAATCATCCTTCTCTGTTTCTTCTTCATCATCAGATACATTATACCTATTTTTCCTTCTCAATTTCGACTGAAAATCCAAAACAAAAACAATCATAAATAAAAAGGCACCAACTTTTCAATAAAATTTCAAAATTTCAAAGTTTAAACGGACCAATCGTTCTTTTTGCTGACGTAAAATCGCCTTCTCATAATCTTGAAGAGATTCATCATGCTCTCCAATTCTCTTGTCATTAAATACAGTCGATTTGCTGCTCTGTTCAAACTCCTTCTGCAGAGTTTTCTTCCTCTGTAGAAAAACCAAAACAAATTCATCCAAAAAACAGTTACTAAATCAGATTTTACACCAATAATCAGATTACTAGTAACACTCAAAACTCAAACCGAAGCTTAATTTCACTTCAAACAGTGAAATTAAAACACCCAAACAAAACAACCAATCCCAATTTATCAAAACTCGCTATATTGTACAGATTCATCGAACCTTTTCAACGGCGAGAGAGCGTGATAATCCAATACGTTTCTCCTCGCCTTTCCTCTTCTTGCCCAAGACGTCGAATTTGCGGCGGGACCAGATGGTGGCGAACGGGTTCTCTCGCTGCTCCGCCTTGAGCGGGGCGGCGCGGGCGGAGAGCAGTCTCTTCATCCTCTTGCTGCTCTTCTTCCTCTTCGTGTCGTTGTTGGTGTTGGGGGATGGATTGCTGCTCGGTACTGCTCTGGTTTTCGCCATTGGAGAAGGATTGAGGTTTAGCAAAACCCTTCTTCAGAGAAAGACGGCGCGGCTAAGTAAAAAGTGTAAAACCCTTGTTAAGAACTATTTTTTTTTTTTTTTGAAGATATTCCAAACTTGGTACCTCTTTCATTTAAATCAATAAAAATATTTACAAAAGAGAAATTATTCGGACCCAGCCTAGAAGCGTCCACCACCATACAGTTTTAGCTATACACATATATATTTGCACTTGGATATATCTTTTGTTTATAAATATATCTTTTTAAAAATATATTTTTTTTATAATTTCACTATATCTTTTATATTTTCAAAAAAAAAAAAATTGTAATTTCATCATATCTTTTGTAATCGGGCCCTGCTAGGCGATCCTCCATATCTGAAATCTTTACAAAATATACATTCTAAAATTTATCATATTTGTAAAAAGGCCTTTAACATCTCCGCCCATTTTTATGACCTCTGCAAATTTAAATCCTACAAAAAAATATCAACTGTTTTTTAAGCAGGCCTACAAAGAAAAATGAGATATATTAAAAAAATAAAGCAGAGAGTCTTCTGGCTCTAATTCCACCCTAAACTATAGCTCTCTTTCTCTATCTTACATAGACTAAAAACAATATATAAATATAATACGATGATATTTAAGCAGGTGATGTAAATATTTTTTCTTAAAAGGACCTGATGCGTATATTTTCCCTTAAATCCACTTTTTATCTTCTACCTAATTTGAGCATTTTCATTGTGCCCTTATCATAAGTTCATAATACATTGACTATTTCAGCAGGTATAGGAAAATGTTGATCATTATTTATTATTAATTTTTCATCATTATTATTTATGCATAATTTTTTATGTGTCTTTGTTTTGTAATTATTTTTGTGTAGTTTTAAAACAATCACAATACGTTATATTAATAATGTGAGTATTGAATTGCTGTCATTCATAGTGTTCATATTAGACCGTTTCCATCAAATTTATCAATTTTGATAAGTTCAAGTATTGATACAACTATAAGAGCAGAGGAATGATTTACCTATCAAAATTAACCTAACTATTATCTCGTTATTTTTCGGTTATCTTTGAGCATTCTCAACGAGTGATATCACCTCAATTGTTTTAGCATTGTGAAGTGCGAGAACTCGTAAACTATGGTGAAACTTGACTATAATTTCTGAGGGGGTCAAAAACATTTCTTCCTACATATTAATATTGTATAAAAAAATTTGGGGGCCGAATACATAGAAATACATATATTTCAAATTTTTTGTCCACTAAATCATTACCGTTATATACTATTTTTTCAAAATCTTGAAACGGTCATGACCCCCCGATCTCTATTAAGCTCCGTCACTGCTCTAAATATTATTGTAACCATTTATTCTATAAGGATATTATTTTCGTACTACTATTTGTATATCATTATTTTTAACTACTTATAAGCAGACCAGCGCAGCATTGCTCACATCATTAGAGTGATTCTTAAGGCATAACATAAGATTTTTAATCCAACGTTTGATCATGTATTTATGTTGTTTTGTTAGTGAGAACATAAGTCGGGGATATTTATATTTGTTACATAAAGAGAGATTTAAATAAGGTATTACAATTATCTACATACTTGGAGAGTTTAATGAACACGTTATATGCTTACTAAAAAATGAACTTGTTAAATTGTTATTATGTTCAACCATTTTAAATTAGTCTTCATTTTTTTTTAGTCAAATATTATGTTTTTTTTGCTTAAAATACATATATATAAATTCGTTTGAATTTTCTATATTTTAATATCCAAATTAATACATCACGGATTAATTTCCCTATATTTTAGGGTTAACCGAGTCATATTCTCATTTCAGGATAGGCAATCTCGCGCATATCGACCGGAAAGTGAGAAGAATGACAATCACCGAAGCTACTACGAATCAGCTTCTATTTAGTAGTTCGGATGGTCGAGGAAATAGACTAACCTCTAAGTTTGCGTCTACATATTTCAGGTGAATATCTTCTTCTATTGTAAATCCACTAAATTTTATTATTATTATTATTATTATTATTATTATTATTATGACATGTATCATTGTATGTCACAGGTTCAACGTAGATTCCGTAGAATATGCTAAATTATTTAACACTTGCAGCATTTGGAGTAGAGTGGGAGATATTCCTTGTATATCCATAAAAAACCTATATATACATATTGCCACTCCACTTCACAAAATAATAATAATAATCCTCAATTTATTCAAAAATAATAATAATATCAAATTATTTTCTATCCATTAAAATAAAATTTACTATTTTCAAAGCTAAGAAAATATATAACTCGTCTGCTGCCCTCACAACAATTTCAATTTAATCTCCGTAAACTTATAACTACCAATCTTTTCATACATAACATCAGTGGCGGAGCTTGAGTGAAATTTCTGAGGGAGACAAAAAAATTCTTCTTACAGATTAACACTGCGTTAAAAATTTGGGGAGGTCAAATACACATACATACATATATTTCAAAATTTTATTTACTAAATTAGCACTGATATATACTACTTTTTTAAAATTTTGGGGGCCCCCTCCGGTCTGAATAAAGCTCAGCTACTGTATAACATAATAAAATATGAGAAATAAATACTTAACTTTCTTTTCAATATTATCAGCAAGGTCCTTTATTAATTATTCTCCAAAACACAAGGTCTGTTGAACAAAATTCCCCTTCTCTTTAGTTCGATACCTTTCACTCTTCCAGCAATGGTGAGTGACAAGTGACTGGTAGAAGAAGAAGAAGAAGAAGAAGAAGCGCAGGATTAGCAGCAGAGAGACAGAGACAATAATGGGCGACCAAGGTAAGCAATTTCTCCATTAATGGAGCTTCATTTCCGGGCTTTCTTCCAATTATCACAGCTTCATCTATCTCTCTGTTGTGTTGAATTCCAGGTACGCTTGAGGAGATGCTCGGCGTGGCAGTGGAGGCAGCTAAGCTCGCCGGCGATGTGAGAATTTCATTTCCCACCCTTTCTCTTTTTCTTCCGCCCCAAATCAAATTTTTATTCTCAATTGATCTCAAAGATCATTACTTTGTACTATCTCCACTCATTTGTTTTATCGATTTTGTTTCTATTTCATGACAGATTATCCACAAAGGATTCTATCGCACAAAACATGTGGAGCACAAGGGCTTGGTACTTAATCAATCTCAAATCAATCGATTTTGTTTCTTCGTTACGTAAATTTTCGAACCAACATAGTTAAAATTGCAAAATTAATCTCTGTTTTTGATTAAATTCAGGTGGATTTAGTGACTGAAACTGACAAAGCATGTGAGGATCTAATCTTCAGTCATCTTAAGAAACATTACCCTACTCACAAGGTGATTTCTTTTTCCTTTTTCCTTTTTAATTCCCCCCTTTATGATTAGTACTACAAAATATAGAAAACAACTTTATTAATTAAATATTGTTTATATAATTTCAGTTAATTGGCGAAGAAACGTCATCTGTTTTTGGTACTGATGAACTAACAGACCAACCCACTTGGATTGTCGATCCGCTTGATGGAACCACCAATTTTGTACATGGGTATTTTTATTTATTTATTTATTTATTAATTATTTGTCTGTTTGTTTATTTTATTTATTTATGTAGGTTTCCATTTGTTTGTGTATCTATTGGGCTAACAATCAACAAAATTCCTACAATCGGTGTTGTTTACAATCCTATTCTTAATGAGGTTAGTTAATTATTTATATTTTTCGGTCAATTTCGTACTGAATTAATTTTGTTCAATTTTAAATATTTTGTGTTTTTTTATTTGTAGCTATTTACCGGCGTTCGTGGAAATGGCGCGTTTCTTAATGGATCTCCTATTAAAGGTAATAAAAAAATAAAACTAGGGTTTCAGATTAATCTGATCTATTGGACAAACTATCTATTAGGGTTTCAATTTTCAAATTAGTATGATTTATTTATAAAGTTACTAATTTAAATTATTATATCTGTAGCTTCATCTCAAGACCAGCTGGTAAAAGCGCTTCTTGTAACAGAGGTACATTTAATCTATTTAAATTATTTTTAAACCATCCAATTTATTATTTAATTGCTCATTAAATGCATCCTATTATTTTCTAACATTATGCATGCACCTTCTTATCATATTATATGCTTATCTAATTAAATCAATTAATTACAAAATTATGAGATATAAATTTCATTATTTAAGGCTGGAACGGCAAGAGATACAAAAACAGTCGATGAAACGACCGACAGAATCAACAAGTTACTCTTAAAGGTATCATTTTTCTCTTTTATTTTTTTTGACTTACCACTTCAGTGATATTCGTTTGACACGTATTAATTATTATATTATTATTTTGCAGGTGAGATCTGTGAGAATGTGCGGCTCTTTGGCGATGAATATGTGTGGCATTGCGTGTGGCAGACTCGATCTTTGTTATGAGATCGGTTTTGGTGGTCCTTGGTCTCTCTCTCTCTCTCTCTCTCTCTCTCTCTCTCTCTCTCTATATATATATATATATATATATATATATATATATACAATTCTCTCTTTCTCTCTCTAAACAACTTTGAACTAATTTAGGGATATTGCGGCTGGTGTTGTGATTGTTCAAGAAGCTGGCGGTCTTGTATTTGATCCGTCAGTCTCTCTCTCTCTCTCTCTCTCTCTAAAGAATAATAAAAATAATAATTTTAATAATTATAATAATAATAATAATATTATTATTATTAATATTTTTTGTGTAGGGATGGCGGACAGCTGGATTTGATGGCGAGACGCATGGCGGCATCGAACGGATGTTTGAAGGACGATTTTGTTGCGGCGCTTGAAGAACCGGCGCTTGAAGAACCGGCGCGAAATGAAACGAGCTGAATTTTTTCATGATTGTTATTATTTATGCATTTTTAATAATAATTTAAGCGAGATTTGATTGATATTGTTTGTCTGTTTTTGATAAGGTGGTGATAGTTTGAGATAAAATTGTTTTAACTTTGGAAATACAATAAGAAGTAAGAACAAAGAAATGATAACAAGTCAATTTCTTGATAATAAATAATAGTTAAGTTATTGATGTCTTGCTCATTTCTTGCATGAGTTATATAGGACTAGGAACATTTCTTCTAGTATAGATATTTAATTAGAAATTAATGTAGGAACATCCCTCCTAGTATTGACATTTAATTAAAACATTGACCCAAAACATAAATTACCTACAAAATGTAACAATCTCTTAGAAAACCACCAAAGAAATTTTTTTGGAATAACAAAAATATTAATTAACTTTGGAAATACTAAAAAATTAAATATATTTTAGAGAAACAGTAAGACTGAACCAATTTAATCAGTTCATGTTCATTGGTCTTGACTTTTGACCACTACATCATTTTTAGATGCTATTTAATAAGGGAAATGTGCAAACACGACTGCACTGTGGCACGACGCACGGTAGATATACTGTTTTGTTTCATTTTATATATTGTTTTCTCATTTTGTATATTGTTTTGCCATTTAATATACTGTTATTCATTCTTTGTGTATTTTTTTTTTTTTTACTTTTATATACTATTTTCCCATTTTATATATTGTTTTCCCATTTTTATATACTATTTTCACTTTTTATGTATATACTGTTATTAGAAAATAAATTATATATACTGTTATGTATATATTGTTATTAAAAAATAAATTAAATATACTGTTATTGGATCCCGTCGTGAATAGTTGTGCTACAGTGCGTCGTGCATTAGCAGGTCCCATTTAATAATGATGCTAGTATTTAGCATACTGTCATTAATTGTCATGATATTTTCATTTTGGTGGCGTTCGATAAAAAGTTGAATAATGGAATAGTGCAAGAACTCTTCCATTTTATTCCAAAAGTGTTCGGCACAATAAATGAGTGGAAGAGTGAAATAAATAATTAATGCAATATTTATTTTATTTGGAAAGAAGAGAGAGAAAGAAGAAAAATCTTCTTATTCCCCCTATCTTTCACTCTTCCACCCCCCATGGAATAAAGTTAAATCACTCTTCTACCCCTTTATTCCATCTTCTTCAACTCTTGTTCACGGAATAAGTAAATTTTTTCCACCTTCTTCCATTCTTCCACTCTTATTCCATGTTACCGAACGAGCCCTTTCTGTTGCAACTCTACAATGCAAAACTATTTTAAATTTTATCAAAAAAAATCCTAACTTTTTGTGAATATTAAAAAATTTCTATATTCTTAGATTCTTTTTAAGTCTCTATAAAGTAAATTAAATATGCTTATCTATCTAGAGAGTTTGATTTTATTTTTTATCAATTTTTTTGTTGATTAAAGTACTAGTACTAATTATTTTGATACTTTAATTTTGCACCAACAAGAATAAAGCACATAGAGGGGAACGTATGTTTGGCGCACATAGTAGGTTGTCATTTTCCCACTCATCCTCTTCTTATCCCCTCCATTACTAACAAACCAAATTCTCTTGATTCAAAAATACTATTTTTATGTTCAATATGAGGTTTCTCATTAACAAATCTAATCTTCTCATAATTAAAGATATGAGGTTTTTCATTAGTACTCTTGTCTCAAAATATTCATTTTGGTTTTCATCATGAAATGTTAAAATGAGAAATCAGAAAAGGGCATTAAAGAATAAGAAAATACAAAATAAACTGGAAATATCCACTACTTGTAACACTGAAGAGAATAAAGAAAGTTAGAACAGTGTAATGTACTAACCAAAAGATAATGCACTAAACAAATGGAAATTTAAATTAAGAAATCAAAGAGTAAAAGTAAAGGGATCTTATTCAATCCTAAGATTCTAATTAATTTAGCAATTCCTCTCTCTCTTACAATCGGGGCACACTTTTTTGCTTTAATCAATTTCTTGCCTTTTAATTGAAATCTGATGAAATTAAATTTAGTAGGTCCGATTCGAATTTTGAAAAATTTATGATTTGGGAATTAAATTATTATTCATTGTATCTTGTCAATTGATTATTAATTATTCCTCTTCTTCTTGTTTCTTCTTCTGCCTAATTTGTACTTTGATTCTCTTCCGAAACTTCTCCTGCAGAGTCTTTTGGTAATCATCGAATTCATGGTTTTTTTATTTTGGGTTTTATTAATTTTGAATTCTTCTTCTTCTTCTTCTTCTTCTTCTTCTTCTTCTCCGTTTAGTCAAGCTGTGAGCTTTATTACTTTTTGAAGGCGCACTAAGATAGTACTGAGCTTCGCTTTTACGCAGTGTATTTTTTTTTTTTCATTTTTTTCATTTTTGAATGAATTAGCAAGTACCATGATTCTGATTTCTCTTCAAAGCTGTACTAATTTTCAGAAACCATAGTTACGATTACTCAACAGTGTTAAATACAGACAATTCGTTTCCTAATATACAAAATTTTCTTTGATCATTCGTTTCGATTGAACAGCTCGCATCTTAAATCAAAACGAGTCAAATCAGGGAACTTTTCAGGGTGTTAATTGCATAAATGGGCTCAGCATTGGGCTGCTTTCGCGGCGAAAATTCTGACGAAGAATTGCGGAGTAGCAATTGCTCTTTCTGCTTGCAATGGTCAATCGGACCTTTCATTAATATGGTAATTAAGCTCTCAATTGTATAAAATTTGTATGTTATAAAATCGCAGGGCTCTGAATTGAAATTCCTCTATTCTGAATTCGATTTGTTATTTAGTTTAGGGCTGAATAATATGGATTTTACTAATTCTGTTCTTTGAATATTATTTGAGTTGTTTAAGTCGTTTTTTTCCTCTTTATCAGTACAATTTTCTTTGAATTTGGCAGAATTAAGTCTTGGATTAGTACATTTTGTAGGGAAATTTTCACAAAGACCATGCATTATGCCTAAATTGAAAAAAATCTGAATTGTTGGAAATTGCAAAAAAAATCCCTCTTTTCTTCAAATTAACTTAACATGTATGTAGGGTCTTTTGTGCAAATTTCCCTACCAAAAAAAATAAATAACTCGGCAGTATTCAAACTGGATCGCTGCTCTTTATTATTATTATTTATTTATTTTGCAGTATGAATATGATACAATGTTTCAAAGAGGGCCTTTATAATCATAAAACTTAATCACGACAATTTTTATTTGAATTTAATTTAAGTATCTCCTATAATTTATAACAACATTTGTAGAAAAAAAGAGAAGAAACGCCAAACAAAGCAAAAAATAGAAAAAAACCTAAATTTCCATGTTTTATTTCATTTATTTAATTTTTTTTTTAATTTTCACAGTATGATAATATGTTTCAAAGAACACAAACGCGCATTTCCCCCTCCTCTCTGAGAATCTTCGTACCGGCCCCAAACCCTAATTCTTTATAAGAGCCAGCTGGCGACGCTGAGCTGGACACGTGTTCGCACGGACAGCTGGCGCTCTCTCGCATCGCCAGCTGGCTCTTATAAAGATTTCGGTGGGGACTGGTACGTGTCCAGCTGAGTGTAAGCAGAATTAGGGTTTGGGGCCGGTACGGTGATTCTCAGAGGGGAAAGCATACATCAACCTTTTATCATCCCAACACTTAATTATATGAAAAATGTTGTTAGTGATTAAGAGTATTTAATTATAGTCTCTGCATTCCAAATTCTCCAAAATGGAGGGGCTTTTTTGCAATTTTCAATAAAGTAGGTTTTTTTTTGCAAATTTCCCTAGCAAAAAAAAGAAATATAATTCGGCACTCAAAATGTATCAATATATTTCATTTATTTATTTATTTAATTTTTTTTACTTATTTATATATTTGTTTATTTTATTTATTTATTTGTTTGCTTATTTATTTCTTTATTTTCACAGTATGACACAGTGTTTCAAAGAAACCAAACACGTATCGCCCCTCTAAGAATCACCGTACCGGCCCCAAACCCTAATTCTTCTGACGCTGAGCTGGACACTTACATTTCCCCACCGAGACCGTTAGCTTACGACGACCCGCGTTGCTCGCACGGACAGCTGGCGCTCTCTCGCGCCGCCAGCAAGGCGGCCTCGCCAGCTGGCGGGAATCAGGATTTTGGAGGGGATTTTGCAGAGGGAAAAAAGGGAGAGAGTTGGTACAGAACGGAATTCGAGGAGAAGAATTTTGGAGATTGTGATGATGATTATTCTTCTGAAGATGAAGAGAATGATTGCCCTATTTGTCTTGAAGGTTATTTCTAACATATTTTTTAATTTTATTATTTTGAATTTTTTGCATTTTATTATTATTATTATTATTATTATTATTATTATTATTATTATTATTGATATATTTTTTCATTTTAATTTTTCTTTAATTTTTATTATTATTCTTTTAATATTTTTTTTGAAGGAAGTTAATAATTTTAATATTTAAAACTCGGTTTTTGTAAATATTAAGAATGATTTGATTTTCGACTTGTTTCTCTAACCAACCTAGTTCAGAGTTTCAAATCCTGTATAAGACAAAAAAAAAGGGAATTTAAACAACGAAATTTAATGTTTGGTTGGTTTTTCTAATTAAACTCTTATTTACTTACTATTTTTTTGGATTAATTGTTTTGATAGAATATACGGAAGAAAATCCAAAAATGGAATTGCAATGCAACCATGATTTTCATTTGAGTTGTATTTATGAATGGATGGAGCGAAGCGAAGCTTGTCCTGTTTGTGGCAAGGTAATTTATTTATAATCAAATTTAGGGTTTAGGGTTTTATTCAGATTAGTATTCGTTTCGTCATAATTTGATTCGCATTTTGCGTTGAGTTTTTCAAGGTTTATCATGGTTAAATTAAGAAGAATATAAGTACATATTTGGTTTAGCTAATTTAGAAGAAAGTTTGGGTCTTTTTTGTTATTTTCAATTAAAGTACATATTTGGTTTGCGAAAAAGTTTCTTTTCTCTGTTATTCTAATATATCTTTTTTTTAATGGTAGGTAATGCTATTTGATGAAATTGCGTAGTGAAAATAGCAAGTTTTATAGCTGAAATTGTGTATATACTTGGGGGAAAATCAGCTTTAATCAATAGATTTATATATCTGCTATAGATTTCTAATTCTTTATATTTAGTATAGATTTTTGTTCTTTTTTTGTTTTAGTTTTGGGATGTAAGTTCTTTTGGGCATGTTGTGTATTATTACTTGTGAAAGAATTCGTGCAAGTCATGTTAGCTTAATTTTGTTGTATTGAAATAGAACTATTTATAAGAAGATTTCATAATTTCTGTCGAGAATCAAGATTGATCCTTTCGTTTTATTTGCACTCCTTACAGTTATATATTATTTATTATGTAAATTATATATTCACAACCATACCATTGGCCCATACCTTATCATTTCTGACAAACTTAAAATGTGATCTGTGAAATGATATATAAAATTTTCTCTGCATTAAAGTAAACTATACAAGTGGGTTTAAAGTCTAAACTAAACAAGTGTGTCTAAACTAAGTTATCTTGTCTTGATGAAAAGCTGCTTTTATTTGTTTTTTCTGAATTTTCTAGTCATGCAAAATAAAGATAAAAATCAGAAATGCATTCCTACCATGAATGCAATAATGTTCGTTTATTTCTTCTTCCATATTGAATATGCACAAAGGCACAAAGCACTAAAAATTGCTTCAAAAAGAAGTACTAATATTGTACAAGTTTTCTTGATCATGCTTTACATTAATTATCTTTTGATTATATGACATCATTTCGCTATATAAAAATGACAGTTCCTGTCACTTCCCACATAATTATTGTCCCTTTTTTTCTCCAAAAATTCTTTAAATAACACTAACTCAAGTATTAAGTCTATGAAATCGGTCAATTAAAAATTGTCAATTTGGTTAGTGAACACCTTTAATATTTTTTTTATAACTTGCTTGAGGAGTGAACTCTAAATAATTTAAAAAGAAATTTTGATATATTGAAGACCTACAAGCTACATTCAAGCTAAATAAATTTTAAGATTTAATCATTTTAAAATAATGCAACCTTTTAAAGTAAGAGTTATGCAATTAACAACATAATTTAGTGGTTGAATATCTTGATTGAAATTCTAAATATTATGAGTTCAAATTCCATATGTATCAATTACACCAGAATATTATTCTCATTAGGACCTATTCAGCAACACATGGAATAGAAAAATAGTAGAATTAGGAATAGCTCTCTATTCCACTTTATTTCATATATGTTCGGCATCATTGTTAAAATAATAAGATTGGTTAAAATGATATAAAACTGCTAATGACCAAAATATCCTTATTCTTAATTTCATCTATCAAATTTTTTGTAGACTAATAAAAGAATATTATTTAAATTGAAATACAAATATAATAATAAAATTAAGAGCTATTGAATCTGTTTACATATCCTTACTTTCTAACAAAGTTACAAAATTTTCTTAAAATATTTTAATTCTGAATCTTTCCAAAAATAATTAGTTTCATAAGTGAATTACTTTAGTTGCCACGTAGCCAAAAGATGGAATAATAAGGGAGTATTTTGGTCCGAAATTGAAGTAGTTTTCATGGAATAGAATATTTCATCCCTAAGATGGAATTAGAAATTCCGTTAATTTATGTGTTTATTCTAATTTATTCTGTCCGTGTTCGGCTATAATAACTTGAAATAGAACAGTTATTTTACTATTCTGTTCTATTCCAATAGTGCCGAACAGACACTAGAGGAAACTAAAAAAAAAGAGAACACCTTATGGGTTTGTTGCATGAATTCGTGTTGGGCATATGCATATATACACACACATGGACATGGAAGTTTCCTTAAAAATGAAGGGCGTCTTTGTAATTAACACATAATGCAGGGATAGTTTTGCTAATTTCTCTGAAAAAACAATGGCCTGAAAAGTAATACTGACTGTCAGCATTGTCATTATGGTCTCTTTTCTTTTTGAAGCGGTTATAATATAAATCAGACACTCTCTCAGTCTCACATGTGAATACCAAGCTAGTTATAGAGGAAAGAGAGAGAGAGATGGGGTGGGCGATCGCTCTGCACGGCGGAGCTGGAGATATCAGCCGGGATATCCCGCCGGAGAAGAGGCTTCCTCGTGAGGTGACGCTCCGCCGCTGTGTTGATTTGGGCGTCGCTCTGCTCAAAGCTGGTCGCTCTGCCCTTGATGTTGCTGAGCTTGTCGTAAGCTTTTCACAACTTCTTTTTCCCTCTTTTATTATATCTAATTCTTAAGCTGATGCGTTTTTACTGAAGTTAGTTCATAGGACTAGAAATTCACACCATTGCGATGTCTTATTGTTGCCAAAGATTGCATATTTCAACACCATTCCATTTTTCTTGAATTTCTGGTACATACATACATCTATCCATTCGAGCTTTTTTGTTCAATTCCTTTGATACTCGTTTGATGCTTTTTTGAAGACACGAGAGTTGGAGAACTGCCCGCATTTCAACGCGGGCAAGGGTTCGGTTCTGACGACGAACGGTACGGTCGAGATGGAAGCTTGCATAATGGACGGTACGACCAAGAAATGCGGAGCCGTTTCCGGCCTGACGACGGTTCGCAATCCGATTTCACTCGCGAGACTTGTCATGGAAAAAACGCCGCATATTTATCTCGCTTTTGACGGTGCAGAAGCTTTCGCGAAAGAACATGTATGTTAATAGATTCAATGATTGTAATGTACATTATTATTTATCTTCTTTTGAAATTTGGTCGTAGAGTAATGTATTTTGTTTTATATTTATTTTTGGTTTTTTAGGGTGTGGAAACTAGAGAGAAGAGTTATTTCATAACCGAGCAAAATATTGAGAGACTGCAACAAGCCAAGGAAGCGAACCGAGTGCAGGTAATTGAGTTAATTGAATGGTCAGATCGAATTAGAGTTTCATGTAAATTAGGTTTAGTCTGTAAAAATGTTACATGACAATAAAACATGATAATAGCATGACAACATCTACAATGCAGATATTATTTTCTTACTTAGTTGTAATATTTGTTCTATAAAATATATCATTCTTTACTGTCATGTCATGTAGCATTTTTGTTTGGTATATATGGGGTTCATTGAGAGAAAAAGAAATTAAAAAAATAAAAATCTAACTCATACAAATCAACATGTATTTTTAGATCGATTACACTCCTCCCATAAATCAAGCACAAGATAATAGTCAACTTGGGACGGTCGGTTGCGTCGCGATAGACTCTCACGGCCAATTAGCAACCGCCACCTCAACAGGCGGTTTGGTCAACAAAATGGTCGGCCGAATCGGCGACACTCCAATAATCGGCGCAGGAACCTACGCGAATTCCCTCTGCGCTGTTTCTGCTACCGGAAAAGGTGAATCGATCATGCGAGCTACCGTTTCGCGTGATGTGGCGGCATTAATGGAGTACAAAGGGCTTAGTTTGAAGGACGCATCAGAGTTTGTTATTAAGAATGCACAAAAAGGTAATGTGGGTTTGGTTGCGGTGAGTGATAAGGGTGAGGTGGCTATGGAGTTTAATACGACTGGGATGTTTAGGGCTTGCGCGACGGAAAGTGGGCGGTTTGAGGTTGCGATTTGGTGATTTTTGATGTGAAATGTTCTGTTTTGTGATTGTTGGTTTTAGCTGAATAAAGTATTTTGATGCGATTGGCTTTGATTTTGTAATTTTATTTGTCTGAATATTTGTCTGATTAGATGAACTTTTAAATTGAATAATATCAAAGGATAAATGAACGAACTCGAGCATTGCGATCTCATAAATGAAGAATTAAAATTTAAATAATCTCTTCTATATATTTTCCAGAAAGAAACAAAAAAAGACTGAACAAGCAAAACACGAAGATCCGAAAACTGAAAATAAACAATAACTTCATTGGGATCGACAAGTTGCTGAATGTATCGTTGTACCGGTACTGTAAAAAAGAAATTACCGTACCGGTACCTTGATCCAACCATTGGCAAAACCGATAGCAAGGATGATAAATGGAACCGACATTCCAAATATGATTATGTATGGTAATGGAGTCATCATCGGATTCTCTCCTTTTCTCTCTCCTGCTGTTTGCCAGAACCTGAATCGGTCACAAGATTTAATTAATTAATTAATTATTATGTACCAATGTTTATTTTGGTGATATTTGCATTTGGAAAATACAAAAAAAAAAATTGGAGATTGTGAGAAGGAAAAAATACAAAAATAAATAAATGAAGAGCAATATACTGTTCAGGTTCTTCTTCTCTGGTGATGAATTTCTTCTTGTCTTGTTTCAGCTCATTATCTCCCCCACCTGTATTTAAAAACCATAGCAATTAATTAATTAAATCAAATTGATGATTTTAGTATATGGAAAATTCGGCCTAAAATAATCAATCTTACCAAATTGCGCCATTATTTTAGTTCTTTTGCTGGTTTTGGGAAGTCTGTGTTGCTGAATGGAGATGAAAAGAGGAGATAATGATGATTTGGGCTGAAGACTGAAACAACTGCCATTGGCGAGTTGAGAAGAAAGAGCAGTGCAAGCCATTTTTTCTTTCTATTAAATTTCTCTTTAGTCCTTTGTACTTTTTTGTTGGCAAATTTCTGGTAGTTGAAGTGAATAGTGATGAATGGATTTGGATAAGAGTCATTCTTGGCCTTGCTGGCGAAATTAGAGTCTCACACTAGACTTGTCTCTTCTCAAATTCCAAATACTCGTATTGTACTTGCCATACAATACTTATATGCATTATGCACCACTTTTTTTTTTAATCTTTTTGTGGTTAAAAGATTCAAAAAGATAACTAAAAAGTTTCCTATGATATGTACTTATGGATCTGCACCGGAGTAGTAGTTGAAGCAAAAATAAAATTATTTTAATCAAAAGGTAAAAATTCCAAAAAAATCTAGAGTTTTGAATTAGTAATGCTTAGATTCTTAAAATATAAAAAGGGAAAATAATTTGGTATGAGTTACATAATTATTATAGATCCAACTATGTAAAAAAAAGTTATTAGTGGATATAAATTTGGCACTCAGCTTGAGTCATTTTGTAAGGAAATAAAAGTGATTTCAATTGAAAGTAAAATTCATCTCAATCTGACACTGACCGGAATAATCAATTAATGACCATGTATTATTGTGTAGTTAGTCGGTCTCTCAAAATTGTAAAAAAACGATAAATATTAAACCACATATCAAAAAATTGCAAGAAAACTATTAACAGTAAAATAGCAAGTTATTAAAAAAATATTAACATTAAATCAAATTTCAGATTCAAGCAGTGTAAGACTTTATTGACAACAAGAATAATATAAAGTCTTACAATCTTATCAAAATATAAAAATAATCATCCCTAAATCAAGTTGCAGATGCAACAAGAAAAGGAAAACCTTCACTAAATATTTCAAAAAAAGAAAAAAAGGAGGATAATCGGGATATCTAATATGGATTTTAACTAATTTTTAGTTGTCATTTTTGTTATTTTTAGAATAATTTAATTTTGTTATAATACTCAATTTGGAGCTTCACCATAATACTTCTTTGTACTAATCTGATTCACGCACCTCTCCAGGTGATCAGGCCCAGGGTAGTAGACTCCTTGAAATATTGAAAAATTGATAGTGCTATAATCCTTGATATATAAAAATTAAAATAATTTTTAAATCACTTCTTGTTTTTCTAATAGATTTTCTCCAATATCTCATTACCAATATAAAGTCCAAAAGATACATAATAAGGATACCTATGAAACTGTAATATATTTTTGAATACCATATAGGTGTAGCTCGATGTACTATTTATACCCTATTAACTAGCATTAATCACACGTTTAGAGTGCAAGATCATGCAAAACCAATGAAGCACACCTTTAGAGTGCAAGATCATTCACACACCCTTTATACTTCTCTAAATTTGAATTAAATAAAATAAGAATTAATTATAGAAATTATGCATTCAAAATCTAAATTAATCCTAAAATATGAATAAGAATATTATAAATAATTTCGGAATCAATTGTGAACAGATAGTAAAAATATAAAATAAAAATATTTCTTTATTTTCAATAACTCAGGATCTACATACATGATTCTAAGTAGAATTTTCTTGATATATCAATGAATGGCATGGTTGATATGTCTTCTAAACAACTCTCGTCATGATTTAACTGTTCAGGAATTATACCCTATTAACTATCATTATCACACGTTTAGAGTGCAAGATCATGCAGAACCCATGAAGCACACCTTTAGAGTGCAAGATCATTCACATACCCTTTATACTTCTCTAAATTTGAATTAAATAAAGTAAGAATTAATTATAGAAATTATGCATGGATTAAATATGTTTTTCTAATAGATTTTCTCCAATATCTCATTACCAATATAAAGTCCAAAAGATGCATAATAAGGATACTTATGGAACTGTAATATATTTTTGAATACCATATAGGTGTAGCTCGATGTACTATTTATACCCTATTAACTATCATTATCACACGTTTAGAGTGCAAGATCATGCAGAACCCATGAAGCACACCTTTAGAGTGCAAGATCATTCACACACTCTTTATACTTCTCTAAATTTGAATTAAATAAAGTAAGAATTAATTATAGAAATTATGCATGGATTAAATATGAAGAAGAATATTATAAATAATTTCCGAATCAATTGTGAACAGATAGTAAAAAAATAAAATAAAAATATTTCTTATTTCCAATAACTCAGGATCTATATGCATGGTTCTAATTAGATTTCTTGATATATCAATGGATGGCATGGTTGAAATGTCTAAACAACTCTCATCATGACTTAACTGTTCAGGAATTACGCCTAATTTTATTTTGACGTTGAAGTATTATTTATAGCTCCTGCTATCAATCAAACCTCTATATTCTATATTGATCTTCAGTTGTTCACTCTATAACAGTTTATATTTATTCTATATATAATATAAACAGCTCAAAATTCTCACCACATAACTATGGTAATCACATAATAGCTCTAATTTTCAGGAATCAAGGATCTTTTGCAAAAATATCAAGAAGCTAAAATCTAACATATATATTGAATTGATGCATCCAAACATATTATCAGAATCCAATCGTAGTTATAGCACTTAATTATATTAATCGCACCTCTGTATATTGATGTTTCTTCTCAATATATTTAGCTCAAAATCACTTACTAAATAACTACGATAATCACATAATGATTTCAGTCAAATTCAATATTCAAGGGGCTGAATCGCGGAAGCTCAAAAATGCTAAGAAAAACTCAATTACCAAGAATTTCAAGCTACCATATTATCAGAATCTCAATTTGAATTTTAAAAAACAAAACAAACAAAAAAAGAGTTACAGAATCCTTATCCTTAAAATCTGATGCTATCTCTGCCAAAAAACTTACACATCTCTAATTTCCTCCCACTCAACTTCAGTTTTTAACAAATTCCAGAAACCACCCAAAAACCTCTAACCCACCGAAAACCGGGAATTGAAATCCCAGGAAATCAAAACCCGGGAATTTAAAGCCCGAAGAACCCGAGCTCGGTGGCCCGTTCCTTCTCAAAGGTTTCAAAATACTGGTAGATGATAGTAACGGCCAGTAAAATTCCTGTGCCGGATCCTATCGCGCCCATGAAATCCGCCAGGACGGTGAGGGCGCCGATGCAGATCCCGCCGAAAGCTGCGGCCGTAGGAATGTAGCGGTTGAGTTCTTTCTGGAGGTTTGATTCGCGGTGACCTGGCATCACCATTTGTTGCTCCTGTAAGGAAATAATAATAATAATAAAATAATGAGAAAATAATAAATAAAATAAGGTTGTTTTGTTTCATGTGTGCATAGAACTCTTTCTTTAATATGATTTTCTTTTAAAGTGTATTTAGACTTTTTTTCTTTGTTATATTTTATGGGAAATTTGTGAAAAGCCCTATATTATGTCCGAATTGCAATAAAAAGCCCTGCAATTGTTGGAAATTGCAAAAATAAAGAACCCTATTATTCTTAAGAATGCAATTCAGACATAATGCATGGGCTTCTTCACAAATTTCCATTCTTGATTTACGCAAGAGTGAAGATAAAGAGCAATTCAGTCTTCTTTAATGAAGAAAATGAGGCGTATTGCACTAATAATATCTCATATTTTGTAATTTATAAAATAAAAATAAAAAGATATATATTGAAATTCATGTGAATGACCTTGAGCTGTTTGGCGACGTCTCTAGCAGAGGATCCGGAAACTTCGATCCAGGTCTTGGAAAACAGAGCACAGGCAGAAAGCATGAACACGATGTAGAACAACGCGTGGAACGGGTTCGCTATCACGTCCGCCAGGCTGTCATATAGCATTTACCACTCGCATCAGAATCACTCACCACTTGGGATGAAATTATAATATGGGACAGTTTAGGGGGTTTTGTGAAAAGTTACCTTGAAGGAGCGGTGATGAAGTAGGCGAGACCACCGACCGGCACGCTGCCGCCGGAATATTCTGATTCCTGCCATTTTCCCAAAAGATTGACGAAGAAATTCCCACTGAATTTCCTGTACAACAGCTGCAATTCCACAATCCATTACTATTAGTAAATAAATAAATCAATTTTGAGCTTGAAAAATATGCAAAATGGCCCCAAACTTTATTAAATTAATATTGTTTTACCTGAGAAATGAAGTACAAGTTCGAGACCAGCGCACTCTGCAGAATAATTGGCATATTACTGGTATAAAACAGCTTAATAGGATAAGAACCTTGCTGTCCCCTCGCGTTCTTGCTCCTCACCGGCAAAACCACCCTAAAACCCTGCACACACACCACAATCAAGAAAATCAAGACCGTGACCAACAAATGAATTTTTCAAAACCACCTACTTTTTCAATTCTAACAAGTTTGAGGGGTTTTTACCTGGAAATACACCACGATCAAGAAAACAAGAACGGTGGCCAGCAGGTTGGTGACGTTGGGCAGGTTCTGGCGGTAGAACGCCTCACGAAGCGCGCGGACCTTGTCGGTGCGGGTGATGAGCAGGTGGAATAACGCGATGATGGCGCCCTCGAATTCCGCGCCTCGGCCTGAGTTGATTGTGGTCGGGCTGAACGCCTTCCAGATTATGTTCTCACTGAGTAAGGAAAAAAAGGGGTCATTATGTGAGAAAAAGAAGAAAAAAGGAAAGAGAATGAGTTCGTGTTAGAAATGGGTTTTGTTTTAGTTTTCTTTTAAGAAATGGAAAATAACATGACGAAAAGCGTGACGGTAGCTTTATGAGATTTGTATTGTAAATATTAATTCGTTAATTAGTTGTAATATTTGCAATAATAGACACTATTACGATGCAATCGTGCTTTTTGGTCATGTAGCGTAACGATTTCTGTTTCTTTCAGTAGACTTTATATCTTGATGTTTAAAGATTAAGAATCTAAACAAATAAATGCTCATAAATATAACAAAAATGAACAACAGTTACCAGATGTTTGTGGCGATGAAGAGAGAGATTCCAGAACCAAGTCCATAACCTTTCTGAAGCAACTCGTCCAAACAGATCACAATTATTCCGGCGAAAAACAGCTGGAGAATAATGAGGATCGCGTTTCCGGTACCGAGCTGGCTGATCGTACCGTACATACCCGACAGGACGTAAGCCACTGCAGTACCGATCGCAATCAGAAACCCTAGCAGCTTTTGCGCACCATTCCTAACAAAATTCAAAAAAAATAAATCAATCAGTCCTACAAAAGAATCAGACTTTTGTTAAAACCCATAACAATTATACGCAAATCCTACTTAATTAAACGAATAAAAAGAACAAAAGAGAGGGAAAATGAAAGATTAACACATACAGGAGAGTACGATCTTCTCTGACGCTGTTATCAACCTCAATAATCTTAGACCCAACAAGCAGCTGCATGACCATACCGGAAGTAACAATCGGGGTAATCCCCAGCTCCATGACGGTACCTCTGCTGGAGGCGAGGATAACCCGCATCCAGTAGAACGGATCCGCACCCGTAGTCGAGTGGATCCCGTACAAGGGCAGCTGAGAACACACTAAATAAATAAACAAGGCGATGATGGTGTAGATCGCCTTCTCCCTGAACGGGATCCGCCGATCCGCGCTCTGAACCTCCGGCAAGATCGCCAGAAACGGCCGCACGAGATGCAAAACGCGAAATCCGCCCGCCATGGTTGCTCCGGTCTCTCAGATCTGGATTGAATCTCGATTTGTTCGATTTGAAGGAGTAAACGAAACGGATGGGTTTTTTTTATATGAACAAGGGAGGAAAGAGTGTTAATATAAGATGGAGACGACATTCTCAAGGCCACGCAGGAGGACGAATGGGAAGATGACACGTGGTAAGTTGGGGGTTTCTGATTGGGTGTGAATCCGACGTGGCAGAACGTGTCCGTGGAGTTTCGGCCGCGTGGGATTAAAGACAAAGGGAAATTTGTAGTGACGCACCTGTGTTCTTGTTGAATTGTAATTAGAGTCCGAATTGTGAACAAGCCCCTGAATTATTGTTTTTTTTTTTTACTTTTTCGAGAGAGGAATGTTTTGTAAATAAAGAAATAGAAAAATATTTCATTTTAGTGTGAGATTTGAATTCACAACATCTAATATCTTAACAAAAATACAACCCCTTAAATTATTATAGAGACTTTGAAATATTATTTGGATATTATATGAATACAACCAACAAAGATTCTTTTCGGTATTAAAATGTTTGCACAAATATAAACCTATCGTCTTCTACCAAAAATCTATTTTTTGTAAAAAATAGTAAATGATAATAAAATTATCTAAATTCAGAAATTATTTTTCAGATGTTGATATTTATGAATATAAATATAAGTCGATCGAATATTATCTGATATATTAAATACTTTTATTTGAAAATATGAATTAATGTCTCTGTTGTAAAAATCCTCAAAGTTGTTATTTTTTTCAATTTATTTCAATTTTGGTTGTTGTCAGCACTTGTTTCTCTGTATCCGAGAAAAGTGGAAAAGTGGAAAAGTGGGAGATGATCACTTTTATGGTATAACGCTAATGACAATTATCATTTGAGAATATTTACTTTCACCGACGATTTCTCATCCTCGGTGAAAAATCACATTTCCAATCATAATGAAAATGTGTCTTGAACTTTCAATATTCGATTTATTTAACGCTCACATTTAAAAAAAAGACCTATTCATTTTTATCCTTTGCAAAAACAAAATATCGACTTCCTTATTATGCATCTTTTGGACTTTATATTAGTAATGAGATATTGGAGAAAATCTATTAGAAAAACATATTTAATCCATGCATAATTTCTATAATTAATTCTTACTTTATTTAATTCAAATTTAGAGAAGTATAAAGGGTGTGTGAATGATCTTGTACTCTAAAGGTGTGCTTCATGGGTTCTGCATGAACTTGCACTCTAAACGTGTGATAATGATAGTTAATAGGGTATAAATAGTATATCGAGCTACACCTATATGGTATTCAAAAATATATTACAGTTCCATAAGTATCCTTATTATGCATCTTTTGGACTTTATATTGGTAATGAGATATTGGAGAAAATCTATTAGAAAAACATATTTAATCCATGCATAATTTCTATAATTAATTCTTACTTTATTTAATTCAAATTTAGAGAAGTATAAAGGGTGTGTGAATGATCTTGCACTCTAAAGGTGTGCTTCATGGGTTCTGCATGATCTTGCACTCTAAACGTGTGATAATGATAGTTAATAGGGTATAAATAGTACATCGAGCTATACCTATATGGTATTCAAAAATATATTACAGTTCCATAAGTATCCTTATTATGCATCTTTTGGACTTTATATTGGTAATGAGATATTGGAGAAAATCTATTAGAAAAACATATTTAGTCCATGCATAATTTCTATAATTAATTCTTACTTTATTTAATTCAAATTTAGAGAAGTATAAAGGGTGTGTGAATGATCTTGCACTCTAAAGGTGTGCTTCATGGGTTCTGCATGATCTTGCACTCTAAACGTGTGATAATGATAGTTAATAGGGTATAAATAGTACATCGAGCTACACCTATATGGTATTCAAAAATATATTACAGTTCCACAAGTATCCTTATTATGCATCTTTTGGACTTTATATTGGTAATGAGATATTGGAGAAAATCTATTAGAAAAACAAGAAGTTATTTAAAAATAATTTTAATTTTTTATATATCAAGGATTTTAGCACTATCAAATTTTTAATATTTGTATGTAGTTCCTGAGTAATTGAAAATAAAGAAATATTTTTATTTTATTTTTTTACTACCTGTTCACAATTGATTCAGAAATTATTTATAATATTCTTCTTCATATTTAATCCATGCATAATTTCTATAATTAATTCTTACTTTATTTAATTCAAATTTAGAGAAGTATAAAGGGTGTGTGAATGATCTTTCACTCTAAAGGTGTGCTTCATGGGTTCTGCATGATCTTGCACTCTAAACGTGTCATAATGATAGTTAATAGGGTATAAATAGTACATCGAACTACACCTATATGGTATTCAAAAATATATTACAGTTCCATAAGTATCCTTATTATGCATCTTTTGGACTTTATATTGGTAATGAGATATTGGAGAAAATCTATTAGAAAAACATATTTAATCCATGCATAATTTCTATAATTAATTCTTACTTTATTTAATTCAAATTTAGAGAAGTATAAAGAGGACATGGAAAGAAATGTCGATTTGGCTAGATCATGGAAAGAAATGTTGAAAAAATATATTTGAGAGTTGTCCGCAATGATTAGGCAATACAATGTTGAAAAAGCTCATTTAAGAGTTGTCTACAATATTTCGAACTGTCAATTACTTATAAATAACAAAACACAAAACAAAATTGCTTACATGATAACTCTTACCATATGACATGTCCTACGAACTAATATAATTTCGTCATAAAAAATCCATATACCTCATCTAAGATCCAACATAGGTCGAGATTCTGGATATTGTTCGGCAAAAATATTTTCGCACTTAAATTCGGCATAAGATATGTTGGTTCATTTTGGTCATCTTGTCTTTCACCCTCTCTCCGGTTTTCAACAAGTACGATCAATGGATTCCGCTCTATCATGTCCATGGACATCCTAACTTTCAACAATTTACTACAAGAATTTTCAATGCCTGCAGCATAGACTAGTATAGCTCCGCAGCTCTCCGCAAGAAGACTATTCCAACATGTGCCAGCATCTTCAGATTGTAAATCTGCAATAAGAAACAAGAAGAAAAACCGACTCTTATTAATCGTGATTCAAATTCAGATAAGAGAATTGCGGAGTTGAAGTTACAATTGGAGGACATGGAACAGGAAATAGAATCATATAAAGACATGCTTTCTATTGTGAGTGAAGAGAGAAAAGGCCAAAAAAAAAATAAGCTCATTACAATTTAACCAAAATATGCATATAAGACCCTCAATATCTCTTTAAGTCCATTATTGTAATAATGAGAGATTGAAGGTTTTATTTGCATATTTTTGTTAAATTTAATGAGAAAGGATAATGAGTTGAGCGAATTGAAGGAGAAAGGTATCTATTTTCCAGATTCTCAACTCCATATCCTTGCTGCGTATTATATTATAACAACTGAATCGATTACCTTGTTGAGCCGTGTAGTCCACCCCGATCGACTTGGAAATTACCGTTGTTTTCCCAACCGATCGACAACCAGCAACGACAATTTTTTGATACATGGAGGAGATCTGAGGGAAAGATAGGTCGAGTATTCACTTTCACCGATGATTTCTCATCTTCGGTGAAAAGTCATCTGTCCAATTATAATGAAAATGTGTCCTGAATTTCATTATTCAACTTATTTATGGCTAACATTTAAAAAAAAATCAACCTATTCATTTTCATCCTCTGCAAAAATAAAATATCAATTTGGCTAGGACATGGAAAGAAATGTCGATTTGGCTAGGTCATGGAAAAAATGATGAAAACATACATTTGAGAGTTGTCCGCATTGATTAGGCAATATAATGTTGAAAAAACTCTTTTGAGAATTGTCTACAATACTTGGGACTCTCAATTACTTTTAAATAACAAAACACAAAACAAAATTGCTTACATGATAACTCTTATCATTAGACATGTCCTACGACCCATTATAATCGTAAAAAATTCATATACTTCCGTTCAATATAGCTAAAAAAAACATCCCTCTCATCATAAATATATGTCTCCTACATAATGAAATAAAATCATAATTTAAAAATTAATTTCTTCAAGTTAGAAATGTGAAAATACATGTGACATTATTCAAATACTTACTATACTCCCTTTGTGGAGATGAAATATCGAATTTCTTAATAATCGTACAAAATCATTAAGGGTAGTTTTGTAAGTTTTTACTTTCTCTTTTTCATTTGCGCTCATTCTAGTCACCAATTCATTATCGTTTTAAAAAAAATTTGACATTATCTTTTATAAATTCATAGTTGCCGTTTATGTGCTTCCATTTAGCTCTAAACACCACACTAAGTATGTATTCTTGTTTGTGTATTAATTCTCAATCTTTAAAGATGGGATGATTACGTATGTCCTTGGTGGAAGAAAAAAAGAAAAGAAAGAAAATATTTGTAATTGTTTCCATCAAAATTTGTTTTTTTTTATAATTATGAAGTAAGCACAAAAAGTTACATGGTAAGTTCACGAGAGTAATTTTTCCCACTTTCAAGGAACGAAATAAAAAGAGTCGGTATTGGATGTATTTTCTTTTTATCTGTAAATATTTTTCTAATAATTCGAGTCAACTGATAATAATCTTCCATCCATCTGTATTATTTGGCGAAACTACAAAAAGAAGGCAAATAAATTATTTATTACTGAAAAATGATTGGAATATGGTATATGAATTATATCACATACCTTTCATACTTTCATACCAAATAATTTGATTCTTTGGACACTTATTTCTTCCTTAATTATTATACTCATATTATCTTGGAAATTACCATGAACCATATCTTCTTGTGTAGGTGAGATAAACCTAGAAAAACACCTCTGCAAAGAAAAATATATAGTAATTATTATAAATAATAAATTTCGTTAAAATATGTATACTAATATATACGATCGAACCTTCGCAAGAAATTTCTTGAATTTTTTCGACATGCATTCGAATTCTCCAACTCGGTCTATCAAGTTTGATCTTCTATGTTGAAAAAATTAGCGAAGGTCCCGCTAAATATTTCAGTGATCAACTTACGACCGGTATTGTGATAATCGATCAATTTTAATAAATTTGGTGCATTGAGTGTCTTCAGTTTGTTATAGTCTTTTATCTTGTAGGAGAACCATATGGTGGATTTGAAAAAGCAGTCCCGAGTCAAGTTGTTTTCATTATATGTTCCTTTCGTGAAACTAATTGGCCTATTTGAATACTTATCAGTAGCTCTCGCACCCAAGTCGGAGTACGTAAACTTGAAAATCTTCTTACGATTATTCTACAGATCATGATTAAGGAAAATGTACGACACATATTTTGTAAATTTACCTTAAATATAATAGAACTATTTATTTACTCATATTAATTAAATTCTCATAGTCATCTCGGCTCACGAAACCCTCGAACATCTAGTATGTGACATCTATAAAAAAGAAAAAATATTCTGATACAAATTCAAACTAATAGAATCATTTAAAAGGGGGAATTTATGGTATGTTATTTCGATATTGTACAAAGAAGCTTTACAGCAAGCTCTCCGCTTCAAATCACTCCGCAAAATCCACCCCAATCGACCTCAAAAGTCTCTTTCCATGAAAATCCACTTCTCTTACCAAATTAAACGATGAATACGCTAATTAGATATTGTACAAAGAACCTTTACAGCAAACTCTCCGCTTCAAATCACTCCGCAAAATCCACCCCCAATCGACCTCAAAAGTCTCTTTCCATGAAAATCCACTTCTCTTACCAAATTAAACGATGAATACGCTAATTAGATATTGTTTCTTTTAGTTACTGTGACCATTTACTACCCCTATTTCTCTGAACCTAAAGATTATTCAAGTTTTTTCCAATTGAGGCCCAAATATCCAGAATTTCGTTATTGATTAAATGGAAAGAGAGGGTACATTTAGTAAAGCTTTCAATTTAGCTAAAATTGAAGAGGTTTCACAAATGGATTATGAAGTTTTTTTGCAAACAATTGTACAAGAGCTTTGGAGGCGTTTCCCTATGCATATAATACATCAGACTGGAGATAAAGTTTATGAAAGTCCGGTTTTACAATCGACTGCAGATGGGGAATATTATGATTTGATTGTGACATCGAAGGAGGGTACATGCATTGAGTTAATCCGTAGAATTAAAACGAATAGAAAAAATTATTAGAAAAACTATTTCTAATTATTATTAAAATAGGAAATTCAGCTCACTCACTCTTTTTGTTTCTTCCCCTAGCCTTGCAGTTTGCGCAAAGCGAGACTTGGCCTAATATGATTTCAGAGTTCATCTACACATTTCAACAATCACGTACGTCCAATATCTCTAGATGAGAACAAAGAGACTTTTCCAATTTTACACATGTTTTTGTAAAAAATACCCCATAAACACATGTTTTAAAAATATTAAAAAAAAATAACATATATTTATTTAATTTGCTAAGTAATCCCAAAGTACACCCAATTTTATATACAAAATAATTCATTCAAATATTTAGTAGCATGAACAATATAGTTACCACTTAAATATCAATATGGATATATTAATATTCTTCATTTATTAAAATATTAAAAGTCAAATATGTTAAGAAGTTAGTATTCTGAAAAATTAATATGAACATAGACAAATTATATAACACATTTGACTTTGAAAAATACATGTAAAATTAATAGTAAAAATGTTAAAAAGAATTAATTTGAAAAAAATAATGTGAAAAATATATAACTCATATTGCAGATTTAACTTTTAGTTTTTTTTAATAAATGAAGATTACATTGATATTTAAATAGTTATTATATTTTTTTACTATAAAACATTTGAATAAATGAAAGTTAGTGTAAGAAATCGGGTACAATTTGGGATTTCATGGCAAACGAAAAGAAATATAAAAAAGTGAAGTGTCATTCCATATCTCCACAATATTTGAACAACCGATTATGTCATTTTAGGAATTATTTTGAAAACATATATTTTATAGGTATTTTTTCTAAAAACTTGTGTATAATTGAAAAAATTTCCCAGGACAAATTGCTAGAATAACCTCTAAACCTTATTTGGCATCTTCTTATGCAAATCACAAATAACCTATATCTTCATAAAGGGACAAATAATAAATATATTATGATTTATGAGTTATGGCAGATAATTAAATGTGACTAATAAGTGTATACAAAATATAAAATATATTTATTGTTCTTTATTATGAGTTATGCCTTCTCCCAAATGCTATCTCATTATCGAACTTCACCTCTTCAAGAACATAAAAATCTTCATTAATATCTGGGGAGATATACCAAATACAATTAAATTTAAATTGTTTGAGATTCAATAATATTTTCACTACTCCATTTCAATTTTCGTTGATGTCATTATTTGGTACACCATATCCGAATTCCCTAAAACATGGAAGAAGATCGCAATTGTAGGCTACAACGCCATTAAAAGTGATCACAACAATTTTTTTGTTTTACCGACGATTCATCATCGGTGAAACACTAGTGTTGATATTTTTCTTCTTTTTTGTTTTTAAGTCTTGCATGCGTAGATGATTTAATTTTATTTTAAGAAATATGAAAGCTAACTAGTCCATACATGAATTGCGCATTTGAAGTATGTATGAACTTATGAAAGAGTGAGAACAAATAAGAATCACGCATAATAAGAATTAATAAATAATAATAAATTACAAAACTAATAAAATAAGTAACCCATTTTTTAGAATATTAATAGTACAATTATAATTTACAACTCAATTTCAGTAACTAAAAAGTCTAGCAATAAATTACTATATCTCCCCAATACAAAATTCTAAAAATTTGAATCTAAAAATAAAAGATTATTTCTACAATATTTCCTACATTCAGGGGCATATAACCAAATACAAATAACAACAAACGAAGGACCTTTGTGAAAAATTCCCCAAATATCTATCCAAAGTCTTTGAGGCATAAATAAATCTCTTTAAATTATTATTATTATTATTATTATTATTATTATTATTATTATTATTATTATTATTATTATTGTTTTTCTGTTTCAATCTATTTCAATTTTTGTCATCACTTCGTCTCTCCCTCTCACTTCGTTCGAAAAGGGGAAAGAAAGGAGAGAAGATTAAGCGCGAAATTCCGCAGATTCAGCCTTCCAGCACGAGGATTTCTCAGAGTAAGATTTATCCGAGTTTTAAGCCTCGTTTTTTCTGTAATTTTTCGTGATTTTTTGGGTTTTCTGCTGAGTTTTTTTTGTGGGAATCAGTGAGAAGCTTGAGCTTCTAGGGTTTCGTCAGAACTGAGATTTATGAGAGCGAAAGCTTGTTTGTTTTGTTGGTCAGTCCAATTTAGGGTTTTGGTGACCTTTTTTTGAGCTTTCAGTTCTTCTGAATTCTCAAAGTAGTTTATTTTCTTCCTCTTTTGTGAGGAATTTCTGAACTAGTTTGGGTTTTCAAGCTTTAAGATTGGAAATTGCTGTTAATTTTGCATGATGCCACTTATTTTCACTAATCGCAGGCAATTATTACAAAATTAGGGTTTGATTAAGTTTGCATGCTGTAACTTGTTTTGAAAACCGCAAACAAAGCCGACGATTATTACAAAATTAGGGTTTGATTAAGTTTGCATGATGGCCTTTTATTTTTAAAATTGCAAACAAAGCTTACGATTATTACCAAATTAGGGTTTGTAAGCTTGGAAACCGTTACTTAATTTTGCATGATGCCTCTTTTTTTGTTAAATCGCAAGCAAAGCTGGCGGTTTCAAAACTAGGGTTTCCAAGTTTGGAACCCGTTGTTTTAAAAAATCGCAAACAAATCTGACGTTTATTACCAAATTAGGGTTTGTATGCTTGGAAACCGTTGCTTAATTTTGCTTAATTCCTCTTTTTTTTAAACCGCAAACAAAGCTGACGTTTACAAAATTAGGGTTTCTAACCTATGTTTCTTTTCTTACAGGTTCAGTTTGATACATGCTATCATGGCTGAGCTAGACCCAAAACCTGCCATGGAAGAAAATCAAGAAACAAACGGCTCTGCTCAACAAATTCCTGAGTCTGAAAAGAAAGAAACTGAAGGAAAAGAAGAAAATGTTGAATCAAAAGAAGAAACTGAAGAGAAAGAGGGAAATGTTGAATCAAAGGAAGAAACTGAAGGTGAAAAGAGCGTGAATGAAACGGCAACTGAAGATTTGGAGAAGAAAGAAGATGAAGAAAAAGTGAGTGAGGTTGAAAAGGAAGAAGATAAGGTTGATAAGAGTGAGAAAATGGAAACTGAGGAGCTTAAAGAGGCTGAAAATGAGTCAAAAATGGAAGTTGATGATGAGCTGGCAAAGAAAGAAGCTTGTGAGAAAGAAACAACTGAAACAGGTGAGAAAGAAATGGAAACACGTGAGACTGAAACTGAGAAAGAAACTGAAGCTGGTGAGAATGATAACAAAACAGAGGAAACGACTGTTAACAAAACAGAGGATGTGAAAATGGAGGAAAAAACCGAGAAGGAAACAGAGGATGTGAAAATGGCTGAAACAGAGGAAACCACTGAGACTGAGAAGGAAACAATTAAAGAGACAAAGGGCAAAGAGGCAGAAAAAGAAGAGGCTGAAAAAGAAGGAGAGAGAAAGCAGGAGGAGAGAGAAACTCCAACATTGCCGACGAAAGGGAAGAGAGGGCCGAGAAGCAGAGGCAAAGAGAGAGAGAAAACAGAGGAGAAAGAGAAAAAGGAGGAGAGAGAGAAAAAGGAGGAGAGAGAGTTGACTAGTCCGAGTCAGAGCTCGTACGAGAGGCCGGTTAGAGAGAGAAAGACGGTCGAGAGGCTCGTTGAGGTGATTGACAAGGAGCCGAATCGCGGTTTTGTCGTTGAAAAGGTAATTTTTTGATTTAATTTATTATTTGATTTAATTTTGTTGTAAATGAAATGGTTAGTTAGTTAGTACAGGGATCAAATTGCGATTCAATTAAAGGGACTAACCGTGTATTTTGTCATTGAAAAGGTAATATTTTAATTTAATTTAGTCTATGTAATTTAATTTCATTGAGGTTTTGTCCTTGTACTGCTGATTTGAGCTTTTTGGTCCCTGTACTTTGTAGAAATTTGCACGATTTTTCAAGTTTTCATGAAGTATAGGGATCAAAAAGTTTAAATTAGTAGTACAAGGACTAAATTGCGATACAATTAAAGTACAGGGACTAACCGTGCATTAATTTATGGTGATATGTGATGAAATTGACCGATCTTTTTAATTTGATATATGCTGATTTTTTATGTTTATTTATATTTTTTTATTTTTTTAATACAGGGTCGTGGGACTCCTTTGAAGGATATTCCACACGGTACGTTTCTTACCATAAATAACTTAGTTATTACAATTTTATCATTAATTTATTAAACTCTTTTCTCCTTTTTTTGACATTTTAATTTAATAAATTATTTCCAAAATATTTATTTCAGTGGCGCATAGATTATCACGCAAGAAACCTGACGATATTAAGACTATTCATTACACTCTTTTCGGCCGCAAAGGAAAGGCAAGTCTCACATTTATTTTATTTATTTATTTATTTGTATATATTTTTTATATTTTTTTGTTTCTTGAATATTTATTTATTTATTTATTTTTAGACGGCGGATTTCAAAAGCCACATACTCCAATTCTCTGGATTCGTTTGGCACGAAAGCGATGTAAATTTTGATTTTTTTTCCATCATTTTTTTAATATATATTTCTAGTTTACTACTTTCATGTTATTTTTGAAATTATATTTATATTTTTTGTGATTAATTTCAGGAAAAGCAGAGGGCCAAACTGAAAGAAAGACTTGACAAATACGTGAAAGAAATGCTTCTGGATCTCTGTGAGCTTTTCAACGTTCCAATTTCAAAATCTGGTAACAAAAAGGTAATATTTTATATATTTTTTATCTTTATTAATATTATTATTCTTAATATATGAATTATATTATTTTGTTATTTTTAGGAAGATCTGATAGAGAAGCTTCTAGATTTCATCGCTGAGCCGCATGCTGATGTGTTACATTCTGACACTGACACAGTACGCTTTTAATTAATATTAAATTATTATTTTTTCTCATTTTTTGGTTGAATTTATAATTTAATTTTTAAAAAATAATTATTTTCAGCCGTCAAAAAGTAGAAAGAGAAAGAGAACTTCAAAAGGAAGTGCTTCTAAAGATGATTTGGACTTCAGTCCTGTTAAGTCCAGAAAGGTAAAAGAAAAAGCGAAATTCGTAAAAAAGCCCCTATTTTACCGAAATTACAAAAATACCCTTAAATTATTGAAAATTGCAAAAATAAACCCTATGTAATTGCTTGTAACTAACTGTAGGGATTTTTTTGCAATTTCGACAGTAATAAAGGAGTTTGTTTACAATTTTGGCAATAATACATGGGTTTTAGCCAATTGTATTAACAATAAATAAGTTAATTATTCACATTTTTTTTAAAAGGTACGTAATTTTTCTTTATAAAAAGTTGTAAAAAAGACCCTAAACGATGCCAAATTTGCCAAAAAAAAAACTATATTATAATTCATTTGTTCACATTTTTTTAAAAGACATGCCATTTTTTCTTTTATAAAAACTTGTAAAAACTCTAAACAATACAAAATTTGCAAAAAAATATTCACATGTTTTATAATTCATTTGTTCTCATATTTTTGTAAATATTTTAATGCAGAAACAAGATAGCTCCAAAAAGAAACGAGCCCAAGATTCAGAAACCGAAAACGAATCCGACCAAGAAATAGAAGATGAATTTTTATCCGACAAAAAAGATTCCGAATCCGAATCAGAATCTCAGAAAGATTCCGAATCGGAGCAGGAATCTGACGAGGAGTACCGCTCGGGCAAAAAGACGAAAAAAAAGATTCTCCCCAAGAGGAATATTCCTTCTGTTGCTTCTAGAAGGTCAAGGAGAAGCGGTACGAAAAGCGTACCGGCCAAAAAAGGAAGCGTTAAGAAAAGTAAAGTTCAGTCTGAATCTGATGAAGAAAATGAGAAAGTTTTCTCTCGCAAGAAGAGTGAGACTCCTGTTAAATCCAAGGAGAATAATAATAAATCGTCAGGTATTTATTTGATTATAATTTAAGGGAAAATTTGCAGAAAATCCCCTGTTTGTGCTTAAATTGTTATTTAGGTATAATGCAGGGGCCTTTTTTGCAAAATTATGCAATCATTTTGGTGTTTTTAACATGGTTAGAAGCGGTATTTGATATCCTTTCAAAGTAAATTTTGTAGATATGCAAAAATGTTTTATTTATTTAAAGGGAAAATTTGCAGAAGGACCCCTGTTTTATGGTTAAATTGTAATTTTAGCGTAATACCGGGGCTTTTTTTCCAAATAGTTTTTTAAAATACCCGAAATATTTTGGTTTCAACTTATTTGTGTTTTTTATAACATGGTTAGAAGCAAAATTATTATGATTTATTTATTATTTTTTTTGGTTAGGTAAAAAGGTTGCAACAAGTGGGAATAAGGGCAAGGGAAAAGCAGGAGCTGCTGATGTGGACCAATCAGGGCCAAGCAAGGATGAGTTACGCGCTACAATTGCTGAAATTCTCAACAATGTTGATTTTAACACGGTACATTTGATTAAATTCAGAATTAATAATTATTAGGGTTATTTTTGTAATTTGTCATTTTGTTTTTGTGTAATTATTAATTGTTGCTTTTTTTTTTCTTTTTTCTTTCAGGCCACCTTTAGCGACATCTTAAAGAAGCTAGGTAATAATCATTCGATATACAATTTGTTTTTATTTTTGTCCACCTTTTTGTAATATTATATTAAAAATATTGTTTTTTAATTGGAAACGTAATTTTGTATGTAGCTGCTCATTACAAGAGTGACATGTCAGCAAAAAAGGTGATGGTTAAAATATTAATTCAAGAGGAATTAACAAAGCTCGCTGACGCAGCAGAAGAAAGTGAGGAAGAAGAAGATGAAGAGCCGATCAAGAAAAGTCAGAAAGTCAAAGCTTAATATTAATATCATTTGATGTTTTAATAAGTAGTTTGTATGTTGTAAGTTAATCTATGTATCAGTATGTTGTTATGTTAACTTGTTGAGAGTATTTAATGTGCTGTATTATTAAGTTGAGAGGTTTTAGGTTTCGTGGTACTTAGGGTGTTGTATTATTAACTTAAGGATTTGTAGGTTTCGTTAATGTTTGTTGTTGTTAGTATGATTGACAAAGTTTAGCAACTTGATGACATTATGTAGTAATGGTTACTTTGAATTATGTACTTGTATTTTGTTTTATTAGTGTTGTTTGTAGTATTATTTTGCTAAAGAGAGTTTTTTTCATTCTACAAAATATGATATGAGCAGTCAGATTCAAGGAAAAGAAAAATATAATAATGTTGGCTCTTGCATTTACAGACTTTTCAAAGAAAAAATGAAATAAAATATCTTCGAAATAAACATATCATGTAATCAATTCAAATTGTAAAATCTAGACAGAGAAAATATGTAAGAAAATTAGCAAATGCCTCTCTTTCATAGTCAATGAAAATTAGTCTACACAACTAAAATCTAGACAGAGAAAATATGTAAGAAAATTAGCAAATGTCTCTCTTTCATAGTCAATGAAAATTAGTCTACACAACATTCTCCCTCTGAATTAACCATGATTACAAAACACAACCACCTTAATTGTGATTTTACAATTAAGCACATTTTATCAATCTGCACAGTTCCTCACCTTTTACAAGAAAAATTGCAAAATCACTATACACACAAATCATCACAGTATATCACACTCTTCCTTGTCAACTTCCACCACCACCACCGCCGCCGGCGCCGGCGCCGGAGCCTCCGCCGGAACCACCACCACCACGACGAAAGAAACTATGCTGGTGCTGATAATACGATCCAGACGTAGGAGACTCACCATAGATCTGCTGCCCCATAACCATCATACCGCCTGTACCAGCACCTGTACCAGTCCCGTACAAATCCGTACCACCAAGTACGTCCGCCGGCTGCGACGACGAACTAGAAGCTGAGCCGGCGGCGCCGCCACCACCACCACCAACTCCGCCCTGTCTGTCCCCTTCAAGCTCACGGAACTTATGGAGGTAAATCTTGAGAGGATCCACGTAATCATCAAACCCTAAAGTGGACATAGCCCACAAAAGGTCGTCTCCATTAATGGTCTTCCTCTTCTCACGGAGACACTTGTCAGACGCCTCGCCGGTGATGAAGCTGATGAACTCCGACACGCACTCCTGCACTGTTTCCTTCGCCTCCTTCGAAATCTTCGCGTTGGCTGGCAGAGCTTTCTTCATAATTCTGCTCACGTTCGCTATAGGAAGAAACCTGTCTTGCTCTCTCCCACTTCCACTGTTTCCATTATTCCCTCCCGACTCATTGTCTGAATCCGCCATTAATGAACCAGTCGAGAAACTTCAACAAACCACAGAGAACCAACATTCAGAAACTGGTTTCTGAGCAGAAAGGAAGGTGAACAGTGAATAATAATGGAGAGAAACAGAGCTTTCGTAGAGTTGGAAGAGGAGAAGAAGAAGTGATCAGGATAATAATTCTGGATGAAGACGCACACGTGGCGGCAAGAGAGCCGTTTGTAGGAAGATAAGCAGTGGTGACGTGGAATCATTCGTGGCCGAAAGAGCGTGGGACCCTTTTCGAATAATATTTTTAAAGTAAATAGGAGTAAATTCAATTTGATCGAAAGTCAAATCCGACACTCGTTTTTGATGCGAAAAGGATGTAAATTGTAATGGCCTGAAAAAGATTGATTTGAAATATCCGAAGAAACTCGTAATCAGAATGATATTAAGTAGAATTATTCAAATTTCAAATGATTTGTAATCTAAAATGATCATAATTTATTGGAGAAAATAATCATTTTTTAAGTCCTCAAATGCGCAATACTTCAAAAAAAGTTGCTTGATTTACTCATTATTATTATTATTATTGAACAAACTCTTGTATCTCAAACATAACATTCAGTGACTAGTTTATGAGACAATTTTGCATAATCTAAAATGATCTATTAGACTTGTTTGGATTGGATACTTAGGAACCACCGTCAAATCATTTGAATTTAAAATCTGCCAAATAGCTAGTCTGCTATTTCTTACTCATATTAAAAAGGTTGTTTAGTTTAGTCTATAGAAGAACTATGTGTCTGTTCGGCAAAACATGAAATAGACAGAATAGTGAAATAGAAAATAGGGACTATTCTGTTTTATTCCAATAACGTTCGGCTAGATACATAGATTAAAAATTTAGATTAAATAATATAATAATAAATTATGATCATATAAAATAGGAAATGAGAAAATTTAACTGACACGTAGGATGATATTTGGAATTAAAGAGGACATATGTTTCCTAAATTATACTATATTCTATGGATTAGAGAAATTCCATCCCTACCATGGAATATAGCAATTCCGCTTTTCGAACCTTTAATCCGAGATATTTCATCCATGTTCGGCTGGAATAAACCCTCTAATCCTCTATTCCATCATATTCCACGTGAGCCGAACGGACACTATGGTGTGTTTGGATTGTGGGAATGTGGGCGGGCATGTAATTTCCATGGGAATGTGGACTCAAAAACTTTCTATTCCCATGTTTGGTTCAACGTTGGAATCCTACGTGGCGGGAAAGTTTTTTTCTCATGATTTGATACATTCCCATGAAGCATGGGAGTGTGATTCCCACCAAAATACATGAGAAAGTTATTTTCCCATTGCTTATTACATAATTACCCTTCTTAACTAATTATATTTAATGATAATAACAATAATAAATATTTAATGATAATAATAAATATTATTATTTTATTAAATTTTTAATTATATTTAACTAAATGAAAAATATAAATAATATATATTTAATTAAGAAAAAAATTGTAATGAATAAATTTATAATGATATATAGTTATATTATTTATGAGAGCGAAAATTATATTAATTAAAAAATAATATAAAATTTATAATTATAACATAATTTTGATATTTAATAATATTCAATTAAAAATTAAATAATATAAAACTGAAAAGATCTATATATAGTTTATAAAAATATTAATACATATTAAAAAGTAATTATTTGAAATATTTTTATTTTTTGTTTATTAAATATATTTAGATAAATTTAGTTATATTTAAAAAGTAATTATTATATTTAATTAAAAATATAATATATAAATAATAAAATAAAATAATTTTAATTATTATTATTAAATTATAATTTTCTCATTAAAATATTAACTTTTAAAAAAATAATTTCAATTATTATCATTAAAAATAAAGTCTCTCATGAAAAATAAATTCTCTCATTAATAAAGTAAATAATATAGGTAATTATATATGATTGATTTTATATATTTAATTAACAAGGGTATAATGGTCATTTTATTAATTAATAAATTAAAAAAGTTTACATTCATAGAAATCCAAATATGCAATCCAAACAATAATATTTCCATGGCATGGTAATCTCATTCCCATCAATCACTTGCCAAGAAATGATATTCCCATGGTAATGTAACATTACCGCAATCCAAACGCACCCCGTGTCTTTACTTGGTGGGATGTAAGAGTTTGGGAATCACTTACCATGTTTATTTTGGCATGAAAATCCTACGTGGTAGGAATATCACATTCCCATGGCAAAGTTACTTTACCATATTTGTGGGAAAATGATTCTCATATAAATAGATGGTAATATTACATTCCCATGAATAATACCAAAATATCCTTATTAATTATGTTAATGCTTATTATTATTATTATTATTATTATTATTATTATTATTTTGTTAAATATAATTTACTTATAAAAATAAAATAAACTAGATAATTATAATAAAAATAATATTTTTTTACTTAAGTTTACAAATTAAATTCTCTATTATATTCATTAAATAATTGTTTAAAACTGGGTTGGGTTTTTCTTTCTTTTTCTTAATTTATAACAAACTTTTATGATTTAATTAAAATAGAAATTACAATTTAACTAAAATAAGAATAAACATATAATTTTGTAGATACTAAGTAAAAATATTTAATTAAATATAGTTTATTTGTTATACTAGTATTATGGACATATATTGTCATTTCATATTTAAAAATAATGTAAATAATCAACATTCCCATATATCCAAATTTGTGAAATAAACAAAAATATTCCTATGCCATGGGAATGTAATTTCCGTGATAATGTGATATTACCGTGAAGTAAACGTTCCCCTATAAGTATAAAAATTGCATATTTGGGTAAAGTGTTAAATTAACACTGATAATATGATTGAAGATTAATCTAAATTCAGATTTAATTTATGGGCCTAAACAGGCCCATTCATTATTAGGCCGACAGGAAACACACATAATACATAACACTTGACGCTTCGAAGCTTCCCCTCTAATTCCTCTTGCTTGCTTCACTATTTGATATTTCTCCCTCTTTTCCTTCTCTTTCTTTGTGGTATCAAATTCGTCTCTTTTTTGTGCTTATTCTTTGTTAATTAAAGTCCAGACACAGGAGAGCGCGTTTCTATGTTACTTTTCAAAGCACATGATCGAAGACTCTACTCTCAAAAGTTAGGAATAGAAAAAGAAGAAAGAATTCGCCGCCCACCAAAGAATCAAAGCATATCTTATCGCTCTCTTTTAAATCCAGTTGGCATTCCACTCAATCTGACTGTCTTCCCAAAACCCATCATTTAATTACCACCTTAATTGCCATTACGCCATAATTAAGCCTTGATTATTAAGGTACCGCATGGTTTTTCTCTTGTTTTAATTCCATTAATAATCTGTTTTCTTGAAGAGAGAAAGATAGTTACTTTGCTTCTTAGGATCTTCTTTTTACCGTCTTTCAAGTTAATTTTATGTTTCTTCCTTAGGTAGTATTTTGTTTTTACTTTTTTGTTCGTAAATCCTTGGTTGGTTCTTTATATTACTGCACAATCTCTCTCTCTATTCACATCTTAGTTTAAGATTGGGGCTTGGTGATTTAGAATTTATAATCTTCTCATACAAAATCAATTCTGTTAAATTGGTTAACATTTCGGTTCTCCTTTTCTCTGTTCAGGTGATGGACTACTGATGCGCAATTTCATCAAAACCCAATAAGATCAATCAATTGTTAATCCATTCAAGAGAAAATCCCCAAATCAAAACAATCGATGGATCGAGCTTTCAACCCTCAATCCTCAGACTGTCTCTGTTGCTCTCACGCTAATTCTACCGTTCAAAATCCCCCTACAATTCCAAACAATTCTACCAACTTTGCCCCTCACGATCTGAAATTCAAACTCTTAGAACTCGAATCATTAATGCTTTCAGACGAAATTTCCACTGACGATACGTCAGAATCTCAAGTAACCCTAGAAAATTTCGACAACAAATGGCATGAAATGGCAGATTTAATCTCCAAAGGAAACCTAAAACAAACCCTAATTTCTTGCGCGCGCGCTATTTCTGACGGCGACGATTCACTCGCCAGCTGGCTCATGACCGAATTACGCAACATGGTCTCAGTCCACGGTGAACCAATCCAAAGACTCGGTGCGTACATTCTAGAAGGTTTAGTGGCTCGTTTCGCCAAATCAGGAAGCTCGATCTGTAAATCTCTCACGTGTAAGGAACCGCCACCTGGCTCTGAACTCCTCTCTTACATGCGCATTATTTACGAGCTTTGCCCTTATATAAAATTCGGTTATTTATGCGCAAATAACACGATTTTAGACGCTATGCAAGGAGAGAATCATATTCACATCATAGATTTTCAAATCGCGCAAGGAACCCAATGGATTGGCCTGATTCAATCACTCGCTACACAATCGGCCGCAAAATCTGATAGACCAACTTTACGGATAACTGGAATCGACGATCCGGCCAATAAATACGCGCGAGGTGGCGATTTGAGCATCGTTGCGAGCCGATTGGCTAAAATCGCTGAGTTAAACTCAGTGCCGTTTGAGTTCAACTCAGTTGAAAGGCCGGCCAGTCAGATCCAGATCCAGGATCTGAATGTCCGGCCAGGCGAATCAATCGCCGTAAATTTCATATTAAAATTGCACCACATTCCTGATGAAAGTGTTAATGTAACGAATCATCGTGACAGGATTTTACGACTTGTCAAAAGTATAAACCCAAAAGTCGTTACAATTGTTGAACAAGAGTCAAATACGAATACCGCTCCGTTTTTCCATCGAGTTGGTGAAACGTTAGATTATTACAACGCGATTTTTGAATCAATTGATGTTACGCTTCCAAGAGATGATAAAGACAGGACTCGAGTCGAGCAACATTGTTTAGCGAAAGAAATTGTGAATATAATAGCTTGTGAAGGTGAAGAGAGAGAAGAGAGACATGAATTGTTTGGGAAATGGAAATCGAGACTTAGTATGGCTGGATTTAGTATGTGTGAGTTGAGTCCAACATTACGTGAGTCTTTATGGTCATTGTTGGTTAAGTATGATAAAAGATATAGGTGTCAGAAACGAGATGAAGCTGTTTATTTAGGATGGTGTAACAGAGATTTAGTCGTCTTTTCGGCTTGGAAGTGAATTGATTGTTAGTTAGTTGAGAGTTTTTGAGTATGAAAGTTTTGTTGTAATGTTATTTTTATTTTATGTGAGTGTTAGTATTGAAGTATGTTGGATGAAATAATTATATCTTGTAAAAAAGCAGTGGTAACCAAGATTTTATTTGTGTGGATTTTTGCCTTTTTGGTGTGATTAAAAAATTCTAATTACTTCTAGTTAAGTACTTTTGATTGAAAGAATTCTAGGATCAAGAAGGTTTGAGATATATAGTTTGAGTTATTATGTTGAATCTTAATAAAAAAAAATAGAAAATTTTCTTTTATTGAATATTGGGCTGGAGATTATTTGTTATTTTCATTCTTTTTGGGCTGTTAATAACACCAAAATGAGAATTTTTCCCCTTCAATAACTGAACTGAAAATTTTCATGTGAAAGTTTTGTCACTGTAACTGAATTGAACAGAACAGATGCTAAAAAGATGGCATCTTCATGCCACCGCCATTAAAAAGCTCCCACCTTTCTCTCTTCTCCACCTCTCTTTCTTCTCTCACCCTAACTCCAGCTCCAACTCTCTCTCTAGACCTCCATTGAAGGAGTGGGAGAATCTTCTCGCGCCGTTCGACCTCCACCAGCTCCGCCTCTCCTTCAATCGCATCACCCCAAAAAGACTGTGTCAGCTTCTCAATCTACCGCTCGACATTTCCACCTGTTTGAATCTCTTCGATTGGGTTTCTACACAGAAAGGCTATGTCAATTCGTTTTCAGTCTACTTCACTCTCGTCAGAAAGCTCGCCATTGCTGGTGAGTTCAAAACTGTTTTGAAACTCCTTTTGAGATCAAAAGACGAAGGAATTGTGCTGAAAGAGTCGATTTTTATTCTTCTTATTTGTTCTTATGGAAATACTGGGTTTCCTGGTAACGCATGTAAGCTGCTCGATGAAATGTCTGAGATTTTTAAATGCGAGCCGACTTTTCGATCTTATAATGCGGCTCTTGATGTGTTGGTTCATTCGAATTGTTATGAAGAAACGGTTAATCTTTTCCAAAAAATGCTTTTTAAAGGAATTTCACCGACCGTTTTCTCTTTTTCGGTTTCTATTAAGGCGTTATGTCGAATCGGTAAGGTCGATTCGGCTTGCGATTTACTCAGATCGATGGCTCGGTACGGTTGCGTACCAGATTCAATCTTGTACCAAACCCTAATTCACGCCTTGTGTAAAAGCAGTAGTGTTGAAAAGGCGGTACGGCTTTTTGAAGAGATGATTTTAATGGGTTGTTTGCTTGATGTGGACACATTTAATGATATTATTTTTTCCCTTTGTAAAATCGGAAAAATAAAAGATGCAGCCAAAATGCTCGACAGAATGATTCTTAGAAAATGTAACCCTAATTCTCACACTTATGGATATTTATTGCATGCAATGTGTAAAAAAGGTCAAGTTGATGAAGCGAAAGCTTTGTTAAACCGAATTCCTGATTTAAATACGGTTTTATTTAATACTGTAATATATGGTTATATTAATATAGGAAAGTATATTGAAGGAGAAAATTTATATCACATAATGGTATCTCATGGTTTTAAACCGGACGTTTATACATATACTATTTTAATACACGGTTTGTGTAAAATCGGTCGATTGGGTATCGCTTTGAGGTTTCTTATCGAAATGGAAATGAAAGGAATTAAACCTAATATAAATACTTGTACAATTTTGTTACATAATTTTTGTAAAAATGGAAATTGGGTTTATACGAGTAGAATTTTGGAGGAAATGTCAATAAAAGGTTTGAGCCTTAATTGCGTGGGTTACAATTGTCTTATTTATGCACTTTGTAAAGACGGGAAATTAACGGATTCTAGGCAATTAATCGAAGAAATGAAAAAACAAGGATTAAAGCCTGATATATACACATATAGTACCTTAATTTTCCATTTATGTAAAAATGGTCAAATACAAGAAGCTTTTGATATGTATCAAAACTTATTATCAGAAGGTCTTGTCGCAAGTAATTTTACATATAATACCCTAATAAATGCGTTTTTACGCATCGGTGAAAAAAGAGAGGCTTTAAGGCTTGCAAATGAAATGGTACTCAATGGTTTATCACTGGATAAAATAACATATAATTGTTTAATAAATTCCCTTTGTAGAGACGGAGATATAGAAAAAGTTTTGGGCTTGTTTGAAGAAATGATAAAAAACGGCATAAACCCCAATAATATCACGTATAATCTTATAATTAACAGTTTGTGCAAAGTTAGGAGAGTGGATGAGGCCTTAGAATTAATGAAACAAATGATTAATAGAGGTTTTACGCCTGATATTTTTACCTATAATATTTTAATTAACGGTTTGTGCAAAATGGGCTGGATTCGAGCCGGTTTGGATTTATTAGACCGATTAAGTAATGAAGGTGTAAAGCCTGATATAATTACGTATAATATTTTGATGAGCTGGCATTTTAAAGCGAATTTGAATGATGATGCATATGAGATTCTGATTCGAGCGGTACAGAGTGGAGTCGTACCGAATTTACATACTTGGAATATTTTGGTACGGAATTTCGTTAGAGAAACGGTTAATTTTGTATCAGAGTTGTAAATTTTACTATTTGTTTGATTCATTTAGGTATCTTTTAGAAACTTTAATTTGTTAATTTACTTGTTGGATGTTTATATGATATGAAAATAAACTGAAACTATTCTTAATTTTGTTATTTTTGATATATACAAGCGATTCCTCTTTATATAGAGTATTATTGATACAAATGAAAATTTAGTAATAAATGTTGCATTACTTATTTGAAATAGTGTCCATCTTTTACAATCTCAGAACAATCAAATGGTCCACAGTTTAATTAATCAAAGGATAAATTCATCATTTGATGATTAAATGATTACTATACGCATCATAAATCATGCTGATTAAATAAATAAACGCTCCAATCTTTATTCACATTTCATCAATATGTTGATTTTCGCCACAATCACAATCTCCATGCTCAATCAAATGCTCCCTACACAAAAATCACCAATCGACCAATTTCTCACATACAAAAACAGAATATTTCTTCAAAAAACAGAATATTACTCGACAAAAACAGAACATCCATTATCCATACCTGACTTTCTCACAAAGTCGGGCCAATGAAACCGCACCGATACGAGACGCAATATCCTCAATAATCAAAGCATTATTCAAATTCACAGACTCTGCGAGTCGAAATTCGCAAAGTTCTCTGAGCGAACATGCGTCGGTTAAAACGGCTGAATGGCCGCCGCCAGCTGCCAGTTTTCTCACTTCACCAACACACCTTGTTGACAAAGGGCAAAATCGTCATTTTAAACATACATGATGACAAAACAAATGAATCAAAATTAAATTGAATTAAATTAAATCACTCCCTCAGTGCACTCGCTGCGATTTTTTTTTCTTTTTAGCGAAACAATATATAGAATAGAAAAATAAGTATATGAAACCAAAAAAACAGTATATAAAATAATTTTTTGAAAATAATATATATAAAAAAATACAGTATATAAAAAAATAAAATATAGAATTGAAAAACAGTATATAAAACTACAAAAACAGTATATTAGAATATAATGGAACTACATAAATAAAAAAGATTATATAAAATATACATTTCGAAAACAATATAAATAAATAGAAAGGAGTACATAAAAACACACAAAACAATATAAACAACAAAAAAACAGTATATAAAACACAAAAAAGATATAATACAACTCAACGAGCAACCAGTCAAACTCTGGTTGCCTTACCAGGACTGATATAGGAGTGATTTAACCGTCCTGATCACACATTTCCCTAAATCAAATCAAATGAAATGAAATCATACCAATCAATTGGAGAAGGAAACCAAGAGTACGTCGATTTCAAATTAGCGGCCTGTCCATAACAATTATACCCCCATCCATAAACCCTACCGTCATTCCTCAATTTCACAATCGTATGACAATTCCCACACGCCACCATTTCCACTCCACTTTCTAAAACCAGCACCGGCACACTTCCCAGCCAATCAGATCGCGCCACGTCAGCGCCCCACGAGTACAGGGATCCTTTTGAGGTTATTGCAGCTGTGTGGGCCCCACCACATGAGATTTGAGTGATATTTGTACCCTCAAGAGAAATAACGCGACGTGGGATTAGTTCTTTGTCGAGGGACTGGAGGGAATAATGACCCAGCTGGCCCTGGATTCCTAGGCCCCATGTGTAGCTAGGGTTTAGGGTTTAAGAAAAGGGGATTAGAGAGGGTTGGTTAATTGAAAAATGGGAGAAGGTTTGTGAAATTTCTGTTGGGAAGACGTAAAATCATAATGGTAGTTTTCTTTTCTTTTTTTAAAGCAAATTTCTCATTTGGTGGTGGTCAACTTTTTTTTTTTTTTTCCTTTTTTTTATAGATGAACTTAACACCTATCAGATTTTTTTATATAGCGGCCGTGTGATATTCACCTCATATATGTTAGAAAAATGGCAAAAACCAATATATATTACAAAACGTGAATGTTTGTCACTTTCATAAAATATAACATAATTGTAAAGATAAATTTTTCAACAAAAACACTGTATAAATCAGAATATTTTTTCCTTTTTTAAGATAAACTTACACCTCTCCGTTTTCTGAAATTGCGGCCGTGTGGAACTCTCCACACGCCACGTGTCGGATTCTGATTGGCTCAGGCGCTTCGTCCAAAAATCTCGCAAATGCATTTATTACGCGCGGTTTTTGAAGGCCTTCACACGTGAATCCTCTTCCCAATTGTCCAAATTCATTATATCCTGTTTTACAAAAAAATTTGCAAAAATAACCTTGTGATAAAAGAAATTCACACAAAATATAAAATTTATGTTATACTTACGGAAATTAACTTTTTTGTTTTTTACTGTCTGATTTGACGTGAAAAAGGGTATTTCATTTTCAAACTCTCGAGAGTTGGAAACAAAAGCAAAAAGCTGAATCAAAAAGTGGTATTTTTGTAAAATTCGTTTATTTATTTTATTTTATTTAGGGTTATGTTTGTAAATTACCCCAAGCTTGAAGAAGGCCTTCTTCAGAAAGAGCAACGACATGAACTGAACCACATGACACTTGACGAAATACCTGTTACAACATGAGAAAATATGTTTCTTAATAATAATAATAATAATACATTTATATATTTTATAACAATATTAATGTGCGCAAAATGTAACTTACTGTATTTGGAGCAAACGCGCCACGAAATAATCTTGGATAGTTTGAACCCTAAACAAAATCAAAGTTACAAGAACATAAAAACCTCCAAATATGAAGCAAAACATAAATAAATAAATCAATTAAAATTAAAATTAAAATAATTAAATGCCTGATTTTGGCCCCAAACATAAAGTCGACTTTCAACCGAACCATCATTATTTTTAAATTCTGTTATAGCGGCTGTACAGCTGGCGCCACACGAAACGGACTTCACAAATTCGGTTTGACCAAAGTTGACTTTTTTAGGGGTTTTGCTGCTTATTTCTGTTCCGTCTCCTAATTGGCCGAATTCGTTCGATCCTGCATTTAATTTTAATTCGCACTTAAACCCAAAATTCAAACATAAGGGATATTTTACAAAAATCCCTTATAAAGTTGATTGAATTTGTGAAAAAAAACTAAATTTTTAGATTGTCTCAAGAACCCCTTAAAAAGTTGATTGATTTTTTTTATTTCATATTTAATTTTGTTAGATTTAATAATGAATAAAGAGAAATCGAGACATAAATAAAGGAGAAAATTCATATTTTATGATGTAATAGTTTATGATAAAACATTATTTTTTCAAATTTTCTCTTATTACACCAGAAAATATTTTATTGTAATAATCTATATAATAAATAAATAAATAATACGTGTCAAAAAGGAATTTTTTTTTTTATCATAAATTATTATATAATGAATTATTTTATTTATTTATAACTAACCCCATGTAAATAAAGAGCCATCAGATGCCACAGCAGCAGTATGCTCACGCCCGCACGAAATATCCACCCAATTCAAATTCTTTTTACTTTTGGAAAATTTAAACAATTTGGGGGAAATTTGTTTTGGGATTCTCAAATGTAATAAATCGTCTTTGTCCAGCCTGGCGGTCTGACCGCTCTGGTTGTAGCCCCATACGTAAATTCTGCTCTGAATTTTAACCGCGCGAGATTTGTTGTGTAAAATTTCGTCAATTTCCATCTCTTAAAATGAAAAAATGAAATGAAATGAATGAATGATAGTATAAATTGAGGTTAAAGTTAAAACATTTGGGCAAATTAAGATCGATTGGGGAAAAAATGGCCTGTGTGGAGAAATTAATTAACCAAAGTATTAAAAGTTTGATACTTTGAAATAAATGAATTATTTGTATGTGTAGTTATTAGCCAGTTAATTTCTAAATAGAGAATGTTCAAACGAGATCATGCATTTCTGTAAGCTAATTCACACGCAATTAGTCGTCAAATTTCCATACTTACAATAATAAATAAGTAATTCTAATTTAGCCAAAAGATTCAAAAATAAACGTCGATTTGATTAGACGGATGATAAGAATGCTCACCTAATTAACGAATCAGCAGGAATTGTGAAACGAAATGGAATTGCACTTCTTTCTTCTTTTTCCTTTCAGAAACGAGGGAATGAAAAGATCGAGAGAAAACGGGAAGAAGAAGAATAGTAAGTGATAGGGGAATTTCATATATTGTCCCTTACAAAACATCAAATTTTGATATTCATCCCTCTAAAAATATGAAAACACCAAATTTACCTTTCCAAAAATAAAAAAAAATATATCATATTTACTCACTTTAAGCTTAAAAAATATCAAGTCATATTATTTGATTTTTATAGTATAATTCTTTATAAAATATAATTTAAAACTGAACTGACTTAATAACTAAATCTTTTTATAATTTACAATGACTAATTTTTTTCTAAACAAGTTAGCATTGACTAATATATTCTAAAGTCTTAACTAGACGATTATTATTTAATTTATTAATATTTAATTTTTTTTCAATTCATCTCAATCAAAAACAAACTAAACCAAAATCCAATTTATTACATTCTACTTCTCTTTAGTCGAGTATGACTTGCAGAAATCAGGTCCAGCAATCAACAATCTACCTACATTTCATTTCATACAAATTCATACGCTCATTCCTTCACATACCAAACTCACCTAATTACAAACACACAAGAGAAAACATCCTCTGAAAAAACAATCAACAAGAGAATCCATTTCACACTTATTGGTCATAAAAAAAATAATTTCACAGAATTCAGTTCAAAAAAATCACACACAAACTAAACAATCACACACAGACAATATCATCATACTCCCTAAAATTAAAAAAAAAAAATCAAGCAAACACACTACTTCTGTCAACAAACAACAATTTGCCGACAAATCACAATCCACAAATCAAACCAATCCATAAAGTTCAAGTAAAGTAATTCTACTCCTGAAAAGATGGTGCAAAAGCGGCGCGCCAGGACTGATTGTCATGAGTCGGTTCGGACTCGGACTCACGGACCGAGTCGGGTCCGGCACGGTAGTACGGCTCGAGGGCCGAGTCGGGCAGCCGGCTCTCCAACAGACAGTTCTTCACTGTGGCCATGTCTAATATGTGTTTTTTCTTAAGCTTTTCCATCTGCTTTTTGAGCCGTTGGTTCTCCTGCTCTGCCAACGCGTTCCTTTCCTGCCATAAATAATAATGATGAGAAATTTGGAAAGAAGACCTGAAGATAATGGACTTTTTTGCAAATTATTATAAATAATTATTATAAATAATAATAATAATAAAAAACCCTGCATTATGAGAAATTTAGAGGCTTTTTTTGCAAATTCAGCGATAACGTAGGAGCTTTTTTGCAAATTTCTCTAATATTATTCACAAGAAAAATTTACAAAAAAAACCTACATCATCCTTCAATTTCAAATAAAGTCCCTAACTTATTTGTTTTATTTTTTTCATATTTCCGCTCAACACAAGGAGTCTTTCTGCAAATTTCCCTAACATTTACAACGACAATAAATAATACCTCGGATCTCGACAGAGCAGGGCCTCCTCAGCTTCCCTCAACCTAACTAACAAACTAACAATAGGGTCTTTTTCGGAATTTCCCTAATATTATTAATTATCAAACTTTATTATTTGCAAAAAAGCCCCTACATTATCCCTAAATTATTAAAAAAGACCCTAAATTATCCTCAATTTCGGCGTAATACAACTCAAATTTCCCTAATGACAATAATAATCCTGGGCTTTTTTGGAAATTTTGGGATAATTCGGGGGCTTTATCGCAAATAAAATTATTATCTCAATCGTCTATTCTGCTCCTTCAAAACCGCCCTTTCTTTCTCTCTGTCGATTCTTACGACGGATAATTCCGCTGCTAAGGCAGCCGCAAAAGTCGAGGCTTGAACCGAGGTTTTCTTGCGCCGCTTTCTGGACCGATGTTAAAGGAGAAAGAGATGACGGTGTTGAAGGAGCAGACAGGAGATTGAGGGTTCAGATGAGGGATTCGGCCGAGGCGGTTCATGTAGGGGCTTTTTTGCAAATTTAGGGATAATATAGGGACTTTTTTGCAAATTTGAGAAATATAGGGTTGTTTTTGCAAAAAAAAAAAACCCTCCAAGGCATGATTTTTTTTCATATTTCCCTAATATTAATAAAAAAGGAAAATTTACAAAAGAGCCCCTCCATTGTCCCTAAATTTGCAAAAATACCCCTACATTTTTTGCAATTTATGAATAACGCAAGGGCTTTTTTGCAAATTTTCCAAATAAATATTAAATTATTTATACCTCGGATCTCGTCAGAGCCTCTTCTGCTTCCCTAAGCCTAACCAACAACTCGCCAGCAGCATGCACAGCCTCAGCAGTGTCTCTGAGCTGAATCCTCAGCCGTCTATTCTGCTCCTTCAAAACCGCCCTTTCTTTCTCTCTGTCGATTCTTACGACGGATAATTCCGCTGCTAATGCCGCTGCAAAAGCCGAGGCGTGAACCGAGGTCTTCTTGCCGGCTTTTTGAGCCGCTTTTTGGACCGAGGTTATGGACTCCATCACGCGGCGGTGGCGTTCGAGCAGGTCGCTGTACGCCTCCTGTTAAGTTAATTTTGTGTTGTGTTAGTTATGCTAATTATTAATTATTTGTTAATAATGTGATAATTTTATAATTTATTTTCTATTATTTTGTTAATTGGTTATGGATTAGTTTATTGTATTAATTTTTATTTCTAAACTATAATTATCCTATTAAAATTATATATTTTATGTTAGTTATGCTAATTTATTGATTTATTTATTAATAATATGCTAATTTACTAATTTATTTTCATTTATTAATTTACTGCATTAATTATTATTTTTAAACTGTGATTAACATATTAAATTAGTACATATTACAAGAAATTAAGGTATTAGTGAAATCAAATATTACAAGGAAGGATATTTTCGTCAAAAGAAAATCCAACATTAGGAAGTTTTTGATAATATTAATAAACATTCTACTATTAATATTACCTGTAAATCCGCATAATGTTCGACCATTTTGGAATGACTGATGATCGCCCTCTTAAGAGCATCGTCCAGCTCAGCGCTGCACTTCTTCTCCTGCGCCAGCTCAGCCTCCGTCCTCTCCGCGTAGCGCCGGTTCGAGTCCAAATCCTGCCGTAACTCCTCTGTTAAACAAATCCACCGGCTTTCGGACTCGAGCCACTTGTCGCTCTCTGATTGGTCGGTGGTGGTTGGGTTCGGGTTTTGCCACTTGTCAGATTCTGATTGGTCGGTGGCGGTTGGGGAGGTTGGGTTCGGGTTTCGGAGCTTGTCAAGAAGGCAATCTTCTGTGTCTTGAGTCTGGTGGAATTTGAAGAAATGAAAGAAAAATGTATTTTAAATAAATAATGAACAGTTCATTTAAATAAATTAAATAATAAATCTAAATAAAAGAAAATTAAAATAATTTAGGTTGAGTATGAATATGAAACTAACCATTTTGTCAGATTCTTGTATGGATTTTGTTTCTTCAACATTTCTGACTGATTCTCTGACTGTTTTGAGTTCAACCTATATATATGATTATATTATATTATAATGAAATAAAATATATTACAGTATTTTGAAACTTTATTAATTATATAAGTCAAGTTACAAGAGATGTGAGATGCTTGATTTTAGCTTCCTGTTCAGCACAGAGCGCTTCAAGCTCTTTCTCTCTCTTCGATCTTTCGTCCCTCGCTTTATTCTCATTTTCACCCTGTGTAATTAAAAAAATGCAAGTTAAAATTTCTGTACATAGCAAAAAAAGAAAAATAAGATATATAAATACAAGTTAACTACTAACTCAAAAAACTTGCCTTGCAAACAGTGCAAATAAACGATTTATCCGCCTCGGAATCCGTGTGGTGCGATAAATCGACCGTTTCAATTGACTGATTTTTCAACGCCAAATGCTCAAACGACAGACTAACAAAACTCTTCCTAATTAGTTCCTTATTATCATCATTATTTATATTATTATTATTTTCCTCAATTATATTCAATCCTCTGTGCAGACTTGCTGCTAGAGATTCAGTCGGGCTGAGTTTTGTTGATTGTATAGAGCTTCTAACATTTGCCACCTCATCTTTTGAAACCCTAATAAACCCTAAACCCTTTGGTGAAACAATACTTTTCCTTAGTTTCATACTAATTCTTGGTGAAGAACATAAAGTTGGTTCAGGTTCCAATTCCTTTTCACTCAATTTTTGAACAATTTCATTATTTTCATTGGAAATTGGGCTGTTTAGTGATATTTCATCGAGATTTGTGCAACTGTTGCTGATTTGGGCGCAAAATTCGGTTATTTCCTTCTCGTTGGATTCCAATTCGGTTTCTGAATCCGATTCGGTCTCAATTGAGGGCAAAATTAGGGTTCGATTGAGACTCGCGCGAAGCAAATTCAGGTTTTTTCGCGCGTTAAACCCTTTGAAATTCTCACTTGGTGATTTATCACTCGATTTTGCTCTTATCAGCTCTTCCTGTTAAAAAAAATGAGTAAATCAAAACCAAAAAACAAAAGGGTATTTTTTTGGGTCTTAATTTTGTTCATTTATGTCATTTTTAGTACCTTTAATTGACGGATTTGATCGCTTAAGCCATTTACATCATCTTCTGATATTTCATTTATGACAGGTTTATTTTCTATCTGTTTTGCTCTCTCTCCAAACCTAAGCGTACTTAAAGTAGCAGCTTTCGATCTGCATTTATTTAACATTAATCAAAATTTATATCAACAAAACCATATTAATTGTATACAACCATATTAATATGTATGAATTACCTTTTATCAGAAGAAATATGACATAAAAATGTGACTTTTGAATTCCCGCCAAGTGTATCTTGCAACAGATAAGTCAAAGACGAACCTAAATACGAAACTTTCTGATCTTTTCTGTCCGATAAAATATTCACCAACTTTCTGCAACCATTCAAAAACAAACAATATTAATAAATAAAAATAAATAAATAAATAAATGAACATTTATTTATTTAGTTTATGTACCCAAGTCTTGAAAGAGATTTCTTGACGAATCGTTCTTCTTTTGTGCAGTCTTTCTTTTTCTGTTCAAATTCGTCCTTATCCTGTCCCGCAAGATCAACGAACGTGATTATGCTGCTTTTCGAACTGCTAAAGTTGCTTGACCCGGTTTGCTGCACAATTATTATAAAATGTAGATTATATTAATAATAATATGTAACTAAAAGTAAAAAAAAGTTAAAAGTGAAAATTATTTTTACCTTGGACCAAGATTCAAGTACAAAAGTAAACATGACGTGAGAACGAGAGCTTTTTGAGTTCAAACTTGAAGCGCCAACTTTTCTATTTGAGAGACCCTATTTTTAAAAATAAATAAATAAATAAGTAAACTAACAAAATAACAGAATCGAATGAGTGTTATATGAATTATAAAATTATTAATTTTATTACCTTGATTAAAATTTGAGAGATATCTTCATGACAGGTCACATATTCATCAGTTAAATTCTCCACATGAATTCCGTTGATTGTATCTTCTCTAATCTACAATTTGTTTAATTTTATATTTAGTTATATTTAATGCAATTTATTTATAAATTAGCATATTTAATATTTGAAATAAATTTTGAAGTGTTCAAACACCTGAAGGTCCCTTTGAGTTGGATCTAGCAGGTCATTTATCTGCTCATTATATATCTACAAAATTGAGAGAAAAAAATAATTATTATTAATTTCCAAAATATTTAATTTTTAATTATTATTATTATTATTTTAATGATATATAATAAAAAGAAGCTAGATTTATTTACCTCAAGAAAAGAGCACCTGCACTGATAATTAATCTGCTTTTGTTTTGACCCTTCTTGTCTCTGTATGAAGAAATACGAATATTAATTACATTTAATTTAACAGAAAAATAAAATGTGAAAAACAAATTTAAATAGTAAATAATAATATTACCTTTTCAATTTCGGAAAATAGCATGCGAAAAAACCTAGGCACCAAACCGAGCTTAGCATCAAGAGAGCACACATTAACCATTGCACTTGGTGGGCCCCACATTGTATGAGTTTTTCCCGTTCCAGTCTATACAATTTTATTCGCATAAATTTACAAAATATATAGAGAGAAATTATTTATTAAGATTCATATGAAGAAATAAGAGAATGATAATAATAAACCTGGCCATATGAAACAACTGAAGTGTTGAAACCAGCCAAAGCATTCTGAACTAACGGAACTCCAATTGAGTTAAATATCTCCTCCTGATTGTTGAAATATATATAAGATTTAATTCGAATAATTAAATTTGCTGAAATTTGTTCGAAATTGAAAGGCGGAAGAGGGAAATTAGACCTGAGTAGATTGAGGACCGAAAACAGAATTGAAATTGAAAGCGCGATCTCCTATTGACAGAGCTTGATCTGACAATTTCCGTACTATTCTGTCGTTTACATTCATAGATCTCACTCTAACAGCAACCTGCCATACAATTTTGCACAAATCAAACGTTAATTCACATATTCAAATACAGTTATTACTTCAAAAAATTTATACAAGTATAACCTTAACAGAAGCATCAGAATCAGGATCAAGAGGGAGAGAATCCACGGACGCTACTTCTTCCTCTTGCATAATCACACTGTTACATTTCGGGATCGATACAGAAAGCCGCTCAGATTTAGAAAGAGGTGGAGATTTAATCCCGGACGGAAGGTTCATATTGGGATGAGGAGGCGGCGTATTCTCCTGGCCGCCGGATCTGGATGATTTCCCGGCGGGGGACTTTGGCCGGAGGTTGGAGCCAGGTGATCTGCCGCCTGGCCGTGGACTGAGCACTCTCAGAACCTCCATTTTGAAGTCAAATTTCGAAGGAAGGAGAAGAGGAAGAGGAAGAGGAAGAGGAAGAGGAAGAAAGAAGAGAGAAAGTGAAGAAGTGAAGAGAGAGTTGGAAATGAGATGCAGAATTCAGTTCCATTTCAAAATTTCAAATAATACACACGCGCCGATCGGTGTGTGATGTGGCTGCGTCGTAATATATTTGAACTTGTTTCTGCATGTAAGTTGTTGGGAGAGAGTGCCACGTAGGTGTTGAATGATTGGATATGTTGATCTGGCGGAGCATTTGGGTTCAGTGATTTGGAGGTAGCCGTTGGAAGCATGATTGAATAAAGTCGCCGGTTTCTTTCTTATCAATTCAAATTTGAATAACTGATAATTAAAGTAATCACTCATTTGTCAATAATTTGAAGACTTTTTTTTAAGGAGAGTTGATTATATATAAAAGGCTTTTTTATAGTTTGCTTAAATAAACCATTCAATGTTTGATCGTTTTTAACATAAAAAAAATTGATCGTTTTTATCGTAATTAAACTTTTTTTCGTTAAAAAGCCACTAAATTTTTAATTTGTTTAATTATGAAATTTTTTTAACGATCAGTTGATGTCCTATGTATACATCAACACTTAATTGTTGATGTAGTGTTTTATGTTTGGTTTATTATGATATTGATATATATAGAAGTTTAGTAACTTGCGGGTGGTATATTCTTTACGTTCGATGATATGGCATTGTTAAATTTGCAACACTAAACCCAATCCAAAATAAAGTAGATTTTAGAGCCATGCTCTTATTTAGTCTCTAGAGTTTTCTCTGAAAATATCTAATAAGGGAATATGTTTGGAATATTTTATTTCTAGAATAATCCTTAAGTCTAAAGTCCTCCATCCTTCTAAGTATAAATATGAGTCTTATTCTCATCATTTGAATCAAGCCGCAAATCAAATCATCTCTCAAATAAATAGCGTATTGAGTCTTGTAGTAGTCTAGTTGGAGATTTAATAATATAGAAGTAGAGGTTGTAATCTTGGAAATTTAGTAATTGAGTAGCAGAAGTGTATTGTAATATTATTGAACGATTAATAAAAAAATTTTATTCAAATCTTGTCTCTCTACTCTACAAACACACTATATATATTAAAAAAAACTAGAGTGAAATAACATAATTTTTTTAGTGGCTTTGTGTAACCGTTGTTGGATTTGAAATTTACTTTAAGTATTTAGGCCATAATTGATATGAAGCGTTCTAGTTAGCATTGACATGAAAGTCAAACGTAGCAAAAGATCATTGATTCAAGTCTCGACAAACGGAATATCATGTTTATATACCATACATTTAGCAAAATATCTCAACCCATCAAATATGAGTTGAATCTAAACAAAAAGACATGAAAGCCATGTGTTATTTTCGTCAGAAAACAAATGGAAAAAACAACAAAATGATATAATTTAGATAAAATAAAAAAACTAGATTGTGAAGAGAAAACTGAAAATTCATTCACCTATTTTTATTCTAATCTGAATATAAAATTGAGTAACAATTAGCAGACACTGAAGTAAACCAATTAAAATTTCATTTACAATTGGATTATATTTTTAACTACCAATTAAAATATTCTTTACGATTGGATTATGTTCAAATCATCTGTTGGAAAAAAGGGCTTGTTATGAAATAGATTAAATTCTCTATTAGACCCAACAAAGAAGCCTTCTCAAAAAAGCCCAAACAAACATCTACATCTCATTTCCATTCCTTCTTCTCTTCAATCCAATCCATACTCACTACGCATATACCTCAAATGGACGACGACGAATCCGCCGTGTCCGTCGACCTCCCTCCGCCCACCTCCGCCACCTCCGCCGGCAAGACGAGCCTGCTGGACACTGTAGGAGCGGAGGTAATCCGCATCGTGTCTCCAGTCTCTCTCTGCATGCTCCTCGTCGTTCTTCTCGTCTCCTCCCTCTCTTCCTCCTCCGATCCTCTCCGTTCCGCTTCCTCCATCATCCTCTCCAATTCAAACCTCTCTGGTTCGAACCTCTCTGATTCAAATTCCACTTGGGATGAGATCAAATCAGCGTTAATTACTTCATTTTCATTCGTAGTCATGGTCACTCTCATGACCTTCGTTTTAGTCCTTCTCTTCTACTTCAGATGCATCAATTTCTTGAAAATTTACATGGGTATTTCCTCTCTTTTCGTTTTATCCTTCTTGGGCGGATTCATTTCCATCCTTCTGATCTCCCAATTCAAAATCCCGATCGATCCGTTGACCTTCTTTCTTCTTCTAATCAACCTCTCAATTTCCGGCGTTCTATCAATCTTCCTCCCCAAATTCCCGATTTCTCTCAATCAAGGGTTTTTAGTCACAATTGGGGTTTTAACCGCTTATTGGTTCACGTTTTTGCCCGAATGGACAACGTGGGTTTTACTAGTTGCCATGTCGTTGTATGACTTGGCGGCTGTCTTGCTTCCTATTGGTCCGTTGAGACTTCTTGTCGAGCTGGCGATTTCTCGAAACGAAGATATACCTGCTTTAGTATACGAAGCCCGACCCGTTAACCCGGTACCCGATTCTGGTACGAGAATTTGGAGAAGAAGGAGAAGAAATAATCTTGGTACCGATTCCACCGATTCAACCAGTACCGATGAAATAACCGCTCCTTTGATCGGTACGGAAACAGTATCAGACACCAGGTTAAACCTGGTATCTGATACCGTTTCATCAGACACCATGTTAAACCTGGTATCTGATACTGTTTCATCAGATACCAGGATAAACCTGGTATCTCATGAAATAATAACTGATCCTCAAATCGGTACGAGAGTTGAAGAACAAGACTTTGAAACAATCGGGCTCGGCTCATCAGGAGCGATAAAGCTCGGTTTAGGAGATTTCATATTTTACAGTCTGTTGGTGGGCCGAGCCGCGATGTACGATTTCATGACGGTTTATGCGTGCTATCTCGCGATTATCGCAGGATTGGGGGTTACTTTGGTAATGTTGGCGTTTTGTGAGAAGGCTTTGCCTGCGCTTCCCGTGTCGGTTTTGTTGGGTGTAACGTTTTATTTGTTGACTAGGGTTTTGTTGGAGGAGTTTGTGATGGGATTTTCGTCTAATTTGTTGATGTTTTAGGGGTTGAATTTGAATGAATAAGTATGTGTTTTTTTGGTTTTATTGGGTGTTTAGGAAAGAGGATGGTGATAAATATATTTTAAGTTGCGAAATTGTGAGTTGGATATATATATATATATTTGTTTTGGAAGAATTCGTGTAACCTAATTTTTTTGTACTTGCGCATTTTATGTATACTTCTGAGTACTCAATTTTTTCCTGAATTTTTGTTCTTGTGCGTGTACCCTCTAAAAGCTCAAAATATCAAGTACACTCCTACTAAATGGCAAATATCTTTTGTTGGTCTTTGGTCTTCTTTTTTATATGGAAGAGATAATTCACAAATTTCAAATCTACCCCTTACATCTCAATAAGAAATATCATTATTGATTATTCATTAAAACCAGCCATTTATAGTCCTTATGAAGGTGTAATATTTTCAGCCATTTCATATGCACATCCCTACAAAATCCCAAAGTTCTCACGTATGTCTATCAATCTCCACTCAAAATGAGAGCTCCTGCTGACCACACAACACTCTCTCTGGACCAGTCAAATCAAATCAAACACTTTCTGAGAGAGAGAAGAGAGAAAGAGATAGAGAGATAGAGAGAGAGAGACGATGGAAGCAGTGAGAATCCATAGCTTGAGAGCTCCTCTCTTCAATCCCATGGCCATGGCGGCCCGCAAGCTCTCAACCAGAGTTGATGCCACCAAAAGGGTATGTGTCATGTAGTGTAATTCATCTTTATCTTTACTTTCCACCTTGATTTTCTTGCAATTTTATTCTGTTTCAATAGAAATCCTCACAGATTCTTAATCCTAATGGCGTTTTTTGCGATTTTAAATTGTTCAACCCAATTTACTGGTGATTTGAAAGTTCAATTACTAAGGAAAAACACTCTTCTCTCAATTCCACAGGGCACGACAGTCTTTCCGGTCGGCGAGCCGGGCCCGCGCCAGCTCAGCACTGCCACGTCACCAATCAAGCTCCTCACAAACGTCGAGAAGCTCCGTCTCCTCTCCAAGGCCGAAAAGGCCGGCCTTCTCTCTCTAGCCGAAAACCTCGGTTTCTCTCTCTCCACCGTCGAACGACTCGGCCTTCTCTCAAAGGCCGAAGAGCTCGGCGTTCTTTCAGCCGTCACGGATCCAAGTTTGCCAAGTGGGATTCTGTTGGCGAGTCTTGTTCTGTTGGGACTCGGACCGGTTTGTGTGTTTGTCGTGCCGGAGTCGAGTCCAGTTGAGATTGCGGTGCAAGTTGCGGTTGTGGCTTTGAGTCTGGTTGGTGGATCGACGGGTTTTGCGGCTTATAGTTTTGTGTCAAAGTTGCAGAATTCAAGCTGATTGATCGTTTTGTTTATATATATATATATATATATATATATATAAATGGATTTGTTTAACGTTGGAACTATATATATGTTTTCTTTTTTTACTTGGAGATGGATTTTGTGGCATGTGTTTTGTAATGTGTTTATGATTCGGTATATTTTTCATTTCATTTTCCTTCGTTTTAATCGGTAATATTTCTGAATGTGTTATTGTTGTGGGTCAACATGTCACAACTCACAATAGAGACTGGTTGTTTAACTAATATTTATTACTGTGTTTTTCTTTTGTGTTACTTCATTCGGAGATGGATTTTGTGGCATGTGTTTTGTATTCTTTTTAATTTTTTTTTAATATGGCTAAATGTAACATCTCACAAAAGAATGTCATAAAGATAATAAATTATTTCTGAACAAAAAGAGACTCTGTGGCCCAATGGATAAGGCGCTGGTCTACGGAACCAGAGATTCTGGGTTCGATCCCCAGCAGAGTCGTTTTTATTTCTTTTTTAGAATACTATGTATAATTTCTTAATTTTACTTACTTATTTTGATATGTTATAATTTTATCAAGCATGGGAAACTTCCCTGAATAATATTATTTTAATTATTGGGAAATATATTGCACGACGCTACCTTATCTTAGAATCTTAATCAGTGTATATCATTCAGTATTAAACATCCATACAACATAGCACACATTTATACTTAGCATAAAGTCATAAAAAAAATGTTAAAAATAAAATATCCATAGAACAAAGCACACATTTATACTTAGCATAAAGTCATAAAAAAAATGTTAAAAATAAAATATCCATAGAACAAAGCATGCACTTAAACTTCTCATAAATAAGTCACAAAATTGCCATGAATAAACTTTCCAAAACTCAATCGCTCATAACCTCAATGTCATAACCTCCATGTTGTCGAAAATTTAGGGACATTTTTGTAAATTATTCAATACAAAAAACCATCTTAATAACAAAAAATAAATCTTACCAATATCCAACAAACATTACACAAATAATAAATGTTAAAACCAAAATATCCATACAACACCACACTCAATTATACTTGGCCTAATAAATCACAAAATTGCCACAAATCAACTTTCAAGAACTCAATCGCTCATGACCTCACTTCCATCCGAAAATTCAGGGGCATTTTCGTAATTTCCAACTTCTCCTTCTTCATTATCAGTTTCCATGGAATCTCTAGAAGCATCTTCTTCATCGTCAGAATCTTTATCCTCATAAATAATTGGAGCCTCAAATTGCTCTTCAGTTTCATCATCATCAATCTGTAAAAATTCACATATTTTAATCAATTTTTCATATTTTTTTAATTAAATTTCATAATTTTTTTATTATATTTAGGAAAGAAAAGACAAATACCGAGGAGAAATTGAAATCGATGCAAGTGGATAATTGAAGCGCCATTCCAAATGTTGAAACCCTTGAATCTATCAACTGTTATTTAAAATAAATAAATATATAAACAAACAAACAAATAAATAATTATTAAAAACAAACAAATAAATAGATAAATAAATAAACAAACAAACAAACAAATAAATGAAGAAATAAATAAATGAAGAAATAAAAATGAATAATTATAAAAGAATAAATAAATAAAATTACCTGAAATAGAGAATTGAGGAGAGAGAAAGAAGAATCATGAGAGACAATGCTGCTCGCCTTTAAACCAATCAAGCTTTTAAGCCAAGGCAAAACACACACCATTACCGCCCCTCTAAAGTATTAACAAAATAAAATATTATTCATTAAAAAAAAAATCAAAAATTACATTTTTCCACTTATTTTTTATTTATTTATTTTTAATTTTTTTACCTTGATTGGCTCATAATAACGAAGAATTTCAACAGTTTAATTACATCAGCCGGATTCAAAAGAGAAATCGACTTATTAATAACCTGTCGATAAAAAAATAATTAATTAATTAACCAAGAACTATTTCGGAATTTCTAAAATTACAGGGGTGTAAATGCACAAAAAAAGTACTTTTTCGTCTCTAGTGTAGATACAGTCCAAAAGCAACGAATGGTCGTCAGCATGTAAAGCTTGCTTAAGCAAAACATGAACTGAATCTGCGCTTGGAACTTTAATTTCTCTCTCTACATTTTTTTCTCTATCTACATTTTTCATATTTAAGCTCGCTAGCTTCTCTTCCATTGTCGGTTCATCAGGATTATTAATTTCTGTAGAAGTTTCGTTTATTTTTATTTCGTCTATAGAAAATAATCATATGAAAAAAAAATGTTAAAACATAAAAAGTTGGTAAATATTAATATTTTTGGACCTTACCGTGATTTTCTTCTTTTTCAGGGTCGAATTGTGAAGAAGTCCTCTTTTTACCTTTTTCTTTCTTAATCTTATCACCATCATCTAAATTAAAAAAGAAAAAAAATTATTCGGTGACTAAACTCAAGCTTAATAATAAAAATATTATACAATGAATTGAAAAAAATTACCGATTTGATGTGTATTTTCTTCAGAATTGATGAATATTTCTTCGCCCCAATTTTTTATTTCAATTATTTCAAATTGCACACTGTCCATAAAACTGTACGCAACAATTACTGACACGCATTTATTATCACCTTTTAATTCACATAACTTAGCAGAAATAATTTCACATAATGTTTTCTTTTTAGCTTTTTTCGATCCGATTTTGATTTTTACCGCCTCACTCTGATTCATATTTTCTAAATTCCATACATAAATCTCATTTTTAATCGAAACTGAAAGCACAAAACAATTATTCAAATTTGAAAGCATTTTTGGTTGGTTTTTCATGCTCAGTTTGAAACTTTCCGTAATATATTTTTTTTCAGGGTCCAAATTGAAAACTTGTATTTCTTCATTTTCATATGAACAAACTACGTTTTGATCTGTGAGGGCGATTTGTTGAGGAGACCCCTGTATAAAAAAAAATATATTTTTAGGGTTAGTTTGTAATTTTGGTACAAAAAAGATTTTTTTTAATTTTAAACTTACGAATTGAGAAGGGATTTTTACGAGCTCTGTTTTATCGCCTAAATTGAAAATTCTTGAAATTTTACTTGCCACACAAGCAAACTTCTCATCTGAAAGTAATACAAAAATAAGATTACAAATCTCAATTATTTATTTAATTTAATAACTATTTATATAAACATATATACTCACTGTGAGAAATTGAGAGAGAATTAATGGGTTTTTTTGAGGCTTTAAATGAGTTTTTAAGCTCTCCATTTTCAGAATTCAGCTCGCATAAAATTCCATCTGTACCAGCTGTGTAAATTGACTCTCCATTTTGAGAGAAATGGAGAGAAACTACTTCTCTGTTTTTGAAAAAAAAAGAGAGAATTTAATAAATTAACGTAAATTGATTAGAAAAAGAAGAGAAATTTCGAAATAATTGAAGTACCCATTGTGGACTATAATGTTGGACCAAATCTTTTTGTTGGAAAGAAGATTTACAGCTGTAATTACGCCGGTTTTTGTACCAAAAGCGATTATTGGAAGCTTCTGATCTTTCTTGCGCTGAAAAATTAAACTTTTCAGTCAAAATTCAAGTTTTTTTTTATTAAAAAAAGGAATCTTTTTATATTTTTTTACAATAACTGTACCTTCTTTCCTGAATTAAAACACGAAATGCAAGAGTAATCCACAGATGAATCTGCGTCTTGCTCATCCTTCCAATTAGCAACACTTTTTCCCGATTTTGTATCCCAAACCTTAAAAAAAGAAGATAAAATCAAACAAATTGAGGTTCAGAGAGTTTACTAAAACATGAAAGAGATCAAACATATTATACGAATGATTGTAAGGCACCTCTAGGGTTGAATCGGAGGAGATAACGGCGAAGTAACGGCCGTCCGGCGAGAAGGAGGCAAGGCGGCTCGAACTTGAGGTTTTGTCAGTGCTCATGGCGAAGAGTAGTTGGAGAAGGAGGAAGAGAGAGCTCGGTGCGTTGTAGGGTTTTGGGTTTTAGAGAGAGAGAGAGACGGCGCGAAGAGGAAGAAGGAAGTAACGAGGGATTCTTTTAAATTGGGCCCTGTGTTTTTATAAATTTGTGAAAGTTAATATCACTTGCTTTTTTTAACTTAAATATCATATAACTAGAAAATATATTGACTTAACATAACACCATGCTATTTTATTTCTAATAAACATAATTTAAATGTATAATGATATATATTAGGATAATACTACATAAGTTAATACTGTAACATAATCTAAATATAAAGTAATATGTTACTTCTAATATAAATAATTTGAATACTAGATCCCATGAAAAATATAATAAGATAGATATATTAGTTAGTTTTGCTTCACAAGTTATATTCAGCACAGAATATTATGTAACAAAATATCTATAATTACATCAAGGCAACATATATAAATTAAAATTTAAAAACTAGACCAAACAAGTACAAATATTTGTTCTAACTTCTAGCTTTAATTTCCATGGTAATTTTGCCACAAGACCCATTTATTTTACACTCCTCTCAGACAGAGCACTCAACTCCTTAATCAGAAGAGAAAAATTTCGAATCTTTAACGAAAAAAAGACTGAGAAAAATGTGTGGAATCGCTCTGATTCTCTCACACGAAACGGTAATCAATTGTTGCAATTCTCCGTTTATTAAACAGCAATTTAAATCCCGTATTTTTTTTTTCTGACTCATTTAATTGATTTTACAGGTAGAAGAAAGAACTCCATTAATGGAGGATATTAAATCCGCGTTGTACAGAAGAGGCCCAGACAGCCTGGGTTTATCTAGGGTTTCGGTTTCTTCACAAGAAGGCATGGAAACAATCTCAATTTTTCACATTTACCCTAAACATTATGCATTTTTCATGATCAGTCCTTGAAATTTGCACAGCAAATGTTTGAATTTGAGTTTTGTTTTTGTTTTTGAACAGGTGGGAAACAAAATAATGAAGAAAACTCATTGGAATTATGTTTAATCGGTGCAGAATTACAACTTAGGGGCGAAAATGCAATATCTCAGCCCTTAATTTCTCCTTGCGGAAATATTCTTGTTTTTAACGGTACCAATTTGTAATTATTCGTCTATTCTTTGTTATTTCGTCGAGTTATTTTGTAATTTTATTAAATTGAGTTAATTTTGTTGTGAAAAAAGGTGAGATTTTTGGAGGAATTAACGTGCTACCTCATCAAAACGACGCTGAATCTCTACTTAAAGAATTGGAAAAAACTTGTTTGTGTAATTATGATGAAAATCACACAAATAAAACATTTAATTATTCCAAAAATGAAGTAAAATCGGTGCCTGAAATATTTTCATCAATTAGAGGTCCTTGGTCTTTCATTTATTGGGAGGTAAAATCGTAAATCCTTTTCAAATTATTGGTTTTAAATTTTAATAAACAACACAAAAATTTGCAAAAAAAACCCTACATTATGTTAAATTGCAAAAACACCCCTTCATTATTGGAAATTGCAAATCAACACCTTTATTCTTTAGGAGCAAATAAAATTAATTTATTAAAATAATATAGTAATTATTCAAAAAAATGTTATTTTTTCTTGCAATTTCCAATAATACAGGGACTTTTTGCGAAATTCTCTAAATAATAATATTTAATTTGGAAATTAATTTGTCAGAAAAGGACGAAAACGGTATATTTCGGTCGAGACGCATTTGGAAGGAGAAGTTTTTTAGTGCACTGGCCCAATTCTCACGATCCTAATTTTATTCTTTCTTCTGTTTCGCCTCCAAATTTTGGTACGTATTATTTTATCTTTTTATTTTATTTATTTATTTGATAGTTGTAAGTTTAAAATTTATTTGTTATGCCGTTTGATTGTGGTTGAAATTATCAAAATGACCCATGTTTCAAATCACAAATACATCAAGATTATGGTTTTATTTTACCTCAAGATTAGGGTTTTTCTGAACTAACTCAAGATTAGGGTTTTAACCTATACATGATTATATTGATTAAGGATTTTTTACCTTACTTTTAACGTAAAAGTAAATTCCTAATCTTGAGGTAAAACCCTAATATTATTTATTTAGGATTTGTTTGGGAATTTTGAAGTTTTTAGGGTTAATTTGAGAATCTTACCTTTGATTTTTTATTTCTTTTTTTTTCTGAATCAGGAACCGAAAATTACTGGGATGAATTAAGTTGCGGTATTTACAGCCTGAATTTAAATGACACGTTTTTAAATGAAATGTTATTTAATAAAGTTATAAAATATGATTGGACCGATCCGCAATTAATTAATTTGATTAATTGGGCGAGAAAATATTCCGATCCGAAATTAGAACTCTCTTTGAATGAAAATACACATGAAATGCCTCAAAAAAACTTAGGTAAGTTATATAATATTATATTACATTTTTTTGTTACCTAATTTAATTATTTATTTTATTTTTATGAATCAGCATGTAAAGTACTTGATGTATTAAAACAATCCGTAATGAAACGAACAATAGTGAGCTCTGTTTTCCAGGTAAAAAAAATACTCAAATTTATTTATTATTATTATTTTTTTAAATTATATATTTTTAATTAACTGGACACTGGACAGAGAGAAGGAACTGGAGAGGAAAATGCTGACGTGGCGCTTCTCTTTTCAGGCGGATTAGATTCAATGATTCTTGCCGCATTATTACACCAATGTATCGACATAAAATGTATGTTCATTTATTTAATCGATTTATTAAATTTATGTTATTTTTTTCTTGATATTTTTTATTATTTTTTTTGTTTAGATACAATAGATTTGATAAATGTGAGTTTTGATGGTGAGCTGGCGCCTGACAGAATTTCAGCTAAGTCAGGTTTAAAAGAGCTTCAAAAGATTGCTCCTTTTAGAAAGTAAAATAAATTTATTATTTTTCGGACCATTAAGAAAATTTTATTTTATTTCGTATTTTTACGTTGTTATGTATATTATGTTATGTAAATTTGACAGGTGGCGATTAATAGAGGTTGATTCTTCTTTGTCAGAATTAAATTCGGAAACTCAACACGTAAAGTCATTAATTCATCCTTCAAAAACCTACATGGTACATCATTATTCTCTTTTTTTTTATTTCTCTCATTTTATGAAACATCCAATGCAATTTATCTAGAAATCAAGAAAAACCCTAATTTTGTGGCAAAACCCTAACTTTAAGGTATTTATTTAGGACTTGAATATAGGCATCGCTTTATACTTAGCAGCAGGAGGAGACGGATGGGTCGATGGCAATTTATGTAATAATTTGAAAAATGAGGGGCAAAAATACAAATACGAGTCAAAGTCAAAGGTGGTTCTGATTGGCTCAGGAGCTGACGAACAATGTGCTGGATACGGCAGGCATCGTACCAAATTCCGTCTTGAGGGGTAATTAATTGAATTAATTATTAAATAGTTTAGGGAAATTGGCAAAAAAACCCCTGCATTATTGAAAATTTTTGCGAAAAAGAGCCCTTGTATTGTTAGCTATAAAAAAGATACTGAAGTTTTTTGAGGGAAATAGGATAATTAAATTATTAGGTGATTTGACAAAATTGCAGGGACCATTTTTTGAATTTTCTAATAACATGCTTTTTTTTTTTTTGCAATTTTCAATAATGAAGGGGCTTTTTTGGCATTTAGACGTAGTGCCTGGCTTTTTACAATTTGTGGTAATTAATTTAGGGTTTTAGGTCTGTTTTGATTGCTATGATTTTTTGTTTATTTTTTGGATTTTGGTTTGGTTTTTAGGTGGAGTGGTTTGAATGAGGAAATGAGAATTGATATGCAAAGAATATGGAAACGGAATTTGGGGAGAGATGATCGATGTGTTTCTGATCATGGCAAAGAAGTAATTAATATTTTATATTTTTTTAATAATTATAAGTTTACTTCTTTAGTGTTCGTGTACAACTTTTGGTTTTGTGTATTCTTTTTTGTTCTATATATTGTTTTTTTTTATTTGTATATGCTGTTTTTAAGAAATAGGAATTTATATTCTGCTTCGCAAAATAAAATACTAACCACTTTTTTGAAACAAGATTTTGAATAAAATATTAAAATCTCTTATTTTTTATTAATATTTCAGGCTAGATTTCCATTTTTAGATGAAGATGTGATACAAACTTTATTAGACCTTCCACTTTGGGAAATTGCGAATTTAAACGAGCCAATTGGAACCGGCGATAAGAAAATACTCAGACAGGTTCGGAATTAAATTTTCTAGGGTTTTATGTAAACCCTAAAACTTCAAAATAATATCACGTACAGTACATGATAACACTGAATTATTTTAATTTTTTGGATATTTTTGAAAGGTCGCAATGTTGCTGGGGTTACATGAAGCGGCCAAAATGCCAAAAAGGGCAATTCAGGTGCATTTTTCTTTTTTACATTTCCTTCTGAATTTTTCGTGTGGAAAATTTCAACAGTGGAATTAATTTTAATAAATTAATATAAATAATGTCTTTTTTCTTAGTTTGGATCAAGAATTGCACAAGAATCAAATAAGAAGAATTTCGGAAGCAATCGTGCAGCAAATCAAAAATCGGCTGGAAGCGTAAATATCGGTTCATCAGAATAAAGAACTAATATATTTATTGATGTATTTTAGTTAATTTTGTAATATTTTTATCGGTTCTTAATGTATGCAATTGAACGTAGATTTGAAATCTACAGCAATTTTTCAAAAAGAAAAGTTATTATTGTTATATTTTCTTCATGAGCTTCATTTATTGAGGGTGAACTAAAAAAGTAACATCATGAATTTTGTGATAAATCATTTTTTCTAAGATTTGGTGATGCAATTGATAATACTTGGGAGGCAATTTTGATTTATTCATTTTCTTTTTCATGTGAAGCTGTGTGAAATCAAGTCATAAACAAATTCAAAATTTTGCAAAATATTAATACTATCTACTTATATAGATAATTTCTGCTAACTAGTCACCAAAAATTACACTAAAGTAGAATAACAAATAAGAAATTAACCAAAAGTATATATATAAATATCCACATGATTATATGGATAATATATATACATAAATTCTTCGATACCAAAAAGCAAAACAAAATAAAAACAAGCGAAAAACACCCTATCCTTCAAGCATTTAATCCTTCAAGCCAAAACCATGATTTTGGGTTTAGGGTTTTAATCCAGAAGCCTCTCTTCAGAAATATCATCATTTAAATTGCATCTTAACTACTTAGTTGAGGTACCGCCGCTGAAAAAAACATAAAAATAAATCTTAGTTTGAACATACTATTATAATTAAAAAAAGAAATAAATAAAAAGAAACAAACCTTACAGATTTTTGCTTCTGTTTTTTGTCAAGAATATTTTTCCATTGTTGATGGTCAAACTTCATTGCATTGTCACTCCAACTGCACAAATATTACATTTATATGTATGTAAATATTACAAATTCAAATGCATAAAATTGTATATAGTACTATACTATTTGTCGAAATATTTCTTTTTCATTTTTCTGAAATTCAGTTATCCAAAATACTTCAATCTCAAGAAAATTGTAATGATTCAATCAATCCTTGCAACTGCTAATAACATAAGTAGATGAAAAAGACTACATTTCGTGGGATTTTTCCAATTATCGATTTTATGACAAAATTACCTTAACACATTACAAATCAGAAAAACAAGCTCATAAATAACTAAAAACATAAGGGTTAAATTGAGCCAAAACAAACTGACTGACGTAAAACAAAACAAAACATAAAAAAAAAACTAACTTGAAATTACGGAGGTTTTGGGCGAGATTGGAGGTGTGCGAATGGAGCCAGGCGACGGCGGAGAAGGCGAAGCAGCCTCTCCAGATCGCCGCCAACGCCTCGCCGTCGCCGTGCGGGACGCCCTTGTCTCCCTTGTACGCCTTCTTCCACCAATCATCCATCTCTCGATTCTTCCTTCTCTCTTTCTCTCTTTTTTGCTAGATTCTTCTCAACTCAAGGGAGAGAGAGATAAAAGGAAGGAAGAAATGGCTTTGATAAAAGATTTGGAACGGACGGTTGGGATTTGATTGGGAGAGGAAAGATCACCGTTGATTTCATCGGCCACTAGATATTCCCGTATGGATCTGGTCCGCATAGATCCTGTAATTAATTAAAAGGACGAGTTAGTCTATGGTTCACCGGACCATCTCTATTTTAATTGTACGACCTCGATGTTCTAAATTTGCAGATATTTTCTCGGTTAATGAATACTGGAGATAACCTGTAAGGGGAGTTTGTATTGATTCTGATTTGATTTGTGAGAAATGGAGGTAGAGAGGTTATTATAAATGGAGAGGGTTAGATCAGGTTCTTCGTGCCCATTCCTCCCTGGAAATTTCGAAACTCTTCTCTTTCTGAGTGCCCAAAGAGGAAAAGAAGTAAATCATAGTTCGAAAGAGAACAGCTCTCTCTCTCTCACTCTCTGTGTGTTCTGTGTGGTTTGCAGATTTGATTTTGAAGGACTGGACTGGGAATTCGATCGAAACCCTAGCTCAGTTTCAGTATGAAGCTCACTTGAGAGAGAGAGTACATGCTGCTCACTCAACAACAATGGATCATCTTCAGTGCTACTTCCAGTCTCCAGACTAGCTCACAACTCGGTTCTTCTTCTTCTTCTTCTTCTTCTTCTTCAATTACTGATTATTCGCTTCAGATCGTAAGGAATATTGGGTTTTGATATGTTATTAGTGGAAGAACATGACCGATGGAGGCTGGGATACTGCAAAAGATCCCCAAATCGACCCCAAAAGGATTTCGTACGGACCCTCGAGCAGCAACATTGATCGATTTTCTCGTGCCGTTGCCAAAATCTCGGTTGCCCAAATCCTGGAATCGGCGGATTTCTGCTGCTCGTATCGCGCGCCGATTGAAACCCTAGCTGGCGTGATGCTCCGCTACATTTCTCACGTGGGAAAATTGGCAGTTTCTCACGCGAATTCTTCGGGCCGGTTCGATTGCAACGTGTTTGATGTGATTCAAGCTTTGGAGGAGATAGAATCGATGCACGGATTTCTAGGTCAGTCTGATTTGAATCGCTGTTTGGGGAATTCGAGTGTGATTAAGGACCTTTTTGCTTTTGTCGGTACGGAAAAGGAAATCCCTTTTGCTCGCTCGATTCCTAGATTTCCTGTTGCGAAGGATTCAAAAATTCCGACTCTTTTTCATGAAATTGGAAATGAAAATACGGGAAATCATATTCCACATTGGTTACCGGCTTTTCCTGACGCGAAAATGTACGAAAATTTGAGTAATTTTGAAGGTTTTGGGTTGAGAGAAGAACAAAGGAAGAAGAAAGAGAGACCTTTTTTCAGCTTGCAAAAGCTATTTGGGTCAAATGGGTCAGATGAGAGAGATTCTTTCACAGAAACTGGTGCGGAAAAGGGGAAAAAACTGGTACCAAATAACCCTTTTTTGGTACCGGCTATTCCTTTTGGAGAGAGAGAGGTATCTCAAGTCGGTACGGCTGGTAAAATTTCGGTAATTGATAGCTTTGCGCCATTAATTGAGGCCTCAAAAGAGGAGGAGAGAAATTCAGAGTTTGAAACTGATGAGAGAGGTGAGATTTCTCATGAGAAACCTGTAATTAGGTTTAGAATTGGAGCTGGTAAAAAATCCATCGCAAAAGCGTTGTGTGAAAGTACGGAAAAGGATTTGTGGTTTGATTTTGAAAAGGGAGATGAAAATCATGAAATCGGTTTGAAGAAAATGAGAACTGAATTTGTACTAAAAGAATCAATGGAAACTGATTAGCAGATTTTTAAGTTATTTTTTAGGTTTAGTCTCTTTCTCTCTCTCATATTTGATGATGTAGTAACTTGATTTTTTATTTTTTTTTATTTTAGTGTTTTAGGTAATTTTTTAGGTGTATGAATTGATGTGTAGGAAAATAGAATTGTGTTATGTTTGTTTGCTTAGTTTTATGCAATTGAAGAATTTTTCTAATTTTTGGAACTAATTTAATTCTCAAGTAGGGGACTTAATTGTATGAATAAATGCCTTGTTACTTATTACTGTTGTATACATCTCAATTTTCATTCAACTGTTAACTTACTATTTATTCATTCTTTTGTTGCTCAAAAGTATGATAACAAAATGTGAAGCTTTACAAATCATTTCAGGAACAAAAACTCACGCACTTCCCTTCAAAATTGTTCAATTTAATTACTACAAAATTTTCTTCCAAAATATATACAAAGATGAACAAACTAATTTATCATACAAAGCCCCTCCAAACCTAGTTATTAGGAAGTTGGAACAAAATTTTGAGTTTTACTTAGTTCTATAAATTTCGGCCAGACCTTTGTGTAACCGTTTGCATTTTGTTTGGTTTTGGTCAATTAAATTAAAGAAAAAAAAATACAAAAACAATACATAACACAACTGAATCACAAATTTATCAAACCACATTTGTACTTAGTTTAGATAATACAACTTTATCAAACCATATTTTTACTTAGTTTAGACATGACAACTTTATCGAACCATATTTTACTTGGTTTGGACATTCGGTTGTTAGAGATACTCCTTATTTATTTGGAATAATGGTTGAATATATGTACAATTCCACAATTTCGTTTGCATTTTCAAGGAATCCTAATCACAACATAGCCATGGCATTGCTATCTCCGAGGCAAGCTACGAAGATTTGTTCTGGAATATCGATTTGCTACTTTTTTATGTATGCGCAATTATGCATATCATATCTAGAAATACGTCACCCGATTACTCCCGACACCAGCATCATCAAGGTAATTAACCATTGTTGTTGTCAAGATCCTAACCGCTGTTTCACTTCCTTTTTGTCCATTTGCTATTCTAGAAGCTATGCGGAACGTTGGTATTAAACTGGAAGGGCGTCAAAAATCGGCAGCCAAAATAATCGCGATACTCATGTCTTCATCTTTTGCTCTCTTAGGGATTGCTTCTTTAATTCTCAACTTCTAACTTCTACATTTTTTTCTGGTTGTATATGCATAATTCATTAATATATTTGACATGTAATGTTTACTTTTTCCTAAAAGTTGTACAATTTTTCCTCTATCACCTTATTCAATTAAAGATCTCAAAATTGCAAACCAAATATAATTATGTAGTTGCATGAATAAAATTTAGACTGAAAAGTTTCTCTATTGTGTAATTTATAACCTTTTATTTTGTTTCAATAGTTTTCTCCAATATCCTAACATCAGAGTTAGCTTCTTAAGAAAATACATAATTATGGAATATCTTCTCTCTAATTGGCTATGCTCAAAGATTTTTATTTCATTTATGTAAAATATAGATTCATCCAAAAGATGTTATATTAAGTCATGCTGCTAACAACTTATCATTCATTTTGCATTACGTATCCTTTTCATTAATTTCTAGAATGTTGTCATAACTAATCTGTGTTCATCTTGTTGTCTAGGAATTAGGATAGTCAGAAATAAAAGTAAGAAAAAGTAGCAACCTTTTTGCTGCCAAAATCTCAGTCGCCTAAATCTTGGAATCGACGGATTTCTACTGCTCGTATCACGCTATTGAGAGGGCTATGTTTGCTTCGTTGAGGTCAATTTAAATATTGTTTTCATGAAATGTCAATTTTACCTTCATCACAATAAATGAAGGTAAATTTGGTATTTCATAAAATAAAATAAAATAAAAAATTGCCCTCAACTCAGCAAACCTTGCCCTCCCAATAGCACCACCCTTATTTATTTCTTTGTTGCTCAAAAATATGACTACAAAATGTGAAACTTTACAAATCAAACAAGGAACACAGAGCTTCGCACAAAACTTCCCTTCAAAATTGTTCAATTTAATAACTACAAAATTTTCTACCAAAATGAATAAACAAATAAATAAACTAATCATACAAAGCTCCTCCAAATACTTCTACTTTTTCTTTTTCTTTTTCTTCTTCTTCTACTTTTTCTGATTCTTCTGTTTCTTCTTCGTCTGACGATGAGTCATCATAAAAACCGGATTTGAGTGAAACCCCAACTTGCACGCATGCTGCTTCTAAAGAAGCATCGGTTAAATTGTCTTCTAAATATTTCGGATCCAAAACTGAATCCGGATCCTCCTGCTCTCTTACCAACATCTTTATTATTGCTACAAATTTTTTATTAAAAAAAATTAGTTAATTCTTTTCTTGTTCCTTAAAAGGAAAAAAAGGACTTAATAACTTAACATCAAAAAATTAAGCCCACAATTTAGTCAAAAAATCTTAAAATAAAAAAAAAATAAAAAAAAAGATACTAAATTTAAAAAATATGCTAAACAAAAATAATTAAATAAATTAAAAAAATTAATTAATTTTTTTTTAAAACAATACAAAAAGTAATTTAAATTAAAAATACTAAATAACATACATCCGACAAGGCATGCTCTTCAAAAAAATAAATTAAAAAAATAAATAAACAAAAAAATAAAATAAACTAAAACAGTAAGTAAAATAAAATATATTGAAAAATAAATTAATTAATTAAAGAATAAAATAAATAAATTAAAAAAATAAGTAAATAAATAAACAAAAAAACAAACAAATAACAAGAACAATAAACAATAAGATACAACCAACGTACAAGCAACAAGCGCATCCCCCGCGGCGGCCATCTCCTTGCTCGCGGGCTCGAGTCCCACATTCTCGTCGCCTCTCACGAAGCCATCGTATTCGCGCGTGTAATAATGCACTCTTGAAGCTCCGTCCGTCACGAAGAGGGCCTTCATGCCCGAGTGCCAAAATGCTTCCATCACCTTTCGATAAAATTTAAAAAACAAAATAAAAAAATTAAATTAGAAAAAGAAATTAAATGGATATATAATAAGTTGGGTGAAGATAGGAGGAAAAGACCATAAGAGAAATGAACGAATAATGTACACTCCATAAAAAGAGAAACAATAAAAATAAATTCGAAAAATTAAATAGGAAAGAATTTAAAAAAAAGAAATTAAAGATATAAAGTAAATTAAAGGGAAATTCTTCAAAAACCCCCTAACCTTTCTCATATTTATCAAAAAACCCCTCACTTTTTAGATTCCTTCAAAATCCCCCTATAAAGTACAATGAATTTTTTTTTAACCCCCTAGTGGTGTCAACATAAACATTTCATCCATTTCAACATTTTTAAGACCAAAATACCTTTTATGATCTCTTTTGGATTATTTTTTAGTCAATTAAAATAAATAAAAAATAAGAAAAAAGGAAAAAGGAAATCACCTTTTCTCTCTCCACATGACCATACACCTCATCCTGTTCCCTCTTCCCAAACCCGACGGTCCTATACCCTTCTTTTTCATCGTTAATTGGGATTTCCAACAAATACTTGAGTTCTTGGGAGGTGAGTTCAATAAAGTCGGATAATTCAAAGAAGGGTTTAAGGAGGGTTTTGAGTTCGGACGGGGTTTTGTGCCAAAGGGGGAATGGGAGGTTGAGGTCGAAGAAGGTTCGGGCGCTTTTGTTTTGTTTGGTTATTGTTATGGAGTGGAGGAGGGCGGATTCGAGGTCGGGGTCCAGGACGGCCCATGAGGTGAAGTATAGCATTTTGACCTTTGATGGAGAAAAAATACAGATATTATTATTTACACATGAATTGGGTAATTTTGTATTAGACATGAGTACGACGGAGGTTAGGTCGGGTTCGAGTAAGGAGGACGAGTTAAAATATAGCATTTTTTACCTTTATATGGAGAAAATATAAGGATGATATTATTGCAAGTGGAAATTGGAGTAAGGGGGATGAGTGGGAATATAACATTTTTACCTTTCAATGTGCAATAATTAGTTCTTGTTTGTTTATTGGTGAAAATGAAGTAGTTGGGAAAAAAATGAAAAAAAAAATATATCAATTTTGATGAAAAATGTAGAAAAAATAATGGTATTATTATATTGTAAATTTAACCATTTACAGATGTAAAAATCAATTTTGGAGTTTGGGAGTGCAAATTTTCAGAAAATTTGCATTTTAAAGGGTAACAATGATATTGATATTTTTGAAGTTTTGGAAGGGTAAATATAAATTTCATCCAAAATTGTTGTAGGACTTTGATCCTACACCATTTTTTTCAAAAAAAAAAAGAAATCCAAAATTGTTATGGGGGAAATTCACATTTACCCTTCCGAAACTTCAAAATATCATTTTTACCCTTCCAAAACACAAAATTTCTAAATATTTACACCTTTCACACCACAATTAAATTAAATTTTATCTAATTACCCTCTTCATATAAACGTCCTGAACATCCTCCTTCCTAAACCAATCCTCAGCGCACTTCTTCGCGCACTCGGCTCTCAACCCACCGTCCTTTTTATCCACTTTGACCTTCATGCGCGAAACGGCCGTGCTCAGCCTATCACATCGCGCCACCTGTCGCATCCCCACTCCGGCCTTCATCATCTCGGTGACTAACTGAGAGCCCACCAAATCCTCGCCTAACTTGCCCACAAAGTCAACCTTGAAGAAAAAAGGAAATTAGATTTGGAAGATGAGATGAAGAAATTGAATCGAAAAGGAGATTGAATAAATGAAAAAGAATGAAGAGTGAATGAGTACTGAGTAGCATAGGTTAAATAAAAAAGAAACTAGAGAAAAAAAACTCAAAATTAAATTTAATTTAATTTAAAAAATCAAATTAAATTTAGAAAATAAGATTAAAAAAAATATTGAATAAAAAAGGAAATAGAAATAAAAAACGAAAAAAATGAACGAGTAGCATAGCATACGTTCAATAAAAAAGAAACTAACTAAAATTAAAAAAAAAAATCAAGTTTAAAAAGTCAACCTTTTGACCGGCCCTGGCCAGGTGGACCGCGACCCGGTCAGCCGAGCTGCCCGCCGCCCGGAAAAACCGGGCAGGCGACCAATATTTAAACGGATAATGTTGGTGCAGTTTTTCATCGATTACTCGCGTGGCCGGTTTCGCGTAAGGAATGAAGGAGAGTTTGGCCGGACCGAAGCAGCCAATCAGAGGCCGCCACGTGTCGGATCGGGTCGGCTCGCAGAGGTTGAGGATTTGGGCGATTAGTTGCTCGTGTTTGGTTGAGGGCTCGAGGAGTGATGTGTCGTATTTTGTCATTTGGTCCAGGAATTTTTGCGAGATTTTTGGAGGTGTTTGATCTGAATTAGAAATGTTTTGGATTAATGTGGATTTCTTTTTCTTTTTTTTGGGTATTTTTTTGACTTTTTTTGATGATTTTTGGTAAAATATAGACTAGAGCAGAAATGGGAAAAAATTGAGAATTAAAATACCTTTAATTTCTTCAGAGTTTTCTGTTTGGTTCAAATCAGAAGTGAATTGGACAAAAGTTTCTTCTTTTTCTGAGGTTGGATCTGAAAATCGCCATAAATATTTCATATTGAAATGAATTTCTTTCATTTTTGACAATTTTTTGAGAAGAAAATAAGAAGAATAAAATACCTTTAGTTTCTTCAGACAGTACCGATTCTTCTAAAGTTTGCTCTTGATTCAAATCAGAAGTAATTTGAACAGGAATTTCTTCTTTTTCTGAGGTTTCTTTCGTAATTTTCTTCGGTCTACCACGTTTCTTTTTAGTTTTTTCCAAATCTGCTTCTGTACTTTCTTCATTATTTGAAGTAGATTTCTTTCTAGCATGTACATTAAACTTCTTGATATTTTGATGGATTCTCAAAGGATCAGAACGGAAAAAATTAGGCTGAGAAATATTTGGCCTGAAACTTAACTGTCCCCTGTAAAAATATCACACAAAAAAGAAAAAGAGTTTGATCAAATGAGTGTCTAAATCTTGATAATTTGGTGTCAAATATAATGAAATAAGCCTCAATTATGCAGTTAAATACCATTTAATTCAGTAAAAATTCAACACATGCCAAATGTTCAATAATTCATGCGAAATACTCAAAAATAATCAATAAGCAAATTACCCAAAGCACAAATACGCACAATTGTATTTCAGGAAACCAAATTGAACAAATTGCGAAACCAAAAATCTTATCACAAGAGCTCTAAATTCAGGAAATGCAAGAGATAAATCACCTCAAAAAAGGGCGAGGACACGTCAGCACTCGTACTTCAGGTCCAGAGAAGCTGAATCCTCGTATTGCAGCCATGGCGAAGCTCAATGGAAGAGGATTGTTCAGGGTTCAGGGTTTAGCTACTCAAAGAGAGTGAAAGAGTCAGAGAAGGAAGGGAAAGAGGCGAATCAAATTACCATATTACCCCTCAAGCGTGTATTGAATTGTATACCACGTTACATGCGGCTGCTCAGAAGATAAGGGGCCGAATAGTAAATGCATAATGTTAATTTAATTCATATTATTAATGTGTTAATGATGGTCTACGGTGAACCGGGTGTATATAAGTTGAAGATTTTCCCTCCCCTATATATATCGCCTCTTCTATTTCTTCTCTCTCTGAGCGATCGATCATTTTCTAGGGAGAGATTCTCGCTAAATTCTGTAACCAATCCAAGTTTAGAAAGGAAAGCTTCAGCGCGGATCAATAATGGAGAGGGAGCATCAGGTGTTTCTCGCCAAGCTCGCCGAGCAAGCCGAGCGATACGATGGTTAGTTCTTCTGAGACTCTTTTTTGTTTTGAATTTCGATGTTTCTTTGTTTTGATTTTGAGTTTTGTGAAATGATTTGAATAATCGCGGTGTTTGGATTGATATGAGAGATGCGTTCATTCTTGGTTTCGTCTGGTTTGAATCGATCTTGTTTTGACAAGATTTCTGATCTTGAAGATTATTGCGATGAGTTTTCTGATGTTCGTGCGTTTTCAAGAGCAAAGATTCATCTTGATTGAACATCAAGAAAACATTTCATTCAAAAACATAAAAAGATCATCTGTGTTTCATCGTTTTACCATTATTTTCCACAAATTGAGCATCCTTAATTGCCTCTTCTTCATTCTCTGTCATAAAATCAATCTTCTTGCATTCATTTCGATCTCAGATCTCGAAACAATCACTAAATCCGATCATTAAACGCTCATAATCGCAATTCCGATTCTCACATCAATTTTTCTTTCATTTTCGGATCAGAAATGATTGAAGCGATGAAGAAAGCAGCGGAGATGAGCGGCGATCTATCAATCGAAGAACGGAACCTCCTTTCCGTCGGGTACAAGAACGTGATCGGCGGCCGTCGTGCTTCCTGGCGGATCCTCTCCTCAATCGAGCAGAAGGAGCAGTCAAGGGGCAACGAAGGAAACCTCAAGCTCATCAATGGATACCGCCTCAAAATCGAACAGGAACTCTCCAACGTCTGCAATGAAATTCTGTCTCTGATTGACAAACATCTCCTCCCTGCTGCTAACAATTCTGAAGCCTCGGTCTTTTACTACAAAATGTAAACAATTCTTCACAAAGATTCAATCTTTTCTTGAAACTTTTGGTTATTTAAGTACTTTTGTTACAGGAAAGGAGATTATTACCGCTACTTGGCTGAATTTAAGGTCGATGCTGAGAAGAAAGAAGCTGCTGATGAATCCATGAAGGGCTATGAGGCATTTATTTACTTATTTCATCTTTGCATTTTTTTTTACATTCACTTGTTAATAATTCAATTAATTTACTATTTTCTTTTTTTGATTAAATCAGACTGCATCAGATACAGCGAACACGGATTTGCCGCCAACTCATCCGATCCGTCTTGGCCTTGCTTTAAACTACTCTGTATTTTACTACGAAATACTCAACAATACTGAAATGTACATATAATTTATACACTTAATTACTTAAACCCTCACAATTACAACTAATACAAAATATACATTAAAACTAAACTTTTTTGAATTTTTTTATTAATTTAGGGCGTGCAATTTGGCGAAAGTTGCGTTTGATGAAGCAATTTCTGAGCTGGACACGTTGAGTGAGGAGTCTTATAAAGATTCCACACTTATCATGCAGTTGCTTCGCGACAATCTTACGCTTTGGACCTCTGAATTGCCTGATGAAGGTATTTCAATTTTACTTTTCAGTCCTTGCAAAATTTCGTAATTAATTTTGTTATGAACGAATTGTAAAGCTCATGATTTTGTGAAAATTAGCTTTTAATGCAGATGATGTGGCAGTGAAAAATGGTGCGGAGGCGAGCGAGATTAAACCTGAACAGGTATTATTATATTTGAGTAATGTTTTTTCCAGTTTGGTCCGGTATATTTTTGTATTTTCAAATGTTTAGTTTTTTTTTTAAATTGAGTTTGTTTTATTTTGATCAGAAAAAGGAAGAGTAAGTTGATGGATGGATGGAGCGGACGAGTTTAATGACTGAATTTTAGGTTGTTAAATTTGAATAATAAAAGCTTATTAATAAAAGCTGATAAATAATCAGAGAGCGGTTCTCTTTTTTATCATAATATCGACTTTTGTCGATTTGCGTTGATTATTTTGTTTCTGTTGCTTTATGTTTCTCTGTTTTGGATTATAAAATTTGATTTTGTTTGTTCTGCATTGAATGACTGATTATTAAAGGAATTTAACAATTTTATGTACCAAATTAGAAAAAAAGAAGAAAAGCTGCAGAGAGTTTGATTATCAGTTTATGAAGCAATGAGCTCATAATAAAAGAAAGTAGTATTAATTGAACAAAGCCTACATCTTACCTCCGGATTAAAAAAAAAATTCAAAATACTATAGATCAGGGTTTGTTGAACAAAAATAATAATTAATAATTAATTCAGCATGTCGAACAAAAAAGAGAAAGTTGAGATGAATTTTCCTCTCCCCTAAATTTAAGAGAATTTCCTACAAAATAACATGAACTTTTACACAACTTCCCAACCAAGTTCAATTAAAAAATACAGAATCACATTGAAATCTACTCTTATTTTGTGAGAATATAAATTTCAGGAGTTTTTTTTTTTTTTTGGCTAAATCACATGATTTTTGACATAAATTTTAACCAAATTAAATTATAAATTGTTCAGGGTCATGTTGAAATTTCCTCTTATATTCCTAAGGTTGTAAGTTTTAGATGGAAAAAATAAATTTTAGGAAAATATCTTACAAAATGACATGAACTTTCACGTAAATTTCGAACCAAGTTAGATCGCATAATATGAATTTGTACACAACTTTTCAACAAGATTAAACAAAAAAAAATCAGGATCATGTTGAAATTTCCTCTCTTATATTTGAAAGACAATAAATTTCAGGAAAATTTTTGCAAAATCACATGAATGTTCAAGATCATACTCTAATTTCTCATATATTATAAGACTGTAAATTTCAAGAAAAAAATCTTGCAAAATCGCATGAAATTTTTCACAAAATTCCAATCAAATTAAATTAAAAGCTTTATATTTAAATACTTCTTGGTTACTTATTCCTACACTTTTTATTTCTGAAATTCAATGTGATTTTTCTAGTAAAGTTCATATTTTCAACACGATTGCTAACTATAAAATAGACAAGACAGAACATTAGGGCATCCACAATTTAATTGCATCATGAGTTCTCCTCCAAGACCACCACCAAGGTCTATCAAGGTAATTGTTATTTTAATGTTATGACAATTACCTGTTTTTGAAATTAAACAGGTAATTGTTTCTGTTTTTTTATCTGTTTTATATTTTTTTTCTTCAGAGGTTCAGTGGAGTTTTTGAATTGTTTCTATTTTTCCTTTTAAATAAACAATTACTCATGTTCGTAGTTTAATTATTCCAACTAACTAAAAAATTTCTATCATATAATTTTATGATTACATACAATTGTAACACTTTTGTGTTCATTGACAGTCACATCCAGCTTGTCCTGGAAAGGATAGATGCAAATTAGAAGGATGTATTCACAACGCAGGAGGGTCGAAACGCCTCAAATATCTCAAAAAAATGCACAACTAATGTGATATAACTATAAGAAGGTATATCAGACAAGATTGGGACTAAAATATGAACAGAAATTACGAAGTAGCTCAAGAGGTTCATATTGTTAGTAAATATTAACACTAGTCCACCATGAGTTTAATTATGTGCAATTACATGATATGTACATATTAAAGTATGGCAGTGTTTTTATGTAAAAATAGTATGTTGATTGTTAGTAAATAGTAGCTCAGGAGGTTCATTATCTATCTTAATTATTCATCTTTTCCCCCTCTTTTCTAACATTCTGATCAATCTCTGATTCTTTGAGAAATTTCGCTACTTCATACGTAGAAATGCTCACATGTTCCCTCATCATCCACATTTGCATAAATATGTAGTCACATGTTCACGCATATTTGATCATATAATTTTAGACCGGTTGTACATATTCTACAAAATATTTTATTTTAGGAGTCTTAAGCTTAAGCACAAACAAAACAAGTACTAATTATTTATACTTTTTTAAGATATTTGTAAAAATAAAGGGGTGGGGATAATTAGGAAAACTATAACTTGCCTATTATTCAATTGCATAATACCAATATTAATACATTATAATTTATAAATCATGACAATTTGATAATATGAGAACATCAAATACTTATATACCGACTTTCATTACACACATCCTTAAAGAACAAAAAAACAGCATGAATTGGCAATATGTTATTATTAATATAAATATTATGAAGATTAATATTTTATTACATTAGATCAGATCATCAATCCTTGCTCTATCACTGTTAGTTACAAAAACCGTTTATATTCTAAAACTATAAATCCCACACTTTAATGTGCAGCCCATTTGGAGCCTGAACTCTTGGAAATCTCATTATTTCATTTTCTCCCACCTCCTCCCATCTGAATAATCAAATCACAAACAAATTAATATGTTTTTCTCAAAGAACCTCAATAAAAATAATTCGTTATATTTTTTATATTTATACGCATTAGATTAAAGCATAAACCTGTATTTGGTGACAAAATAATGAAGAAATGTCGTGATTTCTACCGTTCCAAGCTCTTTACCAGGACAAAGTCTCCCGCCTCCACCAAACAACAAGAAATGATGATGCGATTCGTGATTTTTTTCCTGTAATTAGTAGAAACAATTCTTTTTTCAGGAACAAAAATTAATTGATATATCTAGTTAGTTAATTAACTCATAAATCAGAAAAATAAATTTTCAAATTTTGATTTTTCACCACATACCAGCCATCTCCATGGATTGAAAACCAACGGATCTTCATACATGTAATTGTCATAATTTATTTCTCTCGTGTAGACATATATTTTCCATCCTTTCGGAATTATATAACCTAAAAACAAAAACAACACTATTATAAAAACATACAAAAATAATATTATTAAATTAATCAAATATACAAGTTATAAACTCTTTACCATTTAGTTCTACATCTTCGGTTGTTCTTCTAAGCACGCCATTTACAACCGTCGCAAGTCGTAATGTCTCAAAAATTACGGCACGAGTGAAACGCATCAACTTGTAGTCATCCCAATCAATTGCGCAATCATCTGATTTATTTTTCCTAATTTCCAAATGCTCTTTCTACAAAATTTAAATTGAAACAAAAAATAATATATATTATTTAGATTCTCTCTTTTAGTCCTTGTACGTTTATTTTTTTACGCCTGTATTTCATCTATTTAACTTTTTCTAGGACCAAAACACCCTCATCAAATATTTCCAAATTTTACTTTTTTTCAATCTAAAATGATAAATAAAGATAATTACTCTAAGTTCTTCTAGAACTTTCGGATGATGCGAGAGATATTTAACAGCCATCATTGTAGTAGTAGAAACGGTTTCGTAACCAGAATAAATCAATGCTATTATCAGATCGATTATCTGCTTGTCAGAAAGTTCGTGTTTTGAATTTCCGTCATTCCACAAAAGACCATCAAGTATATCGCTTTTCCGGCATTTTGAAGTCCGTCTTTCCTTTATTATTTCTTTAATCATTTCTACAAGTTTCTTCCTTGCCTACAATTGAAAAAGGAATTAAATATAAAACTAAAGGGAGAACTAGTTTACAAAAAATGAAATAATAAAGTTATATATTTGAAATTTAATTACCTCAAATCCTTTGGTGTAATTTGTACCGGGGAGATTAATCGGTAAAGAAATAGTTCCAAGTACAAGTTTGAATAACTCTGATTTTAGCTCGTCTGACAAAGGGCCCGCCGAAATTCCAGCTATTTGTTTCAATGAAGAAAGTAATGCCATCTGAAAATAAAATAAATGAATAAGCTTTTTGAAATTCTTAGATTCGAACATGAGTTTAAGCACTAAACTGGTACGAGTTTGTACTTGTTTCTGACTACAAAAAAGTTTAGTTGGTACAATGGTACACTTCAAGCTCTTACAAAGTAACATTCCAACTTAGAAATTAGATTCATTTCAAATATTTCTTTTCCAACAAAAAAGAAGTCACTGTGAAGAATCAAGACTCAAGCGTAAAACAGAGAACTCTGTTTCAGTACCACTAAATTCAAACTCACACACCACAGTCGTACCACTCTGTCTCAAACAGAACCTTTCTGTCCAAAAATCTCAAAAAATATCACAAAAATTAAAACTAAAACCCACCTCCTTAGTTTTCACTTGAATATCAATAACTTTCCCGCTCCAGCTGCTGACATGGCTTCTCATAAACTCATCGATTTTTGGCAAAATTTGATCGCGAATCATTGGAGGGTTTATTAATGCCAGCATGGCGCCTCGCATTGATTTATGTACCGGTCCATGTACCGCTGCAATATTCCATTTTCCAAGAATATCAAGCATGGATTGTGGATAACCTGGTACGAAACTTTTTCCTTCGTTCATTAAAATGTAGCGGTTTATTTCAGGATCCATGCACACAACTGTAGGGCATCCTAATATGTGCGATTTGAATAAATTTCCGTACCTGTTTGTAAAAAAATGAACGATTATCTTCATTCTGGCATTTGTTATTTAGGTCTTTTGAATTGATTTGGAATTTGGATGTGTGAACTGTTGAATTTTTTATAATGAAAAATAGAATTATGAGTCATCTTAATTATTTTCATTCTTGCTTTTTTTTATTTACACTTTCGGTGTTGATTGGGGATCTGAATATATGATTATTAGAAATTTTGTAATATGAAATAAAAATATGAGTCCTCTTAATTTTTAAAATAAAATTCTAATGTTTGGAAATAAAAAGAAAGAAGGAAAACAGGATGAAAAAGTGATGTTTGGAAAGTTCGAAAGGAAACAGAGGAAGGAGGGATGATATAATTGAACAATAAAGGGGTATAAAGGGAAAAAGGAGGGGACAATGATATAATTGAGAAATAAAGGGGGTAAAATGAAAAAGGGGCCCGAGCTGGTACAGTAGGGAAGGATGGGCTTTTGGTAGGCAAGAGATCAGGTACCACTTTTGGATTCATCACTTTCCAGCTAAAGTTGTTTCCAATTTGTTATCAAATTCAATCCGATTCTTATTCTCATTTTATTCATAAAAAAAAATATTGTAGTTAGAAAAATGAGAAATATTTTTGGGAAAAATTGGGAGTATTTAGTTTTTGTTCATGTCTTTTAAGAGATTTCATTATCACTTGACTAAGAGAGACAGCCAACAAAGTCCTCGACTCATAAATGCTAAAATAAGTAAGTGCTCAAATGTCATATTCCTTTCATTTTATTTACTTCTTGTTATTAGTTTGTTCTTGCATTTTAAGAAAACCCAAAAACAAGCACTTAAAAAAACAGTAAGAAATGACTGTATCATGCAAAACAGAAGAGAGTTTATGTCACGAAAAAAACACTTGTTTGATTAAATGCAACAGAAGATAATGAAAGCAAGAGCAAAAAATGCAAAATAGTCCCTTTAAAAATGCAAAATAAATACCTAAGCCTTCTAGCCTTCATGAAAGAAGGGCCAAGCTTAAGAAACTCAGTCGTCTCTCCAAAGAGAGGCCAGCCCATTGTGCCAGGTGGCAAGCCCTTCCTTCTGTACCGGACCTCGTTCCATCTCAACAAACCGGTACAGACAACCACCGTACAAAATACTATCCAAAATATTACACCTAAAATCATCATTTTTCGACCTTTTAACTCTCTTTTGTTCAATCTTTTTGGGGGCTCAAGAAGAAAAGAGACTTTCTTTCTTTTGATACTGATGAGGAAAGGTTGGGTGTTAGAACTCTCTGCCCCTGTATTTATAGTCCTTCTGATAAGATACCTTTCAGCGCATCTCTGCAATTTTATTGTTCACACAAGTTTGCAATTTTTTATGAGGATTGATGCATGAAAGTATTAAGTTAGATTTATTATATTCATGCATTAGTTATGTTATTGTGCATAAAATTAGAATATTTGTACATCTTTTGTCAAGAAGACTCGATATAGTTTATAATAGTCATGCATTTTTTATTTAAAAAATTACATTCATGCATAGCTTTTATTCATGCATCTATTATTAAAAAATAAAATAAATTCATGCACCGCTTCTATTATACTGTGAATAGAAGCATAATACTAGTGTATCACTTTCATTATTATATTAATGATTCACTTCTATCTTTAAAGTTTCTTTATAAAATAATAAATTCAGCGAATGATAATTTTATTTGATCACAAAGTAAAAATATATATGTCACATAGGTGAAAAAATAGAGCTAAGTTATAATTCAGATGATATATTTGTATTAATACATCATGGTTAACAATAATCATGATAACTATAAGGTAAGAAATGAAGAATTATATTGTTTATGTATCTTTTTGTGTCAATATTTTTTTAATATATATTGTTTTTCTAAGCAAAATGTATTTTGTTTGAAGTTTCTCAAATGAAGATATTTTGTGAGAAATAAAGAGAAAATATTAAACTCCAATTGATTCATATGAGATTTGAATCCACAACTTATAGTATCTCAATCAAAATAATCAATCATTAGGTTAGATGATCATTTGTCCTATATATACTTTCTTATATTCATATACATTTAGTTTCATTTTTTTTTTATAAAATGTGATAGATTTTTATACCTTACATACAATAGCATTGAAGAATTAAGTTGCATTATAACAGTTTGCATACAGACATGATTAATTAATACATCGAGGAATAAAAAAAAGTAGAAAACAAATAAAATAAAATAAAATAAAATAAACAAAATAACCAAGCAAAGAGACATTTTGCACCAGTCCGATTTTTATCATTTAGTCTCATATATTTATTTGTATGACCTGACATAGTATTTTTATTTTGCCGGAATAAAAAGTATTGCACATACTTGATCACACTGTCATGAATATTAATATTATGTCATAAAAAATTAAATACATCATCATGAGCATTAATACTGCCATAAAAATTAAATAACACACACACACACACACACACACACATATATATATATATATATATATATATATATATATATATATATATATATATATATATATATATATATATATATATATATATATATATATATATATATATATATATATATGTATTTATTGAGAATATATATGTTGTTTAGAAAAGCAATATATATGTTGCATAGAAGAGCAATAAAAAATTGCAGAGAGTGTAGACCCTCAGAATAAGGAATGAAAAATAAAAAAATTACCCGTGAAAGAACCTACCATGTTCATGTTTCAGTAAGTTAAAAAACATATTGCACTTCTCAAGACCAATTTTTGACCAAAGTGAGAGAGAGATTGGAGAGAGAGTGAAGAATATTTGAAGTGGTGCAAATGAGAAAATATAGCAACAAACAATAAGAAAACTATGCAAAGTAAAAAATGTTTTAAACTGTTGGTAATAAACAAACTCACATAATTACATTACATTTTATACTCTCTGGTACAACAATAAATAGATTAAAAATAATTATTCAATAGTATCAACTTCCTGGAAAGAGCATGTAAATTAATTAAAATAAAAATGGTTGATAACACAATCAATAAAAAGACATAAAAAGGGACCACAAACATTAATTCATTCGGAATCACATGCATATATCCCCAAAAGATCAGATGCCATGCCAGAGTATGTTTTTTATTTATTTTATTCTTATTATTTTCATTATCATTATTATTTGGGGAGCCATGTGATTTCTTTGTTTTTCTTTTTGTCCAAATTACAAATTATCCAATCTGCAACACTTAATTTGATCTAATCAATCAGAGGTCTCAATCTCATAAGAAGTCCAAATTTTTATTGACACTTAATTGATAAAAAAAGGAGAAAATTATTAAAGAGTTGAAAATAGATCAAAATAATATAAATATTTTGAGATAAAAGATGAGAGTTTAATTAGAAGGTGAGTGAGAGTGACCTAACAATGTCATGAGCGAGCCAATAAGAGAAGCTTTGATCACATAAATTAATAATTGATTAAGTACCACGGAAACATGATTGAAATAAAGTGAAAGATAAGTAGGGATTATATACTTAATTCGTGCCCTGAAAACTGCACAAAAAGTCAATAAAACCATAATTTGTTCAAGCTATCTTACTGTATATGTCTTACTAATTAATTAATTAAATTTGATGGAATCAACTTCAAATATGAATTTCAGAATTTATGTTGGATCTAGTTTGTAAATTGAACTTGTAAAAGATAGACTGACCAGATACTCGTGCAAGGGTCAGTATTTGAAAGGGACAACACACTCGTGCAAACGAATTTTTCTTTTTCTTTTTATTTTTTTGAGAACCAAAAGAGTTGAACTTAATGAGAATTGGCTCTGGATTATAATGGAATTTTGTTTGGACTTTTGTTGCATTGCATGGTTAGGCTGGCTGTACAAATCCAACCTTTAATTATGAAGATTGAAACTCCATTAATGCATTTGAATTTGAATTTGTATTCTTATATTATTGTCTATCTCAATAGGTTTGATTTCTCTTTATGACGAAAATTACATTTTCTGCTACTGACTGTGAAATGAGAAGCTAGATTTATTACTGGATTTTGAGAACCAGAATTCATAACCTACCTATTGGCTATTGCTCTTATTTATCATTTTGCAATAATTCAGTCATTGCAGAATAAATAAATATAAATAAATTCAAAATAGTTGTCCGGAAAAAGATGGTCTCCCTGATTTTACCCCTAAAATCCGGATCCTTTGTAAGTTGTCTTTGACTCTCAAAATTGTACGATTTGTCCAAGCATAACTCATATGAAAAATAAAATTTACTCTATTTAACTTCTCCAAAAATATTAAATGGATAGGAATGATACCTTACACTATGTATAATATATGTTCTTCAAAACAAAAAATAAAATAAAAGAAATGAATAAATAAAAGAAATAAAAGAGGAAAAAAGAATGAATGGTACCACTAAACCTACCCACATGGGATGGGACACATGCACTCTCATTTTTAAGAGTGTACTTTCCTATTTTACACATGCACGCTCATTTTACTTCTCACTTCTGTTTTGTACCACTCAATCAAGTAAATAGTGGAACAATATAGAAGTAAAATAGTCAATATTCCATTTTATTTCCGCCAATATTTGGTAAAATAGAATGATAGATCAGTGAAAGAAAAAAGTTCCAACAAAAAGGGAAAAAGAGATTATATTCTATTGAAGATTTATTTTACTCAATTTCACCTTGAAGAATATCATGGTCATGGATTTGCATCCGGAGTGTAGACAATGGACACAATAAAGAACAGAGAGAGAGAGAGAAGAAAGAAGACAAAAGAGGTGCTCGTGCAAAGTAGATTGGATTGATTTGCCCATCTCTGTTCTACTTGGTCAACATCCACATTCCTTTCCTTCATTTTCATATTCATTTCCTCACTTTATTACATTATATTAATAGAATTTATTCATGAAATAATAAGAAGAATAACATACAATAATAACCATTTACAAAGTATATGTACAAACATAGCAGAGCAGAAGAGCAGACCTACCATGCATGTGGTGGGCAAGTGAGCAGGTTTACATTAATTCCGCCCCTCGTGCAACTTTCTTATCCTTTTCTTCGTCTTAAATACATATGCCCACATTGATTTGCGTCTCATACTTTTAAGTATAAAATCAAATAACATAAATGAATAATTAAAATTTAAGGATAAAGCTAGCCTCACTATCCAAATCACTACCATCCTCACGGAATACTGATATGTGGGTCCAAGCAAGACACAAGCAAAAAGATCATGGTCTCACTCCATTCTAATTTGCGTGACTCATTGGACTGAGTTTATTAATGGATCCAATACTTCTAACATGTCACAAAATAATACAAATATTCCTCCTTTTCTCTCCCAAATGACTCAGAAAGAAACCGCGATTTCATCTCTCTCTCTCTCTCTCTCTCTCTCTCCAACAATCAAAAACGACCGATTTCATCTCCTTCTGTCTCTCGCCGGAGATCTGGTCCGCCATGATTTGTCCATCAAATCAAGATTTCAAACACAAAATTGGGGGCGATTTCAAACACAAGAAGGCTTATCTCGATAAGATGCAACCGGAAAACTTAATAAGAGGTAGTTGACTGTTGGTTTCTTATTTAGATTTTAAGGAATTGAGGAAGATTGAAGTAATTAGGGTTTTTTGGATTATTTAGGACAACATCAGACCCTAATCAATCTAAAAAGTACAGGATTTAATTGATTGATTGAGGGTAATTAGAATTTTTTCTAACTAACGAGGACTTAATCATACCCTAATTATCCCAAATCAGTCCCAACTACACTCAAATGTACTGAATTTGATTGAATTTGACTGTAAACAATATCAGCCCTAATTTAGAGATGCACAAACATGAATGAGTTCTATACCAAATTTAATATGCTAGAAGTTTTTAAATTTTTATTTTATCAATTTGGTCAGTTTATCAAAATAATTAATTACTTTTTTTCTTTTATAAATGCAGTTATTATAGAAAACTTACGACGAGTTTCGGATTTGCATTTGGATTTGGGTTTAGGATTAGGATTAGGATTGTGTATATGTTAACTTAAATATGTATAATGTATATGGTAATTGGAAACAAAATTGGATTGTGTAATTCAAGTATATGAAATTGGAAACAAAATAAATCCATTCCAAATAAAATAGCAACCAAATAGCAACAAAACACTATTAATCCATTACATTCAAAATATCAACCATCACTATATAAATCCCTTACATTCAAAAAAATAATTACCACCAAAATCTACTACATTCCCTCCCTAAATCTCGATGAACTTGCCATATTGCTCGGTTGTCCATTCTAAACATAACCATTCGAGTCAGTTAGAGAAAAATGAATGTTTCTAAATTGGGACATCATGTTTGGCCATGTATAGTCCATCTCCATGTAAATCGAGCTCCCAAACTGTTTCATGCAAAAAAAGATATAAATAAATATATATATATATATATATATATATATATATATATATATATATATATATATATATCAAACATAATATACATTGAAAATAAAAGAGTATGTACAAATCTTACACTTATATTAGCATAACTATTGTTCATTCCCAATACTTGATTATTTGCGTAGTTATCAACATCCTAAAATTGGAACATAAAAGTTAATTAACAATAATTATAATTAAATATGTACTATGAAATAATAGTAAATATTGTTATACCTTTTTTTTTTTCTTTATTCTTTGTGATAAGTTTTTCGAGAAGTCCTATCTTTCTCTTAGTCGTCGGTCTACCTCTACGACGAACACTTTGTGGGTCAAGGATCCTACCCTCCGTTTGGAGTAATGACTCCACCTCCAACGGAAGAAGAATCATTAGGAGTACCCGATTCAGAAATAATATCACTATTGCAAATATTAGAGGATTGTTCAAACTCTTCTTTTGACCCTTGTATTACTTTTACCGCCTTAGCAAACTTCTCTTCAGAATGCCTTATTATACCGCGAACCTCATCACAAAGACGGCTGAAAAACTCTTGCCGAAATGCTTCAGTTTTATCGAAAGTGTTATCATAATTGATACGAATTGTGGTGTGTATTCTTTCCACATCTTTTCTCCATCTTCTCAAAACATATTTTTCGGGTGCCTTTTGAATGTCCAAATGACTCCACACCATCAATTGGTGGACACACACCATTCCTCTAAATTCAAACAATCGACAATTACAATCCGTTTTATTCGTCTCTTTATTAAAATTAACAAGGAATGACACATTTTTTTTCTTTTTCTCTTCTCCATACGTAATCCACTCAACCACCTCATACTCGCACATAACATCGCCTTCTATTTTTACATGCAATGCACAATTAAGTTTTGTGACAAACTGTTCTTGGAATTCTTTCGCTTTTGCATTTATGTAAAAATTATGAAATTGCTCTTCTAAGCCGTGTTGAACCATTGTCGGGATAAAAGATTGCGAACTTTTTAAGTCTGCTTCTCTTTCACTTTCCACTTTTCCTGACAAAGCATTCACATATTGTTCCACAAATTATTTTAGCGTGGTCTTTTGATATAATCACCAAAATAATAATTTACACCCTCTCTCCTTTGTGTTGATGACATGCCCGCCCAAAAAAATATCTTTCAAATAGGGCGGCACCCAACATTCCCTCTCTTTATACAACACATTTAACCATTCGTTTTCTTGTAAATTATACTCATTGATGAATTCACTCCATTTGATCTCAAATTCTTCGATTGTTAATGACTCATAAACTGCATTATGCATAAGAATCGAAATGGAAGCCGACTCTTTTAATTTCCCCATTTTTTCTGGAATCTTATTCATAATGTGCCATATGCACCACCAATGCGGGTCCCTGGCCATACTTCCTCTATGGCATTCTTCATAGTCATACATTGATCCGTAATAATTGCCGGAGTAGCACGATCCCACATGCATGCCTTCCACGTACTAAACAACCATGAGAATGAACGTGAGCCCTCGTGAGAGATTAAACCACAACCCAATAAAATCGTCTGACCAGGATGATTAACTCCAACAAATGGAGCAAAAGCCATATGGTACTTATTCGTCACGTATGTTGTATCAAATGATATAACATCACCAAACTCCTTACAACATATTTTAGTTGATTATACTCATTCACCTCAATGGCATAATAAATCTCAAAATTATCCTTATGCATTTTCGTGAAATAATCAAGCATCGCATTTGCATCTCCCTCCATAAGCTTTAAACGGCGCTCGCCACTTAAGAAGTTCTTACAATCTTTCAAATTAAAGGAAAGATTCTCATGCCCTCCCGCCTGGATTTGAAGAGACTCATAAGTCGTATACGCTCTAATATCGGCTTTATCATTCATTATAAGTTGCCTTTTTACATACCACACTAAGATATCTATTTCTTTTGAAAAACTTAGTCTTTCCTGGGCTATAATAATGATTATGTTCCAATTTAACCATGCTTATTCTCCATTTTCCATTTGGGGTTCGAATAAGGTTAAGATGGGCTGGACATTGGGTCTTTGTTTGTGGTGGTGGTTTAAGAGGGTTCAGTGCTGTGATCTTTGCCTTTCCAACACGGTTGCATTCAAATTGTACATAATGCACTTCTCCATTAACTTTTTTACTTCCTCTTCTTGCAACACAAAAACCCTTTTGCAAAGCATATTTTCCGTAATAAACAAACGCTTCTTCATGTGTATCAAAAAGCATCTCCTCTTCCGGTTCCTTAATTATCTCATCTTCTTGTTCTATTTCCGCAATCATTACAAGCATCTTCATCGCATCCAGTCGAATCCGATATATCCTCCATAGCTATCACTATAAAAAATGAAAATCATGAATGAAAAATAGACTTATTAATATTGTCATCTTAATTAAATATATATATATATATATATATATATATATATATATATATATATATATATATATACAATTATTTAATTTCAATTAAGGATAAGGCTAGAAATAAAAGAATTAAAATTTCCTTCAAAGAAATAGAGAATTAAGATATTTGATAGTTTAAATTATTTTGATTGTACAAAACAAATTATAGCCTTCCAATGCATGAGCTCTAAAATTCTCTGACTTACAAATTTTATGTCAAAAAAACAGAACAAAAGATTAAAAAAAAAAGAAATATTGACTTTGAATCAGGTTTTAAAGTTTATGACAAGTTGAAAAGTGAAGGAAAATAATAAAAAGAAGATATCTCATATTTACATTCCTTTCGAAACAGAACGACGATCAGAGGTGAAAATAATCTTGCAGGTCGGAGGTGAAAAGTATCTTGCGATTTCCTGGATTCTGGCACCGGCGAGAAGGAGCTACGCTAGGTGATTTGGGAAAGGCGCGATTTTGGAGAAGTCACAGTGGAGCTACAGTAATGGCGCGAGTTTTATTTGGGAGAGAAAGGTAGGGTTGTATTGTATTGTCTTTTTGTGATCCGTTGTGCTATTTGATCCGTTAAGAAATCGGGTAATATAATGAGTTGCCGGTAGAATCCATTTAAGCAAGATGGAATGGAGTGGGTCCCCCACATATCAGTATTCCTTGAAGATGGTAGTGAGGCTAGCTTTATCCAAAATTTCCATCATGAATTAAAATAGATCCAAAATGTGATTTTTTACCATATCCTCTCAATTTCACCTTAAGTAATTAATACTTTGGATGAAAACAATGTATGAAATGAGTAGCTCAATTCTCAATGCTCAATGCATGTGCATGACACTAAATTATTAATAAATACATTTAGCATAACATAATAATTTATGTTATACAATCTTGAAAAAAGAGGTGGCTAATTAATATATGCATGAGCCTGTATATATATAGACTAACTAGATCCTAATTATTCCACGCTGCAAGCCTATTTCTATCATTAAATGATTCAATTCAGAAACATAATTATCGTGATATAATTTAAACAATTGTTACCATATGATTTATGTAGAATTCTATCTAGACCCTAATTATTACTACACGCTGCAAGTCTATTTCTATCTAGACCCTAATTATGCCATAACTAAACAATTGTTACCATATGATCTATATAAATTTCTAGCAAGTCTATTTCTATCTATTTAAATCCAGAAAAGAAAGGAAAAAAAATAGACATTTATTTCTCCTTCTAATTACTTCCATGCTTAATAATAAAAGTTCAAGTATTTCAGAAAATTTCACCATACAAACTTATTTTTTCTATTTTTTTCCTAAACAAATCATCATTCCAAATTGTACTACCAAACAGAAGAGAACATTTTTTTCAGATCCATCTGAAAAAAAAAACTGAGTCATAAACCTGTCTATTATTCACAACCATATTCTATATCAAGAATTAATACTGCACTAGCTATTTTATTAGCTAAAATAATGAGAATTATAAAGTTCCAAAGTTAGGGGCTTTATTATATATTTCAAGATTTACTATGCCTTGGTGGCCTCGCGTGAAATTTCGGTTCCTTTGGTACCGTCCTTGGTAATATTGACCTAAAAATAAAAAAATAACAAATATTATATTTTCATATATGGGAATTTATTTTTATTTTTATTATTATTAAATTTTTTAATTACCGTTTAGGAATGAATGGTTTATCAAAATAAGGCATGGGTTGAGCTTTCGGTACCAGTTCTCGTCTCAGTCTCTTTATCTCTATTTCTTCTTCAATCTGTTTATAATAATTAAAATAATTAATATAGTTGAGTAACTTTGCTATATTATTTGTGAAAAATTATGAGAAATTTTCATTTAACCTCAAAATATCACAAATATACCTCTTATGTGGGGATGAATGATAAATTTCATTTTTTTCAATGGTATTTATGATAAAAAAAATTCAATTTAATTGATTTATATGATATTTTGAGATTTTGCAAGGGTATATTAGGCATATTTTAATAGAACCATATATTTTCTTACCTTTAGTTGTCTTTCTCTCTCCATTTTCAAATTTTCAACAAAATTTATCTTTTCAGCAACCTAACAAAAACAAAAAAAAAATAAATCATTAATCAGATAATTCAACCACGATATAAATACCTCATAAATGAAAAATACCATAAATCAGATAATTCAACGAAGATACAAATAATTCAGAAATGAAAAATATCGTTAATCAGCTTAATTTACAGGGCCAACCAAGATATAAATAGTTCACAAATTGAAATAATTTACGAAAATTACCGGTACGAAAAATGGTACTGGTCCTATACCAACTTTATGAAATACAAACTGGTATTAAAATCATAAATAAAAAACTATTTTATTTTTATTTTACCTGATGATCAAATTCAGCTCGCTCAACCGCACGAATATCAGTGTGAAGAATCAAATCAATCGGCTCCGTCGGTACTTTAATCTTAGGCTTCAATAGATACTAAGAATAAATAAAAAATAAAATAGAAATTAATAATAATAATAATAATAATAATAACAACAATAATGATAAAAAATAAAAAATAATATAAAATACTACAACTAACAATAATAATAATAACAAAAATAAATAAAATAATAGTAAAATAATAATAATAATAATCATCATAAATAAAAAATAATTTATTTATTTATTAATTAAATAATAATACGTGAGGTTTTTCAGTAGTTAAAGGGAGGCCCTGAGCGAGAGGAATGCGAAGCCTCTCTTCTTCTAGAAGCTTCTTTTTCATCTTTTGCATGAAACTTTCCTCTTTCACCCTTCCTCTTTCCTGCAATTAATTATTTTCCAAATTTTAAATTCTCAAAATGTTCAAAATACGTTTGGAATAAATGAGGAATTAGAAATGTGATTTACCTCGGTTTTGAGGGTGAAAGGATGAGGATTTGTTACTTTGGGCTTTTTTGCAAAGTTTCGGCCAGTTGATTCGGTACTCTGTTTATAAAATAGGGATTAAATACAAAAAAATCTGAAAAATTTAATTGATAATAATAGTAATAATAATAAGAATCATACATTTCGTTTTGTTTTGTTGCTTCCACTGCTTGCATTGCTCTCCCTGTCCAAAGCAAAGAATCAGCAATAAATATTTCATTAAAAAAGAAGAAAAAGGAGAAAATATACTCATTTTGAATTAATTTCAAGATATTTCAAACAACAATTCATGTTAATTCTTAAGTTCTGACAAATCAACAGAAAACAATTAAACCATTACAAGATATCGTTGTAAAATGAAAGTTCGAAAAATAAATATACCTCTTAGAAATTCTCTCAAATTGCTCGCCTGAATCCACATCAGATTTCTCATTTACGCATCTCTCTGCTGACGTGGAGCCTCCAGATCCAGAATAAGATATCTCAGTTTCATCTGGTTTTTTTTGCAAATTTCCGATTTCTGATAAAACCGATTTGAATTCCCTCTTCTCCTTTTTCACTCTCTCTTCTTCCTTCTTCAAACAGAGTTTCTCAAATTCTTTCACTAAATACCGCACTCTTCCTTGTCCGGGTTCAGGTGCATCGTTCAATCCCCCTTCTATGATTTTAGATCTCAAATCTCGATTTTTTATTCCAATTTCAGAGAAACGGATTTTGGATTTCCGGATCTGACGTTTCTCAGATCGATTCAGATCAATCGGTGATGAAAGTCTCGCTTTGATTGGAATTTTCATCAGAACAGGAGCTTTCGATTGATTTTTCGAATTTGAAGCCTTGGATTCCTTCAGCGAGAGCTTCTTCTTCACTATGAACTTGTTCTGCTGTGTGGAACAAGGAGAGATCAGGGATTTCAGCGATTTGACTGTTTTCTTACTCGAATTCGAGTAATGAGGCGTGGATTTACGGCCTGGAGTTGAAACTCGGATATTTGGATTCGAATTCTCAGAATTTTCTGATTTTCGATGTAGCAGAACGTTAGATTTCTTCACCGGAGCCGCCATTTTTTCCGAAATTGATCTCAAAATATCAGAATTCAGAAGGGTTTGATCATATTATTATCCAAATTGAGACTAAATTGGACTGAAATTCGACGAAAATCTTCGGAATTCTCTCTCTCTCTCTCTGTTTCTAATTCTCTCTCGGTTTAGGGCTCGAGACTACAAAACAGAGAGAAAGATCATTATTATTTTTGTGTATAAACTTGGTTTACCAACACCGCTCTATTAATGGACGCAATGGTTGGCGAAATGTTTCTGATCCACGTCTATTCGTAATTTGGGTTTCAACGGATACTTTTATTCATGCAGATTGATGGAAATCTTCTACTGTTATAGCAATGGTGTAGTTGTGTAGCGGGTCGTAATACAAGGGTTAATTGACCTGCTTCATGGATGGACGCATAGGAATTGTAATACATTTTGTGTTTTGAAATGATTGGCAATTAATTGAGAAATTATTTCCGGTGAGGTTTTAATTACTGACACGCGTGATGCTAAAATTTAAAATTTGAAAATCAAAATACATAATGCGTGCATCATATCTTTAATTACTCACTCGACAGAAAATTTAATACATGTATCTTACTCACTGACCAAATATTTCGGTATTAAATTATTAGTTTTTAAATTTTTCTAATCAAGTCTTTTCATAAGGTAAATGCTAACTGAATCGCTATTATAATGTTGCCTCGCTAATAGTCAAATACATTGTTATTTTTTGTCATGCCATTTTTCTATGAACTTCTCAAAAAAAAAAGAGACTATAACACTGACATTCAAACTCATATAAAAATGAAAGTCCACTCTATTTTTTATTTGCTCTTGTCGGCTAAACTTCTTTAGTTCTCAAATGTCTATTTCCCCTTCAAAAACATTATTCAAAATAAAACAATGACGAGGCCATTACGCACTCAAGACAAAAAGAGGTCAGTTCAAATTCAATTCCTTTCTTCATCACAAAACGAAACCAATCACAGCCGTCGAAACCCAATCCGACGGCTGAGATTTCACTCCGTGACATGGCGCGCACGAAATAACCAAACGACCTTTCGTGATGTGTACTTTTAAACTAACTGTGTACATCTTTTGAGACACGAATAAATTCCTCTTTTCCAGATTCCGAAGCTTATCTCTAACCGGACCTGGTCCACAGAGAAGAAGTAAGAATATCTCACTGTATTAGTAGGCGTATATGGACCGGGCGTAGACAGTGATTTGTGTAGATTCTTTCTTTCTTCGTGAACCGAATAAAACTCGACACTTTTTCTTCTTTTGAGAGAAGAAGTTGTGAAAGTGTGTAGCTTGTTCGATCGGAATCGGATCGAGAGGGTTAGGGTGTGATCGGATTCTTCGGGTTTTGATCGGATTTCAGTCTCGGATCGGCGGTTTGATCCGCTGTTTTGTGTTGGTTGAGCAGTCGGAAGTTTTGCGACGGAAGAGGCGGAGTGAGACGCGAGAGTTGTTGATTTTAAGGGACAGGAGGCGATTGAAGGTGGAATCATCTGTTCTGGTTGTGATTTTCTGAATTTTGAGGGAGAAGGAAAAGGGAGGCAATTTCGGTAAATTTTCGGTACGATTCGTCCCTTTGTGTCTATACATAGTTTGATCTTTGCTTATTTGGTAAATTTGATTTAGTGGTCTTGTTATAATTTGATTTATATATGGAAATTTGGTTTTTTTATTGGGATTTAGTAATTTATGCTTTGAATAACTGGAATATCAGACTTTGGATTGGAATTACAGTAATTAAACTTTAGTAAAATTAATTGTGATTTGTCAACACTTTACAGTCTTTCCTATCGACTAAAGAAGAACTCTTTACAATCTCTTACTAATTTGGTATAAATTCATATTTCAAATTTCAGGACCCGATTGAAAATAAAAAATGTTGCACCCAAAATGGCAAGCAATTTCTATATACCTCTCAAACTACTCAGCATTCCTCTCAATCTCCTTTCTAGCCTTCTTTATCATACTAATATACTACGCGATAAACCAACTGAACCACAACGTGAACCTAAATTTTGGCCGAGCGATCCGAGCCCGGTCAAAACGGTACCAAAAGTCAAAGTCAACCGCTCCGGTCCTTCCGGAAGCTTCTCACACCTGGCGGCGCGAGCCCGCTTCCAAATCCAAAGGCCTCAAATGTTGCGTGTGTTTAAAATCCGTTTCTCTCTCATCCACCTGTCAAGTAATCCACAGATGTGATGTTTGTGGCGCGCCTGCACACTTAAACTGTTCCGGCAACTCACACAAGGACTGTAAGTGTGTATCTTTGCACGGATTTGAGTTTGTGAGTCATCAGTGGACGGTACAGTGGTACGAGTCGGTTGACCGTTCTGACGAGGCGTCGTTTTGCTCCTACTGCGAAGAGCCATGTGGCGGAGTCTTAGTGGCTAATAAGCCTGTGTGGTATTGCATGTGGTGTCAGAGACTCGTGCACGTGGATTGCCACGCCAGCCTGGCGAGGGAAACTGAGGATAAGTGTGATTTGGGGAGATTGAAAAGGGTCGTTTTATCGCCGCTTTGTGTTAGAAGGATTGAGAGTGGGATTTTTAGTAGTATTACGAGCGGAGCTGGTGAGCTGGCGAGCACGGTGAGAGAGAGGATTAGAGGGAGAGGGAAAAGGAATAAAAGCGGTACGGGGAAAAGTGGTACGAGTAAGAATGAGGTGAAATTGGTACCGGTAAAAGAGAGTGGTGAAAAGGGAGAGAAAAGTGGTGAGAAAATAGTTGGAAATGGTGAAATTGTAGTGAAAAACGGTGAGAAAATAGTAGAGAATGGTGAAAATAGAGTAGAAAATGGTGAAAATATAGAAACAAGTGGTGAAAATATAGTAAAAAATGGGGAAGATGAAAAAATAGTAGAAAATGGTGAAAATATAGTAAAAAGTAGCGAAAATATAGTACAAAATGGTGAAAATGTGGTAGAAAATGGTAAAAATACAGTACAAAACGGTGAAAAAACAGTTGAGAAAAACGGCGAGAATAATAAAATGATACAAATGCAGCACGGTCAGCAAAAGTACGAAATCTGCGATTTACCTTCTGACGCGCGTCCTTTATTGGTATTTATTAATAAAAGAAGCGGGGCCCAGCGAGGCGATATGTTGAGACAACGGTTGTTGATTCTTCTGAACCCAGTCCAGGTCAGCAATTAATAAAAAATAATAATTCGTTTAATGTTTTTTTGAACGTTTGGATGTATTTTATGGTAATTTGATGCATTAGTTCTGGCCTATGAACCCCGCAATAAGTACAAGATTGCATTATTAATTCGGAAATTTGAAAAAGAAAATTCCTGTATTGTGCTGAAATTGCAAAAAAGCCCCTGTATTATTGTAAATTGCTGAAAAACACCTGAGTTATTGCCGAAATTACAAAAAACTCCCTGTAATAAATATAGATATATTTTCAAATAATTAGAAATTAGACCGACTTCTGGTCCTTGTGTTTTACTCAGCTGAAAAACCTGTTTAAAAAAACATATATTTGTAAACATTTGCAAAGAGCACCTGTATTTTGATGAAATTGCGAAAAAGCCCCTGAATTATTGCCAAAATTGCAAATACAAACCCTACTTCTGATAAAAATAATAAAAATTTGCAAAAAAAATTAAATTATGCTGAAACTGAAATTGCAAAAAAGCCCCTGTATTATTGGAAATTGCAAAAAAAAACCTATATTTTTTTCAAATAATTAGAATAGGAAACTAACGGTGTTAGGTTTTTTTTGCAATTTCCAACAATGCTGGGGCTTTTTCGCAATTTCAGCATAATTGAGGGTTCTTTTGCAAATTTCACTTGTTAAATATTTTCTTACAACAGGTGTTTGAGCTGAGCAAGAGTCAGGGACCGGAAGTGGGCCTGTCCCTATTCCGCAAAGTCCCGCACTTGAAAATATGAAGTTTGATTGCAAAAAAGCCCCTGCATTATTGGAAATTGCAAAAAAAAAAAATAAATAACACAATTTCTAATAATTCAGGGGCTTTTTCGCAATTTCATCAAAATACAGGTTTTTTTTTCTTGCAATTTCGGCATTAATGCAGGTTTTTCTTTCGATTTCCAATAATCCAGGGGCTTTTTCGCAATTATTAACTTTTCCCTTATTTATCTATTTATTTATTTATTAATTTCATAAACAGGTGTTTGAATTGAGTAAATCCCAAGGACCGGAAGTGGGCCTGTCCTTATTCCGCAAAGTCCCGCATTTCAGAATCCTCGTCTGTGGCGGCGACGGTACGGTCGGCTGGGTTTTAGACGCGATAGAAAATATGAAATTTGAGGCGCCGCCAGCTGTCGCGATAGTGCCAGCTGGCACGGGGAACGACCTGGCGAGGGTTTTGGCCTGGGGCGGCGGACTCGGCACGGTTTCCCGTAAAGGAGGTTTAGTGGAGGTTTTGACACATGTTGAAAATGCGGCCGTTACGGTTCTGGACAGGTGGCGCGTGGAGGTGAAGAGGAGGGGGAGTAAGGGGGTGAAGATTAAGTTTATGAATAATTATCTTGGTTGGTGTTATTTTTTTGTTTATTTATTTATTTTGGTGGGGATTTGTGTGATTTTTGTGGGGGGTTTTGCGGTTTGGTGTAGAAAGACGGGGGGGTTTGGGAAAGAAGGGGATTTTGTTTTGAGTTGGGTAGAGGGAAGTGAGTTTTGATTTTGTTTATTTATTTTGGTGGGAATTTGGAAGAAAGTATCGAATGTTGTGGTTGATTTGTGAAAGAAGATCCTCTTTTTTGTGATTTTTGTGCGGGTTTTTGCGGTTTGGTATAAAAGAGGGGTGTTTTTGCGAGAGAAAGTTGTTTTGTTTTGTTTTTGAGTTTTGATTTTGTTTGCTTTGATTTGTCAGGGATTGGGTGCGATGCGAAGGTTGCGTTGGATATACATAATTTACGCGAGGATAACCCTGAAAAGTTCTACAGCCAGGTAAAAATAATTGAAAAATATAATAAAATAAAAGTATTAATATGTTGAATGGTTCGTTATTTTGTTTATGTAGTTTATGAATAAGGTGTTGTACGCAAGAGAAGGGGCGAAGAATATAATGGATCGAACGTTAATTAACTTTCCGAAGCAAATAAAACTTGTGGTAGACGGAGTAGAGATCGAACTTCCTGAGGTACGCCCATTTCATATTATATTTGTTAAAACAAATCTTAAACCCTAAACTCTTATCTTGTTTGATGATGAATATCCGGAACTCTAAACCTTATCTTTTTTGAATGATGAAAGCCTAAAAATCTTGCTTCAATAAACTAAACCCTAATTCTTATCTTGTTTGAAGTTGAACGACGAAACCCCAAATCCTAAATCTTATCTTGTTGAATGATGAAAACCTAAACCCAAACAAATGTTGTTCCATTGGTGAAACCCTAAACCCTAAATGCTATCTTGTTCAAACGACGAAACCCTAAACAACTCAATTTAGGCTCTAGGCCCATTTCATTCCATTTATTCCTTCACACCAAGTAACGGAGAAACCCTAAACCCTAAACCCTAATCTTCTTTAAACCCCCAAACCCTAAAATAAACCCTAAAATCTTGTCTAAAACCCTAATAAATCATCCTTTCTAGGACGCTGAGGGCGTGCTCGTCGCCAACATCGGGAGCTACATGGGCGGCGTCGATCTATGGAAAAACGAAGAGGACGAGACCTACGACAATTTCCGACCCCAATCGATGCACGATAAAATGTTAGAAGTCGTGAGCTTCACCGGCATGTGGCATCTCGGCCGCCTCCAGGTATGTTAATTGGAGATGTAATCGTATTTTGTTTGTTTGTTGTTTACTGGGATCTGATTTGCGTCATCGACTGGCTTATTTGATATAACAAAAAAGTATATTGATAGACAGAAAGATAGAATAGACATGTAATAAAATATGATGCGTAAAAATAAGAATATATAGTCATTTATATGGAAATTTATAATATTAGAAAAGGTATAATGGACATATAAAAAGACATAATAGTTATATATAAAAGTATGATAGATAATTTAAAAGGTCGGAGCTTCACCAGCATGCGGCATGTTGGGATCTGATATGCATCACTGGCTTATTTGTCAATAGTATTGTTGAAATTCCGAAATGTCTAACGGAATTACAAAAAAGTATATTGGTATAAAAAATGTAGAATGAATGTATAAGAAGGTATATTGATATACGAAAAGAGAAAACATTCTCATCACCCGCTTAAACATCACCATATCATATTTTTATACGATTTTTAGTTGTTCATTATTCCTTTGTATAGAATTAATTCAAAAAGAATGAATACCTTTTGTATGTCAATATACATTTTATATATTCATTCTACCTTTTTGTAATCCTGCTAAATAAGCTGGTGGTGCGTATCAGGTCTCAACAAATAAATGATCAGATGGATAAATGGAAAAATCATATATATATATATATATTTATTTATTTTATTTGTATTAGGTGGGATTGTCGAGAGCTGAGAGGCTTGCGCAAGGCCACTCATTGAGGATTGAGGTAAGGGATCCGATGCCGATTCAGATTGATGGCGAGCCTTGGTTGGAACCGCCTTGTACCGTTGAGATCTCTCATCACAACCAGGTCCTCTCTCTCTCTCTCTCTCTCTAGAATTCTCTCTTTAAAACTCTCTCTAGACCTCTTTCTCTCTCTAGAGCTCTCTCTCTCTCTCTAAAACACATTCTCTAGAACTTTCTATTTAGAGCGCTCTCTCTCTCTCTCTAGAACTATCTCTCTCTAGAGTTCTCTTTCTCTCTCCCATATAACTCTCTCTAACTTTTAATTTGAAATATTTCATCAGGCATTCATGTTGAAAAGAATCGGCGACGAAACGATAGCCCGAGCCGCGTCGGTAATAACCGACGTACTTGAAAACGCGGAAAGTCAAGGAGTCATAAATTCCGCACAAAAAAGGAATTTACTTCAAGATATCGCTCTTCAGCTTTGGTAGATCGATTTTATTTCTATTTTTTCGCCACGTGTTTTTGTAGTAAATTTTTGGGTTTTTTCTGTAAATTTTTGAAAGGGTAGTTGTGTGTGTGTGTGAAATTTTGTAAGCTAGAGAAATTATTACTGATAGTATATATTTTGGCTTTTTTGTTATTGTTTTGATGATATTATGCATCTTAGGTGGCAAATTTAATGTTTTTGTTACATTTGAAAACACAATCAGTTATAATCTTAAATAGATCGTAATCGCAATTTCTTCAGGTATGACTAAATATGAGAATTCATAATCAAATCTGATGGAATATGATAAATAAAATCATAGCAGTCTCAAGTGGATGGTACCTACATTATGCAAAATAATAATGATGTGACCTAAAATCCAGTTAAAACATATTCTCAACTCAACAATACTTTTTATCTGGGCTTAAAATCACTCATCCAAACAAATTAATTAAAATTAATTAAAAGAAAAGAAAAGAAAAAAAATCTCTCTCCTCTCCTCTTCTCTTTCTCTCCTCGATTCAATTGTTCATTCATTCGAGTCGCATGGATTACAATTATAACTCCGCAGCTCAGGCGTCGCACTACGCCGCTCCGCCCTATTATCCCCCCTCCTCCGCCGCCGATCACACTACTCCGCCGCCCTACTACCCTCCTTCCGCCGCCGCCGCCAGCCACTCCACTCCGCCGGCCTATTACCCCCCTTCCGCCGCCTCCAGCCACTCTACTCCGCCCTCTTATTACCCTAACCCTAACACTCCTCAACCCGTCGCCTCCAATGCTTACTCCGCCTATCAATACCAGCCCGCCGCCTCCTCCGCCGTATCCGGCTACAACTACCAGCCCCCCACCTCATCTGCCGCCGCAGAGGGCTACCAATACACGTCATCCGCCAAGGAAGGCTACCAGTACCAGCACGCCACGTCATCCGCGGCGGCGGACTACCAATACCAGTCCGCCAAGTCATCGGCCGTGATGGGCTATCAATACAACTCCGCCACGTCATCCGCCGCGGTGGGATACCAGTACCCGTCCGCCACGTCATCAGCTTCAAAGGGCCCCGGGCCGAAGCATTTCGGCCGGACTCCGGCGGCAGCCAACCCCCGTAATCGTCCTGTGAGTTCTCTCTCACTCTCCCTCTCTCTCTTGGTTTAATTTGGGGATTGTGCACATTTCATTCCAATTTCTTTAATTTGTTGTAATTTTAACTCATTATTGCCTGTAATTTGGGCAATTTATGAATTCAAATCAACACATTTGGCTAATTGTTCCAAGATTTGTCTTTTGGGGATCTAGGTTTTAGAATTTATACTTTAGATCCCTCTCATATTTAATTGTCACATGTTCCAATTCTTCCCTGATTTCTTCTCATTAAGTTCTTACAAAAACAATAAAGGTGTTGCAATTTGATATTTATTTAGGGTTTAGGGTTTAAGGAGCACGATTTGGCGGAAAAGAAGCTCAAAATGATGCAAGGCGGCGCGAAATCTGATTCGGTTAGGGTTTGCTCCGCTTGCAACGTCGTTTGCAATTCTGACAAGGTTTTTGAGACTCACATCACATCAGCAAAACACATCGCAAAGGTAAATTAATAATATGGAAATTCGCAAAAAAGCCCCTGCTTTATGTCGAAATTGCAAAAAAGTCCCTGCATTTCTGAAAATTGCAAAACAAAAACCTATATTTTAGAAAAAGACTTTCTATTTTTTATTTTCTTAAGAATGGAGTTTTTTGTTTGCAATTTTAAATAATGCAGGGTCTATTTTGCAATTTAGGCATAGTCCGAGGGCTTTCTTGCATTTTTTAGTAGTTGGTTTGAATTGTGTGAAAAAAATATTTGTTTTTAATATTTTTTTAAGGTGAGTGGAACGCCGGTAAGTGGATTGGGTGGAATAATCGGCTCAAACCCTAAAAAGAAGAAAAAGAAGGCCCAAACCCTAAATTCGGTACCGAAAATCGCTCAACCGGTTTATTGTGAGATTTGCAAAATTTCATGCAACGATTTGGAGATGTATAACAAACATGTTGCGGGGAAAAAACACAACAAAAATATAAAAAACGCAAATATTTCGTTTACTAGTACTAATAATACTAGTACTGGTTCTGCTAAATTGATCCAATTTGTACCCGCAAGTAATACTAGTGATAATAATAATAATACTAATATTAGTAATAATAATTTTAGTGAGACGAGAAATATAGCGCAAAATTCGATCCAAAAAATCGTTCAATCGGTTTATTGTGACGTTTGTAAAATCACGTGTGACACACAAGAGGTTTTTAATATACATTTGACCGGTAAAAAACATAATAAAAAGGTGACGAGTCAAATCATGGCTGCTGCTGCTCGTGCTGCTGCTACTAATAATAATAATAGTAATCTTAATATTAATAATAATGTTAATAATGAAAATAATGATAATTATAATAATGAAGGAAATGAAAATGGGAAGGAAAATAAAATGCAAAATAATAAAAGAAAGGTGGCGACAAAAGAGGAATTGGAGGCGAAAAAGAGAAAGATGATAGAAAATGGAACGAATTTGGAGTGTGTGAAAGTGTGTGAGATGTGTAATGTGGTTTGTTCGAGTCAAATGGTGTTTGACTTACATGTCAAAGGCAAAATGCATCTCAGTATGCTTAAGAACTTAGAAGATAATCATGAAATTGAGGCGCCAAAATTGGAAGAAAAACAAGAAATTGCGGCTCCAAAATTGGAAGAAAAGGAAGAAAATTTGGCGCCAAAATTGGATGGAAATCAAGAAAATGTGGCGCCACTTGCTGATTAGTTATGTTTGATGTTTAATTGCGTAGAATCTGTAATGTGATGTGTTTATTGAGAATCGGATTAGAGATTATGTTATGTGTTAATCCTTTTTCTTAGGACTTTTGTGGTGTATTTCATTTACTTTATTTTCTTATTTTTTGATGAGTTATGGGCATTTTGTTTGGATTTATTTGGTACTATGATATGGTGGGATAAGTTTATGATTCATGTGCCAGGATTATTTATACTTTTTTTGTTCTGTTTTCTCTTTATTGTGATGTGGCTAGTAATTCTTAACTTGTTGAATTTACTTGTTACAATTTAGAAATTAGAGAGTAATGCTTTTCATACACCAACACTTCTTGAAATATAGTTTAAAATGTTGCATTTCTATATTGAAAATCATTTATGACCTATGAAAAGTGTAATCATTTCAAATTTAAAGCTAGGGTCTCAAACTAAGTGCAGAAAAAGGGAAGCAAATTGCCAAAACAACGATCGAAACGATCATGACAAAAGTACAACAAATTAGTTTTATTTTTTGCATGATTGTTGCGAAGTTGCCCCTTGTTTGCACTCCTCGTATTGTTGCATGGTGATAAGACTATCGTATAAAGACGGCATCCAAACCAACTGCGATCTTATTATCTGCATATTATGCTTTTATGGAATTACTTCTTTGGTTTCCAAATTTTAAACGAAAGATGAAGGCATTACGTAGACATATTTTTCTGAATCAATCTAAGAAAATGTAAATAACGAAAGCAAAATATGGAATGATCACGGATCATTTGGTCGTATGATTTCTAGATATATATTTTTTTAATTTGATATGGACCATGTAGTTGAAAATTCATGTATTTACTAAATTCATCTGCATTACTTGATATCATGTAGGCCTTACAAAATTAAAGATATTATACACAAACGTATAATTGAAGTCTCTATTAATGCATACTTTGTATATAACAAACTATTATAATTATTTCCAGAATGAAGTCTACAAAACATCAAAATATCATCTATATCCTTATAGCACTAATAAATATCATTTAGATCTCAGTATATAATTTCTGAGATAGGGTACATCTCTAGTTATAACTAATTACTTTATTGAGTCTATTAAATTGCCATTGAATAAAAAATTGTACAATTTTTAGGAAAATGTAAAATTTACATGTCAAATAAATTATGCATATACAATCAAGAGATCTTAGAAGTTGGTATTTAAAAAAGCAATCCCAAAAACAGCAATAGATATAGACATGAATATAGCAATCGGTATTTCTGCCGACTTTGCACGTCCTTGCAGTTTGATACCAACGATTCCGAAAATCTTCTAGAAGAATAAATGGACAAAAAATCTTCTAGAAGATTTTCTTGAAGATTCCTGGAAAATGCAAACTAAATTGCTGAATTATTCATAAATTCAACCATTATTGCAAATAAAAATAAATATGGAGGATCTCATGAATGTCTAAATTAAGTAAAAACATGGTTTGCTAAATTTGTAATTCCGTTCTGTTTCTGTACTTTTTCTTTAATTGTCCAAACCAAACAACTGTAAGCCGTTACACAATGGTCTGGGTTTGACACTCAAATTCGAAAGCCAGGGTTTGACAGACACTAAGCATCATTGCAGAAAAATAACGAACTGTTTTGAGTATTTGTCAAAAATGGTCTACATAAAAAAATAGCAATATGGCATATTGTACAGAACAACAAAGTAATAAATAAGTAGAAACCAACTATTTTTTTTTTTAACTCCTCAAGTGAGGATTTTTTTTTTTCTTTGTAGAAATCATTCTTGATGAGTATCGAACTCACAATCTCCTGATTAGTGGGGTGATGTTTTTACCGCTTGAGCTAGCAAGCTTTGACAAGTAGAAACCAACTACACCTAAATATAATTACAAAATAAAATGGGAACAATCCTAGTCTCATGAATTTAAACTGTCAGCTTGCACTCTTCAAGATCGATCGCACCGCCATATTCTAAGGTCTCAATCGTGTGGAAAATTCTGAATGAAAAAACACATAAAAATCTCAATATATGTCTTATTTGCTTCAGAAATGTTGCGTTTATGTCAATTCGTTAATTGAAGCTAATTATATAAATGAAAGAAAAACTATATATTCACTCACCTTTATGTACATTGCACACAAACCTACTTAATTATTCCTCATATTTGGCGGTAATACCATGTCGCGCAAAAGTGCATCATCAACTAAATCTCCTAATTCATAATCACCCGTTTCCTCTTTAAAACACTTCAATTGTTTCATCTGGTGAAACGTGTGATGAGCGGCTTGAAAATTAATCTGAATTGGCGGGGCAGAATATGAAAGCGGTGCAACTGATCCGTCAAATAAATTTGTTGATTTACTAAAGAATGCCTTTTGGCGTGGGATGGGATTGGCATGGTGACAGTGCCGGCCTTCATATGTTGTTACGACTACTGAACGGTCGTTAGAAGACCGCTCCACCTGCTTTTTCACCGTGCATTTGTCATATGTGCACTTGTAGTAACTCCTGTGTACAAATTATTAGTACAAGTACAAGATACTTAAATAATAATCATATTTTTTGAGGATCCTCGTGAGAGGAATAATTTATGTAGAAGTAAAGAGAAAATATATACTCCACTAAATTGATATGGGATTTGAAACCCCAAATATAGTATCAATTACTAGAACAATTTGAAGTGTTAACAAATGTAAACCTATAACAAAATTTAATATAACATCAGTGAATATGTTTTAGATCATCTTATACAAAAGTTGTGTTTCATGTGTTTCTTTTTTTTTTTTTTTTGAAGGAAAGTTGTGTTTCATGTGTTCAGGATATGAGTTTTGTGTAATTTGTTGTGATTTAACACAAATTACAACATATTCAACTTAAGCTTGTAGCCTTTTTAATGTTCCTTTTAACAGTTTTCTTTATCTTTAATCCTTATTTTGCTCTTTGTTGTCTTAATTTAAAGTGTAATCAAGACTCACTTTACTTACAATCTTGTGCTTCGGACAATTAATCCTACCGTATTTTCTCCAAAAAAAAAAGTGTGTTTTGTGTAGGTTGAGAGAGCGAGAGAGAGAGAGAGTTGACCTAGGAAAAGGACTGTTCTTGACAGATTTCTGGCCGTACTTTCTCCATCTGTAGCCATCTTCTAGATGATCTGTCTCGCTCTTCGTCATGAAAGCGAACCTTTGCTCACGCCTCCTCTTCTCTCCTTTCATCTTCTTCGCTTTCACATTCTTCCCCCTAAAATTCAATTCAATCAAACGCATTTAATTAACATCATCACACCGATGAAAATGTCGCAACATAACTTCAAACTGATCAGACAAACTCACTCCGTCTCCTTCTCAGGCGGTCCGTCGGACTGAGCTGGCAGTTCTTCACTAGAGCTCGGTCCAATCAAAGGACCTGACAGCACAGAAGTCTGCACCGTTTCAGCCGGAGCAGCCAATCCAGCCAGCTCAGGCAGGTCGTAAGCTGCCGGAAGATCGCCCAACTCGAAGAGGTCCCTCCAATAGCCATCCGCCATGTCAGATCCACCGCAGAGTTGATCCATCTTCGAGGCTCTTGATTGAGTTTTTCTCCCTCTCTTTCTCTCTGTTTAAGCTTGTGGAGTAAGGAATAGGAATGTGAATATGAAGAGAGAAGCGACGACCAGTTAGCTGGTCTGTTTTCTTTCTTTATTTCTTTTGTTTTTACTTCTAGAAATCTACTTTTCATTTCATATTGAATAATTCTTCGGTGTTTAGAAGGGACGCGTGTTGAGAGGCTATTTCACTTGGAACCTCAATAGAAAAACATTTTATTTTGTACCAAAAGATAATAATCTGATTATTGCAAAAGTAAATTAAATATTAGAAACAAATATTTGGTACGGACAAGCATTATTTTTTGAGACGTTCACATTGACTTGCTCAGGATCTTGGGGGATGTACGGTATATGTACCCATTTTTCCATCCCTTGCAATTTAATTTCATTATTGTGAGTTTATAAGAAATACAACTTATCAGCATCAGTATTATATATTTTTTTGTTGCAATAACTCATCAAGCTTTAATGGTTGAGGAAGATAAGACAAAGAGGTTTGGAGTCTCTAAACTGTGATTTTATATAAGTTGGGACAATGATGAGTGTGAAATGAAGTAAATTAAATTAAGCATTTGTGATATTATATTTAATATTTATTAATTATTCTGTATTAAATATATATAAAAAATAGGTGTCATGTAATGAATAAGATGTTTCTTCTTTTGAATTAATAGTCTATTATTTTATTGTCTAACATGAATTATAAGATCATAATAATAGTTCAGTAGTTCCAGAATTTGAGAGGCAAACTAGAATTGTTCTATATAAATATGTAATGATATATTTGCATATTATGTTACATTAAAAATTAATATGCTAATGTCAAACATTGCACATTATAATTAAAAGAAACAATAGTTTTATAATAACGAGATAAGCACTAAGAGACATGATTGCACATGTTTTTGCATCTGCCATCCAACGAATCTAACCAAGTTGCACAGTAAACAAAAAATGAATGACGACATTTTATTTAAATATCTTGATATATACATTAGAAAATTAACTCAAAGTCCCTCGATACTTGTATCAGAGAAATAGCTTATCCATGATATGCATTGTAAGTTTTCTTTTTTAGATCATCGAGTTATAAGCTATTGTGTAATCAACTTGAAGTTTACTCAAATTTCTAATATAGAAATTTAGAGTTTTAATTAGTGACAAATAATGAAAAACTGAAAAGATTACATATAAAAAAACATATCCCAAACTTGTCTCACATTGATGGTCCATGTCCATCCAGAAGAATGAAAATAGAGAGGTGTACTTTCTGTACGGCACTATTGACCGTTGACTTTAAATTAGAGTTAGAATACTCATATGTGGAGTGGATATGAAGGAATTGGACATGATTTGCGGTGCACATTTATTTGAAATTGTATTATATATATTTCAAATGGTTAAAATAATGATATTATAAAATATATCAATTTTGAGATAAGAAAAATCTTGATAGAAATCAAACATGAGAAACAAATTTGTTGATCTAAATTTAAGTTCCATTAATTGTTGCTGACTTCTCTTGTTAAAAGTTTTTGAATTTTTCAAAAAGTGACCTGATATATCACGACGCATCGTAATATGCTGGAATCATGACAACAATATATATAGCTTATTAACGGTATAATAATAATATACATAATTCATTTTTTATAATAGTATATATATAAACAATAAAAATAGTATATTAAAACAATATATACAAATCCAAAAGTAAAAAATACATAAAGAATAAAAACAATAAAAATAGTATATAAATTTGTATTGAAAAGTGAAAAATTATATATATTGTCCATCGTGATTCGGCGTGCTATAGTACCGTTGTGATATCAGATTTTTTTTTTCAGAAATTGCAGAAAAAATGGTACTCATCAAGATCTACTTAGCTGCAAAATTTCCTTATTTGGGGATATTGTAATAAAATGAGAAAAGAAAACAGTAAAACACTGTAAAAAATGTCAACTGAAAATTTTCGAAATCCTTTCTTAGCTAAATTTTTTTTTTTATTCTTAGCTAAAAATGTTTGAGAGACCCTAAAAGTATAATCGGTATGGAATTCGTTTGAATGAGATATTGGAGAGAAAAATGAACAAAAATTAGAAAGATGATGAGGTTGGTGACTGGCGAGCCATTTCTAGCTTGATCATGCCAATACTAGTGCCAAAAGAGGCAAAGATCTCAAAATAACCTTCAATTTAACTCTTACTGTTACTCAAAGGGCCTTCAAAATCAAGACCATTAGTTTCATTTGAAGAATAAAATAACCAACTATTGAATTAAATTTGCATGTTTATGTCCGTAGATTTTTCAGTTCTCACAAAATTAGAAAAATCCATATACAACAATTTTTGGGCTCTTTTAACAATTTCAAATTGGGCTTAGCCCACTTCTTAAAAATAATTTCAATTAACCCAACTAATCCATAGAATATCTAGAAAGTTTTCAAATCTGTGACATAAACAGACACGACTTTTCAAGTTTGACAAAGTCCTTGAACTACCCCAATTGGTCGCTGCCTGTACCGCGTGCTGGAACTAGGAACGAACACGAACACGAACAAGTCTTCTCTCATCCCTTTCTTTCTTCCTCTGTATTACTTCATCGCTTTTCTTCGCCTTGCAATACAATCTCAGTTTTCTTCTTTCTCACTTCCTTTCTTCTTCTTCTTCTTCTTCGCGTTATCTTGATTCTTAACTACCCAAAAATGTCGAGAAACAGTGGATCGAAGGCACCTCCAACTACCCAAAACCGCCGTCTTTCCACCACCACCAACAGCAATCCATTCGATTTTGACTCCGATTCAGAAATCGAGAGCAACCGCCGGACCTCCTCCCAGTCGCCGTACGCCTTCTCCGCCGCCACCAACAACCGGAGCCAATACAAGAACGACTTTCGCGATTCAGGCGGGATTCAGAAACAGTCCACACAGGAATTGGAGAACTATGCGGTTTATAAATCGGAAGAGACGACTGAAGCGGTTCAACGGAGCTTGAGAATCGCAGAGGAGATGAGAGACGGAGCTTCGAAGACTTTGGTGCAGTTGCATCAGCAAGGACAGCAGATTGAGAGAACTCACATGATGGCTGTTGATATTGACCAAGATTTGAGCCGAGTAAGTAGATTTTGAGAAAATTATTGATTACCAAGTTAGTTGATTTAAGTAATTTTGATTTAGGGTTTGTTGATTTGTTTGGTTTTGTGTGTTTTTGTAGGGTGAAAAGCTTTTGGGGAGTTTAGGAGGAATTTTTTCAAGAAAATGGAAGCCTCAGAAAAATCGTCCGATTCAAGGCCCTATGCTAACTAGAGGTAAAATTTGTAAAAATTATTATCATTATTACAATTATTTTTATAATTATTGTTATTGGAATTAATTTTGTTATATTTTTAATGTGTAGATGATTCATTTATAAGAAAAGGAAGTCATTTGGAACAGAGGCAAAGATTGGGTTTAACCGCTCCGGTAAAACAATCGAATCCGCGTAATTTTACAACCGAGCCCACTTCTGTTTTTGAAAAAGTTGAGGTAACAAAAATAAATTAGGCAACTAATTAAATTAAGGCTCTAGTGTATTATACTATATTAATATAATTATTTTGATTTATGAAAATAGTTTGAGAAGAAAAAGCAAGATGATTCGCTTGATGATTTGAGTAATATACTTGGAGAATTAAAACATATGGCGAGAGACATGGGATCAGAAATTGAAAGGTGAGAGAAAATATATAAATTATTTCGTCATAATCATATGTTTTGTGATTATTAAAAAAATATAATAATGATAATATGATTTGTGAATGTAGGCAAACCGTGGCGCTCGGTCATACGGAAAATGATATTGACGAGTTGAATTTTAGGGTTAGAGGTGCAAATGTTAGAACTCGCAAATTGCTCGGAAAATAAGTAAAATATTGTTTTAGAATTAAGTATATTTTTAGTATGTCATTTGATACTATTTGTATGATATATTTGGAGTATTTCAGATATGAAAAACTTATTTTCTTTTGAGCGAGAAATTGCCATATGTCGATATTGTTTTGGATTTATTCAATATAATCCCTTATTTCACAAAATTATATGTCGATATTGTTTTGTTTCTTAACTACTAAGGAATTAACTAAACTAGAAAAATACCCGCGCTTACGCTGCGGGTTTTTTAATTATTTTTCCTATTTATGTAGTAATGTATATATATAATATGTGGATTTACAATATTTTATGACATATATATCAGAAACATCTTAATTATGCATAATGATTTGATAATATAACACATAGTCATGGACAATTATAGTGTCGCTTTATGTATAATATCATTACAGAAGCATGCAACATATGAATTGGAATAAATGTTATATAGTATCATTATAGTAGAATTCGACACAATAGTTAGAATAAATATAATAGTAATAATTATAAATATTATATACTACATATAATGATCTAATATAATAATAAATTGAATAAAATGAATACTAATATAATAAATGTAATAATAACTTGCATTGTGTGCGAGCATCTAACTATATTGTTACGTCGATAGAAGTCATAAAATTACAATTATGTAGAACTCAACAATTTAAAATTGAATATTAGAGCAGTAAATGTAACAATGTTGCTGACCATACCTTGCTAATTTTATACACAAATATACCAATATATACCACGAGAAACACAGCCAAAAAGTTGTTAATTTCCTGACAAAATGTAACAAATCATGTTATACTGGTGTTGCAAAAATTGCAAATAGAATGCTAGTCGGAAAGATGAGATGTTACAATTAATTCTGAGAATAATAAAGATTAATTCAGACTTGTGCTGAACTTTAAAACAATGAATCACAAGCAACATCACACATTTCAAAGGACAACAAACAACCAGCACAAAGATTTAACATTAATATATCTCAAAAGACTTAACAATCAGCACAAATAAATATATCTAACAAAAGCATTAAGAAAAAACCTTACAAACAAAAACCCCAGTAATGTATATAAATTATGATAAACAAGAACCCTAACATAAAAAATAATAACACCAATCAAATTCAATTTATGTATAACTTAAATAAAAACAAGATTATAGGTCAGCCCTTCCCGGATATCTAGGGAAAGGAATTACATCACGTATGTTATCAAGCCCAGTTGCAAAGAGGATCATACGTTCAAACCCTAATCCAAATCCACTGCGCTTGACTGTAACGTACCTGCGTAAATCCAGGTACCACTCATACGGCTCCAAAGGCAATCTTGCTTCTGTTATTCTGTCATATAGAAAAGGTTATATTTGTTAAAGTATAGATGGTATTTAGTTAAGTGGACCGACTGTTAAAGGATTTTGATTATTTGTACCTTTGCTTGAGAAGGTTGAGCCTCTCCTCTCTCTGGCTTCCTCCAATTAGTTCACCAATCTAAAGAAGAAAAAGAAAAAATATTAGCACAGAAAATATGCCACACTTCTTTTCGCATAACAATAGTTGAAATATGTTGCCCAACTGTACTAAAAGAACTGTTTATTCGAAACAATTCAAGTTCAAAATCAGCACATTCTAAGTAAAATAACTTTACTAATCAGCACAACTTTATCAACGGAAAATCTTAGATTCTAAGCACGAGGCACATGTTAATAGAAACAATATTGTTAAACCAATGGTTTAGAATGGTCACAACATATCAATTAGAATATTTCCGAAAAGAAACTAAAGAATTAAAATAGAAAAGGCAAGAGAATACCTTGGGAACAAGAACATCCATGGCAGCAACAGTTTTTTGGTCATCATTGAGCCTCATATATAAAGCCTTGATTCCTTTAGGGTAGTTATACACAATCACAGGCTTCTTGAATATCACTTCTGTCAAGTACCTTTGTCATTCAAACAACACAAAATAAACTCACACACATTAATCAAACCCACTTAATACATCATAATTATTTTGAACTGCATACGAAAGTGAAATCAATCATGCTTAATTATTACCGCTCATGCTCGGAAGCCAAGTCGATGCCCCACTCCACCTTGTTCTCAAACTTCTTATCTTTAACGCCCATCAAAATCTCAACCGCCTTTGTGTACGAAATTCGCTCAAATGGTGTTTGATTTTGTAGGGGCATTGGAGTATTCATGATATGTGAGTGATTTTGTAACAGCATTGGTGATATCTTACGTTTTACAGGGGTATAAATGAAATTATGATGTTTTCTAGGGGTACACGCGAAATTCAGCCAAATATTTTTTACCTAGCCAAAGCCTCTTTGGCTTTATTCAGCTCAGAAACCGAGGCCGAAATCTCCTCTTTGGCAGCTTTTGTTGCCTTCAACTGAGCAACAATCTCTCCTTTCTCCTTCACAACCATCCTAGCCGCCTAGATTTCCGTGTCGGTCGGCTTCGGATTCTCCTTCAGATCCTGCTCGGTCCTTTCTGACTGGCTGAAGAGCCTGCTGACATGGAACATCTCGCCGGCCCCCTCACAATCGCTCGTCGTGATTATTGGCGTGTGGATATACCGGAAACCTTGCTGGTGGAAGAACGTGTGGGTCGGTAGGCTAATTCTTCTCGGATTCTTGCTACAGCTGATATCTGTTTGGTGTTTTTTGAGAAAGTTAGTCAATGATATTGGTTTTTTACTTTATTTTTTATGTTTTTAGCAAAAGGTAGTCAATGAACACACTTGCCTAAACAACTTTAGGAACAAAATATATGATCGCAAAAACAATGATGCAATTGAAGCTTGCACAATTTTGGATAAATAAAGTTTAGATGCGCTTTAGTGCAAAAAAGGTTGATAAAATGAAATTCAGATTGAAACAGCAGAACAATTTAAACCTTCAAAAAACATATGAAGGCAATGTAAGAAAGACTCGATCAACTCAATCACATTTCTACATCTTGTATAAATAAAAGAAATTAACAAAAAGAGGAAAGCTCTCATATAGTTGTTGTCAACAAAAGAAAATAATTCTTTTTCAGAATAGCGTATATTGCCAACAATATTGGCGATAATCATTGAGCCGAGTTCCACGTAAAAAACAAAAAAAAAAAAATTCAATCATTCAAAAAAGCATATCATGAACCAGCAGAATGGAAATAGATAAAAATAAGGGCCCAAAAAGAACCTAAAAGGTAGTTAACCAAGATAAATAAAAAGGACAAAAGATGGGAGCTCTCATATGCTTCTTTTTCAGCAGAAAGAAAATCAGAATAGCGTATATTGCCAACACATATGGCCTTAATCACTGAGCAATAAGATAAAAAGACACCAAATAAAATCTTGAAGAAACCATAAAAAAGAAACAAAAATGTTGCAAATCTTTCTCAGAAATTACAATACAAGTGAAACAACTCACAATCATTAAGAACGAACCCTTATTGAAATTTACACAAGGAAAACAGAAAAGTAGAATAAAAAGAAATCAGAAAAAGTAAGTCTCTTATACTTGCAGTAAAACAGAATAAAACATACCGTGTTGGTTCTGGACTGAAGGTGCGGGATCCCCCTCAAATTCTCCAACGGGTTTTGGGCAACGGATATCCAGAATCAACGGACATGTTTAACCTTTTATTCAATCCTTTGCTTCACTCCTTCAGGCGGAGGCTTCAATTTCCCCTCTACCAGCTCGTGCCAGTTGAGTTGGTCTCAGCTTTGCGAGCGGATAATCATAAACTGACCCATCACAGATGACCTAAAACACAAGGAACAAAATGGGATTTAATTAATATGGGATTTTGCAGATGACCTAAAACACAAGGAACAAAATGGGATTTAATTTAATATGGGATTTTGCAGATGACCTAAAACACAAGGAACAAAATGGGATTTAATATGGGATTTTGCAGATGACCTAAAAACAAGGAACAAAATGGGATTTAATTTAATATGGGATTTTGTCCAAAGATTTCCACTTTCTGGGCTCTTTTATCAATTTCAAATTGGACTTAGCCCACTTCTTAAAAATAATTTCAATTAACCCAACGTTAAAGTCCTTCAACCCCCCCAATTTCAAATTTGACTGCCTGTACCGCGTGTTTGAACTTGGAACAAGTCTTCTCTCATCCCTTTCTTCTTTTGCATTACGTCATCACTTTTCTTCGCCTTGCAATACAATCTCAGTTTTCTTCTTCTTCTTCTTCTTCTTCTTCTTCTTCTTCTTCTTCTTCTTCGTGTTATCTTGATTCTTGACTACCCAAAAATGTCGAGAAACAGAGAATCGAAGGCACCTCCAACTACCCAAAACCGCGTCTTTCTTCAACCAACAACCCATTCGATTTTGATTCCGATTCAGAGCTCGAAACCAATCGCCGGACCTCCGCCCAGTCGCCGTACGCCTTCTCCGCCGCCACCAACAACCGGAACCAATACAAGAACGACTTTCGCGATTCAGGCGGGATTCAGAGCCAGTCCACGCAGGAATTGGAGAACTATGTGGTTTATAAATCGGAAGAGACGACTGAAGCGGTTCAACGGAGCTTGAGAATCGCAGAGGAGATGAGAGACGGAGCTTCGAAGATTTTGGTGCAGTTGCATCAGCAAGGACAGCAGATTGAGAGAACTCACATGATGGCTGTTGATATTGACCAAGATTTGAGCGAGTAAGTAAATTTTGAGAAAATTATTGATTACCAAGTTAGTTGAATTAAGTAATTTTGATTTAAGGTTTGTTAATTTGATTGGTTTTGGGTGTTTTTGTAGGGTGAAAAGCTTTTGAGGAGTTTAGGAGGAATTTTTTCAATAAAATGGAAGCCTCAGAAAACTCGTCGGATTCAAGGCCCTATGCTAACTAGAGGTAATATTTGTAAAAATTATTATCATTATTACAATTATATTTATAATTTTGTTATTGGAATTAATTTTGTTATATTTCTAATGTGTAGATGATTCATTTGTAAGAAAAGGAAGCCATTTGGAACAGAGGCAAAGATTAGGTTTAACCGCTCCAGTAAAACAATCGAATCCGCGTAATTTTACAACCGAGCCCACTTCTGTTTTTGAAAAAGTTGAGGTAACAAAATAAATTACACACATAATTAAATGATGTAGTTAAAACAAACTTTATAATAATGGAAATAATTGATTGAATTTTGGATGTAGTTTGAGAAAAAGAAGCACTGAGACAAAATATATAAATTATTTTGTCATAATCATATGTTTTGTGATTATTAAAAAAAATATATAATAATGATAATATGATTTGTGAATGTAGGGAATCCGTGGCGCTCGGTCGTACAGAAAATGATATTGACGAGTTGAATATTGGGATTAGCGGTGCAATTGTTAGAACTGGCGAATTGCTCTGAAAATAAGTAAAATATTGTTTTAGTATATATTTTTAGTTTGTCATTTGATGCTGTTTGTATGATCTATTTGGAGTATTTCAGATATAAAAAACTTCTTTTCTTTTGAGAGAGAAATTGCCATATGTACGTATTGTTTTGGATTTATTCAATATAATCCCTTATTTCACAAAATAAAATGTCGATATTGTTTTGTTTCTTATCTACTAAGGAATTAACTAAATTCATGCATGGTCACATATCTTCATTCAACCTTTTCAATTACCATGTTCAATTTTCCAAACATTCTCATAAATAAGTTTACTTACTGTTTTGATTACTACCAATAATATTTATCAAATAAAGGCAGCAAATATTATGTGATCTAATTCTAAATTAAATGTAAATTTTATGCTTGTAATATGTATTATATATTTTATTTACCTTATTCATATCAGGTTTCGGGTTTGAATCCAACTAGATTTATATCCAAATCCAATAAGCGATGAATTTGTTTTTGGACAATCCATATGTGCACATAATCGGTTATTTGTTGACAACCGATTTACTACAATAACCAATAATATCTTCTTATATGCCAGAGAGTTGAGTGGCGATTAAGAAATTACTTGCCGAAATCCCAAAATATAATATGGAAATTCTTCTTCCGTAAAATATAATAAGCATAACAGTACAATATTCCACAACACCTTCTATTATTTCAAAACATTTACTAAAATTGCAATAAAATAAAATAAAAATATTTACTAAAATGTCGTTATTTGGAGGGTAACCGGATAAGCAATAATATCTGCACTATCGAGCTGCTGTTATATTTTTTTAGTCATATAATATTATTCATAACAACATCTATATAACAAACCTCAAAAAAGAAAAAAAAAATCTATATAACAGAAATATCACCCCCCTTCTTTATCTTTTTTGAATGCCAAGTTCGTTAATTTTTCTATCCAACCAACCGCTTAAACTAATAACAAATAACGTAAGGCCCGGAAAAGAAAAGGTGTTTGTTAGTATTAGTAAATAGAGAATACACGTTTTGCCCACCATCAGACGGGCCCACCTTCATCATCATCTCTGATTTGTTAAATCCTTTTCCTCTGTTGTTACATGCAACCACATTCCACTTTCTATATAAACCCGGTTTATACACCGACAACGGCACCCACTGTAGCATACGGTTTAGGACTCGCGCTTGGTTCCCTTCATTGTCGTATATGAGGCGGTGCGGACCGAGTGCAGGGAGGTATTTATATACTCCCTACCATCTCCCCCTTTCTGCGTTGCTTCCTTCTGTCTTTCATTCTCTCTTTCCGTCTTCTCTTCTCTCTTCTTCGCTGGACTCTACTACCACTGAGCTCTCCGATTCATTCCCGATTTCTCTCTGTAAGTGGCTATTTTTGGATCATTATTGATTTTTATGGTTTTAGTTTGAATCTGTATCGATCTGTGGTTCGTCTGTTGTTTTGGATCTGGAGTAGATCTTCAGCAGTTGAATTCGGTGCTCGATCTGTTGTTTCCAACTGTTTGATTGATTTGTAGTCTTTGTAGGTTGTTAGATTTGGTTATTCTGCTTCACATAATTCCGAATGAACTTGTACAATATTTCTGACCTGCTGAATTCTTGTTTCTGCTCTGAACTAACAATACTTTCAATCCAACTAGTGAAATAATTAGTTCAGATTTAGTCCTCTACTTCAATTCAGATTCTAAATTTCCATACTTTCTCAATTGTAACTCAAATTTACTAACTTTCTTTCTCAGATCTCAAACCGAAAATGGCTTTAGAGGTGACTCAAATCCTTCTAAACGCTCAATCAGTCGACGGCGTGACACGCAAGCACGCAGAAGAAAGCCTGAACCAATTCCAAGACCAAAATCTCCCCGCTTACCTTCTTTCTCTCTCAAACGAGCTCTCATCAAACGAAAAACCGAACGAGAGTCGCAAACTCGCCGGCCTGTTGCTCAAAAACGCTGTGGACGCAAAGGAAATCCACCGCAAAAACGAGCTCGCTCAAAGATGGCTCTCTTTAGATTCACAAACAAAATCCCAAATAAAAAATTCTCTCCTCCAAACCCTAAATTCACAAATTTCTGACGCGAGATCGACCGCTTCTCAAGTCATCGCGAAACTCGCCGGAATCGAACTGCCACATAATCAATGGCCTGAATTAATCGTCTCTCTGTTATCAAACATCCATCAAGTCGAGCCGCACGTTAAACAAGCGACCTTAGAAACCCTAGGTTACATTTGCGAAGAGGTCCCTGCTCAAGTGGTTGACCAAGACCAAGTCAACCGAATTCTGACGGCCGTCGTTCAGGGCATGAATTCCACCGAACAGAGCTCTGATGTTCGTTTAGCTGCCACGCGCGCGCTTTACAACGCATTAAATTTCGCTCAGGCCAACTTTAGTAATGATATGGAGAGAGATTATATAATGAGGGTTGTTGGTGAGGCGACTTTATCGCCAGATGTCAAAATCCGACAGGCCGCTTTTGAGTGTTTAGTCGCAATTTCATCCACTTATTATGAGAAATTACAACCATACATGCAAGATTTATTTAATATCACCTCAAAAGCAGTGAGAGAGGATCAAGAACAAGTGGCCCTTCAAGCGATCGAGTTTTGGAGCTCGATTTGTGACGAAGAAATAGATATTTTAGATGATTATCGCTCTGAATATACCGCCGATTCTGAAATCCCCTGTTTTTACTTCATCAAACAAGCCTTACCAGCTTTAGTCCCACTTTTGTTAGAAACCCTATTAAAACAAGAAGAAGATCAAGATCAAGATGAAGGAGCTTGGAATATCGCCATGGCTGGCGGTACCTGTTTAGGGTTAGTCGCTCGTACCGTTGGAGATGAAATCGTACCGCTCGTAATGCCGTTTATTGAAGAAAATATCTCAAAACCTGATTGGAGACAAAGAGAAGCTGCCACTTATGCATTTGGGTCCATTTTAGAAGGTCCTTCACCTGGTAAACTCGCTCCGATTGTGAATTTAGCATTAAATTTCATGCTTACTGCTTTAGCAAGAGACCCACATAATCATGTGAAAGATACAACCGCTTGGACTTTAGGGCGAATTTTCGAGTTTTTACACGGATCGGCCGTTGAAACGAGTGTCATAAATAATGAAAATTGCCAACAAATTCTGACGGTCTTGTTACAGAGCATGAAAGATGTACCAAATGTGGCTGAAAAAGCTTGTGGCGCTCTGTATTTCTTAGCGCAAGGTTTTGAAGAAGAAGGCTCTGTTTCGCCTTTAACGCCTTATTTTCAGGACATATTTCAAGCGCTGCTTTTTGTTACGCACAGAGAGGATTCTACGGAATCCCATTTACGTACCGCTGCTTATGAGGCATTAAATGAAGTGGTACGTTGTTCAAGCGAAGAAACGGCTCCGATTGTAATGCAATTAATACCAGTAATTATGCTTGAATTGCATCAAACGGTCGAATCGGCGCAAAAACTCACTTCTGACGAGCGGGAAAAACAAAACGATTTACAATCTTTATTGTGCGGTTGTTTACAAGTCATAATTCAAAAAATGGGGAATTTAGAATCCTCAAAATACGCGTTCATGCAATACTCGGATCAAATAATGGATTTATTATTAAAAGTATTCGCCTCGAGAAACGCGACGGTTCATGAAGAAGCGATGCTAGCTATTGGAGCCTTAGCTTATACAGCTGGCGCAAATTTCGCGAAATACATGCCTCAATTTTATCAATACTTAGAAATGGGCTTGCAAAATTTCGAAGAATATCAAATTTGCGCAATTACAGTAGGTGTTGTTGGCGATTTATGTCGCGCATTAGAAGATAAGATATTACCGTTCTGCGACGGAATAATGACTCAATTATTAAAGAATTTATCCTCAAATCATTTACACCGATCCGTAAAACCCGCAATCTTTTCATCATTCGGCGATATTGCGTTAGCAATTGGGGAAAATTTTGAGAAATATTTGGTTTATGCGATGCCGATGTTACAGTCAGCTGCTGACCTGGCGGGGAGTAATGTGAGTCAGGACGACGAGATGCTGGATTACACGAATCAGCTCAGAAACGGTATATTGGAGGCTTATTCTGGGATTTTGCAAGGGTTTAAGGGATCTGTGAAGATGCAATTGTTATTGCCGTATGTGAGTCATGTCGTGGGGTTTATTGATACCATGTATAACGGCCGCGAAATGTAAGTATTTTATGTCTTTTTTTGAGTTAATTCGTATTTTATATTAAAATAAACCAACTTCAATTTTCGAAAAACCTGATATTGATTGACCTTTTAGTTGAAATACTGAAAAGAATCCTAACCTTCATGTTTTATTTTTCAGAAACAAACTCTAATGTGAACTTTCAAGTATGTTGTTAAGGGTTTATGTTTTAAATTTTGAAAAACCCAAATATTCACCTTATTTAAAATACTAAAAAAAACCTAATTTTAATGTTATATTTTCGTAAACAAACCACCCTAATATTAACTTCTTATATTCAAAAACCTCCTAAATTAAATGTTTTATATTTGAAAACCCCCCTAACTTTGATGTTCTATTTTTCAAAAAGCCTGTGAATTTATATATTATTTTGTAAACAGCTTAATTTTTTTTCGGAATAATAGATAAATAATTTGCAAAATATGTTCACAAATTATTATGATAATTTATATATTATTCGAAAGATTCCTTTAATCTTAATCTGATGTATTCAACATTATTTATCTATTTATTTTTAAACAGGGATGATGTGGTGATGAAGTCAGCATTAGGTGTGCTGGGTGACCTGGCGGACACTTTAGGCGGCCACGTGGGCCCGCTGATCGGCCAATCATCTTCCAGCAAAGAGCTGGTGGAAGAGTGTTTGGTGTACGACGATCCGTCGATCAGGGAATCGGCGGAGTGGGCCAAGCTGGCCATCACTCGTGCCGTGTCCGGTTAGGTGGAACCGGTTCGATCGGACCGGACCGAGCCGGTCTGGTTCGAGTCAGGTTCGTGTCAGGTCAGAGTCGGTCCGCATCATGATGTCGTGTCTGGTCCGTCTGGGTTTGCATGGTCTGGTCCCACCAGTCACTAACACAATGGGCCGGTGGGTCCGTTTGGTCAGTCAGTCTAACATCCATCTGACAGCTGGCGTGGCGTTAAGAGGTCGAGCCGGTTGTCTCAATAAATTGACAGAAGGGTTTTGCAATGAGTCTCTCTCTCTCTCTCTCTCTCTCTCTCTAGAGGGAAATTATGAGTAAAAGTGAGAAACTTGTTGGTCGGATTGGGTTGGTCGTTTTGTTTATATGCCCTTCTTGAACGATAAATAGTCTCGCATTGTTGGTATTTGTCATGTTTAAATTTCATTGAAGGTTTTGGGTTTTTGTTTGTCTTGTTTAAACGTTGAAGGTTTTCTTTGTTTTGGGTTGTTCTGTTCTTGTTTTGCATTGGTGGTTTTATTGTTTATTTGTTTGGTATACTTGAAGTTTTAAGTGAGTAATTTGTCGGTGGTCTATTTGTGTTGTTGGTTTACTTGTTGTTTTTAAGTAAGTAATATTTGTCAGTAGTTTGGTTTGTAGAATTTGATAAGTGTTTCTTTGAGGTAATGTATTCATTCTGCTTTGGGTTTTTTAGTCGCAAAGCATTTATGCACCACATTTTTTCGGTGGGAGTCTGAAAGCATTTATGCACCATAATAGTATTGTTTTAGATTATTTTTGGGTGTGAATGGCAACCCTGTTCTTTTGGATATGAGTTTATTGATAGTGAATGTTGTATGCTTTTTTGTACATTATACATGATGAAATGCCTGTGTAGATTTCTGTAATACCCGATAAAATGAGCTCTTATGAGAAATATATTTTTGTTATGTACATCAGTGGTATAGTATTCGACTCCTAAGAATATGAAATTTTGAAAATATCCAATTTGATATGCCTGCCAGCATATAGTAGAAAATAACATAAGCTATCAATTAAAGTATTTCTCAAATAAAATTAAAAAAAATAGTTGAAAATTCCTCTACAATGCGAAAAGGATAATTTATGGTAATTTCGAATCTCATGACCCATTTTTATTGGCTAAAAAATATTAAATGCAAAATGCGAAAGTCAGACGGGCCTAGATGTATATGGCCCAAATATCGCAAGGGTTTTTCTGCAAATATCTCTAGTATATATCATCTTTTTGACCGTTGCTCGGAGATCAACGTCAAGTAAATTCGCTTAGCCAACTATGTTTATCTTGCCTAAGCCTTTTAAATCATCTCTCTCTGTCACTCAATCTCCATTTAAATCATCTCTCTCTGTCACTCAATCTCTATATCTCTTTCATATTCTTCCAAATCCTACCCTCTGTTTAGCTCTCTCTCTCTAGCTTTCTTTTAGAATTTGATGATCAATAGTTTCATGGAGGTCCCTTCATTTTCTCCACGGTTTGTTTGGACCTTCATCTTCACATGCATTCTTCTTTGTGCACTTTCATGTGCACGGCCTTTAGACTCCTCCAAAATCTGTGGCAAACCCGACCCGCCAACTTGGTGCGCAAGAAACTCGCACCAACACACAAAGATCGATATAGTTTCACCGTCTCCACCAAATTCAAACGAGACGGACCTTCTCAATTTTCAATACGGGATGGAGAAACGGGTCATACCGACGGGTCCAAACCCGCTTCACAACTGACTAAGAAGGGTCGTGATTGGTTCTTGGATTAATATGTTTCATTCTTGTTTTATTCTTTTTGTGATGGTTTGTTTTTAATTATTATGGATAATTGGTTGTTTTGCTATGTTTCTTGGTTTTCTTGTGTTGATCGTGTTAGTATGAAGTGGCTTGATTTATAATTTATTTTTGAGGGGAGACTTGGTTTATAACTCATTTAGGCCTGTTTAATTATATCATTATATATAATGAATATTGTAATGTCTATGATCTATAGGCGGGAAATCGTATTGGGTTAATACTACTAATGAGGTCTGCCAATCGAATTACAACAACAGGGTTCTTTGTCCTAGGTTTCTATTGAAATGGGAATTAATGAACGGGCTTTTAATTTTCTTTTATATCTTTTTGTATGTCACTGATAAAAAAGAATTTGTCGGTAGGACCATTTTTCTAACGGCTTATAGTTGTTCATTTGTTTGGTTTATAATTATAGAAAAAAAAGGAACAAAATATATGAATAACGAAATCTGCAATTTTATTTACTTATTTTAGATTATTCAGTTTTTTGAAACCGCCAATCGCCATATTTATTTGGAAAAATGGTTGATATTTCCAAAACAACAACAATAATTCAATAATTTCTTAAAAACACAATAATTTAGTAATTTGAGCCATGGCGACATCCTTGAATGCAAGATATGCCCAATTCAACAAGATTTCATCCTTGATGAAAACCTTTAACCACATTCAACAAGATCTAAGATTCAGAGGCGAACTAATAAGATTCATTCTACAGCTTCTACATTTTTGTGTATGTGATTTTATGTTTGAAGTATTTATTACGTCCTGAATTTACTCCCGAAATTACTAAAATGAAGATATTTAACATAGCTCTTCTCAAGATCTTTATTGTCATCACGTTGAGTTTTTGTCCGGTGGTAGTTCTTGTGGAAATTTTGAACGGCAGTATAGAACTACGTCTGAAAGGGTGTGCAAAATCGGCAGCCAAACAAATTGCGCTTTTCATGTCTATTTTTGGCTCTTTTTGGAGTTGTTTGTCTCATTTTGTACTTTTAAGTTTTCTTTCAGTTGTATATGTAATATATGTATGCATATAATTTGGTTGGCATTGGCATGTAAATTTTACTTTTTTCTGAAAATTGTACAATTTTTTTTCAATGGCAATTTACTGAACTCAATTAAAAAGAGATTAGTTGTAATAAAGGCATGATATGTATCTTCCAAGCCTCCCTTTGAAATTTTAGTAGAGCCTTTAAGGATTTGAATGTAATAGAAGCAAAATTTGATTTATGAATTTTGGTTTGTGTTTTTTTTCATGTGGTGCATAAATAATTGATCATTATTTCATTTTCATATTATTTTATTTATTCTATGTAATCATAAATTATGAAACATACGTATTTCTTGTGAATCCATAAATATCCATCTAGTAATAATATGCCCAATATATTACAAAAATGAAAATACACAAAGTTCCAAAATACACCAAATCAAACAATGTAGATGAATTTAGTAAATACAGAAGATTTTCAGAAATAGCTTTGCATCTCAAAGTCACCCAAGCCCATATCAAAATTAAAGATAAGGAATTCTGGAAATCATACATCCAGATCACGAATCATTTTATACCTACATATTCTAATATATAATGTCTAAAGCTTCTGGAGGGAAATTGGAGATGAAAGAAGTAATTCCAAAACAAACAAGACATACAGAACTTATGACAGCAATCGGTTTGGATGCCATTCTCATACGATCGCTTAGTTTCATTTCACCATTCAACACTACATGTCGTACTAAGAAGGGGCAAATCGGTAAAACAAGGACGGAGACGATCTTGCACAAAGCTAAGAATACAAAATCATTTTGTAGTACTTTTGCGATCTTTTGAACATTGATCTGAACTAGGAGGAATTTGCAGGTACATCATGCACATAGTTGCACCTGTAAGGATGTAAAATATCATAGATGTAGAAGGAATCTTACTACGGTTTTTTTTCGTTGTTTTTTTCATGGTTGAGACTGCCATTTTTTCTCGTTGTGTTTTTATGAGGGAACTATGTTATTATATACTCTTTTAAGAAAAAGTAATGATATATATGAATGCAGACAAATTCACACGAAGAATAAGTTGAATTTCTGTAAATAGTAAAGTGGTGGTTAAAGACAGTTTCGGTACCATCTGTGACCAAACTATAACTTCTAAAAAAAGAAAAAAAAAAAAAAAAAAAAAAAAAAAAAATATATATATATATATATATATATATATATATATATATATATATATATATATATATATATATTTTCAAAATTTCTCTCCCAATCGCCCAAAATCACACAAATTATGTAATATCGTGGTAAAAAAATGCAATATAATATCTATATCTTTAGGGGTGAATGGGTTAATATTTCCATTTATAATGTTTTTTCTTCTCTATTTTTGTTTTTGTGGATTTGGGCTTAAATTTATTTTTGGGCCAAAATGAGTTGAATTCAAATATACTGGGCCGAAATAAGTTTTTAATTGACTGGGCCCGGACCATTACAAAGCTTTTTAAACATCCTTAAAGGAAAAAAATAGATTATTTGAAAAAGGTTAACAATTTATCAGCTTAAAAATACTCATTATTTTTGTTTTGAATTGTTAAAAACACTCAATATTGAACAATATAGATATATATTACTTTAAATAACTAACTCCACCAAACAGATAAAATAATACGCTTGTTTAATTGCATATACATCATCATAATACGTCAAACCTATTTCCCTTTCTTTTAAAAATAATAAAAATAATAAAAAAATATTCTATTAAACAATAATAATAATATAATTGAATAATAAATGGAGCATATGCATCTGCTTCAGACCATTACCTCCATTCCATGTCAATTCCAGCTCAAAACACTCCAAGCACCCTACACTCGGTTCACAAGTGCCGACAAATCTATTCTTAACTGACAAGGGGACCCACACTAAAATACATCTTTCATGAATTGGTACACCCAGACCATGTAGAATAATAGAAAGAGCTTATTTGTTCCCATAATTGTATCAACCCACCCTCTTTTCCTTTTCTTTCTCTCTTTCTCTCTCGTGTCTCAAATTAATACACGGCTTTGACTCAATTGAAGAAAATTTTACATAACAATTAAGAAAAAAAAGGACAGAAATAATAGCAAGAAAGAATTTGATTCGTCGGGAAACTGCAGCTGGGAATTCAAAAAGATCCCCAAAAATCAATTGAAAACAGTGAAAAAGAAGAAGAGGAAACAAGAAATCGAAATCGAAATTCGTTTTCAGCTCGCCATAATCTCTCCCCGAATCCGGCAAAATCAGGAGAAATAATAAATAGGAGGAATAGGAAGAAGAAGAAGGGAATCAGAAGGCATTGATAGAATCCTGGTGGCGTGTGGGAAGCCAATGCGGGATCCGAGGGACCCGGCTGCAGCAAAATCATCGCATTATCCCACCACCTCCGTCTTCCGCGGCGTCGGCTTGTGGCCCACTACTCAGCGAATCCGGTGAACTTCGTTACTGACAGGTGGGCGGCGGTGGCGCGAGGATGCAGATCCGGCTGTCGCCGAGCATGAGAAGCATTACGATTTCCAGCAATCACGGGTTCGGATTGGACTTGACCAACAAGGTCAAGGGGGCGGCGGCGCGCCACGTGTCCTACCGCACCCTCTTCTACACTGTTCTGGCGCTGGCCTGCTTGCTGCCCTTCGTCTTCATTCTCACCGCCATTATGACTCTCGAGGGTTTCAACAAGTGCTCCTCTCTTGGTCAGTCATCCCTTTTTTTGCATTTTGATTCAGATTTAGATCTGAATTTCATTTTCTTTTGTTTTGTTTTTTGAGAAATTTGTTGGATCTGGTGAGGAGTTCCAACTGATTCAGATTAATTCAGCTGGAATTAGCATTTTTGTGTCTCAATTTTGTTATGATTCAGCTGGAATTTATAAATTAAAGGAAAATAAATTTAAATGAGGCACATTTTGGATATGAAATGTGTCAAAATTTTATTAAATTCAGCTGGAATTTATATATATCTATGATTAGAAATATCAATGTATGCAAATAGGTAAATGAATTAAAACTATTTATACATATTTGGATACAAAATGCATCAAAATTTCAAGAAATTCAGCCAGAACCTTTACATAACTATGATTAGAAATATCAATGTATCCAAAAAGGTAAATAAATTAAAATAGTGTTTATATATATGAATCAAACTTTCAAGAAAATTCAGATTAGTCGATGCATTTTTTTCGTTTTGTTTTGGGTAGGTGGATTTTTGTTGGTACTTATACACATCTGGAAACAGTGCTATTATAATTATGTGACAAAGGTCAAGGGCCTCATGAATCTTAGGGCCTCTAATTTTTGCATTATTTTCCTTGAACTTCATACACAGTAGTTTCCGTATATACCAGTTGCCTCTAATTTAATGTGAATGAGATGAGAGAAAGGACAAATGTATCAACAAAAGAACTTTTTGCTAGAGCTAGTCCATTATGAGCCATGCTTGTTGTGAGAAAAAAGACAAACTAGTGTTGTGTAAATTTTTCATAGACCAATATCACATCATAACTTTTTTCACAAACATTACATAATTTATGCGTACATGATCCATGATTCAAAATTTTGGATAAGAAAAATAGGATAAAAAAGAAAGAAAAAACACATTAAATCAAAATTTAGTTGATTTGTTTGCTTTTACAAAAAAAAGATTTGTGTTATATTATTCCATTGAACTTCGCATATAATGATATAAATATTTATTAGCTTTTATTTAGATTATCTTTTGCATTTAACAAAATTATCTAATTTCTAAGGTCGCGAATTGATAACCGTCAAAGGCCTCCTAAAAGACAGGACCGGCCTTGTCTGGAAATTAGTTATTGTTTTATAGTACATTGTCTCAACTGTTCTGATAATCATGTTTTAATTGAGTCACATTTTTAGCATAATTTAAATGCACTAATATAGCTTCTCTTCACCAAACTCAGACATCAACTAGATTATACTTTGAGAATTACATCAGAATTTCCATTAGTCATTTAATATTTATTTATTTATTTATTTCAGATTGTTTAGGAAGGCGACTAGGACCTAGCTTTCTAGTTAGAGTTGATGATGGCTCATCGGTAAATAAATGATTAAATAAATTAAATGAAATCAATTAATTTTTGAAATAAATGATTAATTTTATTTTTAAACAGAGATTTGTGAAGGATTTGTACAAGATGCTAGATAGAGCAAAGCCGGACGAGATTCCGATCGGATGGAAGGTTCCGGATTCTTACCATGAATTTATGTCTGATGTGAAAAATAATAAATACGATGCTAAAACTTTCGCCGTTAGATTGAAGGCCACGGTACCATTCATATGCTTATTTCTTTTCTCCCTTTTATTGTTAAAGTGATTCCTTTTATTGAAAAAATAATAACATTCTTTCTCCATTTTAGATGGAGAAGATGGACAAGGAAGTGAAAAAATCCCGTCTGGCGGAACAACTCCACAAGCACTACGCCTCCATCTCCATCCCCAAACCCCTCCACTGCCTCTCTCTGCGCCTCACCGACGAGTACTCCTCCAACGCCCTCGCCCGCAAACAGCTCCCCCCGCCCGAGCACGTCCCCCTCCTCACCGATAATTCCAGATTTCATTTTGTCTTGTCCACCGATAATATTCTCGCCGCCTCCGTTGTCGCCAATTCCCTCGTAAAAGCTTCTAGAAACCCTAGGAAGGTGGTGTTGCATGTCATCACCGATAAGAAGACGTATCCGGGGATGCACTCCTGGTTCGCGCTGAATGATTTGGGGAATATGATTGTGGAGGTGAAAGAGTTTTCTCTCTTGATTTTATGTATTTCTCTATTATAACTCTCTTCTACCTTTTTGAAATTCTGGTGATAAATAAGCCGGTGATGCACATCAGGTCCCTAAATTTAGACATATTTTCGGTATAATTAGCTTAATAATAATGTTTTGAACAACAGGTGAAGGGGGTGAATCAGTTTGACTGGCTGACGAGGGAGAACGTGCCGGTGGTGGAGGCGATGGAGAATCAGAGGGACGTCAGGACGAGATACTATTCACACGAATCGTATCAGGATAAGGACAAGGACAAGGAGGAGAGTGTGAGGGCGTTTTCGTCAAAGTTGCAGGCAAGGAGTCCCAAGTACGTGTCCTTGCTTAATCACATACGGATCTATCTCCCCGAGGTATGTATGTGTTTATTAGGGATAATTGCGAAAAATGAAGATTTTTTTTTTTAATATTTTGGAAAAATGTCTTGTGTTTTTAAGATTCTCTGAGAAAGACCCTGCTAGTGTTATCTTTAATATTTTATTCATTTGTTTTACCCTCGTACTGTTTATGTATTAGTTTAGACTGAATAAAAGAATTCATAAAAAAAGGAAAAAAATGGATGTAAAAAAATTCAATCCTCTTTATAGGGTTTTTTTGAGAGAATCTAAAATATGAGGAAATTAAAAATTCCCCCTACTATATATGGGTAAATAAATATCAAATAACATGTCATACACATCTGATGATCTGATAACTGCAGCTGTTCCCCGGTTTGAACAAAGTGATCTTCCTAGACGACGACGTCGTAATCCAAAAAGACCTCTCGCCCCTCTTCTCCCTCGATCTTTCTAACAAGGTCAACGGCGCGGTGGAAACATGCAGAGGGGACGACAAGTGGGTGATGAACAAGAGGTTCCGCAATTATTTTAATTTCTCGCACCCGTTGGTGAGGGAGAGTTTGGATGAAAATGAGTGCGCGTGGGCGTACGGCATGAATGTTTTCGATTTGGAGAGGTGGAGGAAGACGGGGATTAGGGAGACCTATCATCATTGGGTCAAAGAGGTATGAACCTTCCTTCTTTTGTCAAATATCTTGTTTGCTAAAATATGTCATATTTGCCGTTCCGAAAGTGTGGATGTCAACTTCGTCATTCTGAAATCCGAAATATATCATATTTGTCCCTTTAAAAAAATATAAATATCATATTTGCCCTTGTAGAATTTCAAAATATCATATTTACGGCTCTAAAAAGGTATAAATATCAAATTTAACCTTTGAAAATCCGATATCATATTTGCCTCCCTAAAAATGCAAATATCAAATTTATCATTCAAAATTCTAAAATATATGATATTTACCCTTTCAAATCTTTTCATGGACAAACATTTCCTTTCTTCATTATCGTCTTCCCTTTCATCATTAAGAGAGACGGAATATGGTAATGGAGAAAGGGTATTTTTGTCTAAGAGAAAATTTCCAAGGGTAAATAAATATGTTACATTTAGGATTTTCAAAGCATGAATTGGATATTTACACTTCTAAAGGGGCAAGTACGATTATTTTAAAAAATTTGAAGTGTAAATTCGATATATGCTCTTTTAGAGGGGCTAAGTAAACATAATATATATACCATACTAAACCCTAAATTTTCATTCATCAGAATCTGAAATCAAACTTCACGTTATGGAAACTCGGCACGTTACCGCCCGCTTTAATCGCGTTTCGCGGTCAGGTCCATCCGATCGATCCGTCGTGGCACTTGCTCGGTTTAGGCTACCAAGAAAAAACCGACCTAAATTCCGTGCGAAAATCGGCCGTGATTCACTACAACGGCCAATCGAAACCCTGGCTCGACATCGGCTTTAAACGTCTCCAACCCTTTTGGACCCGACACGTTAATTACTCCAACGAGTTTGTAAGAAATTGTCACATTTTAGAGCCCCAATATTGAGAGAGTGAGTAGGTTAAGATATGATTGATTCTTTCGAGGCCGGTTGGCTGGACAGGAAATTTTTGTACAATAGAGAAAAGGGTATTTTGGGTATTTTGTAAATGATTGGAGGTTTTGAGACGGTGGAGTTTCGACACGAGATTCAGACGATGCGATTGGAGGAGAGGGTGATTATTACACGAGTATTGATGTTCTTTTTTTTTGTAATTTTTTGGTTATTTTTTTGTTTTGAATTTGATTCTTTATTATTGTACTACATATGTTTTTTGCTTCTCTATTCATGATTGGATTAGAGAGAGTGTGGTAGTTACCCCCATGTAACATTTTAGGGGAAATTGGATTTATTAGGATATTTGTTACTATAAATAAGATATTATTAAATGTGCAGATTCTTTTTATCATTTTCTTTTTTACTACTCTTTGTATTGGTTCATTTTGTTGATGTATGACTAATCTTGGTTTTTTTCTTCTTCTTTAGATTAGTCTTTTTATATTAATCAACCCAATATGTTTCTTGTTTTTCTTTATTTTGATACTAACAAATTCATGAATTTAGTACAATCAATTGTTGGATATATATTCTATGTTCTTACACAAAGAACAACAAATAAAATCTCTTATATAAATCAAATATCTTATTACAACATTAACAATTACTCATATAAGCCAAACAATACAAATAAGCATTAAAAATAATCTAAATCAATCATCGCAATTACCTCTCGCAAGCTTTCGCCTCAAAATCAGGAAATACAACAAACGCAATAGATAAAGGAGCGATAACAACAGGCGAATCAACCGGCACTAGAACCGGTTCCAAAACCGGTACATCATCATCCACATTTAATTCCAACGGGTTTCCGTTTAAAAGCATAATTCTACTCAAATGATTTTCGTCTTTTGCGGTCAGATGGTATTCATGTCGGGTTTCGGATCCGTCAGAAGATTTTGTACCGATCCACGAAACAGTACGCTTGAGACCGTGTAGGAATATTCCGTCTCTTTGAATGCCGCCTCCTTCCGCCAGGTCAGCGTTTATGTCATTTCGCACGGTTACTGTGAATGTTGTCGTTCTGTTTAGGTTTAGCAAGAGGACTGATACTCCTGCCTGTTTAATAATTTAAAGATCGAGTTTATAATAATAATAATAATAATAATAATAATAATAATAATAATAATAAGTTGATACCATGTGTTTTGAACAGTGGGCATAGGCGCGTAAATATGGAGAGCCACTAATGTCAATAGAGAGAACTCCTCTTCCCATCAATCGATGCCAAAGCAAAGCACTACATAAACAAAACAATAAAATAAAATAATAATAAACTAAAATAAATAAAAAGTAAATCGGTCATAGAATTATTTATTACCTGTAGTAATCTGGATTAGGGACAAAAGTTTTCGTGTCAAGAAGACCGTAATTTCCACCGATCAAAGTTTGTCGGCAATACGCCTTAGTGTTATATCTTGACGACAACCCAAGTTGGTCCAAATACCTATTCATTTCACAAAAAATGAAAAAAAAAAGTTAAATTTTATACTCTCACAAATTTCGTTGGATAAACAAAAAGAAAGAAGTTTTTTTTACCAAAAACTATTAAGGAAAGTGTTTGAGACTAATTTGCTGCCGCTGTTGTAAGCCCCACCGGCCTCACCAACCCAAGCCGCTGCCCACGGCCCGTGTCGTTCTATAGTCAATTGAAGATCTCTAAACGTATCCGCAATTCTATTCAAATATTGCGGATCCGTTATTCTACTCACTATATGCGGATCGTCACCTAACAAAAAAAGAAAAAAGAAAAAAATAAGCGACAAAAATATATGAAATGTATTAAATATTGTGAATTTTGTGACTTACCGCCGCCGAGATTGTAAATATGATGAGTGACCGCATTAATTACGTTTGGACCGGAAATTTGAAGAAGCTCGGAGTACCATTGTTGTTCGTAGAAGCCACCTGGCGCGACAACTAAAGGTTTTCTATCGCAATCTTTGTATAATTCGTTGAGAAGATTTTTAAGGGTGATTACGTCTTTTCCGTATTGTTCCGCTCCGACGCTCGCTCCCACTCCGTGCCCGCTCAATTCGTTTCCTGAATTTTACAAAGTTGTTTTCTGAATTTTTGTTTAAATAGCATTTTGAAGTTTGAATTTTGAAATTACCGAATTCCCACGAATCGACGGGGTAATTATTTGAAACGGTATATTGTATGAAATCTCGTGCGTTGCTTGAATTCCATGGGCCGGACCAAATTCCCTTTCGTACGAGATGCCTTCCTTCAAGTGCATTTACTCCAAATGTCACAATCGCTCTGTTTTTCATCAATATAAGCTTATAAATATATAAACATTTTAATTATCAAATTTAATGAAGATTAGGATTTGATTTGATACCCGGTTTTGATGAATAAGTCATTGAGCTCATGCCATCTTTTCATGCTTAAACAACCTTTTGAAAATCCAAATAAACCGGTTGAAGACCTTTTAAAACCGGTGCATTTATTCTCTTTGTTTGATAAGTCATATACCACTTGGTCTTGTAAAGAGCCTCCAACTCTTATGCGCAAAGAACCGAAAGCTGTCAAAATAATAATAAAACATGAAAAACAGATGAAAAATTTCAAAAAAATAAATAAGAATTAAAGTAACCTTGGATGGCTTTAGCAAGGATGGGATGTTCCAAATTCTAGTAAAAATTGCAAAAGAAATAACACTAATAAATAAATCATGTATTTAATATTAAAAAAACAAAATTTTATTGAACAAAATTTACCAAGTTAAGAACGGAAGATTCTCCCCAAGGGCATTGATTGTAATTACACTTTTCGGGGGGCCACCAATCAATTGTCGCGCAAACGAAATTTTCATTTGTTTCGCCGATTAAATTGGATCCACTTATAATCACCGTTACGTCAGAATAATCTTGTGATAGTATTTTGTTGATCATACAAAATAGCAGATACGATAATAATAGAAGCTTCATCATTAGTTATTCCAAAAATTCCTGAAAATAATCAAATTTCAAATTATTTAATTATATCCAATTCTATAATTAAATATAAGAAACTTAGATGTACTACATATACATAGCATACAAATACCCACCTTACAGTAAAAAGGGACACAAAAGAAGAACAAAAAACAAATAATTAAATAAATGGATAACTTAAACAAAAGTACACTTCAAATAAAATTTAGACAACTTAGGATGTGCATATATTAACCAAGGGAAAACATAAATATCTTGAAATGTGTAATTCTTTGTTGGCGAAATTATCATTGCTTGGAATTCAAATAAACCTAAAAGGAGGGGTAATACAGTAATCTTGCCCTAAAATTAAGAGAGTATCACAATGAAAGCATGGTTCTTTCTTGTTTCTTTGTTTGCTTTTAAGCAATGTAAGAAGATCCAACAAGAATTGTACAATCACTAGAAATTAAAACATGTGATTAATCTACAAAACTATAAATTAAAACATGCGATTAATCCATGTATTCTAAAACGAACATCAAACAAATGTGAAATGCCAATCAATTAAATTTGATGAACTTCGAATTAGAAAGTTTGACTTCTCATTGAATTATATTTTAAAAATGGTAGAGAGAATTGATAGAAACTAGGTTTAAAAAAGATGGTTCCTTGAAATCCACAACTTGGAATTAGAATGTTTGACTTCTCTTTCAAGGGAGAAAATATTCAGGAATTAACATAAAAAAACGAAAGCAACCAATTTGCTCCAAAATGAAAATTTCAACTAATCCAATAAAAAGTTTTATCTAATTTCAAATTTGAAAACATGCACAACAAAAAAAAGTACCTTCAATTCAATTGATTGAAAGAAATCTCTCTCAAGCTTCTTCTACAAAGTGTTCTTCCTGGTCCAACAAAGAAGAATTAAAATCTCCCTTCAGACTTGCTAATAAAACGCAAAATTAAGCAAAAAAAAACTGAAATCATACCTTAAATGAGCAGATCCTCTCTAATTCTCATTTACAGAGTGAAGAAGCCCCATTGTGGTAGATTAAGAAAGAGGTGATTCCTTAGGACAGCGACTAAAAGAGAAAGAGAATTGACCCGACACAAATGGGTTTGGTGCTGATCTTATCTACTTTTGTTTATGCAAAGATTCAGTGTGTTTAGTAACTCTCTCTCCGTTTCGTTTGCAAATAAATAATGGAGTTTTGAGTTTGTTGTCCCCACAGAGACATGATGAGAGAGTGGAGAGAGATGCGTGCTTTCCTTTTCACTGTTTTCAGTGCCTTTGACACAAAACAAACACAAGTCAGGTCAAATACTGCTGTCTTTCTTTTCTTTTTCTCGACAATATATTGCCCGTAAGCTATACTGCTGTGTGTTTCATCGATTCAATTCCAATATATTAGATTAGATTAGATTAGAGGGAAATTCTGATGAGTCCGAATAGTCTGCGAATTTAGACAGCTGCCTCCCGTTCCTCGAATTTTACTTTACTGCTTGCAAATTTTGTAGTAAAATATTTTGTCAGTATCCAAATAGTGGCAGATTTTGGTGGCTTTCATCACGTGTTTTAAAATATTCTTTCTTTTGGGCAAGTGCTTTAAAATATTCGATTAAACTAAAAGAAAACAACAAATTAACTTTAAAATTATAAATAATCATTACAATATATAATTATTATATGCCTACGGGCTTTCATCGAAAAATATATATATATATATATAATTATTATAAAATTAAAGATATAATAATACATAAAGAAGTGATGTTACAAAATCTTTCAAGATCTATTTCATTGAGTGAGGTGGAACTAAAGCCCATGTAATTTCCACCAACAGTTTGGCCCTTATCATTGTTGTCATTTCATTAGTCTTGAGCACATAAAAAAGTGATGTTACTAAATCTTTGAACATCTATTTCATTGAGTGAGGATGGAGGTAAGGCCCATGTAATTGCCACCAACACATATCTTTGTTTCTTTTGCATTTAGTGTATAACTTAGTTAAACAAAGTCAGTATGTAGATCCTTGAAAATGTACGAGTAAACAACCGTTAATTTGTAAAGAAATCGCAACTCGATCGACGAGACCACCCAAACTTATCTTATTATGAATATTAATTTGTTATATATTTTATTTTCGTTATTTATTTTGGCTAATTTTCTTAGAAATATATTCTTTTTTTTTTTTTGAATAAATTGAGAAGGGTTCTCTCACCCAATGATTAGATTAAGAAAAATGAAAGTCCAAATTACACAAATTTAAAGGCCACTTGTGTTTCTTAGAAATATATTCAACAACTGTCTTCAAAAGATTCTAATTGATCTCATAAATTTGTAGCTCACCATCTTCTTGTTGGTGCTCAAGTGTTGATTATACTCAAATCTTCATGGGAAAATGACAATAATCCTAGTCTGGGTGTAATTTAACAAGATGCATATAAATTAAGATAAACTAGTCAGTTTTAGGATAAACAAGAGGTTATGAAGTAAATTTTGTGGCTTATCTTTTTTTTTGAAGGAAAATTTTTGTGACTTGTCAAATTTCTTTCTAGATAAATCATCCATCACAAAGACGAACAATTTAGTTTGTATCCACTTTTTTGTTATCCATTATTATTATTTTTTTTCTTTTTGAGGTATTATTAAAGAAGTTATATTCTCATGTAGGAATCAATTAATTTATGCTAACCACTAAACTAAAAGATGTTAGCATGTCCTGTCGTCACATAATTGAATGATTCTGTGGGATTGTTAAACCACTCAGTTGACCTCATGAGTATCATATCATTGGCATATATGCACATCTTACATAGATTACTATTTTCAATCCATATACGTATTTCATCAACAAATTGAAAACCCAAAACAGTACCTAAAAGGTGAGTAAAAACTACAATCCGTTTGTATCTGATAATGCCAAAAAAAAGGAGGATAATTAATAAAAAACAAATGTGGATTAATAAAGAAAAAAAAAATGTAAAATACAATTCTAAAAACTTCAAAAAAAAAAAATTTAATTAATTAATTAATTAGCAGGGAGAAGGAGAAGGGGGACCGACCTTGGTGGGCCCTCTTTCACCCCCTTATTTAAAATTAATTAATTTCTGAATTACTAATTAATTAAGTGCATGCAATTAATCAAACAATAAATTGGGGGATTTGCATCGCTTTCGTTTCGCCTCCCACCTGAGAAATCTCTTCTATCCATCATTTTTCCTTCTTTTAGCAGTTCTCCCACCTAAGAAAAGGAATAGTTATCGCCCATTTCCTCCAAAAGGTACGATTTTTTCTTTTTAGTTTCATTTTTGTTGAATTGATTTGAATTGAATTGAGTAAATTGTTCTTCTTTATTTATTTCGTTTTTGCCTTTCTTGGTCGGTTTCAGGTTGGTTTTCGTTTATCTTCCCTCTTTTTGCATTTATCAGATTGAATTCTATTAATTTGGATTATAGATTTTGGATAATTAGTTATTATTTCACGATTGATTTGGGTACATGGTTCAATTAAATTTCGATACATTTCAATGCAATTACAACATTTCAATCAAATTTGCTGAAATCAAATTGCAAATATGTTAAAAGAGATATTCTTGAACCTTGATATTTGGGCAGGTTCTGTTAAAATTAACTCAAACCTTGATATAATGTATAATATAAAATTTATATTAATCCCATAAAGACTAATTCAACTTTTGAACACCTATAAAATAAAGCCCATGGCTTGGTAAACTATATCAATTCAATCATTACACCATGCATATTTTCTAATACATTTACATATTTTGCAATTCGCCATGTTACACACTCCTTTCGTTAAATCATATAAATCAAAAACAATTTTCTTTGACTAATTCAATCAAATATAAAACATAAATCTATTTTTCTTGCAGCTAAATCTCCAATAATGGAAACAAACAATGAAATTACCGAAACGCCCTTGATTCCACCAAAGGCACCAAAACCAAAACGCTTATCATTATCATTATCATTATCAGTACCAAAGAGAAACCCTAAAACTGGAGCTCTCCAGTCAAAAGGCAACACTTCACCCTCAATTTACACACCAAACAAACCGGTACCGAATTACATGAAAACAACGAGCCATTCATGTCACGATTCGTGCAAATACGGATCGAATCACGATTTTGAATCGAAATGGACGCCTCCATTTCGTCGTAGCAGGAGAGAGAACGAGGGAATTCGTGGCGTGGTTTTGAATCCGGAATTCAGAACTGGAGGTAAAAGTAAAAACAGGGGAGTGAAAGAACAGGGGATTGAAAAACAGAGTACAGAACAGAGTGAGGATATTTCTGAGGAATCCTCTCCAGTTTTGAAGGATATACCTGAGATGGAGTTGATTATACCGCCAGTTGAGAAGGTGTTTAATCTTTCTGATACATCATATGAGCGTCAGAATGAAATTTCGATTTCAAATTCTGATTCGAATTCAAATTCAAATTCAAAATCGAAATCGAAATCGAATTTGGGTTTGTCTGACTCGATTTATGAAGGATTGAGCCTCAATGTGGTGCAGTCCACCTCAGATGAGCAACCTTTTGAAAATTCAAATTCAGATTCAAATTCAAAATCAAATTCAAAATCGAATGCGGAGTCTGACTGGGTTTATGAAGGATTGAGCCTCAATGTGGTGGGGTCCACTTCATTTGAAGAATCTGGCAAGACCGTACCGGTAATTGAACCGGTGCCGGTTGATTTGGTACCGATTGAGTCGGTGTCAATTGAGACGGTACCAACAGATGAAAATGATGAGTCCAACAATGTGGTGAAAAAGAAGAAGAATACTGGAAAACAAATCATTAAAAATACTGGTACTGGTGCCGGTACCGGTACGGCTCTTTCTAAAAAAACGGGTGAAATTACGAAGAAAAAGATTGAGAGAGAGAATGCTCTTAAACCTAGAAAGAAAGATGTGGTACAAAAGGACCGTATGGGTACCGACACGGTACGGCCAAGAGTTAGAGAGATCCAATCAATTGATGATACAAAAGAGAAGAAGATAAAGACCACAAAAGTTGTTGAACCACCAAAGGTTAAGCGAGCGGTTGTTGTAAAACCGCCAGCTGTCAGGCCGGTACCGGTACCGACTTTAAAGGTACGGAAATTCATGAAGGATTTGGTTGATACCGCCACATCTTCAATGGAGAATAATCTGAGCGAAAATTCCAACAATTCTGATCATTCTACCAAGGAAAAAACCATTTATGTTGTCGAACCAAAAACAGAGACTAAAAAACGGTACCAAAAGAAAAGCCCTTCTGACGTACCGGTACCAAAAAATGAGATCAAAAGGAGACCAAAAAGTATAAATCCGGTACCGAAACCGCCTCTTCCCGTACCGCCTCATAAAATGGCGTTTCGTAGGGGTAAAATCATAAATTTACAGATTGAGAATCCCGTACCGGTTCGTATCAAATTCCGTCGCATGAGACCTTCAAACGAATCTGACAAAGCTGGTATGAATAATAAAGGTGTGAGGAAAAAGAGAGAGGTTGGTTTGTTTGGTATGCCGCCGCCGAGCGGTACCGGTACGCCAGCTGTCGATCTGAGGCGTCGTACCGGTATGGTAAGCAAGAAGAGTGAGGCGCCAGCTGGCAGTTTGTTTAATCATGTGATTGAAGAAACGGCGAGTAAACTTGTGGAGAAACGGAAGAGCAAAGTCAAAGCTTTGGTTGGCGCATTTGAGACGGTTATTTCTCTTCAGGAAAAATCGGTTGTTAATTAATTTGTCTTTGTTTGTGATTTGAAAAGAAAATTGTTGATATTTATTTTGGAGGATTTGAGTGTGTTGGTTTGGTGATTTGTTTGTTTGCTCACTAATTGGATGCTTTGGTGGGTTTGATAGATGAATAAATGATATACTCATTAAGATACTGAAATTGAGAGAGTTAAAAAAGCTTATGTTTGTTTTTATGTAAATTTGAGTTTGAATTGTAAACATAGCATAGCGTAATTGCTTGTGTTGGTTCGAGTAACATACTACGAGAGATTTGAAGAAACTCAAGGAGATGTGATTTACTTAACGTACAAAGTGCTATACTACATGACCAAAAGTATAATGCAGCATAGCATGTTTATAGTGTAAATACGGCCTGTTATGTTGTCGTCATATTTTTTTATCATGTCGTGTAGCATTTTTGTTTAATTTAATTAAAAGAAAAGCATATGTGTTTGTTTATATATAAATCGAGGCTGATTTGTATACAAAGAATAGTAAATCTTGAGCACTCGCACTAAATTCTTGAACTTTTTGACACCCCCTTAATTTTCATCCAAATTAATACACAGTTTAGAATGCAAACCAAAAAAGAAAAGAAAAAGAAAACAAAAGATGCATCAAAACCAAATCAGAAGTTCATCTCTCCTAAAGGATCAGAATCAAGCCAACAACGACAACTAAAAACAACGGAACAACGAGAGATCCTCCATGAAGTAGATCACTCAGATCGGGTGAAGGAGAATGCAACATGACATGACTAAAAAGCACAACGGCATTATGAAAAAGTTTATAATACAATAATTACTTCTATTTCTTCTTTAATTAGTTATATTTAATTATAATATTTGCATTATAAATTTTATCATTGCCATCGTCATGCTTTTTGTGTAACATTTTGTACTAAATTCTTAAAATGGCACTTTACTAAATTCTTGAATTCATTTGACATCCTTTGAATGTCAATCCAAATCAATACACACTTAGAAATGCAAATGAAAATGAAAAAAAGATCCTTCCAAATTAAATCAAAAGATCGTCTCTGCTAAATCATGCGAAACACGACAATAAGAGAAACGGAAAAAAGCAAAACAGCAAAGGATCCTCCATTAACTAGATTTGGAGCGAGTGAAGGAGAATGAACGGCCGGCGGTGGAGAAGGAGGAGGAAGCGGGTGAGCCACCACGGATATCCGCATGCCGCCGTAACAGTATCCTAAACTACATATGAAATAGTACCGTTTCGGCTCTTTCAATTGATACGCGAAACTTCGCCCCTTGCTGTAGTTTGCTATAGGGTATGACGAGTCGCACTTGTTGTAACCCGTTTCGTTAACTTGAATCACGTCCGCTTGTCCCTCCTTGTACAAAAATACTACATTTTGCACAAAAAGAAGTTTATTAAATGTGAGAAGAAGATCGATCCCCATATGAAATGGAAATATGAAAAATGTGAAGGGTGGAAGAGTGAAAAGAACGAACCGAGCCAGTCGTTTACATGGATGGAATTGTTGTGCTCCTGCTCCCATGGAGTGTAGTTCACATTTGGGCCCCACATCTGACCGCCGCCGACTTGGAACTTATCGGCGTTGACCACCACTACTCCGGCGTTGACCACCATCAGTAACAGGAGGATGTGGTTGAGCCGTAAAGATGGCTCCATTTTGAGATTTGTTTGTGGTTGGTTTGTTTTTCCTTAGAGGTTAAGTTGTCATGTCAGGAGGAAAAACTAATAAGGAAGGTTCTTTTGGCTGTGTATTTATTCTGATTGGTTGTCTGGTTCTATGTTTAGTGAGGTGTTTAAATGATTAGGGATCAAGGTCAAAGCAACTAATAAATTGTAGGGGGTGGTGAATAATTACAAGGATCAATATATGATGTTCCATTTGGTCTCCAGTGCACAAAAGACTGGATCATATTAGTAGATTAGAAAGAGCACCACACTAGTTAATTATGAAGTGATAAGTATATAAGCTAAAGTATTAATGGAGAGATAAAATAGTAATAAAATGGAGAAAATGAGCATTAGTATGAAAATGGTGCATGAGCATGAGAAGGTAGCGAGATCTCGCCGCACAATACGATATTAAATGATTAGCCAAACTCAAGAGGCACTCATTTCATGTTACTCATGCTTATAAAGTACGCTAAGAGGGGGATAATTAGTGGCAAAGAGGAAAGGAATACATCACGACGAGTGTACAATTTTTAAGCACATTAGCCAAAAATGTTTATTATATTCCTTCCAATTCCTTCCAATCAAATAACAAGGGTAATAATAGCTGCAATACGAAAGCTCAATTGTTTCAAGTTATGATTTCAATTTCATTAAAGAAAAAAGACACTCCAAAAGTTATCATCCTTCAAACTTTGGAAGGTGACTAGGTACACATTAAAAAGACACCTTGGAAGCTGACTTGATACACACAAAAAAGACACTCCAAAACATAGGCATATATAAAATTATGATATTTTGCAAGTTATTTTGTCATAAATAATGTTATCTTTTGTAGATAAAATTATGTCACACAAAAATAAAAATAGACAATAATCTTTTCAACTTGAAACAAAGTTCTCACCGATTTCAACTAACTTAAAAATATAATCCAACAAAAAATGATCAAATACAAATATAAATTTATAACTCTCATTTAATCTAATCAATCTAGCCTCCTAAGCAAATACTGAATTTGGACTTGTTTAGTAAGTGGCATGATCCACGTGCCGTACAACTCCGCCACCAAACTCGGCTCAATCTTATAATTATTTCCTTTTCCATTATTATTATTTTCAATTTCGTTCGTTTCACCGTTTAATTTCACTTCCTGACCGAATATTTTCGCCTTCGCTTCAACTCTGTTCTTTATCGCCTTTTCCACCGTTTCATACGTCAGTAATTGCATCAGCCAATCACCATCCTAATAATAAAAATATTAATCATTGTTTATAATTAAAATGAAGAAATATTTTTTTTAGGGTTTACTTGTGCTTTTATTGCGGGTTTGTATGAATCGGGCGATTCGCGGAATTTCGCCTCCGCGACAAATTTTCCGTAGTGGATTCTTTTCGAAAGAGCCTGTCATTAAATACTATTATTATATTGATGCTGCATATTTTTTTGAAATATGAAATTTTTTTTGAATGAAAAATGGACCTGTAAGCAAATTGTGTCACAAACAGCACTTGAACCGCAATTACCGTCATTTCCTTCTTTCACAAACCGAGGCAAAAGATTGTCAAAATACATTTCCCAAATTTTCACATTTATATTTATCGTATCAGCAATTGGATGTAACACCTGTTATTATTAAGTACAAAAAATGTATATATTTATAATGATCGAAATTGTTCAAAACTGAAATTGAGACATTATATTTTGGAAAAAAATAATTTTACCTTAGGATATTGCATTGGAGGCAATAAAGGCTCAGGCAAATCTTGAGGAAAAAACGGATGCTCATCTGGACTTTTGTATCTTCCAACCTAAATACAAAATCAAATTAGAAATTAGATAAATAAAGTATCCAAATTACTTATTACAAGATAAATTAATTTGATAAATTACCTGTGCGTGTAACCGTTCGGTCTCTCTGACCATGAATTGAACCAACGAGCCGTCAAAACCGTCCATGTTAAACACGTTACTATTATACGCATCAGCATTATAACAAAACTGAGCCCTTTCTAACAAACTGAAAATTATACTATCTTCTTGTCGAATCAAAGAATGTCGGATCGAATCAAGTGTCAGGATTTCACTATGATCCACCCTACTTTTATCCTGCCTACAAGTTCAAAAATGGAAAAAAAGTTTAGAAACGTCAATTTCTTAGTAATAACAAGTAAATCGAGACTGGTTGTAAATACGAACTCCTTATTTCATAATATAAGAAACAATAGGCGATCGCCTATTGCGTATTCTCAAAAAAAATAAAAAAATAAATAAGAAGTTAATCGTGAGTGGTAAGAAAGGGCGTATTTGAAAAATTACAAAAAATTGGATCTTTTGTGTTGATGAAGTACCTGAAGGAGGAAGAAATGGAGCTTTGGATTGAATGGAGCTTCTTCTTCTTGGGCAGTGGGAAGCGTGACCACTTGAGAAAAGATCCATTCAAGCTGTTCGGGTTTCGCTGAGAGAAAGGAAGCTTAGATGCACAAGGCGTTGGTTTTATTCCTCTGAGCTCCATTAATGGCGACAAGAGAAAGGAGGCGCAACGAAAGAACAGTGTGAATATGAGAAATGAATTGAACGGAGATATTGGAAGAAATGGTTTCTTTCCTCTGCGTTTTTATTGTGCAGGAGGAAGAAGAAAAGGAGAGGATTTAATAACTATCCTTTTTTGTCCAAACAGGAGAATCTAACTTTCCAATCTGGACCGTCCATTTGAGAAAACTGATGACGTGGGAAGCATCTGAGAAGAAATGGAAATAGTTATAAATGGAGAACTGGAAAGTAAATGGTGGGGTCCGTGAAAGGTAAGCGTAAAACAAAAGAGAGGTAGGTAAGATAGTATATTGGCTGCACCCGGTCTACATAGGGGTTAGGTGAGGATAGCACTGACTCAAATTTGAACGGTTAGTTTATCATTTCGGTCCGGTGCTCCAGGCGCATGCAGAAATAATCACGTGCTGAGAGGCAGCTAGAGACTCATTGGATCGAATTTAGTTAATAGAACTAACGGATCCGGATCTTTAGATCCGAGGCCCGTGTTGTCTTTCTCCTCAATCATCTTTTTCACCATATCCAAAAACAGAAACAGTTGTGAGCAAATCTCCTCTTCGTCGGAGCTCCGGCCATCATCATGCTCGTTCGCACGCCGGGGAAATGGACATGGATCTCCCCTCGCCGGCAACTCGAGTCTCATCTCTTTCAATTGCACAAACAGAGCAATCTCTCTCAAATCAAGGAAATACACGCTCAAATTCTCAAAGCCCATCTTCATCTCTTAGACCCTTCTGTTCCTCCCAAGCTCATCTCCGCCTATTCTCTCTCGCTTCGTCCTTCTCTCTCTCTCAAGGTGTTCACTCAAACCCCTCACCCAAAACCCAGCGAGTTGTATAACAATCTAATTCGAGCTTGCACGCATAACTCCTTGCATGCTTTAGCCTTCTCTGTTTTCTTCGAAATGCAGAGAGATGGCGTCTTTCCTGATGATTTTACCTACACGTTTCTTCTCAAAGCTTGTCACGGTCAGTTTGCGCTCACCCAGGTCGATATGATTAATGCCCATGTCGTCAAATTTGGGTTTTTTGGCTATATTTTTGTGCCCAATTCGTTTATAGATGCATACTCCAAAGCCGGCAGTGGTACCATTACTGGTGTTATGAATGCAAAGAAGGTGTTTGATAAAATGCTTCACAGGGACGTGGTTTCATGGAACTCCATGCTTGCCGGTTTTGTAAGGGCTGGAGAAATGAAGCAAGCACGCAAACTGTTCGATGAAATGCCTGAAAGAGATACGGTCAGTTGGAACACTTTGTTAGATGGTTACGTCAAAACCGGTTCAATGGACGAAGCATTTCACCTGTTTGAGAAAATGCCTCAGCGAAATGTCGTATCTTGGTCAACTATTTTGTCAGGATATTGTAAAAAAGGTGACATGAAAATGGCACGCAAGGTGTTCGATATAATGCCGGTCAAAAACATGGTCTCATGGACTATAATTCTATCTGGCTACGCAGAAAAAGGTCTTGCGAAAGACGCGCTCGATTTGTTTAATCAAATGAAGAAAACTGGTTTGGAGCCTGATAGTGCAACGATCGTGAGCACACTAATGGCTTGTGCCGAGTCGGGTTTACTAAGTTTGGGCGAAAAAATTCATGATTATATCACGAGAAGTAAGTTGAGATACGACACAAAAGTTTGCAACGCGTTAGTTGACATGTACGCAAAATGCGGATCACTTGACAAGTCGTGGCAAGTGTTCAAAGGGACTCCTAAGAGAGATATAATCTCATGGAATTCTATTATAAACGGTTTTGCCATGCATGGTCAAGGGAAAAAAGCGCTCGATTTATTCGAACAAATGATAAAAGGTGGGTTACGACCCGATCGTGTGACACTTGTCGGCGTTTTGTGCGCGTGCACACATATGAAACTTGTTGACAAGGCTCGTACGTATTTCAAAACTATGGAGAGAGAATTTGGTATAAGTCCACAAATCGAACATTACGGTTGTATGATTGATGTGCTTGGTCGAGCCGGTCTGTTAAACAAGGCGTTTGATTTAATACGATCCATGCCTTTTGAACCCAACGTGGTCATTTGGGGTACACTTTTGGGTGCGTGTAGAAAGCATAAAAATGTACTTCTCGCTGAAATCGCCGCGAAAGAGTTGATCAAATTAGAGCCGTCAGATGCGGGCCATTATGCGGTTTTGTCGAATATTTATGCCGAGGCGGGAAAATGGGACGGAGCAGCGAAAGCTCGAGTCGATATGAAGGAAACCGGCTCGCAGAAACAAACTGGGTCGAGTTGGATTGAGCTAGATGATGATTTGCATGAGTTCACGGTTGGTGACACGACTCATCCTGACTCGGATCGGATTTGGGGCATGCTAGATAGGGTTGGGTTGCACCTTAAACAAGTTGGATATGCATTACAAAGATAGAATGATTTGATTTAGGGAATTTTGGTTGTTTGGTTGCTTTGTTTAATTGTCAGATTTTGGAAGCTAGTTCATGTTTTGGGTCATTGCTAGATAGGGTTGGTTTTTTATTTATAGATGCAAATATGTGATTGCAATGTTTGCGATGTTGTATTCATTAAATATAGTTGAGCTTAATTGATTGATTTGTTTATGCTGTTGCTCAATGAGCAGGTTTCACAGACAAAATGACTGTATAAAAAATAAAGCGACATTAAAGTGGCATAAGTCATACTTGTTTCTTCAATAAGCAAATAAACAAAATAGTAGGAAAGAAAAAGAAACGAGAGAACAGAGAGATGCAAAAAAAAAAAAAAAAAAAAAAAAACCCTCAACCTAAATTAAGAACCCAATAAATCCTTGTAATAAGGAATATAGTAGAACGTATTCATTTCGCGCTTGGATCCTAAGAAGCAAATATCACGCATTTCACCACTGTTAAGCTCATAACAAAAAATCTTATTTTGATTACTCTGTCTCGCCCCTGTGAAAAATATCACGTCTCGCTCTGTATCAAAACCAACCAATTGAGGATATCAACTGAAGAAGAACATTTCATCCGAAACAAACATATTCACAATATTAACATGATACTTCAAGATCCATTCTTTCTTCCCATCAAGAGCCTGAACAACAATCTCTTCTTCTCCAAACTTCGCACTGTAAAGCAGCGATCCTTGAGATTTTCCGATTCGATTGTCTGTCTCAGTCTTTGCCGAATCAGGAAAAGGAATCAACTCCATTGATTTAGCCATAGGATCAATTGCCATTACATTTGATTTAACTAAGTTATGCACCAATCCATTGAGAAAGATGCTACCAATTGGGCGAATTAGTTCAATATCGCGCACCCATTCAATTGGACTCTGGGACCACATGCCAGTTTCTGAAGAGAACACTTCAAGGTTTCCGATAACAACTTTCTCAGATCCATTTTCGGATTCATGAAAGTTGAGAAGGTGAAAATGAAGTGACACGTGTGGATCGAAAGCTAAAACGAGTCGACCCGTTTCATCACTCGACTCTGGAATGGTTGTCCATCTTCTCGTTGCTGGATTGCATACAAACATGTGGTGGATGTAAGGTGAGTGGTTTGAGCAGGAGCATAGAAAGAGCCCATTGCATTGATCTAAAATTTCTAACCGATCGTAGGGCGGAAGGAAACCGAGAGGGGCATTGATTGATGGAGCACATTGAGATATTTTGGTATAATTAATTTCGCGTGCATTTGTGTTTGTATCGAAGGTCTCATAAATGAGAGCACTTGGAGGTTGAGGCAGCTTTTTGCGATAGTATGGATCGGAAGAGAGAGAGAGCCAAGATTTAGAAACGCATTTGAATCGATAAGAGGATTTTGGAGGTACGCGTGAAAGGATCTCTACAAGGAGATCGGATGTGATTCTAGTGGAAGATCTATTGTCTCCATCCATTAATGGAGATGGACTAGATTTTGATTTGAGCTCTGAATTTGAAGAGGAAATGTGCAAGTCAAAGTTGATTTTTGATACTTGAGGAAGGAGAGAGGATTTATTATTAATATAACTTCCTCTTGGATCCTTTGACTAAATTTATAATTAGTTATCGCAATAAGATTTAACTATATCTTTAATCCAAGTTGAACATTTCATAATGTGAATTAGGCTCGATGTGCCAGCGAAGATTTAATAATGTTAATTGCGGTAGAAGATTATTAGAGTAGGTTCTATGGATTTTGTACAAGCACTATTTTTCTTGAACTTATGTTATCGAAGTGTTCTTCCCTTAAATAAAAAATAATCAAACAAGCTCTTACATACTAACATCCAAGTCATGATGATAAGAAGAAAGAATTGTTTATTTATGCCATTATTTATACATATATTTTTATAACAGAGCGATGTACATATTTGGCACATATACTATAACATAAAAGAATGGATCAATTCCGTGTTAATTTTCGCAAAGACAAATACCGCCATATTAAGTCCCCAACAAGAACAAACCAAGGATCTTAGACTCGGACGTATAATTTACGCCTGAAAAGTGAAAAGCAGACATTTATAAGCCAAGACAATATAAACTTAATTTAATTTAACAAACAATTTTTGATTAATTAAGAGCATTTTATTTATTTGTCGGACCTTGAGTGCTTAATAAGCCAGTCTATAACAGAATCAATGTTGGTAGAGTTCTTGCATGAGGCCATGAAGCATGAAACCTCTCGGTCCGTAATTGCCCTCAAATTCCTGAAAATCAATTAAGAAATGAAATTTTTTTCATTTCACTTACTTATCATACATAAGCAATGAATCTAAATTTTGAATCACGGTGCGTACATTTGATCAGCGAAAGCTTGCTTAGAGATCGCTTCAGTCTTATCAATTTTATTTCCAACGACAAGTAATGGAATTCCGTGAAGAGAAGGTTTCACCAAAAGATCGTGCAGTTCGCTTTTCGCGATAGACAAATTATCCTCATCTGCCGCATCCACAACATACCTATAACAACAATAATAATAATACTATTAGAGTATTAATAATAATAAAATAAAGAAAAAAAGAAAAATATATATACACAATAGCAGAGACAGCACGACAATAACGTTCCCACATGTTTCTGAAGCGAGGCTGGCCTCCCAAATCCCACAGCTTAATGGTCACATTTCCTTTAGTTACTTTTTTCATATTGAATCCCACCTTTTATTATATGTATATATCACATTAACATCAATATATAGTATTCAATAATGACATAAATTATAAATTTTTACAAAACTAATACTTACGGTGGGAATCATGTCCTCTCTGTATCCACCGGTCTATGAAACAAAACAAATAAATTATTCTCACAAATAGACGAAATCAGAATTATTTTGACAAATACAAATAAAAGAATGGTCATTAAAATCAAACAGCATAAAAATCAGAAATTAAGAAACACAACATACAGCTATGACGTTGACGAGAGAAGTTTTGCCAGCATTCTGAAGCCCAATCAGGGAGAGCTCCATTTCTTGCTTGAAAAAAAGGCTGAAATTTCATCAACAATATCCCAGACAAAATGATGAGTTTGTTTTATACAGATGGGTTTACGACTAATAATGATTAACTAAAGAATCAATCAATTGAAAGAAGAATTAAACGAAATTAAGCGGCCCGACTAACCTGCGGAACCAGTTAAGGAAAGCTTCCCACAACCCCATGGCGAAATTGAAACCGGATTGTATTTGGTACAAATTGAGGAGATGAGTAAAAAGAGATTTCAATTTCTTTGCATTTCTGCCCTTTATCGTGTGATTTTTTTGTTCCAAAATTAGCAAGAAGCTGTTACATTATTCAATCACTGTTTGTAACTAAACTACCAACTGGAATGGGTACTATTGTTTTATTTGTTTTATCTTGTGACAAATAGAGCCCATCATCCAGGCCCGTTAGTCCAGCCCTATTCAACCTGGTTGACACGTATTATTTTTTTTTGTCTCTCTCAGATTCCGCATGACTTTTTCCCTCAACTCCATTTGAATTCCCCTCACTCGCCTCCTCAGTCCCCTCTCTCTCCCCTTCTTCGATCTGAACCAAACCAGCAAGAAAGCTCTCACCTTCTCCTCTCTCTCGCATGGAATATGGTGATGAAGCAATAGATCTCTCTCGTGCAGATCGGGACAGTGATCCTCTCTGGTTACCCGGCATTCGTTCTTGAACCCTAGACGATGTTCTCTAACCCTTGCCCTTGTTACCACATTGCAAGGTTCTTTCTCTTTTCTCTCCGATATTTAGAGGCTGATTTGTAATGTAAATCAGCCAAAACATTTGTAATCACTAATCCAAGATGGTAATATGTTATAAATATTAAATATCAAATGTTAAATTATACCTGGCCTGGTATGTAGTCAGAAATGTAGGAAGGCTCATCGTGCTTGCTCATACGGCCACGCATGAAAGGATCGCACGAGAGGTACAAGTTCTTCAGAAGGATCTCGTCCGTCGATCCTTCTGGTAGCTTTGATCCAACGGCTGTCGTTTCTTCCTTCACCACCTCCATGTGGCTTTCCGACGCCTTTCCGTTTACGTAATTCTTCAATATCACCTTCATTTTCTCTCTTCTAGTAATTGTTCTTTTTTTTGGATGCACTCTTGTAGTTGTTTCTCTCTCTTAGTTGAAAGGATCAAAGGATAATAGGCATAATGCAGAATTTTTTTCAAATTATCATTAGTAATAATAATCATTATTAATTATTATTTTTTATATTAATTTAGCTTACTGGTGATACATTGACAAGATGGTAGCCTTGAAGGCTGTTGGAACCTTACGGAATATGCGAGGTTAGTTTCGTCTTTTTCCCTTCTTCATTCTACTTAAAAATTATCATAATACCCCTCTCTTACATACTATCTTAGTATGCTTTTCTTACCTCTATTGATAAGTAAATAAATATTTTGTTATTTTATTTTGTAGGTGGCAAGAACTGGAAGAACTGCTCTTGTTCGTGAGCCAGGTGTTGATTGTAAGTATTTGAGAGGATATTCTATTCCTTTATAAAATTTCATATGTGCCCTTACAAAAATACCAAATTTCATGTATTATACACGTGCAAAATATTAGGGGTATAAATCACATATTTCACATTTGTAGGCGTATACATGATATTTTGAAGTTTTTGTAGGGGTATGAATGAAATAATGTCTATTTCTAAGAGGGGTAAGTTATGGTACTTGGTTTTTGTTTAGTATTTAGAGACAAGTAGTTTGTTATTTGCTTCGTTCGTTTAGCGCATGAATAATGTACGTGTCTTGTAATAATAATGTATTGGAGGGACTTTCTGAATAAAATAACCAGCTGGCTCTCAAGAACTTGAAGCTTTTACCTTGTGCATTTTTTGTTTTTTAATATAAACTTTCATGGTATATTTATCATTGAGGTGATATTATGATATAAATATGGCATTAATCGATTCTAATTTCAGAATGTTTCTGCCAAAAATTGAAGGAAAAAGAACAAGAGGAAAAAATGATCATTACACAAAGGTACCATTTATTAAGACAAGAGATTGCACTGTTGGTCCCATTGCACCAATTATTTATTCATTGCATACAAGCCAAGTTTCAAAACTAACCAAACAATGAAACTTGCATTAATTAATCACTCTTTGGAAACAAGCACCACTTGTTTTCCAACATTTCGTCCCTCAAAGAGACCGATAAGCGCACTCGGTGCGTTTTCAAGCCCTTCAATTATATCTTCAACGTAAACCAGTTTACCGTCTTTTATATACTGCACTGCTATCTCTTCAAACTTGCTGTATTTCGAGAAATGATCGAATACAATAAAGCCTTCCATCTTGATACGCTTCGTAATTACCTGCATGTGTTTAAACAATTATAAATTATCTATTGAATATGCATCAATTATGTATTGATAGGATGTGAAGTATTTTTCATGCTTTATTTGGGTTACTAATAACTATTTGTTTCAGAATAATGGTAAGTAATATTTAAACACATTTTTCAAATTATTTCTCTATCACTTCAAAATAAATTAAGATCTTTCCGTATCATTTCTCTTTTATTCCAAAATGAGTTGTATTTTTTAAACTAAAACATTATAATTTGGGGTTTTTAAAAATAAATAAGTTGACATCAGAGTCCTTTTTTGAGTATTTTATATTAGTTAGGGGGTTTATATTAATATAATAAATTTCATAAGCCAAAATTTCCTATATAATTATTTAATTAATTAATCAATCAAATAATTAAATACTTTTTTAGGTGGAGCATGTAAAAGCACAGAGAAACCTCCTGGTGGAAGTCTGAGAAGATTTAACAATGGAGTACTTGCCAGGTCGAGTATTTATATTTAATAATCAGTCAAACTATACTACGCGTTCTGAGACGAGGAGTACTTATATTTAATAATGTATTACTTGACAGGTGGCGACATCATGAAGCTTTTGATTCGCAAGGATACTTTAACTGATGATGAAGCGGGGTTGTATGTGGCTCAGACGGTTTTGACAATTGAGTCTATACATAACATAGTTGTTATCATAGGTAACATGATTATTTCCATGTATGAAACATAAACATAGTTATATCAATAGGAAACATGATTATTTCAATCATGGTTCTAAAACTCGCCGATTCCGAGCGATTCCGACTCAGAATCGGCCGAGTTGAGTCGGAATCGCCGGCTGCCAGTCTGAGTTTGGCCCGATTTGGTCGTGTACGATTTTTTCAATGTTTTTCGTATTTTGTTGGCTAGTTTCCATTGTCGAAGCTTAAATGAAAACGGCTGGAGATGAGGATGGGAGAAAGAGGAGACTAGGGGGATGGGGGGTGCTGTTGTAATCGGTGGGCTGTGGATGTGGCCCAAAATAAGGAGTTAATGAATTAAAATAACAGAAAAAACATTTTAAGTATTATATTTAACATAAAAAAATAAAACTACAAATACTATTCAAAATATTTTTTGTGTAAAATATTACTCAAAATAAAGTATTATATTTATTTTAAAATAACAGAAAAATTCAAGTATCTTATTCATAAATAAAACAACATCTGAGCTATGTTGCGCAGACACTTCAAAAATCCGGCCGTGTCCGTGTCGGACACGACACTCCTCAGACACGTGTCCGACACACCATGTGGCGTGTCAAATATTTTATTATTAAAAATCGCCAGGACACTTCTCAGGACACTTCTCAGACACTTCTCACACACGTGCATTGGGTTTGTTAGCGCAATTATTGCACTATTTCATCACTCTCATATTTTAGAGACTAGTTCATCTCATTTTTCTATTCCAGTAATTGTGGGACTACACATTTAAAGTGAATTTTGATTATTTAGTGTCAAGTTTTCATACACAAACATATAAAACTTCAACTATCTTGTATGCACGTATAAAAGTGCAACTTTAAATGTTATATATGTATTGTATCAATTATAAAATATTATGTATAACTTTCTAATTATAAGGTAAAAAATATTATTTATAATCCTTTAAAATAAAATAAAATTGATATAAATAATATATACAATAATTACATAATATATTTTATTCATAAAAATAATATAATAATATATATAAAACGTGTCGTGTCCTCTGCTTTTTTTATAATTACCGTGTCGTCGTGTCCGTGTAGTGTCGGACACAACACTCGTGTCCATGCAACATAGCATCTGAGAGATATTTTATTTTTTTATTATTAATAAATGAATTAAATTACTTATTTTAAAATATACAAACCTCTTCCATATTTGAAACTAATAAAATAATTAATTTTCAACAAGTATTAAAGAATGAAGTGATTGACACGTAAAATCAGATGACAAATAAATAATTAAGTTAGAGAGTAACTTCTAAAAATAGACTTTAACAATGTATTTTTTTCTTTTTCTTTGTGATGATGTATTTTTTCTTTTTTCTTATTTATCAATCTATGAGTCTACCTTCTGAATTACCTAAAATAGATATAATTATTACAAATATATATGATTTAAGTTCCTTTTGTGTCCCTTTATTGATTTTATATAAAAAATTATTTTTTTCTATTTTTCCCAATTTTTAAGTCAAAATAACATTTTTTAAACAAAATCTAATTCTTCGATCCGATTCAACCGATTCCGATCCGAGTCGGACGATTCTTGTTATGCTGAAATTGAATGATTCCGATCCCGATTCTAATTTTCAAAACTATGATTTCAATGTATGGAATATCGTGATTTTATACCCTACTTTAAGTCTGGTTTTCTTTTTTTTTTAATCTTCCTTTTTGTCTAAAGCTTCAACCTCCAAAAGCTGAGATATCAACGAAACTCCAAGGAGAATTTCATGTAGTTTCTTTCGTTTATAGTTTTTTCTGTTTGTTTTCTTTATAGATTTTTTAATTCTCGTTTGAATCTCGTCTTGTTTCTTTAATCATGGCTTGATTTGCGCTAATTTTAGTTATAAAGATGAGATTTTATTGAATTTTGTTCTTGTAATTTTTTTCAAGCAGTTTGAATTTTAATCTGAACTAAAAGTTTCTTTTTTTCATATCTATGTTTTTTTTCAAAAATAGTAGTTTGACGTCACGGTGAATTTTTCAGGATAAAATTTGCAAAAATGGCTTCAATTCTCAAATGGAAGCTTTGGTGCTGTGGTTTTCTTTGTTTAGTTTTTGTTTTAATGTGAGATTGATTGCATGTAGGTTTTATTTTCTTGCATTTACGGTTTCATATCTGTACCTTTTTAGTTTTTACTTCTGTAATGTACTGTATTTTCTGCACATTTGCACATTATTATTTCATTTATGTTAAAAAGTTTCATCATTACAAAACCTCAAATATGGTGTTGGTGTGTACTTCTAGAATATTAAAATTTGCAAAATAGCTCATGTACTTAAAAAGTTCTTCAAAATTGAACAAGAAATCGAGACTAAATTAGAAGTTGAATAAAAATATAACCACGTACATAAACATTAAAATATTAACGAAGGCTTTTTTTTTTTAACTATGGGAAAACTCAACACCTCCCATTGTTTTCCTGTTTAGGATGATATCCATATAAAATGATTATATTTATTAATAAATGCTTTTTAAAATTAGGGATAACTCTAATTCAATTTTCTTATACGATAAAATATCTTATTTATTTATTAAGTTAGGTATTTACTGGCTGATTTTTTTATTTTCTAGATGCTTCAAAAGCCGGTGAAGTGTCAATAATTTGAATCAGACGAAGGATAATAATATTTCAAGGGCTTAATTGAATTATGCAATGAAAATACTACTTTTGATGGAAATGAACATGTAAAATCAATCTTAGTAGAGGAAGTAGAAGTTGGATGAGTTTGGCAGGGACGAGAATTTGAAACAGCGCATGGATTTAGTGCAAAGGGCGGAGGGCAGAAAGAGAAGAAGGACGAGAAACGAGTCGAAGCGCATGGCGTTTAACGAGAAGAGCGGGGTGAATGGACAGCCGGAATGGTATTTAGCAACTTATCAGACGAATATGCCGGTCTGAAACATGTGAAGGAGCGCTTTGAGGGGTCTGTCTGTCGCAAAGACGGTGTCGGGTGCAGGCAAGTTGTGTGCGTACCGGTTCGGCATGTCGGTGCGCTTGCTTAGGAACATCTGTTTGTGGAAAGACATACTTGCGGGTCCCGTTATCGAGAAGATCGCGATGGATGAGTTGTTGAGGGGGCAGATCTTGCGGTATGTGAAGTCCATGGGGCTGGATTTATACGATGCCATTTCGAGGCTGGAGAGGGTGGTGGATTCTATTTCGGGTCTTGCGATTCGGGCGTTTTTTTTTTTGTTGGGGGGGGTGGGTGGAATTTGTGAAGGAGTTGGGGGTCAAATTGGAAAAGAGGCACAAATCGGGGGTGGTGAGCAAAGAGGAAACACATCGGTTGGCGCGCAGGTTGAAGAAGATGATGGTTGCGTTGAATGATTTCAACGAGGCCAGGGCTATTTTGAAGGCCTTTCAACTCAAAGAAACACTCTAGCTCAACTTTACCTCGTTCCTATTTTAACTTTATCTTAAAATGAATTTATTTATTTTTTTCTGTTTTTATTTGTTGCTCTTTATTCTGTTGCTCTGTAGTTTGAATGACTGATACAGACAGGCTTTGTAATAGTAGGTTTTTCTTTTTCATGGAGATAAAGAGTTTTTTTTTTTTTTGGCAACAAGAGCCCCAAGGCAGAGATGATGCTTGAAAATGGAGTTTGTTTAGCGTGGATAAACTTATGAATAATTTGAATATGCCGTTTGCATGCGATGCAGTTAATTAACTCTTGCATATTGTAGTTGTAGATTTTACATTTTTTATTATCATTTTTGAAATGAAGGAACTATAATATCAGTAAATTCATAATCATAATAGTATATTTAAAATCTACTCGTAAACAAAGCGGAGCGAGGTGCGCGCTTGATCAATCAAATTAGAATAGTAGTAATAAAGTGTGAGCGACACATGGCACTAACCTACATTTTTAAATTGGGCCAAAATTCTTAACAGGTCTGTGCACAGCCCATAAACACTGGCCCATTTTATTGTTCTGATTTTTAATAAGCAGGAATCTATCAATATATAAACAGCCCACAGAAGATAAATACAGCATAGTGGGATATATAAAAGTTTCATCAAACCGGAGCAAATAGCACCGCTCAATGTGTAGAGGTAGATGTCTCCCTCTTGTTCTTTTATTTTTCCCCTCATTTGTTTTTCGATTGGTTCTCTTTCTAGCTTTCTTTGTCTTACGCTTCTATAAAAACAGATCTTTCTCCTTTCTACTTTCTTTCAATTGGTGTTGCAAGAGAAACGCAAATAGGATTAGAGGAGAAACGCAGCTTGAAAATTTTCGGATTGGATAATAAACAGAACTTCAATCTGTAATTTAGGCGTTCATACTTTCAAGCTTCTTTTCTTTGTTTCGAAGTGTGATTTCTCGCATCTGATTGGTGTATAATTTCATTTCTTTCTTTTGCTGACAGGAAAAAAGACGGACTAGATAAGAAGCGGAACTTGAAAATCTTCGATTGGAGGAGAAACAGAACTTGAATCTGTTAGAAAGGGAACTTGAATCTGTAATTTCAGTTCGGTGTTCGTCCTTTTAAGCTTCTCTTTGTTTTGAAGTGTGAGTTCTCCCCATTTTTGTCCTACTAATCCGTAATTTCAGTTCCTGCAATGAATTGTGCTATCTTTTTACCTTTCTCTTCTTTCAGACTGCATGACTTCACCAATTAGGTGAGATGTTCAATTTAAACTGGATATTCTTTTTTCAAATAGTAAATCTGTTAAACTCACAAAATGAGAGAGAGAGAGAGCAGACTTTACAGTTTGAAGATCAAATCATGAAATAATTTGCTGAAGAGCAAATCATGAAATAATTTGCTAAGTTAGGTTAAGAGTATAAATGACCAATTAAGTTAAGAAATAAAGCAATTTATCTTAGTTCTGTAGTCAAAGGGGGAAACTTTTATCTGGCTGACGGATGTAACAATTAAATAATAGTAGAAGCAAGAGATTTTTAAAGTTAACAATTTCTTTAGTTTCACTTAAAATTTACATGTCAAGAAATAGTTTGCTATTTTAATTTTGCATCTACTGTTACAATTTTCCAGTAAACTTACTATTATAAGTTTACTTCTAAAATTCTGCCTCTCATGTTTGCATTCATAAAAATTCTACTTTATCATAACAAATAAGCTACATGATTTATTTAAATATGTACTAACTATCAAGTTATAGTAGCATATAGAATGTATCATACAAGATCATTTTGAAATTTAATGAAGAGTAACTAACTAATATAATACAAAATTATTAACTTTTAGGTATATCTTTTCAGGTGATGCTAAAATAGAGCACAACTCCGTTAGTTCTCCTCAAGGACAATGAAAGCAAGCATCACAATGCAAAAAATCTAGCTGTACAATATGTGAAGTTGTAGTACTTAATTTGTGTATTGTTATAGTTGATGTTTTGTACAGTAAACGTTTCTTAGTTTTGCTGTTTTGTACAGTAAACGTTTCTTACTTTTGCTTATAATGTTTTCATAGTTTTATTTCTGATGTGTTTGACCGATCATAACATCTTTAATTATGTTGCTAGCCGAAGCAGAACGAGGGCATCTAATATCAACAAAAGTTAAAACAATCATTTCATCAACCATAAACATAAGTAATTCATTCATCAACAAAAGATACTGAACATAAACGGCAAGCCTACCAAAATACAAATCATCTAAATAAGCAATCCATACATCAACAAAAAATACTGAACATAAACGGCAATCATACCAAAATACATATCATCTAAATAAGCAATGCATACATCAACAAAAAACACTAAACATAAACGGCAAGTCTATCAAAATACATATCTAAAATAGGAAATACTACAAGTTGTATTTTTTTAGATTTCATTTAGGAAAGCTTCTTTATGCAGTTCCTCCTCCCTTCAAAAGGAAAAAAATTAAAAAGTTACTTTTCGAATAAATAATTTTGTGTATACTTGAATTGTTTTCGGTTTTTATTGATTCTTAATTGAGTCAAACATAATATACTGTTTGGTACATGTTAATGGCTAGAATAATTGATACGAGTCAACTAGAGAGGGACGCAAGATACAATCACACTAGAGAAAAAATAGAGTACCATTAAAAAACACACACAACTCACACGAATAATTGATATCAATGTATTTGAAAAACCCTAAATAACACATGCAAACACACAAACTAATATACCTGATGTCTTCTTTTCCTTCCCTTCATGCTCTTCCTACTCTTCATCCCGGACCCGCCGGCTTTCAAATCAGTCTCTATGTTTTTCCATTTTTCCTCGAGACTTTTTACTGTCCGACCCTTCTCGAAAATACCTTCACCAGATTTAAGAATTTCCGTCCAATTTATTTTTGTTCCTTCCCGAATGGATTTTAACACCTCATTCTGCATTATCGCAATCAAACATTGTTAGTATTTTATGTTATAATTGGAGAATCTATGCAACTCTTTAACAACAATTCCAGGTGATATGCATTTATACAAGTCCAAAATTATAAGAAAAAATTATAAATTCAGCATTTTTCATTTATTTTATATTCTTTTTATTGGTGGATTTCGTAATTAACAATAATATGTTTTTATTTTTAGTAGCATCTAATTAAATTCGATATCGCATAAAAAACATTGGCATCACACGTGCTAAGATAGTCTCCTTAAAATAATGAACTATAAAAATCTCAGAAGGAAAAAAACAAAGGAAATATACCTTCATAAACTCTACTTCCTTTTCGGTATAGTCTTTCCTTTTCAGTAGATTGAGAAGATGATCTCTAAGCTCATCATCTACTGCATTTGTTCTCTCCACACGAGTCACATTTCTTGTCTCCACACCGGCCTCCTCATCCCCCTTCTCATTACAAGGAGTGACATAATTAGCACTTGTTTGTTCACGTCTATATGTGTCATGACCATGAGACCTATTGGAGAATTAACGTGCAGAGAGTTAGTTTTGTTATAAAGCATATGACTTAGTCCAATTCAATTGAATTAAACAAAATAATGGACTCCAATATTGGACTACACCACTAGCATTAGAATCCACAATAATTCAACTTTCAATCTTTCTATATCGGATTAATTGATACATTTGACTTTCGACCAAAACATGACACAATCAACTTTTGCAATTATTTTGAATCATTATGCTTTTATAACTATTTAGATGATTTAAAAAACAAAATAAACCTGTCACGGTCCCGGTAACGCTCACTGTCTCTGCCAGGAGACCTCCTTGAACTGCTCCCATCATGCCAATCATCCTACAAATCAATAAATGTAATGAAATGACTATGTAAAAATAAATTAAGATATATATTGATTGAGGGTACCTTAGTCCATTGAACACGAATCGTACGATCTTCCCTCCCAAATGGAATCCCATCAAGTTCTCGGATTGCATGACTAGCCTCCCTCTCATCCTCCATATATACAAAGGCATATCCTAAATTGTAATTTACATTAAAGTTAACCAGGGACAAAAATAAGATACCCCTATTTCAAAAAAAAATAAAATATGAAAATAAGACTCATGGTCAAAACCAAACAAGATACAAAATAAAATGGAAAGGTGGGGCCGGGTTCATCATCCATTCATTATATTATTTCTTGTTTTATGATTGTAGATAAAGAGAGGTTGTACGTACCACATTTAAGGACAATCTTTCTCATGCACCCATACCGCCTAAAAAGTGTCTCTAAGTCAGACCGTCTCGTTTCATAGTCAAGGCCTCCGCAAAACAGTGGCCTCATCTCTATCTCTGTATGAAGCGTGTCCTTCAACGGAAAGGGACAAGGGTTGTTGGTGCTTTCTAAAGCCTGAAAAGAGAAACGAATTTGATGAAAGAGCAAATGTGTAATAGAAAAAACATTAAATGCTTGATCTTTCTCATATTTGAGAATAAGTACAGTTATATCAAGGATTTTCTTTTATAAGCAAATATCATAGCTCAGATTAAAGAAAGAAAGCACTAACCAAGCGACAGAACGTTTCGAGCCATAAAATAAAAAAAAAAAAAGAAGAAGGATTCCAGTTCAGGAAAGGATTGACACAACTGGAGTTCCTAAGGGCCAAGATAGACACAAGACGGATCATTTATCAGTTTCTAACTCATTCTTTATTTTTCCAAATTGAATCAGCCAAAGAAGAAGAATTAACAAGTAGTTTCCATATATTACATATGAATTGCAAAAACCAAATGTCAAATAAGATTTTTTTTTACAAAGGTTAAAAAGGATTAACATGCTTCATTGCTTAACCTCTGAATCTGAACATATCATGCAAATTAATAAAAAGAATCGAAGAACTCACCTTTTTGCTTGAGTATTAAACTTATTATTATTATTTTTTTGCTTATTCAGCCTACTGGCTATTAAGAAACAAACAAAAATCAAATTAAGTACACAAATATACCTTAAAGAAATTCGGTATTCAAATAAAAAGGATAAGTTCACATTATTTAGTTTATATAAAATATATATATATATAGCTCAACATAAAAAAATTAAAAATTTCATTGCTCTATAGAGCAGGGCTGACCGTTGAAACTCTTCTCACCAACATATTAAAAAGATCAAAATAATGAATGTTAAATTTCAGCTGCCTTGAACTGGCGAGCAAAATCAAGCCTTCTTAATACCAAAGGATATCTATTACAATTGAGCATGAGACATTTTCATTCATATGCAAAATAAAACAAACAAAATGTATGATAACTTTTTGCTTTTAGATTTTCTTACAAATATAATTCTAGATGGAGGCTGTTGATGTAGGCAATCGTGTTGAAGGCTTACTTCAGATCGATTGTTCGAGTGAAAAGATGGAGTTGCTCCCTTCTCTCTCTCTCTTTAGACCACCATCAGATGGTAATGTCTGTCACTTAATCGAGCGGCTGTAAAAGTATCTCTTTTAATCAGCGGCTGTAAAACATGGAAACGTAACCTGCCTTCTTAAGGAAGACTCCATACCTTTTTTACGTATAAACTATGTTGCACCGATACGAATACGCGTGTCATATCCGATATGATACGGACACGACAATACGACAATTTTATAAAATCTCTGGACACGATACGTCTAATATATATATTATTATATTATTAATTATATATCTAAAAATTTTAAAAATATAAAAAATATAAAAAATATGATAAAGAAAATGACAAGAAAAGAAGGAGAGTGGGAAATTAGAAAAAAATTATTACTTCTCATGAATTCATTTCATTAATAAAAAAAGAAAAAAATAATATTAAAAAAATAGGCTTTAAAGAAGATCATTTTTAACAAAATAAATAAATAAAGAAGCGAAAATGGAATTATAGAAAAAAATAAAAATTAAATTGGGATTTAAAACATTGGGCCGTGTCCTCAGTCGTGTCCCAGCCGTGTCCTGCCGTATCGGTGCCGTATCGGAGCCGTGTCTGAAAGTCAATATATATTAAAATATTCGGATACGCCACGTGGCGTGTCCGAAACGTATCGTTGCCGTATCGGTAACGTATCCGTGTCCAATACGTATCCGATACGCATACGGCTGATTTTTTAAAGTATTCGCGTAACATAGCATATAACCTTAACATCTTTGCTATTTGTAGAGCGAACTTGAATTAATGAACCTTGCTGAGAGAGCTAACAAAAACAATTTTTTTTTTTTTTTTATAAATATTTAACGACTTTTTTGTATTAATTTTTTATTTTGAAATAAATGTTCCAATTTGAATATGTTTTTGACATATAGATCCGTATAGGTTAATTAGGGAAAAAGATATTTTTAATTTTGTTAAAAAATAGCTGGCTTATTTTGTTCAAATTATTATTATTATTATTATTATTATTATTATTATTATTATTATTATTATTATTATTATTATTATTATATACAATTCTAAATTCTCTCAATTTCGACACATGTACATCTCGAAATTCTGTGTCCAATGTGTATAATATCAAATGAAGTGAGTTAGTCAATAATGTATTTAAATTAAAGGACATTATGTATCACTGACTCATTTGTCACCCAGCTAGGGGTGTAAACGGTTAAGACCTGATTCAGGTAGAGTAATACCAGATCCGTATCCATATTCTTTTTACGGATCCGGAAACAGTTCAAATATTTAACAAATCCAGATATGGTTTTGATATTTCGAATAAGGATACAGATCTGGATTTTATTCGGATAATTAAAACGAATATTTAGTACGTAATATAAATACTTATTTTATAATTCTCAAATGCGTTACACATAAAATACACTGAAATTTAATAAAAAAAAACCTATTTTTTTACTTCATAAGAATTATCGCTATTTGATAGAACTACATGAAATATCAAAAAACGTCAAAAATATATGAATATGTAAGAAAAATATCATAAATTTGTTTTATAAAATCTTATTATGTTTATAAACTATTAAATTATTAATTTTATAGGTATTTAAAGGTGTATTATTAATTTTATGGATATTTTTATATAAACAAAATTTGGGTCAAAAAGATCTCTACCCATTTTTTGAATTTTTTTTGTAAATGAATGTATGGCATGAAACTTATTATTCTACTCATAAATACTTGCAAAATTCACTCCACATATTAATTCACTACACAGATTGCAATGTAGAAAGTATTTAAAATTTTGTTGTCTTTATCCATACCTTACTTACACTCTTGCAAAAAAAAGTAAAATCTATCAAGTATTTAAAAGTTTGCATTGGTCCTGAGAAAATTATATTTTAACAAGAAATACAATAATAAAGTGTAAATAATATATACCGAAGAAAATCTAAAATCTAAAAGATATCATAGTAGATACATTTTGTTTGTTCTATCTTGCATATGAATGAAAATGTCTCATACTCAATAATAATAGATATCCTTCTTTTACAGAAGAGATGCATTGTAGGAAGTAATGTAGAGGTAGAGTGGCCATTAAGTGATGTGTAGCATTTAATCTTGAAGATTTTAAATATATTACTATAGAAGGTGCATTTACGATGGGTCGATGCGTCATGGTCAGTACCCTATTATTTTTTTTTTATTAGTTTTTTTAAAGCCCGTAGGCAGTCAGTACCCTATTTTGCAAAAGGAATTAGTTTGTATTTAAAATGGAAGAAGACAAAGATGTTTGCTTTCATTAATGACTACTTCACGTGTCGTCAGCGTAGAGAATAAGATTAGCATGAAGATCATTCGTCTCGTCAGAGGGCTATGTAGAGAGAGGGTAAGGTTAGGGCGAAAGAATATCATGTCGTCAGGTCAGAGGGATGAGTAGACTCCATCCTTGTTTGAACCTTTGACTCGGAGACCTCATTTCAGATTCAGCAGTGCCAGATTTATTTCTCCAGTTTTTACTTAACTGTACAACTCCACCATTCTTTTAGTATTTTTTTTTTTTGAGATTACCATTCTTTTAGTATTTAACCAACTAGTATAATTTATTTTGAAGTAAAATTGTAATAATTAGTATTTGTTCTTCTCATTTTCATGAAATGTAGGGAGTGGTCAATATTATATGTATATTTGGTCGAGTATAGTAGGATATATGTACTCAAATTGATATATTGATCAAAGGATCAAATAATGCTACTATATCACCTTGCTGGGTCCTTACAAACATATTATTTATTTGTCAAAGAATTTCACCATATATGTTATATATTCCTTTCATACTATTATATTTTTTTTACTAGTAACCAACTAGTATAATTTATCTAGAGGTGAAAGGTGTAATTATAGAATATTTTTCTGGTCATTTCCGAAAAATGTAGGGAGTAGTCATTATTAGGTGTACAGCTGATTGACAGGTTGAGTAAAGGATATACGCTCAAATTTCAGTATTGATTACATAATGTTACAGTATATTCATTTAATTTAAAAAATTGAAACTGAGAAACCATCATGGTTGATATTCTATTTCCAAGAAAAGTAGTGACTAGTGAAGATTTCTTGAGAAAATAAAACATTTAAATATTATTTTCATCATGCTTTTGCGGTTCTTTGATAAAATGTTAAATGAAAGATAAAAGAGATGGAGATGACAAAAACTAGACACTAAAGACTATTTTATTATTTATATTTAATTATCTATATTTAATGTATTTATTATTAATATTGTTTAATTTATTTATTATTTTATTAAATTAATTAAATTATTTTATTTTTCTTTAATTTGTTAACTATATTTTATTTTCTTTAATCTATTTTTACAGTTATTTTTATATTTTATTTTATTTTATTACATTTTATTCATTTATATAAATAAAATAACTAATATTTATATGTTTTTAAATAAAAATAATTAAACTTTCATTTATATTTGATTAAGTTATTTTAATTAATGTATTATTATTATTTTTTATTAATTTATAAACCTATTTTATACTTCTATTCAATTAATATTATTTTTTGTATTTTGCTTTTAATTTTTTCTTTAATTAAATATTTTTATATTTATTTAATTATTTTAATTATTTTTATATTATTAACTTATTTTTTAATCTACTACTTTTAATTAATTTATTATGGCTAAATAAATATGATTTTTATTTTTTTATTTAGTTTAATTCTATTTATTTAATTTAACTATTTCTTATTAAAAAATTTGATTAATTTTATTTTTTATTAGTTTTATTATTTTTAATTAATTTAATTTATTCCTTTCCTAATTTTATTGAATTAATTAGATTGTTTCATATTTTTAATTAATTTATTTTCCATATTTATTTAATTTATTATTTATTTAATAATTTATATTTTATTAATTTTATTTTGTTTCTATTATATTTATTAGTTTTGAAAAATAATTGTATTTCATTAATATTTTTTATAATTTTTTATTTAGTTTATTTTCTAAAATCAGTTTTGATTTAATTTTTTGATTTATATGTAATTATTTTGATTTAAGTAATTAATTAAAGGTATAAAAGGAGGAGGCGGATATTGGTCGTAATGTAAAATTTTGTAATTTTAAATTATTCTTGTGTATATATAATAGAAAATCTATAATTTTATTTTTTTATGGATGATATGTAGCGATAAATACTATTGATAATGAAATGGACAATTATTTATTTTTTTATTAGTTTTTTATTGAATTTTAGGGTTTAGGGTTGGAATCGCTGGCCATGCACAGCAAGTTGATGGAGACTCAGATACCACAACAAGCAAGCGGTACATTTCAACAAGAAGGAAAGTTTCCGTGCATAATGGAAAACCCACGCGAACAAGTTAACGCGATGATGATTCTGAAGATTGATGGTGTTATGACCCTTGTAATCTAGGTTGATGGATTTTATTAACAAAAATTATAGTTATTCTAAGATATTTCATATAATATGTGCGTATATGTTATTTTAATATAATTAAAATAGATCATGAATATGCAATTCAGCTTTATATCATCAAAGTACGTGACTTTGATAGTAAACTATAAACAGAGACGGCCATGTTATATAAATTTTATGATTTGTGTCAAGGGCCACAAATTGTGAGGGCCTCTCTTTAAACTAGTATGAAAATTAGGTGTCAAATTCATTCATACATCACATCTTTAATTACAATTTAGCTAACTATTATTAGGTTAATAAGTTTATCATAAACAACTAGTGGTATAACTTGTGTAATGTGTCCATGCCATCATGGACCAATAAAATAGTATACAATATATTTTTTTCTAAATAAAAGTAGAAGAAAACAGTAAGATAGTAATTTATCATTTCTCAACATGAGAATTAAATTCATCCCGTTATAAAAATAACTTCGTAGTTTTACGAGATGTAATTACATTTATTGAACTCCCTAAAATATGTACTAATTTTCAAAGAGTATCATACATATTCAGAAAAAAATATTATCTTCTATACACATTAAGGTATCAAGTCGATATTCGTCAAGGGCCCCCAAAATAATAGGACCGGCCTGATTATAAAGTATTATGAATGTTACTCTAAATCGTTTATTGTTATTTATAGAATATTTATGATGGAATATGTGGAAATCTAATTAAATGAACGGTGGATCCGATATTTGGAAAATAGTTTTTTCAAAGGGCTTGGGAGCATATCCGTCAATGACTACTTATTTTTTCTTCTCTGGCTACTTATTTTATCTTCTCTCTGCTTTCTTTGGCCATTGTTGGCCCTAACTGGATGATTTACCCGTTTCAAAAGAACTATGTCCAACTAAGACCTACGACCACATCAAGTATTTCAGGGGAGGCAATGAGATCATACTTCGTCTTGACAAATCCATTGGTACCAACACAATTATAATATAGTTAGTTATTTAGTATATAGATCAAATGTACTCTATGTTATACTCATATTATCTTGGAAAAAAAATAAAAACATAGCTCTGTTAAAAAAAGAAAGTTAATGGGGAGAGTAAACTTAAACTTGTAATGCTTATCTGAAATTAGTAAAGTCGACCTTACAACTTTTAAATTCATAATCTGTCAATATGAATAAATATTTATTTTGATTGAACGGTACATGTTTTTTAGGAAGGAAGGGAAAATGTGTTTTATTCAATAAAGTCCACATCAAGGTTGCTTCTTAAAAGATTTGACCTCTCAAGAGCGATTCTATGTGGCCCGGTTACAAGGTTGTTTTTTTATGAATTTTTTAATACGGTGGTTCATACGTCGTCATATATCTTTCAGAAAAAACACCGGCAAGCCGGGCTCGAACTCGGAATCTCTCCCTTACTCAAGTTTTTTTGTGTGTGGCCAACTTCGCTAGCAGTCTTTCACCAGTTACAAGGTTGTTATTATTCATAATTTTTAAAACCTAAAGAAATTATTAGAGTCTCTTATATCAATTACTTGTTGTATGTTATTTATATTTTATCTTTTAGGTTTGGATTCATTGTAATTTGGAGTAAAGATAGCTTTGCCAGTCCAATAACTTTTCTAGTAGTCAGTGGACTAAAAATTTCTTGTGATTCACCCTGTGATTTATTTTATTCCACTTTCATTATTGTTATCTCACTTGAATGTTCCATGATAATTTCAGGATACAACATGACTTCTGCAAGAGGCGAGATGACTCTAAATTTGAGATGGATACAAGAATGAGAGTGGCGAAGGCCATGTGTCATCTTGAATTTACGGATGAAGGTGTAAGTTTCCTTATGAAGAAATAGTCTATTTATTATTTTTTTTTGTAGAGGTATTATGGGAGAGAAAACTCTAACTTGCCATATAAATGTCCTCCACTTACCACTATGTGGTAAGTAATTTTGGACTGTAGCAGTAAGTGAGACCCACATAAGGGAAAAATATTAATTTTCATGGTAAGTGAGACTCACGTGCACTGAATAAAATTGATAAGTGAGCCCCAAATAAAGATAAGTGGGAGGGCATTTTTGTGTCGCTATAGAAAACTTCTTATGGAAGAGAATCATTCTAGAGATATAATTTTTTTATTTTATTTCATTTATTGAAAGGTTATTATTAAAAGAATTTATTTAAAAAAAGTAATGAAAAAGCCAAAAAAGGGACAAGAATAGAAGATAAAAACAAGGCAACTAAATATAAAAAAAATTAAATTTAAAAATAGAGTAATTAAAAAGAAATAAAGCAGTTAAAACGCAAACAAGGAAAAACTATACAACAGTTAGGAAGGAAATATAATTGAAAAAGAAAAAATGAATGGTAGGAAAATAAAAAAGCAAAAGAATAAAATAAAATAAAAAGGAAAAATAAAATAATGTGGGCCCCACTCTAAAAAATGGATCTTTTCGTAAACTACTTAAATATTTTTATTACATGTTTTCATTTTACCCATATAAAAGAAAATTTTTAGACCTTTGAATATTTAAAAATTATCCTATATATTTTCATTAAAATAAAAGTTGAGACATAATTTGATTCAATTTTGACATTGTTTTATAAGTTTTTGAAACAACCCTTTTCCTCAACATTTTAAGAACTCACATAACTTTTCATTTTCATTTTTAAGTCTCTAGAAATTATATTCTTGAATTAAAGTTAGTATTCTATCTGTGATTTATTTTAGTAAAATATTATTTGATTTTACGGAATATTATTTGATTTTATAGAAATAATATATTTGTCATTCATATATATTTTATATTTCATTTATTTTTTTTATATAGAAAGTTTATGAAGTATATATTTTTGACATATGTCCTTTTTGAGATTTTTTGTTGCAACTTCTTTACAAATGGTCATGTGCCGGATCAATTCATCGAACTCAATATTTAGCAAGTGAGTCACATCAATCTTCACACGCGCCTCATTTTTTAACATATGATCTATAACTAAAATACAGAACAAGTCAAAACCAAAGATTTTGGTTGATGGGCCTAAAATTTCCATGTGCCCCCCAATAAAATCATAAATTAATATGAGAATTAAATTAGCATATTTCATGTGTACCCCTATAAATTATGAAAATGTCATTTTGCTCCTATAAAAATAATACAAAGCATACCGCATATTTTTATCTGTATAATATTATTATATCCAGTGAACAATTAAATTCATCACATATTATAATATACAAAATTTCGTGTTTACTATAATTTAGATAGAATTAGCAAATTGGATATGCTCACATATTTATAAACAAGAAGTATACTAAAAGTACGTAATTATTTACTTTTATTTACAACAGCTATGTTATTAATTATTATGTTATGTTTGTCAAATTCATTAGCAATAGAGAAAAATGAAGGCGATGTAATAGTTTGATTATAGTATGATAATGGTACTTTCGACACTCACACAAGCTTCATACACAGCCTTATAAATCTATAATATAATTTTTTCTTAACCTAAATCTCTAATATCCTGTATATCTCGCGAGAAAATAATATGATCAACCATTAATAATATTTAAAGTATTCCATTTTTAAAATAAAAAGGAACCTAGAAAGAATTTAGTTTTTTATTTGTCTCTAAAATTATAAATTTCAACATAAATATTTGATAATTTTTTATTCTTTTCTAATCATATTTTATTTGATGACAAATAAATTTATATCGAGTATAAACTATGCAATAATAAAATGAAACTTTTTTAAAAGGACAATTAAATATTCTTCTTTTTACGAAGGGCTAAACAATACACATGGTTTCATTCAAATTTCGGAGGCCATACATAATATTTTTCTTTAAATTTCTAAAGGTTAAATTTTATTATTTATTAAAAAGTAAGATGAAAAAGTTGTGTTCAATACATGATAATAGAGATTTACGTTAAGAAAAAATTATCATATTATAAGATTATTGTAGTTTTTATTGCTGAATTTATTTTTTGAGATAGGTGAAATTCGAACCTGGGTGTTCGTCATCCCATCCAATGATTTATTATTGTGGCAAGCGATCGCTTACTTTGAGTGTAAATTTTATAAATGCACAAAATAAGTCAACTAAATATATATAAACCAATACCACTTTATTTATGTTGATTTGTATTTATTTTCATATTTGTTTATTGTTTCTATTTATTAAAAAAAAAATCAACTCACATTTGAAAAGTTAGAATAAAAAAAATATGATTATACCGAATAGGAGCGAGCTCCTCTCTTGTTCTTTCTAATAGATAAAGTTTGTAATTTTGAGATTTGTTGACATGTGTACTCCTCTTAATTGCTAAATGTTCCCAAATTTTACTCATATGTGTATTTTATTTGACATGAGTTCTCAGTTCGAACCCAATAATTGAAAATTATTTTTTATTTAACAAGAATTTAAGAAAAAAATTCTTAAAAAAATATGTTTTTGAATTAAAATTATGAAAATATAATATTTATATTAAAAACATTTAGAAAATAAATATTTTGCAAATTTTTTTTCAGAAAACATTATTTTCCGAAACAATATTCTCCCAAATTTTTTAAGGAAGATATTTAAAAAAATTGATGAAAAATATATATTTCAAAAAGTATTTTTATGAAAAAAATTCAAAACTTCTTTTAGGAAGCCTTTTTTAAGAATAGTTTGTTGAAAATAATTTTTTAGCAAAAAAATTCTCAAACAAACACGCTATTTAATTTTATAAAAATCTTTTTAATTGATTAATCTACCAAGACTAACAGTGTTAACTTCCATTTACCGATAGAATTTTTGTTTTGCAATTTTAGCAATAATGTAGGGGCTCTTTTGGAATTTAAGCCCAAATATAGGGATTTTTTTTGTTGCAAATTTTCCTTTTTTTAAAACTGGTGTGCCAATAATTTTTCAAGAACCAAAATATAGTGGGCCGGCTGGGCAAAAGTTTCATGAAAACCCTATAAAAATTTATATTTAGTAATTAAAACATAACATACATAGTAAAACTTGCATATCACAGCATAGTTTCTTTAAGAATGATTCTATCCATGCAAGATTTAGAAGTATCATATATTGCAAGATATAGAATTATCATATTACTCATACAAAATAATATATAAACTATATATTGTAATGGACAATATAAAAAATGTAAATGAGCAAATTGGATCTCATCTCATATTTGTTATTATATTCATAAAGAAGATACAATTTTTACTTTTTGTTTTGCATTGATTACTTTACATTTCTTTATTATTATATTACATCGTTTTAATAATTTAATAATACGGAAAATTCGAAAAAAAATTTAATAAATATTTTATTTCAAGGAGTACACTTAAAATCAATGCAACTATAAATTAACTAAGATATATTATTTTGTGGGTATCATAAAGATTGTTTATGTTTTTTTAGTAATAATGCTATGTATTTCTTTTTTAAAGTACTATTATTTTAAGACGAAATTTTATATGTTAAGCGTAAATTTGAAAATTAACTCAAATTTGACTTACCCCTTTTCATTGTCAAATTTATCGAGCTAGAAAGAAAAATGTCATGATTGTTTGATTATAGTTTGATACTAGCACCATAGCATTTTTAGTCTGCTATAAATTTTTCATGTACAAATGTTATATTTCTGAAGGCATAGATGATATTTTCCTTCAATCTTTCTTTAAATTGATTTTCGAGTATTACAATAAGATAAGGAAGCAGTGTCATTAAAGCGAATAAATCAACAAATTACTTCAAATTAGAAGTAAGAATAAGAGAAAAATAATTTTAAGTTAGAATTTTTTCGTATTATAGTATCATTGTTTTGTTATAATGTGTCCATCTATAAAGACTGCATCAAAAAGTACTCCATTTTTGTCGTAAAGTGTTGATTATTGTTTATATTTGAATATTTGCTAATTAGGGAGTTTAAATATATGGTAATTTGAATATCTAGTAGTTTAAATATATTGGATCACTTCTGAAACTAAAAATTAAAAAAAAAATCGCAAATAAAAAAAATAGAATTACCAGTTTGGGGCCATAAATGAGAGTGAAAAAGATTTTTGATCGCTTATGTAAATGCAAAAGTTTTGTTAATTGCATACCAATTTATTTATGTTGATTCTTATGATTTTATTTATTTATTTATTATTCAATTTTGATCTATAAAGCAAAAGAAAAAAATCAGTTAGTATCCAAAATGGATCGAATAAAATTTTTTTAGATAAAATCGAAGCAGAGCGAGGTCCTCTCTAATTAATATATAAAATGACTCATTTTAAATAAAGCTAATACTCAAATGTATGTGTATTCAGATAATTTGTTATTATGATAGTATCTATTTTCGGATATTTCAGTATATATTTAGAAAAATAATATAGATATATATCCATTTGAATATCCGAAATGAATCAGTATTTGTATGATCCGTATCCAACAATATCCAAATTGTTTTCGTATCATATGAACTGAATTCGTATTTGGAGCTATACACATTTGTATCTGCGTCGTTAATATTTTGAATCTTTATTGAGAATCTATTCTTGACTTTTGTGTTGTTGTGTTTATACTATACTGTAAATTTCTTAACAGAATTGTAGTAGTTATTGTTGACTAATTTAATATTATATTGTGTAATAATACTAATTTCTATTATATTTGGAAATACATATTGTTATTATCTAAATTATGGTGTAAATTACTTTTTAAGTAATATTATAGCAATTTCAACACGCAAATGATTTGCTAGTTGCTTATAACTTCTAACTAAGATCTGATATTTTGTAAAAAAAAAAAGAGGCTATTTAAACATGTGTGTGAAAGATATATCCAGTTTGTACAATAGTTAGATATTTACCAAATGACATAACATCAAAATATTGAATACAATTGAAGTTCTTACCCTATTAATATTTTGTTAGTAATTTTTTTTTAATTTTCTTAGAAGTTGTTATAATATATTAACTTTGTCATCACAAAAAGTTTAGTATTTATAAAAATAATACAAATACATATCCGTTTAAGTATCCGAAAAGAATTAGTATTTGTATCTGTAACCAACAATATCCAAATTTTTTCCGTATCATATGAACTGAATTCGTATTTGGAGCTATCCGCATTGTATCCGCATCGTTAATATTATGAATCTTTATTGAGAAAGTATTTTTGATTTTTGTTTGTTGTGTTTATACTATACTGTAAATTTCTCAACACAACCACAATATTTATTGTTGACTAAATTAATATTATATTGGGTAATAATACTAATTTATATTATATTTGGATACATATATTGTTATTATCTAAATGATGGTATAAATTACTTTTAAGTAATATTATAGCAATTTCAACACGCAAATGATTGTCTAGTTGCTTATAAATTCTAACTAAGATATGATATTTTGTAAAAAAAGGGCTATTAAGGATTTAAACATGTGCGTGAAAGATATATCCAGTTTGTACAATAGTTATGGCATGACATCAAAATATTGAATACAATTAAATTTCTTACCCTATTAATATTTTGTTGGTAATTTTTTTAAAATTTTCTTAAAAGTTATAATATATTAATTTTATCATTACAAAAAGTTAAGTGTTTAGAAAAATAATACAGATACATATATGTTTAAATATTCGAAATGAATTAGTATTTGTATCCGTAACCAACAATATCCAAATTTTGTTCATATCATATGAACTGAATTCGTATTTGGAGTTATCCACATTTGTAGCCACATCGTTAATATTTTAAATTTTTATTGAGAATGTATTTTTGACTTTTGTTTATTGTGTTTGTATTATACTGTAAATTTCTTAACACAACCATAGTATTTATTGTTGATTAAATTAATATTATATTGTGTAATAATACTAATTTCCATTATATTTGGATACACATATTGTTATTATCTATATTATGGTGTAAATTACTTTTTCAATACTATTATAGCAATTTCAACACGCAAATGATGTGCTAGTTGCTTATAAATTCTAACTAAGATATGATATTTTGAAAAAAAAAAAAGAGCTATTAATGAATTTAAACATGCCTGAAAAATATATCCAGTTTGTACAATAGTCAGATATGTATCAAATGGCATAACATCAAAATCAAAATATTTAATACAATTGAATTTCTTAGCAGTAGTTATATTTACATAACGTCAGGTATACATATACTTATTCCCCACTTAAATGTTGGTGGGAAAAATGAACTATAAACTAAAATATACAAATTCAATTAAACTACAACAGCTATTTTTTAAAGTGCTTGAAACTTTTGAGAGGGAGAAAGAGAGAGAATAATACTGGATTTTTAAATGTCACAACATTAGAATAGTACTCCATACTTGCTTGTCAACTTTGCAAGCTTACACGTCACATCTACAACACAGCTACACAGCCACCTAAAGCTTTAACAATGTCAAATCGTAATCTTTTGTAAAGATTTTTTCTCCTCTCAAAGGACTGACTTGTCTCTCATTTTCCTCAGAAAATACTTCTCTCTTCTAACTCTAGTATAGTAGGCGGGAAAGGCGGGAACTCTACTGGCAGGCGGGAAAGGGTAGGCGGATAAGGAGAGACTACCAGGCGAGTATAAAGCGAAGCTCAAGTTCACTTCTTGCGTGAGAGGGTCAGCGAAGAAAAGACCTCCCTCTGTTCGCCAGCCATGCTGATTTCAACCTCCCTCTGTTCGCCTGAAGTTACTTTTTTGTTGTTGATTACGGAATGAAAGACGGGATGGTGGTGGTAGTGGCGAGGTTGAGGATTTCTTTCTTTCTGGGAGGGAATAAGCGGTGGTACTCTTTTGCTTTCTTTCTTTCTTTCAAGTTACGTTACGCCATTAGAGAACGGGAGAAGAGGAGAGGGTTTCTTGCTCTCCTACTTATTTGGTCCACTGTTGAGCTTAGTTATAAAAAAAATATTATTTCATCAAATAATACAACACTCTACTCCCTCTTAGTATTTATTATTTATGTTTTAAATCAATTAAAATCATATTAATCTCTAATTTGTTGGGTTTCAGCGGTATCGGATATTGTGTTTGAAGATAGCCAAGAGGCAACTTGTTCATTTGAGTAACATCAATTTGGAACACTCTTTTTTTTGCCCTTGTTGGTCGAATTATTGTTGTAGTTGAATCGAGCAAACTAGTTGGAGAGAATTGAGAAGATAAGTAAAAAGTTTTGTCTTTCTGTTTCAATTTTAACGCTTTCTTTCACTTCTAAATTCTGACAAGTGTTAAAAAAAATTCTCTCTATTTCAGTCCACAACTAAGAGGTGAAACTGATGCTCGGTAAAGTGCTACACGAGTTATGCCAGATTCAGCACGTCCCGCAATGCCCAGTTCTACAAACTCCGCAAGGTAAATTTTTTTATTTTAAGAAAACTGATTCTTGAATATATGATTCTGTTTTGCTTGTTGTACCTGTTTGGTACGGATTTATGGTAACACCTTTTTTCTAATCTTGAGATGGAATAAGTTTTAAGATGTAATACCACGTTCCATTGGCACAGTAAAGAAGCAAAAACATTTGTAACTTTATCGTTTCGTCGTACGCTTTCCTTTCATTTAAAATTCTTAATATAAATAATCCATGTGAGTCATTTTTCTGCATTTTGATGTAGGTACCTTTGAAGTTTAATTTATTTTATTATTATTTGCAAGATGTTGCATCTAATTAAATTGAGGATGAAGATTACAAGCAAATGAAGTGGGGATGAGCAAATCAGAGGTCCTAATTGAAGGTTGAAACCCTAATTGTCATATTTGTGAATTAATTTTATTTCATGTAATTGTTAGGAGATTGCATTATCGTAATTATATTGTGATGTTTAGGTTATAATAAGAAGAGATTGTTGTAGTAAATAGCTAAGAACTAAATATTAAGATTGAGGAACAACATAAAGTAATACATTGGAGGATGAAATATTGAGGTTTTTTTTTCCCTTTTATTTCTTTTTTAATTTGGCTTTCCTTTAAATATTCATTTGAATATATATTTACATATGTTTTTTTACATAGGGTTACTTTTGGATTGAGAATGGGATCAAAGAAAGACACAATCTTTGACCATTCAGAACTGAGGCGGGACCACCTGGAGCAGGAGCGGCTTCTGTTTACTCGTAAGAGGAAGACGTTTACTCTATCGTTAACTCTGGTCGCTCCTGTGTTAAGATGTTTACTCTATTGCGGTAAGTGGAGGCACGTTTCATAATCGTGTGATAGTGCTTAGATTAATAAGTTGAGGTGTAGCTTTGTTAGCCGCTGTTTTATTTGGGATGGCAAAACAGCCACTGTGAAATTTTTTTGTTTTGCTCGTAACGCCAGCTGTCCATCGTAGTGCATTATGGGTATATTTATTTTTATTATTATATTAACTACATAATTTTTTTTTTGTACTCTATTTTTTTCTGTTAACTTGATTCTTAAATGGTTTGGGGTGTGCTACGCGCGAGGCTCCATGACTGAATGTGTAAAATCTCTCATGTTTTTTGCCTTGTGCGTGGGTGTGTTTATTGTTTATATCTATTGTATTATGGTGGTGCTTGATTTGATTATGTGGTGTGCTTGCTTTGATTGTTTAGCTATAGTTTGCTTTGATTGTTTAAATATATAGTATCATGTGTTGCTAATTTGATTGTGTGGATCTATAGTATCTTGTGCTTTATTTGATTGTTTAATCTATAGTATCATGTGCTTGCTAATTTGATTGTGTGGATCTGTAGTATCTTGTGGTTGCTTTGATTGTTTACACATGTAGTTTCCTTTGATTATTATCTCTGTAATCATAGTATGTTCACTCGTTTTAATTTACAATAATGTCCATTTATAATTTATGTTTTCTATATGTTTCTTTTCAGCTTGAAAGATTATTTTCTAGTTTGAAACTTTTTATATTTTTTATTTGTTGTATCAGGCCATATTATTTTTATACAAGTTGTAGTATTATGTACTTGTTTAATTTGACACTCGTACGGATATTCTTTTTTGTGAGGGAAATCAAACGACACGGATGAATTTTAGAAAGCAATCTTGGTATTTTGGCTTAATATTGATGGATGTAGCTGCCCTTCGAGATGTTGCTCGAGTTGACCTTTGAGATCTAAACCCTAAAGTCCCGATAGATGTATAGATTTTGGGGACTGTTGAATTGGCTTAATATCTCTCCTCTTTTATGTTATTAATTATTTTTATTGAATTATATGAAAATGTTAGAATTTTCTTATCATATTTATTAATGCCATGTAGGATTCCAAGTGGGATAGCTGAGAAATATGTCTCAATGAGTGTTGAATTTGTATTGGAGGCGTGGAGTCTACTTATCATGATAAGATGGAGGTTGAAGAATATTTTTATTGATTATTTTTTTCTTATTATTTTAATTTTTTTGGCAGTAAGTTGAAAGAAAAATATCATTTCTTATATTTGACAGGTGATGTCGGGATGGAGACGCATATTGGAAGGTATGAATTTCTTTTATTTAAGTATGAAGTTAATCATTTTTTTGTCAAAATTATATTGAAGAATGTTTATTTGTTTTTTATTATATTTTTATGGCGAGGAGGATGTATCAGAGGAAAGAAGGCGGGCCTGGTGATGGTACATTGAGGGAGAGGAAAGTATCATTAATTTTTATTTACAAATACGTAGTATCTTTAAATTCAATAGTATTCATTGTAAGAAAGCTGATTTGTTATCTCATTTTTGATTTTACAGGTCAAATGTGGTCAAATGATAACAGAAAAACAATTTGTTTCTTGTTCCAGTTGAAAATGGAATAAGGTCTGTTTGTTTTGTGTACCACAAGACAAGTAATAATCCAGAAATTGCCTTCTTGTTCTCCAATTTCATAATCTAGTAATAAAATTATTTACTTATTTAATTTGATTTTTTGCGAGGGAAAACAAACCGTACGAGGAAAGCAATCACGATGTTTCGGCCTAAATATTGGCTGATGTAGCTGACCTTTGAGATCTTCACGAGTTGGTTACTTGATGTCTATCAGGTTATATCATTCATCTCTATATGTGGATTTGTATAATGTATGAATTGGTATGGGACGTTCTTTGCGTGTGTGTATATGTAGGCATTAAGGACTAAGATTTCTTAGTGTTTGTTTATGTCAATAGGCTTAAGATGTAGAATTTGGTTTTATAATCGTTGTGTTTCGCAATATGATTTATTTTCTTGCTTTGATTGTCTCGTGTGCTTGCGTTGATTGTTTAGTATGTTCTTGGTTTGATTGTGTAGTGTGCTTGTGTTGATTGTTTACTATGTTGTTGCTTTGATTGTCTCGTGTGGTTGCGTTGATTGTTCTGTGTATGCTTTGATTGCAATTTGATTGTTTGGATCAGTAGTATCCTGCGGTTAATTTGTTTGTGTAGATCTATAGTTTGCTTTGCTTGTTTAAATATAAAGTATCATGTGCTTGCATTGATTGCTTTCTCTGTAATCTTAGGTTGTGTACTAATTTTAGTACACTATAAAGTGTATTTATTTATAGTATGTGCACACTATAATGTGTATTTATTTATAGTATGTGCTTTGTATATGTTTCAGCCTTTGCATTATATGAAGTTCGCAACATTTTTCTGATATTAATTCTTTAATTTGATGATCTTTGGAGGTTTTTTTATAGAAAGCTGGCGGCCTCATGGCACATGATTAGGATTTCATTGAGATGAGATTCTTTTTTCTGTATCGACCGATTGGACCGGCTCCTTCATTTCGCAGGTTGGATAGTTATATATATTATGTAGATATTTATGTTTAGTAAAAGAACTTTTTTATTATTATTTAAATAAATGTAGGTAAAAAACGTGTTGCTATGTTCTGACCTGTACGGTTGAGTCGATGAGAAATTGGGAAAAAATCCGTGGTCGCCCCTGTTTTTAGGAATTGCAAAGAAGTTCTGTACCACTTAGTGGCAGATTGCTCTCTTCGTTTTATTAATCATGTTGTGTTGAATTATATAAAAATGGTAGAATTGTCTTATCGTATTTATTAATGTGATGTAGGATTGCAAGTCGGAGGCCGAGAAATCTATGTCGCAACTAGTGTTAAGTATGAACTGGAGGCGTGCAGTGTAATTATCTTGATAAGTTCGAGGTTGAAGAAGAATGCCGTAGAGCATCCCTCGTGGAGGTTTTGTTTTAATTAATCATTTTCTTCATTTTTTTTGTATGTTTTTGTTATTAAGGTTGAAGAAGAATAATATATCTTATACTTGACAGGTGATGTTTGGACGGAGATGCATATCGGAAGGTATGTATATTATTTAATTATTTATGAAGATCTCACAGTTTTGTCATTGTTTTAATGAAGATTATGTATGTACCTTTTTTTTATGGCGAGGGAGAATTATCAGAGCGAACAAGGCAGGCCGGGCTACCATCGAGTTAGAGGAAATAATCAGGATGTACGGCAACTAAACTTTACTAAATTTTATTGAAATATAGAAATTAATCTATTTAATTATTTTTTTGATAATTATGAAAGAAAAAAAATTAATAATCACATTACCTTTTATATTGAAATTATAATATAACCTGTTTTGTACAAATTAAGGTACCTTTTATGTAAAAATTAATAATCACATTACCTTTTGAACTCTTCATTGATTGCAGGTTGTAGACAATGTGTGAGAGGAAATGTGAATGAATTTTTTGTTATTTATTAATATTTTATAAACTAATAATATTAGGGAACTTTTTGTGTACGATTTGTTTTCTTTATTTTAACTCTTCCATTTGATTTGAATGATTCAAATTGAATCGTATTGAGTCCTATCGAGCCATATCGAGTCATAGGCTTCTAAGTAATAGGATTGAGTATATGTTTTTAGGGTTAATGAGCTAATCAATATCCTTTTTTTTCCATGTCGGTGAGCAGACGGAGGCGCCCTGCATTTATGGTACTATTTATTATTTATTGAAATAGTAAATTTTAGATTATTTTGCTAATGTTACTTGTATAGTTACTCGTCTTCGGAGATGTCGTCAAGTCGATGGAGCGTTGAAGTCCTCGCCATTCTTTGGAGTTACCATCAAGGCGATGGAGCGTTGAAGTTCTTCTCGCCATTATTCGGAGCTGCCGCCAAGGCGATGGAGGTTTTATTTATTATTTTATTATTATGTACTTATTATTATTATTGTATATAACTATACCTTTGTAGAAGAGTTTAGGGTTTAGTGTTGACGACCATGATGGGATTGAGGACCTTCCTGGCGTTCGCGTCGACGACCTTCACGACCTTCCCGGCCTTCAAGACCAACCTGCGGTACAAGACCATCCTGCGGTTGAAGACCATCCTGCGGGTCAAGACCATCCTGCGGTTGAAGACCAACCTGCGGTAGAAGACCATCCTGCGGTTGAAGACCAACCTGCGGTACAAGACCATCCTGCGGTTGAAGACCAACCTGCGGTACAAGACCATCCTGCGGTTGAAGACCAACCTGCGGTACAAGACCATCCTGCGGTTGAAGACCAACCTGCGGTACAAGACCATCGTGTGGTTCGAGACCAACCTGACGTTGAAGACCATCCTGCGGTAGAAGACCATCCTGCGGTTGAAGACCATCCTGCGGTAGAAGACCATCCTGCTGTTCAAGACCAACCTGCGGGTGAAGACCATCCTGCGGTAGAAGACCATCCTGCGGTTGAAGACCAACCTGCGGGTGAAGACCATCCTGCGGCTCAAGACCATCCTGCGGATCGGACCATCGTGTTGTAAGGAATATTTAATAATTTTATATTATTAAATTTTATATTATTATTGTATAGAACTCCACCTATGTAGAGGACTTGAGGGTGGAGCATGCAGGAAAGGAGGTCATGTGCACGAAGGTATTATTTTCGAGAGTATATTTTTGTCATATTACATTAATTAATTAGATTCTGTATGGCTCGATAATGCTCGATATGGCTCGATAAATGCTCGATATGGCTCGGTATGACTGCAATAAAGAAATTAGTGTTTAGGGTGTAGGGTTCTATTTTTTGTACTGACAAGTGTGAGTCCCAAAATATTATTATTTTGCAAATTTAAGATTTTGTTATTTATGTAATAGGTTTTATTTATATTAATTTTATATTTGTTAGTATTTATTATTTAAAGCTCTTTATAATATTTAATTTATTATATTGCTTTAATTTTTTATTTCCTTTTTGGTTAAGAGAGAAATAAAGTTTTAAAAAATATAAATTGAATATGGAATTGAGTTGTATAATAATTGTAAAATAATAAAATTGTAAAATTAGCTAATAACAATTTAAAAGAAGGAAGAGAGTGGAAAAAATTTACTGTAGAGCATGTTATTAGATTTTTCAGAAAAGAACTATTTATTAAATCTTAATATTTTGTTTTACTTTCTATTCTATATTATATAGTATATATTTGAAATTATAATTATTTATTATATATTTTTTAAATATTTGTGTAAAAATTTTAATATTTAAATTGTAAAATATAATTTTATATTTTATATATAATATTTTAAATTGTAAATATTATTTTTAATAAATTTTGTTTAAATTTTTTATATTATGTTAATTTTTTAATTTTGCTTAGTTAATTTTGTTATTTTTGTTATTAACTTAAATTTATTGACTTTGTTTATAATTATTAAGTTTTATTTTTAATGTAATATTTATATTAAGATTGGTAATTTGCAATTTGTAATTCTTAAGTTTACAAATTTAATGTGAAGTCTCAAAGTTTAGTTTAAACTTTTTAATTTATAATTTGTAGTAAGTATTGTTGATATTTGTAATATTTTTTAGTAGTTTTTAATATTATAATTCTGAATTTTACAAATTAAAATTGTTCTATTATAAGTTATAACTTTTGATTTTATAAAACATTAAAGTGAAAAGGAGGAATTGAGTAGGATAATTAATTCAGATGTACAAAATTATTTAATAAAATTAGTTTGCCCTAAAGATGCAACATCGCATTTATGTTTTTATTTTCGATGAAGTCATTTTCATTTCATTACTTGGGTGTAAATCGGATAAAATCGGTTGTATTTCACTCAATTTGTATTGCACGTAATGACAGCTTGTATAACCGATAATTACATGTTGTAATGTATTAGTATTAATCTTCTATTTGAAAAAAAAAAAAAAAGTGTATGACTAATGTGGAAAAAATGGTAATAAAAAATAATAAAGTAATAAAATAATAATAATATTAATAGTAGTAATAATAATAATAATAATTATAATAATAATAATAATAATAATAATAATAATAATAATAATAATAGTAATGTATAAGTGTTACATGGTATTATGATCTTGTTTTGCCGAGGTGGAGTTATATATATTTGTAGGTTAGATATAATACTTAATGATGTGAGATTATAATTCCGAGCGCATCAAGGTTTTGAAGGATGAAGGAGGCACCTAGTCATTGAGGACGCACGTAATTAATAAGGAGAGGAGAAAAAGCAGTGGAAAGGTACATCACTCGTTAGACCTTGGTATTTGAAGAGGGCAGCAAATTACAATGACAGAAATCAGGGCTTATTTAATTAATTTAATCTATATTGATATATTTCTTGAACATAAATTAATATGGTTACATATCATAGATCGCGATATTTGCTCCGTAATTTAAGCTTACGCAACTATTAGTATTTCAGAAGCCATGTATGGAGTTTAACCTAGTTAGGCCCATATGTATTCGTACGAATTCGGGATATCATGAGTAGATGAATTCTTTATTCGGGTAATGTCATAAAATTTATGTACTTGATAAGTAAGTCAGTTATGATATTACAACCAAACAATTATCGGAAAGCTTTATTAGTATATAACAGTAATTACAGTATTTTGTACTTGTGCCCATGTAAGTAACAAATTATGTTATGCGTATCTTGCAAGGTAACCAACGTAAGCGATTTGGAGTATTGAATATATGCCAAAAAAAAAAAAAATTCCGAAACGTACATACCAAGAATTGTGGTGATTATAAAATAATTATGACTGGATGTAAATAATAAATTTATAAAAGAAAATGTGTGATTAATATATTTATGTAATCGCAAAGTTAAGTTTACTCAATTATTATGGATATTTTGGAAACTTAAAAGCGTTTGAAAAGACTGTACTGCGCGAATTATGTATTCCTTATTATGCTATGCGCTGAACTTATTTTTTCATAAGAAAATATACAATTTGTATTATTAAGAAATTTATAAAAGCCACAGTGTTACCGCCGCGGTATTTTCCTAGTATTATTTGAATACCGGTACAAACCAAAGCAGTAGACTTAGCGTATCCTTAAAGCAGAGTCCTCTTTAGGTAATATAGTTAATCTTCAAAAAATATATTTAACAGAAAGATATGAATTTATTCGAAAGTAGATAGTTTCAAGTTCGATTGATATATTAAAAAATGAACAAAGTACATTATGATAATGAAATGAGAACACAGATATTCAATAAGGCAACAATTCCCAGTCCATGATAAGCAAAAGATGAACTACAACATAATAGAAACGAAGAAAGTAATGATAGGATAGATTTTGCCAATGGAAACATAAAGTTGATATGAAAATTAGAGTTGTAGCACCACATTATCACATGATCCTTACCAGTTTCAGTAGGAGAATTGTTACAAAGAGTAATGCACCTGAAAGTACAACTGCATCGGACAAAGCGGCTGTTAATATCTTCTAATATATTACCTTCTGAATTTGTTTGTACATAAAATACATAATATTTGAAAACATTTATTCCGAACTACATAGTTTGAACTTGAATTGATAGAATAGAAAATAAACAAAGTACATTATGCTAACTATTTACCATTATCTCCTGATCCTTTGTTGGAAAAAGAGGAAGCACATGGATTAAAGGAGGGAAAAAAAGGGGGGAAGGTATAAGTGACTGTTTCAATAGATGGGAGGCAAGGTATAATTCACTTTTTCGAAAAAGCATGGGTTTAATGAAGTGGTCCATTTCTATTAGATTTGCATCTGTATTATTTGAATACTCTCGATCGCAATGAGTAGAAAACGGGTTATGTAACTTAAAAACGCATTTTATATTTGATATTTCGTACATTTCCAATTTAAAGTTAATATTATTTATTTAATATTATGTTTTTTTTTGGGAAAGGATTGACATATTTTAAGAAGTTCAAATTGCAGTAATGTATTTAAATTCAGATTGAAGGTATTAAATAACTTCAATTTCTATATGTCAATATTAATTGTAATCCCCTCGTATGTAATAAATATTAAATTGTATATTTTTTAGAAGTTCAATATAATAAATTGAACTGAATGAAAGAAAGAAATATAGTTAAATTTATTAAACATGATTGAAAATAACAAAAGAACCTGAATGAGTAGTACTGAAGGTGGTTGATTGGAAGGAAAGTAGCGGGAGTACAATATAAGAAACACCAGAACAAAACAACCCCAATGAATAAATAATAATGACACTCAACATTTTAACTTAAAGAATAATGGCACACAATAACAATTCAATTGGGTTGAAGATTTTAACTTATAGAATAATGGCACACAATAACAATTCAATTGGGTTGAATTAACGATTTATATTTGAGAAGGATAAGCTCAATGGGTCCAACTTCATTGACTGGTTATGAGGTACATAATCCGTTTTCTTCTCATTGGGATGGAGAGTAATTAATTATTAGAGAGCTAAATCTAATAAAAGGGATCAGTCAAGTAAACCCATGGTCATTTGCTTTTCGAAAAGGGAAATGATACGTTGCCTCCAGAAATAAGAAAAGTAAAGTATACGTTGCCCCCTTAGTTGGCTCCTTGAATCATATGCTTCCTCTTTTTCGAAGGAAGGAATCATGAGATAATGGTGGTAAGACGTTGACATGAAAGATATGTTTAGAACGCGGTGGAAGGACAAACAATCTCAAAGACCTAACCTAAAGAAGGAAAAGAAGAGGGAAAAAATTGGTCTGTAAAATAAAAGAGACAATAACACCACCATCAGAACTTATCTTTCTTTATTATTTCTGTATGATTTATTTCTCTCGGAGCTGTCCTTTTCATCGGAATTTAAGTGTTGCATTTCCCATCAGCTTTCCTCTCAGGTAATCATGGGGGACGGACTAACAGGAGAAGTGGACCGTTTGGAGGAATTATGGAATGATTGGGAAATACGCGGGGCCATCGTTGTCAGCTTTCTTATACAAATTTTACTCCTCGTCACCGCCGGATATCGAAAGCGCAACTATGGACTGAATTTGAAGGCCGTAGCAATGTCCATTTTCCTATGGTTGGAGTACCTGTTCGCTGACAGTATAGCCATATTCGCACTTGGTTACCTGTCGCAGAACGAAGGGCAAGTTAGCCATCTGGTTATTTTGTGGGCTCCGTTTCTCTTGCTACATCTGGGCGGTCAGGACACCATCACCGCCCTGTCGATTGAAGATAATGAGCTATGGAAGCGACACTTGCTGACTTTCATATCTCAGGCCTGTATCGCCATTTATGTTTTCGCGAAATCAGGGCGGCCCTCCAGCATATCATGGGCCGGTAGTTTAATTTTCTTTGCTGGGATTGTGAAGTATGTGGAGAGAATATGGGCATTGCAGAAAGCGAGTATGTCTAGCTTGAGGAGCAGCTGTAAGATGGAAAGTGATATTGGGTGGTACAAGCCGATTTGCCCGGATTATACGCTTTTAGAGTATGGAGGTGTCGTGAGGACAGCATACGAGTTATCGCAGAGGATGAAGCCAATTTTAGCGGATCTAACTGTGGATGTGGGGACTTGGAGTGGGACAATTCCAAAATTTTTTGAGATGAAAGTTGAAAGAGCTTACAAGGTGATTGAGGTAGAGCTGTACTTCATGTACGATATTCTCCACACTAAAGCAGCTGTGCTTCATAAGTGGTACGGGTGGTTATTCCGTATTTGCACTTTGAGTTGTTCTATCACCGCTCTTGTTATCTTTACAACGAGTAATACGACTGATTATAATAAAATAGAAGTGGGCATAACATACTTGCTCTTAGTTGGAGCTGTTGTGCTAGAAAGTTTTTCACTAGCTTTCATGTTGTTATCCTTGTGGACATATGCAGGAATGATTGAAGGAAAGAAGTGCGCTAATAGGCTGAAACAGGGACTCATGTTTCTGATCGGAAAATTGCGGTCGGAAGAAAAATCGGAATGGGCAAATTGTATGGGCCAATGCAGTGTATTAAATTACATTATTACGTGTAAGTCTGACCGCATAGGGAACGTGATGAGTTTCTTTGGTGTCAAAGAGAATTGGGATAATTTGTGGCACACAGAGTATAAACCAGTTGAGCTTGAACTGAAAAATCTAGTATTCTCAGAGCTGCGCAATAAGAGCAGTAGGAAGAATGTCTTAAGCGAGCACGGAGTCGAGATATCAAGTACACTTCGATATCTGCATTGCTACGAGCAACTGGGGTGGAGTGTTGATAAAGATTTTGATCGGACCATCCTCATTTGGCACTTCGCAACCGATCTATTACTCCATTACCACGAAACGGACAAGCAGAAAGAGGAAGAAAACAAAAGAAACAACGTCCCTTCGTACCGTGACAGAAGTGAAGATATTTCAAAATATATGTTGTTCCTCCTTATTGCGCGCCCTTATATGCTACCGACAGGCATTGGGCAAACCCGGTTTAGTGACACGTGCGGACACGCAAAAGACTTATTGCAACAAAGACGAACGATAGCACCAAATCTAAAAGAAGCCACCGATGAGATACTGAATAAGATAAACCATTATGAACCGCGGCCGAAGACGAGGTATGGATTGTCGGACCCTGGCCCGGATCTTATTGTCTGGGAGCATGGTAGGACGATATTGCCGGATGGTGTTAAGCTGGCTAAGCAGCTGCAAGAATTAATCGTAATAGAGGAAGCCTGTCCAAATTTAGATAGGATGTGGAAATTAATAAGCGTGGCGTGGGTGGAGATGTTGTGTTTAGCAGCAAGCAAATGCGGAGGTAACAGTCACATGAAGCAGTTGAGCATGGGAGGAGAGTTTTTGACGCATGTCTGTTTTCTGATGGCTCACATGGGGTTGGGTGAGGAGTATAGGTTCGAAGACGCAACCGACGTCACAAACCGATGGGGAAATCTAGCCTATATTTAATTTCTTCGTATTTTATTATGTTGTAGTGAATATTTTGCTTATAATGGACTGGGAATTGTGTGTGGTATTTTGAATATCTGTGATGTAATTCGATTATC